>JAGPOW010000304.1:2976260-3013047 GCA_030014935.1 Caiman crocodilus
AAAAAAAAAAAAGGAAAAAGAAATCCCTCCGGCAGTGTAAGGCCCTTTGGCCTTTCATAAAAATATTAGAAAATGAGGGTTGAAAGGACCCCAGGAGGTCACATCTAGTTCAACCCCTGCTCAAAACAGGACCAACAACTACATCATCCCAGCCTACGCTTTGTCTAGCCGGGTCTTCAAAACCTCCAAGGATGGAGAGTCCACCACCTCTCTGGGTAGCCTGTTCAGTGCTTCACCGCCCTCCTAGGGAGAAAGTTCTTCCTAATATCTAACCTGAATTTCCCTGTTGCAATTTTATTCAGCCCCGTGTCATTTTTAAGGGGCACCGATAAAGATTTTTTTGGCTTGCAGAGCAGCGTCTGGCCAGTAGTATGTGGGGGAAGACGTAAGGGGGAGGCCCCCACAGTGAGAGAGGGAGAGGGGCTGGGGCAAGGGCCACAGGTGCCCAACCAGGGCAGGGTGGGGGGTGGGATGGAGCCACCTGTGGGGGTCACGGGGTCCCCATGCAGCACGCACCTTGGGAAGGTCATGGAGGGCATGTACCCCCTGGATTAGTGTGTGGGGTGATAGTGGGTTGCCCGCTGCAGCCTCTACCTGGCTGGGCCGGAGCTCGGGGTGGATGGTAGGGTGGCCATCATAAAGGATGTTCTAGTTTTTGTCTATTCTGTCCTCTGCCCTCTATGGATGCAAAACCCGACACCTTTATGTCCTCTATTTTTCTCTCCCCTACCACCACCACATGAAAGCTGAAGTTCATTTGGGAAACTAAAATTACCCTGCACAGACAAGATTTGCCGGTCATAAGCAACTGAAAACGGTCTGATCATGGAACAGGTTTGGACACCTTGGTTATATGCAAGCCCTTAGATAATAAACCTTTGAAAGAGAACAGTCCTGAAATATGGAGAATGGGCATCATTAGGTCTTAACTGCAAGGTGTTCCTTGGAAAAAGCTAGCTATTCGTTTTCACCATTTTTGACCATGAAAAAAAATAACAGAGCAATTCTTCCATTGAGAAGAACTCCGATTGTTTCAGACACTCTGGATTCCTAATTGAACTCTCTGGGTTTCTCCTGTGAATCATGCTTGCATGCCTCACAGTGGTAATATGGCGTGACCCCCCTTGAAAGGATCTCATATAACTCCGGTTGAGAATCGCTGGTCCAAGCTCACAAGAATCAGAGAGAGGCAATAGTAAAACCCAAACCTCCTGGCTCCTACTGGTGTAGTCAAAGGTTTACTAACCCCACGAGGCTCCGACGCGGATAGAGAAAGGTTTGAAAGTGCCTTTTAACACCTTAATAATCAGGAGAAGCTGGGCAGTGAGTGGTCGAGAGGAAGCATCCCTATTTCAGACTGGAGTGTAAAGCCTGGTGCCTTATTGCAAGAGTTTCCACAAAGGGTTTCAAGGCCAGTAAAGAGAACAGCGCTTCTTTTAGTTGTGATCCAAGCAAACGTCAGCAAAGCCTGTGTTACAGCTCCCATCATCACCATCGGCAGGAACTCAATCTCTTGTATCCTTCGCTGCTACTCGCAGGCCTCAGCGGCACTGCTGATCCCGTGTTGAGCAGCCTGCTAAGGTCTGTGGAGTTGATAAGCTGCTTGGGAAACCCTCTGGCATCTAGCATTAAAGCTGCTGTGCATATGGGATTGCTGTGCATTCCCCAGGGATCAGGTACCATCCCTTTCAAGCTATGGCTGGAGTCGGAGCCTGATTCTTAGCCAGTGCAAATCAGTGCAACGCCTCGGATTTCAAGGGACCGTGATTTAAACCAGCTTGGTGCTACTTGTGCAAGGCAAAGCTTGTCTTGCAATCTGTGTACCTTGCTTTTCCAGCCAGACCCTGCTTCCTCTTGGTAAGTCCTTGCAATTTTTATGTTCACTCCTATTCTTTCCCTTCCTTGGCGATTGCTGTCTGTCCCAGACTATTATATGGAGGATGAATCAAACAACTGTATATCAGTCTGAAGCAACAACAGTGCTGCAAGTTTTCCCCTCATTAACTGACATTTTAAAAGGCCTAAGAAAAGGCATTAATTAGTCTATCCTATAGTGCATTATGTCAAAAGCTTCTTTCTGGTGCACCTGATGCTCATAAAATTCAGCTCACAACAGGGTACTCAGAAGGAAAGGAGGAGGGTTTTTATAAGATTCAAATCTACTGAACTAAAAGCCCTTCCATGAAATAATAAATGTTTACTCCAACGGCAGAAGTATTCATTAATGCTAATTGCGAACACGGATTCTGCTTTCTTTACTGGGGCACATTTTATGTGCAACTAGTAGATGGCTTAGATTTTCTTTCTCTCCTTTACAAAAAATGCTAGTGATTATGCCAAAGGAAACTCTGTTTTAATTTCATTCACATTATTAATCTGTTGAACACAAGTCCCTGCCAGACATGATGGAGTCTGTCCTGCTGCAAACTTATCACTCCTGCCCCCAGATTACTGCAGAGACCAAATGAATGCCAAAGGGGATAGCCTGAACTGGAGACAAACGTATTATAGCAGAGGACTTCAAGGCAATTAATGTGGTTTTGTATCAGGTTTGCTCTCAAGCATTAGATAATTGCCTCTATGCCTAGGTAATCACCCAGTGGAAATTGCAGCCATTTGAATTATGATGTCCCGGTTCCATGCGGGGACAAAGGAAGGATAGACAAAGGCTAAGGAAGTAAGGACACCTGTTGTTCCTGCCTTGCTAGGTTTTATTTCCTACCAGGATTTGGGAGAGTCAGAATATGTAATATATATCTATATAGCAGTAAAAAATAATGCATTTTTGGGGCCAGTATCTAGATGCATCTTAAGCTTTTTGCTGCTGTAGGAATCAGTATAACATTTGCTGCTCACACTGTCTATAAAATGAAAAGTGAAAGAGAAAAGACATCCCCTATCACACTGTGTTAGCTGCCTTTTATGTCTCCTAACTCAGTCTCATCAGGCACGGGAACATCCTAACCTATTCCTTCCCTGCTTAGTGCCCAGCTTTCCAAAATACCTGCTTGTAGGATTAATCCCTCAATATCCAAATGTAAATATGCTCACATTTTTCATTACACTATTTGCTTTCCTATCAGTAACCACTTTCAAGAGAACAGTTTTCTTCAGCAGACTATCATCAAGGCAAATGTGTTTGCACTTTGCCAGCCTCCTTATATGAGGGCAGCGTGCACGCACCTGCTGATGGTTTTCAGCAATCTTTCAAAATGGTTGTAGGGGCACATTTAAAAGAGCTGAACTGAAGGCCTGAAAGAGTAAGAGGCAGTGGAAATATCAATATACTATGGCAGCTAGTCATTTCAAGTGCCCCAAAGTGTAGTATGTTCAGTTTGTGACATTAAAAATGAGTTTCATGTCATTAGGAAAGGAGTTTCTGGGGGTATGGTCTTTCAAATGATGCAATGTTTGGGGGGGTTTAATTTAATTTAATCTGATATGAATGTTCTGCCACGGGTGGACTATTATGACTTGTTTTTTTTTTTTTCTTTCTTTTTTTTAAATTAATGAGAAACTTGCTTGTAGTAAGTATTACCATCCCAGTAATGCTCTCTGCCCAGCAAAGTGACTGGATTGATTTGTATTCTGCTTTCCCCAGCTACACTGACTGTTGGCTGTGGAAACGGCAAGCTCGGTTTGCTTTCTTGGCCAAGTTAGCAGAAGATCTCTGTTCTGATCCTGCTTCTCTCTCCTTCCTGGCTAGTCATGTATTTTGAAGGCACTGATTATGGTGAAGTTCACTGAAATTTTGCTGTAGCCTCTTCTCTTAGTGCAGAAAACAGCCCTTTATTCTTCCCTCAATGAGATGAGTGGATGGATGATACCTTGGGTGCAATAAGGCTCCTGCTAGGTCCTGTCTGTGGGTTCATCTCCCCTTCACTAATCTCTGGGGAGTCTTGAGGACTCCCCACCATTTCTGCTCCTTTTCACATAGTCAGGTCCTTTCTCACAAGGAGGAGGGGTTATTCAGCCATACGATGCCATGGAAGTTGGCTCCAAACCACTTGAAGCACTTGAGTAAAGATTTAGCAATCTGGCCTTCTGCATAGGGTCTGGTGACTAACAGGACACATCACCCAAAAGACCTGCTTGGTTCCTAATTTACACCTTTCTTCATCCATTTTTTTTTCCTTATTTCTCCTTCTCCCTCTGTTCTCTCCCTTCCTCTACCACCGCACCCAACAGTCGTCTGCAAAGAAGTGATTTTATTAGCTGAGCCTCATACATATGATATTTCCCACTGCCCCAGGTTATGCAGTGATTGTAAATGCAAAACCTCATTTCTCACTGAAGGGACCTTTTGTTCATGTTCAGCAACTACAAGCCATTTCTCTCTCCCCTCCAGTGCAGCAGCCTTCCTGCAGGGGACCAATGGCACAAAGTGATGCCTGATGACATTAGCAAATTAAATTTGCTTCAGCTCATGCAATAGCAAAGACTTTCGTGCCAAACAGAATATGCAATTCGGAGCATAGAGTCAGAAAAACACAGTTTCAAAGGAACGATCCATTTAAACCCCAGCATGGGTTTATCGCAACAGTGGCGACAACAGCAAAAGAAGTATCATTTGGCAGCGTGGGGAGAATTAGTGAGTCTAGATTTCCAGTTGCAGCAGCTGCAACGCTGTCTAATGGACCTGCGTCTCTGCTGCTTAGTCGCCTGTTCATTTGGGTTCATTTCATCAATATTACACATTCGTTCTGGCTCTGTCTGTTCCCATGCATGAGTTCATAACTTTCCATAGCCCCTGCAACTGTGATGCTCAGGATGCCCAGTGCCAGGAAAATCTACACCCAAACTAGCTACTAGTATCAACACTGGTAAACAGGAACGTGATTAGGTGGGGCTAAGAACGGGCTCTTGGCTCCATCACCGAGGCTTAGAGATGATAATTAACCATAGATAAGGTTAAAGTAGGTTGGCAGCTGGCTCAGTATTCCCATTACAGCAGTGGGAGTGCTGCTGCGGTGCTCCAAGTAGCACAGTGGCTTAGCAACAGGTGTCTGGTACCTCTTTACATCCGTGTGAAACCATTCTGCTTGTGTCCAAGGGTTAATCCTAGAAAATGAGGGCTGGAAGGGACCTCAGGAGGTCACATCTAGTCCAACCCTCTAGTCCAACCCCCCAACTACATCATCCCAGCCAAGACTTTGTCCACCTGGGTTCTCAAAACCTCCAAGGATGGAGAGTCCACTATCCCTCTGGGTAGCCTGTTCCAGTGGTTCACCACCCTCCTCGTGAGAACATTAATCGTAATATCTAACTTAAACTTCCCTTGCTGCAACTGGAGATGTTAGTGTCATTAGTGTTTTGCTTTCTTCTGCATTTCAGTCTGAGAGAGAGCGGTGCAGTAGCACCAGCACTCTGGGGAGGGTGGAGATGTGCTTGAATTCAGACGTGGTCTGTCTCCAAGGAGGGGCTGTGCCCCCTATGCTACACCTGGGACATACCAGCTGGTTATTCTGAACTAACCACTAGGTGTCACTGTCTTTTCACAGGTGCAAACGCCCTGTGAGGGGTTGTTGTTTTTTCTAGGAAGGGGGTGAATTTTAGGGGTTCAGGGTTGTTTGCTTTACATGCATCGGAGCCGAATTGTGCCCTCAACTGCTGCCAGATAAGTATGTCCAAGAGCACGAGTGACATCCGGGACCGGGCATTTGCAAATCTGAGCTGGTAAGTGACATTCGTGTACAGAGACGTTTCCCTTCGGGGAGGGCTAAATGGCGTCTCGGCTTCCACTCTGCATGGACAATTCCGATCACGTTTTCCCATAAGCTCTTGTGCTTCCTCCCATAGAAAAAAGAAATCAGAAGAGCTTTTTTTTTCTTTTTTTGTGGCTAGCGTCTTTAGTAAGGATCAGAAACAAAATGAACTGATTGGTGTATCAATTGCTACATGTACGTAGAAAATGGCCTAACATGCACATTTGTGCTTGGGAGATCTGATCACCGGCTTCTTTCAAAAGGCGCCTTGGTAGTATTCAACGTGGCTCTAGTAGAGCTAGAGATGCGTGATTTGTTTGCTTATCGCCTTCCTATGCTTGTGTGCATCTGAGTAAGGCAACAAGATTGCTGTGACATCTTTGGTATTTCCAGTATTGAATTTTAGTCTTGAATATACCTGGAAACACCTTTTCTTCCTCCGGATAACGTATGGAATGGGCTGGATCAATGAGGAGAAAAAATGTGCTTCTTCATTGTTTCATCCAAATAAGGAAAGGCATTGCCAGTAGAGGAAGGGAAGCTGTCATACTGTTGTAGATGGCGTTGGTAAGAGCTCCTTTGGAAGGACATGGACTGTGCGCGTTACATAGGCTTAAGTAAGATTAATGTGAGCTGGGTTTAGGCTCCTATCTTGGAGCTTATTCCAGGTGATCAACTCCGAGTTAGCATTACTTACCTGGGTCCTACTTACCTGGGTCTTTGTGTCCAGTCCTCGCTGCATCCACATCACATGATCACTTCCATGGAGTGACCAGGCTTTATCTTGGGGCTTTGTTTTAATTTAATTTAATCTGATATGAATGTCCTGTCAGGGGTGTACCACCATGACTTTTACCCCCCAGTGGTCCTACAGGAGGTCATTTCAGAGTCTCACTCTTTTAGCTGTTAGATGTAATCATAGTCGTAGAAAATGCGGGTTGGAAGGGACCTCAGGACGCCACATGTAGTCAACCCTCTGCTCCAAGCAGGCCCAACTAGATCATCCCACCCAGGCTTTGTCTAGCCAGGTCTTAAAAACCTGCAAGGATGGAGATTCAGCCAACTCCCTAGGTAAGTTGTCCCAGTGCTTCACCACTCTCCTAGTGAGAGATTTTTCCCTAATATCCAACCTAAACCTCCCTTGCTGCAACTTAAGCCCATTTCTCCTTGTTCTGTCATAGACTTTGGTCAAGGATTTCAGAGCTTTCATAGACATCAGAGCTGGAAGGGACCTTGGAAGATCAAGTCCAGCCTCGGGGGCTGGAAGTCCCTGGGGCAAGAGTTGGACTTGATGATCTTCCAAGGTTTTAATGGTCTTTTAAAAAGAAGGGGCTTATTTGTCCTTTTTGTTTGAATCCTGCACTCTACTATTATTATTATTATTAGTTGTAGTGGTAGTAGTAGTATTGTGCTTCGTGTCTTCCATTTCAGAAGAGAGTACCTTCACTGCCAGGCTTTTAGGTGTCTTGTTAAGTGTGCACATACTTTTCCAGCCCCTTTTGTTGATACTGCCTTACCTTGCAAACATAGCTGTCCATCCACTGGAGCCCAGGCTGGAGCCCAGGCATCCCACCTTACCTTTTTGGTGCCCTTCCCACCAGGCTAGAGACATCAATGGTTATTTAAATGTTGTGTACAAGAGTTGAAGTGTGCCAATGGTAGAGGATGAGAGCACTCTTCCTCCAAATGTCCATAGCTTACTGGTTAAGAAACTCACCTAAAAAGCAGTTTCTATGATTCAGGTCATAGATTGAAACCAAGCTCTCCCAGCTCCAAAGGTATGTGACATTGTGGTCCAGATCTCTCCTGTGGAAAACTGTTCCAAGACAAACTCCTTAAGGAATTTGGGTAAAATTCATTAATGCTGTCTGGGCACCCAAACCATATTTTTATGCACCTTTACTATTTCCCCATATTTTTTTTACCTGGTATCTGGAGGAACTGTTGATTATGTACTGATGTGGTTCTGGGTAAATTAATAGTCTTTTGTTTGGTTAAAAATAAGAACATATTCAAACGTGTGGAATATCAAACAAAGAAAAAAAAAAGGAGACCTAAAAGGAAAGCAGTCTTTAAAATAGAGATTTCATAGACACGATTTCATAGACATTCAGGCTGGAAAGGGCCTCAGAAGATCTCTGAGTCCAGCCTCCTGCCGTAGGGCAGGAAGTCAACAGGGATCATAGGATCCCAGCAAGATAAACATACAAATGACTCTCAAAGGCATTCAAAGTAGGTGCTTGAACCACCTCCAGCAGCAGGCTGTTCCAGACCTTGGGGGCTCAGACAGTAAAAAAGTTCTTCCTTATGTCCAGCCTGAAATGGTCCTGGAGGAGTTTGTGACCGTTCAACCTTGTCATCCCCTGGGGCGCTCTGGTGAACAGACATTCCCCCAGATCCTGGTGGTCACCCCTGATAAACTTATAGGCAGCCATCAGATTACCCCTGAGCCTGCACTTTTCCAGGTTAAAGAGCCCCATACCTCTCAGCCTCTCATTATAAGGTCAGTTTTCCTGATCTCTGATCATGCACATGACTCTTCTCTGGACTCTCTCAAGCTTCTCCACATCCTTTTTGAATTGAGGAGCCCCAAATCGGATGCAGTACTCCAGCTGCTGTCTCACCAAAGCTGAGTACATCAGGAAAATGATGGGATTTGCTTGAGAAGCATCTATGGATGCAAGCCAACGTTTTGCTCGCTTTACTAGCCACAGCATCAAATTGAAGGCTCACGTTCATCTTGTGGTCAATGATGACACCCAAGTCCTGTAGTGCTAGCCAGCGTAGCACTGCTGACCGTATAAGGATGCTGCAGGTTTTTCCTCCCAAGGTGGAGAACCTTGCATTTTTCAGTATTAAACACCATCAGGTTCTCATCCTCCCATTTCCTGAGCCTGTCCAGGTCAGCCTGGATCGCCCTTCTGTCTTCTGGTGTGGATGCTTTACCTCAAAGTTTGGTGTCATCGGTGAACTTGGTCAGACTGATTCTGACACCAATGTTCACATCATTAATGAAGATGTTGAATAGTCTAAGCCCAAAGACAGAGCCCTGATTTTGCTAAAAGGTGATCATGGGATACCAAATCAAAGGATTTTTTAAAGTCAAGACATATGACATCAATCTCTACCCTCTTGTCCAGGTGGCAGGTCACCTGGTCGTAAAAGGAAATAAGATTACTTAAGTAAGATCTACCCACAACAAACCCATGCTGGCTATCCCTCAGGATTTTGCCATCGGCCAGTCTGTTGAGAATGGCCTCTTTGATAATCTTTTCTAGGATCTTCCCAGGGATAAAGGTCAGGCTGATGGGCCTGTAGCTTGCCAGATCCACTTTTCTCCCTTTCTTGAAGATAGACACCACATTGGCTTTCTTCCAATTGTTGGTCACTTCACCAGAGCACTAAGAGTTCTTGAAGACCCATGCCAGGGGCTGAGCTATGATGTCTGCCAGCTCCTTGAGTACCCTGGGGTGTAAGCTGTCAGGGCTGGCTGACTTGAAGGTGTCCAGCCTCTCAAGGTGTTTCTTCACAAGGTCAGCTTTGATGGAGGGTAGGGAATCTCTCTCACCCAGACCTTCTTGTCCCATAGCGTGCAGGGGCTTCCCATGGGACTGGTGAAAGACCAACACATAGTACCCATTTAGCAAGTTGGCTTTTTCCTGGTCATTGGTTGTCAACTGTACCATCTGGTATAGTAGTGGTCTAATGTTGCCCTTGCTTGTTCTCCAGCTCCCCACATATCTAAAAATGGACTTTCTATTGTCCTTGATACTTGTAACCAGTTGGAGTTCTGTTGCAGCCTTGGCTTTCCTGGCTTGCTCCCTGCAGGTCCAGACCAGAGCAGAGTATTTCTCCTTTGGGGTGGATCTAGTCCTCCAGCCATTGTAGGGCTTTCTTTTTAGCCTCAGGAGGTCCGCTGGTTCCCCGGAGATCCAGGGGGGCTGCTGTGACCTTTTGCTGCCTTTCCTCCTAGGCTGCTAATAGAATTAGCTTGTGCGTCCAGGATCACTCCCTTGAGGAGCAATCACTTTTCCTTAGGTCGCTGATTAGGTCGTCCCCAGTTGCCAGTACCAGGTTGAGCAGTGCTTTGCCTCTCATCATCCCATAGACTTCTTGCATCAGATAGACCTCATCCATGCACATGAGAGCTTTTTGACCATTTGGATTTGGCCAACTGCTCTTCCCACAAGACGTCCAGGTAGTTGAGGTCTCCCATGACAGCCATGCACCAGGAGAGTGCAGCCTCAGCCAATTCCCTGGTGAACTCCTGATCAAGATCCTGATCCTGGGTGGGAGGTCTGTAGTAGACCCCCACCATTGTGTCCCCTGTGCTGTGTTCCCCACAGATTTTAACCCAGAAGGTCTCCAATTGTCCACCCTGGGCACCAATGTAAGCTTGCAGGAATGTGTAGCTCTCCTTGACACAGAGAGGCATTCCCCCCATTGTACACTTGATCTCCCCTGTACAAAGGTATAGGTGTCTATACCTATGGCCCAGTCATGGGTGGAGTCCCACCAGGTCTCTGTTACCCCTATGACATCGTAATTATTTGTGTTGAGCAGGAAGACAAGTTCCTCCTGTTTGTTCCCCAAGCTCCTGGCATTTGTGTACAGACACATAGGTGTCCCCTTGCAGGCCCTTGCCTTGCTTACAGCTCACTCCAGGGTTGGGGTAGGGGTGGGCTCCCTTAAGTGCCTTGGTTTGCTGACTTTGCAAGGGTTGCTCAGTGGGCCAGCACTGGCGGTAGTCCCCCTGTCCCCCAGCGGACTTAGTTTAAAGCCCAGTGCAGCAGGTCAGCCAATCTGGCTGAGAAGAACCTCCTCCCCAGCACAGAGAGGTGGAGGCCATCCGTTCCCAGCAGCTCACTGCCTCTCTCTCCAAAGAGCAGACTGTAGGCATAGAAGCCAAAGCTTCTATGATGCCAGCAGCGCAGTCTTTGGTTCACTACCTTGATCCTCCTCTCCCTCCTCAGACCGTAGCCTGAGACTGGGAGAATCAAAGACAACACCACAGTGCCCCCAACTCTTTAAGCCCCACTCCCAAATCCCTGTAGCGCTTCATGACTCAGCCGGGAATGCATTGTGCCATGTCATTTGTGCCTACATGTGTGAGGAGCATAGGGTAGTGGTCAGTGGGCTGGAGGATCTCAGGGATCTTGCTGGGGCTGTAAGAGGTTCATACCTGTTGCAAAGCTCCAGTGGGGCAGGGACTTTGGTGCAGCAGGCCTTGGGGCCCTAGACCACCTTAGTCCTACCTCTTGGCTGGACAGAACGGGAGGTCCCCAAGTCCTCCCTTATCCTGGAGGGCAACTGTGGTCTACCCTCTGCCTCCAGGGAGAGAAAGACGTGGCAGTAGGAGTTGATCTTCTGCTCACCATCCATGATAGCATGCAGTCTCTGGACTGTGGCCGGGAGCTCCTCCATCTGGTGCGCCAGAGACCTCAAAAGGGAGCAGACCTCACAAAGGGAGGTGGCCATGCTCCCGGACCCCAGACCCTGAAAAAGTGACAGGTAGGCTTCGTAGCCGAGAGCCATGTAATAGTAAGCTGAAGCTCTCCAGACTCCCTACAATGGAGTTACCCTCCTGAAAATCCCCCCATTATTGGCTGTAGGGGTCAACTCATTGGGACTTCCAGATTTGAGGTTAGATATGAGCTTTAAAACTTTCCGGCACCTGGGCAATTTTACAAACATGACATTCACCCCCTCAGACCTCATTGTCATTCCCTGCCCCGCTGTTGTGGGGTACAAGTGGTGTGTAGCCCTGAATGGGTTTGTTGCTCAGAGGTGCCCCCCATTCACTATCAGTAGGACTGACTGTATTTATGCAGGTGCACAATGGAAGGTGAAACTCTCACACCTGTCTCTTGCTGACATCACCCCAATCTTTTTTCTACCACTGGGGTATCTGGCATGGACCAGGCAGAATAGTTATCCCTGGATTAATTGTCTGTGTGTGCATCATCTGCACATTCTCCTTGTCTTTGTTCTGTTGTTTATCTGTTTTTGTAGCAGAGCAAAATGGACACTTCATGTTAACTGACACTGTTAGTGTTGACCTGTCTGGCTATTCAGTAGAAAACTGGGCTTTTCGGGTAAAAAAAAATGGTCAGGGCAGAACAGCAATAAAGCTTGTGCTAAAAGAGCCTTCATCTTAGATGGGGCCAGGTTGTGGAAATGACCTCAGAAATAGCAATGGCAGTGAACTTTCCTGTTAAGAGATTTAATTTGTCTCATGTCAGACACCTGCGAAGCTGAACTCTGCGGTAGACTTGTCTCCTTGGGCAGTGGCCTGGAGAAGATTTGAGGATGGGCTGGCAGGTAACACTTCACTAGCATCGTGCCCATCTGCCCACCCCAGGTGTCTCAGAAAGTGTGAAAATGCCATTCAGCTGTGCCTGGCACCTCATGTGACAGCCCAGAGAAAGGTGAAGTGAAAGACAAGCTGACCTTGGGTAGCTTCATAATTCACTTAGCCCATACATAACCATCATTCACTTCTGAGTGGGCCCTCCAATTTACTCCTTGTGCAAGCTCTGGTTCTCCCTCTTTACTCTACTCTGGAAACATGTATAAGGGGCCCTCAGGGATTTGAAAACCCAGCAGAATAGATGACATATGACCTCAACTGCAGTGATATCATGCTTAAAATCTAAAGCCAGAATCATCCCACCGTAGAATAAAATATCTATATTCTGTTTAGTCTCAAAATGCACAACACAGGCACCCTTTATACCAGACTCAGCCTTCCAAAATTGCGGTACACATCTTAAGTGGGGAAGCTGATTTGTCTTTGCTGGAATAGAAGCAGGGAGGAAAAGAAGCATGGAGATGCTATGCTGTAATGGCTGTTGCTTCTCTCTGGCCCTAGCAAATAAAAAGGGCGGAGTCCTGTGTTAACCATTTAAAGGCCACTGGGGAATCTGCAGTAGATGTTGGTTCAGCACTCTCCTTGGAGGGCCCAGACTCCGATTTCTTCCAGGCATGCTCTGAGAGCCCACCCCACAACATTTTCTTCTAGTGCATTTTTTTTCCTTTTTTTTTGATACTGGGATTTCCTGGTATCAAATATAGAGTTCGTGCTGCAAATTTGCAGTGTGGGAACATTTTTGCAATGCTGCAAAACATACATGCATGCTCGTGTGGATGTGGCCCTCATGTTTATATCTAAGTATGTGAAACAATTGAGCTGGCTGAGGCCAAGTGAGCAGAGTGCATGCATCTGGATGAGGCCTAAGGGTTAGGGTTAGGGTTAGGTTATATGAAGAACTGTTAACCATTGTCTTGCTACTCTCCTTGCAAGGGTCTGTTGCCTCACCCTGAATGTCCCCTGGATGCTACACTTCGTGAACAGTCTGGTGATGTCCAGATGAGCATGGCCATGTGGTATGTGGCACTGTGGACATGTCTGTGGTGCTACATATTGCACGTTCAGGTGTTTTCCATGCTGCAAGGGAGCAGTACAGGGAGCTTTTTTGGCCTCTGGATATCCATAGGTCAAAAAAACCTGCAGGGGAAAACACAGCAGAACAGAACACACTGGGGCAGTGTGCACTGCTCAAACCGGAGCCTGGCCAGCACGATTGCCAATGCTGCAGCCTTGGGAGGCCCCCAGGACCCCACATAAGGCTGTTGGCCCCAGCCTCCCCCACTGTACCCAGGATAACCTGCCACATGCCAGAGCCCATGTTGCACAGACTTTCCCCAGGGACAACTAGCAGTGGCATAAGGTGCACCCGGGAAATATCCATGCATGTGTAGACATGGCTTCTGTTTCCAGGAGGACTTGCTCTATGTCAGTGCCTTGTTGTATTGCACACTTAGCACACGTTAAATCTATGTGGTATTAAAGTTATAACATGGTCTGGGAAGTCACACAGTAATGTTTACTACAATCCCTAACAGTCACAGCTTGCTCGTTGTTGGTTCCAGCCTCCAGACCCTCCAGGGCAGTAGGCACCTGCTTGCAACTTGACCCGGGAGGAACCTGCCACGTGAAGGATCCAGGATCCTTCCTCTTGACATCTGTGTAACTTCCCTCCCCCACCTGGAGGCTCATCACAGCAGAGGCAGCTCAGGCTGATGTCACAGGGTTAGGGTTAGGGTTGGGGTTGATGGGTGCAACTTGCTGGTATTCTCTCTGTGAAGCCTTCTGATGCAAGCTGAACCCGTGTTACTTAATATGCTCTGGAAATGTTCCTCATGCAATATGAGTGCATTTAGCATGTGTTTGACATGGCCCTCACACCGGTGACTATGACTCTGAAAACATTTTTTTTTCTACATTCTGCCTTCCAAAAAGAAGGTGTGTATCTTATTCGGGGGGGGGTGTGGTATGCAAGAAAATATGATATTAATTGTTGAGTACTGATGGAGGCAGGAGATGGGAGGACGAAGCCCCACACACCCTTTAGACTAGTAGTTTAATGATTAGCACATCTTCCCAGAAAGTGCTTAGACTTAAGCTCACATCTCCCAGTAAAGCCTTCCAACCACATCACCACTGAATGAGGATGACCGAGAACATCCTCTGTGCCTCCTGTCCAAGTAGACCCCTGGACGGCTAAGAGGGAAGAAGACCTGGGACCAGATGGAGGAGGTCTGTCCAGTGAAGGGGCCTAGGAGGGAGAGAGAGAGACTAGATTTTGGTCCCAGTGCTGTTCATGCACTTTATCCAATAAATATTCAATGGAAAATGCATAAACAGCTCTGGAAGCAGGCTCTTCCCCCTCTTAAGAAGCACTCTAAAGGGATGCCTATATTATATAGCCATGTATGTGCCCTTACCCACCTCCCTTGAAAGGACAGGAGTGAAGGATGTCCCTTCCCAAGGGAGTAGGAAGCAAGCAGGCTGATTTTTGGTCAGCACAGGAGAGAGACTGGCTTTGCAGGGTGGTCTTGGGCATGCTCTAGGCCAGTGATTTTCAACCAGGGTGCCACAGCACCCTCAGAGACCTTGAGATTCTTTCAAGGGTGCCACCGGGTACCGTGCACGGTTACCACTACTAGGTATGCAAACACGGCTCGCAAGATAAACCTAGAGATTTCAAATAGGACTCCAGGCTGCTAAAGTCTGTTGGGGTCTTCATGAGTTCTTGACAAGAGAAGAATTGCTCTAGTATTTGCCCATAGTCACAATGGGGGTGAAAATGAAGAGCTGGCATTTTCCAAAGGTGGTGCCTTGAGTTTATTGAGGGGTGCGTGAAGTCTAACAATGTTGAGAATCACTGCTTTTGGCAAGCCAGGGAGAGGATGGGAGAGCTGCGCGCTTCCTCCCTGTGTGCATTTGCATTGCACGCTGAGGCAGGACACACGGCTGGGAAAGGCATGGAGGTAAATTAGAACCTGGGTCCTGGTTTGCACCACAAAGGGAAGGAGGAACAAACCAAAAGGAGGAAAAAAAATGAGGCTGAAAGTACAGCAGGATGGACTGCTGAGCTCAAGTCTCCAGGACAAGGCAGATGGACAGTCAGGATTGTCTCGGGAGGCTGCGGACCCAGATTCAGGTCACTGCTTTGCCACAGACTTTCCATGTAGGCATGGGTGAATTGCTTTCCCCCATAGCTTAGGTTTCCATCTCTGAGACGTGGCTGATTGCAATTGCTCCATCTGCAGGAGCATTGGGAGGAGAAGGGCATTAAGGACTGTAAGGGCCTCAGCACCTCTAGCTAGGAGAGGTCAGACAAATATGTGGAAGACACAAAAACAGATCACTGCTGTATAATCGTGCCTGTCGGGAAAGGAAATGTGTTGCTTCTCTGACAGTCTCATCCATTGGCACTTTCTAGGGTGCCAGGTTGCAGGCAGAAGAAGGGGTGAGATGAGGCCGGGATGCTGCATGTGTTATATGCACCTTTCTGCTGAAGCCTTCAGGGACCATGCTGGGAAGTAACTCAAGCGTGAGAGTCTCTTTACAGCAGGCAGCTTCCAACATCTGCGGCCTTCTGTGCTCGGCGAACACCTTGTCAACAGAGCGAGCTGTGCGTGTGGGGAGGGCAGCAGCTTCACAGCAGGCACCTCCGGGGACACAAGGTCCCAGCAGACGTGGTCCTTGCTCGGGATACATCATACAAAACTTTTTTTTTTGCTCAGTTTACACGTGCTTGCTCCACCCACAGCCAGACAGTTTGGGGGAAACCCTCCCCACACAGGGGATGTCCTTTCCTTGGCATAGATCATTGTATGTATGAGAAGAAACTGGCTACACATCACAATCCCCCCATGTCAGGCAGTTATGCTCCTCCAGAGCTTATGTCTACACGTGCACGATCACTGCTTTTGAGGGGCATTTTGCTAGTGTACAAAGGACAGCTCCAGGCTATGGTGCTAGAGGGAATAAGGCATCTTACTCTGTCTCCGGGCACCTGAAGGTGCACCCTACCCTAGATTTGGGCCAACAGCATGCCTGGTTAGCCCAGCCAAAAATAGGTACTTGGGCATTCAGGTCAAGAGGTAAAGGGGGGCCGTATAGGATGCCACATCACCTCTCTGTGTGCCACTGGCTACAAGAACTAGTGTGCATTACCCATGTGCCATTAGACTTAGGCCACCCATAGAGAAAAGCAAAAGTGAAATATTTTCTGACATCTTCTGGCCACATTCAAATCTCAATCACACACACCTACAGACCCAAGCAATTGTAGAAACCCCCCCCGTTTTCCTTTTTTAAAATTTATTTTAAAATGCATTCCCTCCCCTTTCCCAACCATTTCTGACTCTTTCTCTCCCTCTCTGTTCCCTATAGATAAGTATAAGTAAGCTAAGATGTAGGGTAAGCTTTAACATTTTCTTTTAGGTAGTAAGTTTTATTTTTCTCTCCTCTCTTTGCAAATAAATTGCCTGCTATTTTGATATCAATGCCCACTGTTTTAAAAGTGCTAACTATTATGCTTGTACTGCTTTTGTATTGTGTGATTATTGTTTTAGGCCTATATATGTAAGTTAGCATCAGTCACGTCAAGTTTCCATTTTGTATGCCAAGCCCCATCTTGTGTCCTCTGCCTGGGCATCCCCTCTGTTGCAATTGTATAAGTCACGTTCCTCTCCCATGTAAATTGGTTCCTGGATGAAGGAGAGTGATTGGGAATGATTGAAATACAATGGTAGCAGGTCTCTACTGAATGGCCTGTAACGATTGGGCCATCACCTCGCATTGATTCATCCAGGAACCATGGACCTCACCCAGGAACAGAGACAAGAGACAAGAACCCAGCAGTTGATTCACCCTGCAGAACCAACAACACTACCATTGTACCCCACCATTACAGACACCCGAATCTGCACATCCCTGCATGGAGCACACATGCTCGCTGCACCGGGGTGACCCTTGCCTGGGCGGGCCTCCTGTCACTAGGGTTACATAAGGTCTGCCCCTATAAAAAGGGGCAGTGAAGACAGGCCTAGTGGGACGTCCTCTCTATCTGGACCGGCATCATGCCACACCACCTATCCACCCAGAGGCCCTGCCGGCGACCCCCTCTGGACAACACCTATTGGACAAGGACCCCTTTCCAGCCTGACTTAGAGAGAGCTATTACCTCCCACCCCCTCTTCAACCAAGGACTCGGACTCTGCTTCTCCTCCCTCCCTGGACTCCAGCCCGTCCACTGAGACTCTTTCTCCTGCTGCCATTGTGAGTGCTTGTGTATGCATGTGTGCGCGCGCGTGTGAACCAATAACTTCATGGGGCTGTGTCGTGTGTTATCTGTGTAATAATACTGTTATTTGGGCCCCTAAGTTGGGTTTTGCTTTACTACGGTTTGGCCCTGCTCCACCCTCTGCTCCTCATCCCTCTCACTTCTCTCGTTTCTCCCTCTCCTGCTTCTTGGCTCACTGCCTCCTCCAACACCTGTCCCGAGCTCCTCTCTGCCTCCAAACACCTGTTTCTTTGCCACTGTCTTATCCCCACTGCCTTTTCGTTTTTCCCTGAGAAACCAGGTTTCTGCCTCAGTTTCTTTCCTGGTTGTCTCCTCCTTGCCACCACTTATCTCCTCCCCCGCTCCTCATATCTCAGCTGTCTGCCTCAGTTTCCAGCCCCAGTCTACCTTAAGTAACCCCAGTCCTCAGTTCCTCCCTCAGCTTCTCCGTAGTCCACTGGTTCTAATCCTGGTCCTGGCAACTTTCACTCCCTACTCTTTAAATCTTTCTCCCTCGCCTGAACCTTCCCCCAAGTATCCCAAGCACGCACATACACACTGTACCATCCAAGTTAGGAACTTACCTGTGTGTATGTGTAGGTGGGTTCTTTGTGTGTGAACTGGTGTGTGTGTGTGTATATATATATATATATGGCATTGTGTGCATGATATACAAATTAGTGATCTGTGTTTAACTTTTGGGGTGTATGTGCTTGAACTGGTGATAGGTATGCATGTGCCCAGGCTGGTTTGGATGTGTGTGTATGCACCTAATTGATTTGTATGCTTGTATCTGTGCAATTGTGTCACACCCTCCTGTCTAACATGTCAATATTGAGATCCTGAGAGTTGGCCTGACCCCACAGGGCAACACAATCATGAAATGAGGCTCACAGAGTCCTTCTCAACTTGCATTTCCTTGTGCAACAGTCCCTTCTCATTCACATTGCACCTTATATAAGCAATCGCTAAACTTCAGTGTTTGTCTTTTCATACCACCCTAAATGGGTACCTTTCCTTAGATTTGTGACCTGCAAGTAGGAGAGATGACTGGAAAAGCAACATCCCAGCAAAAATCAAACCAGTAACCATTTGCTGGCAAGCCAGATGAAGAAGTCTTTTGGTTTTTCTTTTTTAATTATAGCAGAAGCAGGTCCCAGAATAATGGTATCATAATCCTCTCATTTAGATTGACAGTAGGGGACAGGGAAACCAAAGGAAAAGGAGAACTATAGTTACCCTGGGAAAAGGCTATTGCTCTTAGCACTCCCCCTTTATGAATATGTTGATGTTCATAATTAGAAATTCTTCATGGATAAATAATGTCCTTGGCACCTCCTGGTAAATGTCAAGATCTGATCTGGGAGCTGGGCACGTGCTTAAGGACTTGTTGACACCTGACGCGCAAGTCTTTGGCATTGTAAGCAATGAGGGCTTTGCTCTAACACATCACTTAAGCACATACTTAGATTTAAACATGAGGCCCACATCCATACAAGCAGGCACGTGCGTGCTGCAGCATTGCGAAGGAGGTGTAAAGAGTGCAGAAGGCACACTGGGCACAAGAAAATGTTCTCTACACTGAATATTTGCAGCACAGACTCTAAATTTGATACCAGAAAATCCCGGTATCAAAAAAAAAAAATGAGCTAGAAAAAAAGTGGCGTGGGGCAGGCTCTCGGAGCATGCCTGGAAGCAACTGGAGGCTGGGTCCTCCAAGGAGACCGCGTGGCAACTGGCCAGAGTATCTCTCTAGCTGCTGTGTCCCCCTCCTGATCAGCGTGCTGGAGAAAATAGAAGTGGGGCATGGCTCACAGCAGTAGCAGCAGCTGGCGGGCCCTCGGGGTGCCCGTGGCCTGTGGCAGGCACAGCCTCTCAGTGGTCTCTAGGCCCCAGCTCTGCATGGCCCCCATGGCTGGGACCCCCTTCTGCAAAAGGGGCTCCCACCCATATGTGCCTGGTTCTTGCCAGTGCCGGAGGATCGCAAGATCAGTCTCCCCCGATGCCAACAATATGGCACAACCGAGATCTAATGCAGCTCTGGGGGTACTGAACATCAGATGGACACAAATTTCCCCCGTTGCCTTGAAAACTACAGCATATTTACCCCTCATCTTCTTGAAGCATGGAGACTATCAAACACCCAGCCTCTGCTTTCACACTGTATGTCAAGTAAATGTCTATCCAATGCTACTGGGTATGCATATGCATTATTTACCCCCCCCGGCCACATAGCGAGAACCATGAATCTAGCTTGGAACATTTATTTTTGAAAGATTATCCTGAATGAGACCATTTTAGAGTCAAACTTTTGGTGCTTTGTGATATCTTGCGGCAATAGGATTACCAAGTGTTTCATGGTGTTTCAGATGTCTCTTCTGTCTTATCATGCACTAAGAGATCTAAAACCACTGGAAAAAATCAGACGTATGACATGTCCATTCTGCGGGAGGTCCCCTCTGGCAAAGCAGAAACCCTTAGACACTGAGCAAGTTTGGTTGGGAGGATAATATCAGATATTTATTTCTTTCCTAAATCTCATGAGTTAGTACATTTCTTTTTTCTGAAGTGCAAATCTGACTTAGAGGGTTGATAGCAAATGCACGGACTCCACAAAAAGGTTTTTAAAGCTTTGGAAAATTGGGTAGATAAAGTAGGATTTTGAAAATATTTTCATCCCCAATTGTTAAGCAATGGGCAATATTTAAAATGAACTGTGTGATCTGCTATCTTGACATGTGTGCACAGACAATCCATTTGTAACATTTTCCTAAGAAACTCTCATCCTGGTGGAAAACACCTATTTTCAGAACTATGCTAGATAAACTACAAGGTAAAAGTCACCATGTGTAAAGCAAGTCAAGTTATGTCCCATCTGCTGCTTTCCCCTTATCCGCAAACCCTGTCAAAAACAGACATTGGTTTGGTTTGCCACAATCTGTACTGAACAAACTCTTGGGAGCTGGAGTTTTTAATGCTTTGCTTTGTTCTGGGGACGTGCACACTGATCACTTCATAATTTGCAGCCTGAAGTGATGCTGACTTCCTGGTAATTTCCTAGGTTCTTTCTCCCTTTATAAGGGACAGGACTACATTTGCCCTGCTCCACGCTTCAGGAACTCCCCTTGTCCTCCACGAGTTCTTGGAGATAACCACCAATTGTTCAGAGATCATTTCAGCCGGTTCTGTAGACATGCTGCCATGAATTTCACCAGGCCCTACCCAATTGAACTCACCTGGTTTATTGGAATTTCCTTTCACGCATTCGTTCCAGGCATGTCTACATGAGACGCTACCACGCAGTAGCTCGTTGCTACTGTGCATTAGCACGGGCGGGCACTAACCATGATGCAACAGTACTGCGCAGTAGCACAAGCTACTGCATCTGAAAAAACAGTGCAGGGACACTGCAACTGCACAGTAATGCTAGTTATGGAGCAGTCATTTAGTACTTGCTAATGGCTGTAGCACTGCAGCTCGTGTAGATGAGGCCTCTGTGTTCTCACTTGCACTCCGCTCGCCTTGTTAACATTTGTTTTATTAACTATCTGGCCACAAATGACTTGTTGGGATTTGCAAAGACAATAAGGCATGGAATATGTTAACCTTCTCTGCATCATCCAGCGTTTGCTCTCCTTTTCCATTTAGTAGTGGACCTATACTTTCCTTTGCCTTTTTTAATTTGTAATGTGTTTATGGAACCGGTTCTTGTTTTTGTTTGTCCCTTGCATCTTTGCTCTTCTGATTTTGTCCCTCGTGCTATTCCCTTATGTGACTCCCTAGTTAAATTCTACTTTTTGTAGCATTTCTTTTTAATTTTCAGGTTTTTGAAGAGCTCCTGATGCACTCATGAGAGTCCCGTTCTTCTGATCCTACTCAGCATGAAGATAGCCTACTCTTGTCCATTTAATATAGCCTTTTTCATTAACTGCCAGCTCTCTTGCACTCCTTGGGTGTGTCTACATGCTCATTATTATGATGTAGTTACTGAGCATTAAGTTTAGTACTTACAAAACCAAGTACCAAATCAATGTGCAATAACTAGTGCTAATGCACAGTAATGCTGGTGCACAGGTTTTTACAGGTGCTAACTGCGCAGGAGCATATTAGCATGGCTTTTGCCCAGCACATTACTGCACAGTGTTATTATGTTACTGTGCAATCAGTGTTTCGTGAACATGCACCTCTTTATGTCTAAAATTTTCTTCCCAAGACATTTTACTTACCAGTTCCTTGAATCCGTTGACATTTTCTCCTCTGTAGTCTATTATCCTTATTCTTCTGCTCTCTCACCTTCCTGCCCTCAGCAAGTCTCTTAATCTAGGGGAATTTAGCCCCCACCCCCAAATGAAACAAGGCTATTTCCTTGAGCTCCATTCTCTTGAGCTCTTCCTCGGACTGAATTTGGGATTTCTGTTAGCCACAGGATCCTGCTATTTTGTCAGAAAACATTAATGCCATGTGAAACAGCACCGTTGTGCTTTGACTTATGTTTTGACAGAACAGTGTTTTGTTTCAAATTTCATCTCGATTCGAAACCGCTGTTCTAGTTCATGTTGTCAAACCAGTTTTGCTATTTTGACATTTTGCCCATAGGCTATAATGAGGCAGCGAAAAACAATCTATAACTCTACTATTGTCGGCCTGATTTAGATGACACTTTCAGGAATGGTAGCCCTTCCTGAGTACATAAGACCTGCCAAATTTCAAGCAGATAGGTGCAGGGATTTTAGGGAAACTGCACCTCAAAATCTTGAAGGCAAAACCCTGATGTCACGTGTATGCGTTAAGCCACAGTGGGGTCGAAACGGCAGACATGCTAGCCCCTGTGGAGGCCACAAAACCTGCCAAGTTTCAAGGAGATAGGTGCATTTCAAAATGTTTTGACTTGCCTCATTTTGTTTCGAGGCTGTTTCAAAGCTCTCTGTTTCATTTCGATTTTGCTGTTTTGAGCTCAAAAGAAGTCGAAACAGCGTCAAAAGGAAACTGCCGGAGAAATTTTGCACAACCCTTGAAAATATTATATTCCAAATATCCTTGCCAAAAGATCTAACACATCAATGCCTCCTCTATGCAATGCTCTTCTACTCCCACTTGTAACGTATTTCAGTCAAGGCTCACATTTCCACTCAACATGTCCCCTCCCTTACCAGGAATATCAGTTTTGTTTTTCCCCTTCTCTGTTTTCTGCAGCTGGTTTAATTTCTTGCTGTACACTAATTTTAATGGAGTTGTCTGTTCTTATTCAAAATGGTGCCATGATCTTTAGTGGATTGGGATTGTATTATATATGGATACATTTTGTGTTGAATGGTAATTCTTTTATACAAACAATTGCACCAGAGGAGAAAGCAGACCGCTTTAACAAATTCTTCGCCTCCATTTTCTTGTGCAGGGACGGGGCCTCCCTGACCAGGATTCCAGATGAACTTGGGAAAAACGCCACCAGGCCTGAGGTTGGGGAGGACCGGGTTAGAGAGCTTCTGGAGGGGCTGGACGTGTTCAGATCAGCAGGTCCAGATGCTCTCAACCCCAGGGTGTTGAGGGAATTGACAGGGGTTATTGCGGGACCCCTGGCACAGCTTTGTGAGCGCTCATGGTGCTCTGGCCAAATGCCAGATGATTGGAAGAAGGCCATTGTGGTCCCCACCTTGGAAAAAAAAGAGAAGAAGGAGGACCTGGTCAACTATAGGTCCATTAGTCTTACTTTGATCCTGGAGAAACTCTTAGAGATCATCAAGGAGCACACCCATGATGGGCCAGTATCGAGAATGAAGCTCAAGGGCAACCAGCACAGTTTCGTTAGGGGCAGGTCCTGTCAGACCAACCTGATTGCCTTCCATGATCAGGTCACAAAAGCATTGGATGCAGGTGTTGCAGTGGATGTTGTCTTTCTGGACTTCAGCAAGGCCATTGATGCTGTCTCCCACCCCATCCTTAACTGAAAAGATAGGGGTTTTAACATGACCTACAATTTGCAGTTTGTACATACGACAAATTAGTTATGATACTATCCAACAACATTTTTTTTTAAAAGAAAGAAAATGAAGCTGAAATATAGTCATGCAAGGAAGGTCATGGATCTCACTCCAAGACCTAAGGAAATCTGGTTCTGTCAGGGAAGCAGGTTCTACAGTTGGGTTTTTTTTCGTTCAGAAAGGTATAGCTAATTTCTCACAGAGGCATATAGGAAAGCATGAGGCCTCTGGCTGGATGAGTCAATGGTCTTAAGTAGTGATGTCTTCTTTAAGCCCAGCGTGCTCACTCTGGTCCTGCCACTAAAGCCATCAAAAGATCCAATAAACTGTGAGGTGCGTGCACCAAGAAGGATGCATTTCTGGGGGACTATTTCCTATCCGATCTGCCCTTGACAACAACTCATAGGCAGCACCTAGGAACTCCAAGTAAGGCCCAACGCCCTGTTGTGGTAGGCACAGTGCAGACAAATATCCCAAGCCCCTTCCCTAGAAGAGTCATAAACCATGAAAACCTGGCATTCAATAACACACTGGCATCTTTATTTCCCATAGTTTCAAATACTTCCCCACTCAGGCGCAGGCTAAATCTATGAATGTGAGAAATCTGTCTCTTTTCTATTCTCCTGCCCATTTTCTAAATCATTTATCCCAGAGGCTTTGGCATATTAATGGACTCTGGCTGAGCAGCTGTGCTTGAAAAATTCTCCTGGGCCTTTGCTTCTCAAACATCACCTAAAGAAGATAACATCATCCTCGTGGTTGTGGGGAGTTTAGGGATTAGCTACAGTGTATAAATTGCTCTGCTTTCTCCCTATTATAACAGTGTCAGATAAGTTCCCCAAAAGTACAGTCTTCCCCCTGTTAATTCCCTTTCTCTAATCATATCTGGGTGAGTCAAGATAACCTGTATTCAGTTATCAGGTATCCACAGCTAAATCACATAATTGCAGTCCTTTCAATTAGCGTGTATTGGAAGTAAAAGAATCGCAGGGATCGCAAGCCCATCTAGGAATATAAGTCGGGAATCATTGAGAGCACATGCAAGGAGGAACAGCACCAGAGTGAAATATCCATCTTCAGCCTGCCAATGGGGAAAAAAAAAAGAGTACATGATAGTTAAAATGATCATACTCCTGCATCCAGCGGAGATGGAGACTGGCTGTATTCATCTGGAGGCCATAAGTTAGCTCCGATCTCAAGGAACGATGGTACAAAATCCCAAAGCGAGCACTGGATTTAATCCAAAGGGACAGAAATCCCCTGAGGTTTGGCTGCACTATTCCTGAAAACAGAGAGCAGAGAGAAGCTATGCACTTCCCTGCTCCCTTGTGCAGAGTGGAGGAGGCCACGTCTAGCTTAGGAAACTCAGCGTCAGTGACTGAACATTGTCCCCTCTTGGTGTCACCTCTTATTCCCACTCATAGTGAAGTCTGCCCTTTCCCCTCCTGACCAGCTCCCACAATTCCCACTTGCACTCTAATGGCTCCTTTCTTGCTCCTGAGGAAAGCAACCCCTGTCTCAGATTCACATCCCCACATCCCGGTGATTAATATAAGACCACAAGGTAGGCACTCAAAACAGTAGGTTCCAGTAGACAAATAAAGGCTGCTGTCTTCTAGTTCTCCTTTGCCACTGGGATGTGGTGCCAGAGCAGAAATTTAGTCCTGAGAAGTGCTTGCTTCCAGACAGTCCAACGTATCATCCATCCATGGCATTGCACGTTGTTCAGAGCTAGCTGTCCTGTTGAGTACCCACTAGTCTACACATGCGAGGAGAATATCATTGCTCCCTGTACAGGTGACCATTTGTAACGCTGATTTGTGAGACGGTGAGAAATGAACCTGAAACCTCTGGCTCTTAAGGGCATCTGTCTGCCCTTCGAGTTTAAAGGCTAGTCCCTTTTAGCTAAGGCTATAGCTGACTTATGAACCTCATTTTGGTCTAGCCAACACTAGGGGACAATAGAGCTCCACACAAAGTGGGCATACGCCTAGGCAAACTTTTTGCTTCTGTGTTTTAATTCCATTTTCTCTCTGTTGTTTCTCGTAAGGTGACTGCATTTGAGGGAAGACACCCAGAAGGGTGAATCTCCTGACTTCCAAAGAGAGTTGCTTAAGGAAAAGTAGCTTGGAAAGCTACACTTCTAGGTCCATTTCAGCCAACAGACTCGGCCAGAGGTGTCCACTCATAGCGTGATGTGTTACAGTTAGGTCACGGGGGAAAGAAATGTGGATGGAGGCTGAAGAAACATGCAGGAGACTAGAGCTCCTGGGGGCTTGGGGATGAACAGAGAGGCGGTGGGATCTCCATTACTGGAAGCTTTCAAGAGCAGGTTGGACAGACACTTGTTTGGGATGGTTTGGTCAGGGGTGACCTCCGTTGAGCAAGGGGGGGGCGGGACTAGATGATCTCATGAGGTCCCATCCAGCCCTACTTGCCTAAGATCCAATGCTCATTTAACATGGGCTGTGCTGCTTTTCTGGGGCGTGCGTCTCCCAGGTCGTCAGAAGTTTAGCTACAGAGGGACAAAGGAAAGAAGAAGGGTTCATCATGTGATTGAGGGTCAGAACAGGACTGGGTTTGCAATGCTGCTGCTGACCAGCATGGATTTGGGCAAGTTGCCCCTGCCCCCACCCGTGTGACTGGATGCTTCCTGTCTTTATCCTCTATTGGCTGGTTAAATCAGAGAGACATGTCTTTGGTGAGCTTGAGCTCACTTCATCCGATGCTGTGAAGGCATCTCTCATTTCGTTAGTTTATAAAATGCATCTCTGCCCTGCCATCTGCCTGACTTCAGACTAACCCAGCTACATACCTTTATTTATAGTTTGAGCTCTTGTGGTCAGTGGCTGCCTTTTCCTCTGTGTTTTGTACAATGTTCAACCCCATGGGGCCTGTGCTTTGGGCTGTGTCTTCCATGCACTCTTGTTCCTTTATATTCTGCTTGTAGAGCAGCTCAGTTTCTGCAGAGAAAACCCTACTTCTCCATCACTGATTGAGTGATGGCTTCTCCATCACAAGCCGCTGGCATTGGGAAAGAAGGAAAAAACAGCAGGGCAGAAGAGACTGGAAGAGGTGCAGGGAAGCCAATGGGTGGGCACATGGGTAAGATCCCAACTGCATTTACATTGTGTCTGTAAATACTCCGCCCATCAAGATTTTAGGAATGGAGAGCCTCGTCCTTTTATAAGCCCATTTATAGACCACGAAACCAGGAGCTGTTGTTTTAGTGAGCAAAGTGCATTATTAACAGGCTAACAGAGTTGCATTTAGAAAGGGGACCAGCCAGTAGCATGAAGGAAGCCCTCAAGAGTGCTGTGTCTATAAATTAACAAGCATGGCAGTGGGACAAGCAAGAACAGGGTCTGAATATGGAGCTGGCCATGATGGGAGAGGTAGGGGGAAAAATGATGGTGGTCCTCTTTTTTGTCTCAGTGGAAAGAAGAAAAGAAAAAGATGACAAGTGAGGTAGATACTGTTGCAAGAAATAATGGCCAACACAGCGGAAGAGCAGATAAAGCTGCGTGACATGCGTTATTCCCAAAGACAGAATGAGACTGGGGAGAGACAATGCGTCTGTCTGTCCTTTTCTTTCTACTTCAAGCTCAGTGAAAAAGGGAAGAGATACTTAAGTGACGGAGATGAGAGCTCCGGTGTCTGCGTGCATCTTGGGAGACATTAGCAGTTTCTGAAAGAGAGACGGGATCCTGTGTGCGACTCGTGATTCCAGCTTGCAGGGGGGGCTGTTGAGAGAAACAGGATTTAGTGAGGAGAAATGTCTCCACAGAGGATGAGCATCTGAACCTGGCCAAGAAAAACTCAAAACTGTAGCTGAAACCAGGGCAGAACAGGTGGATATACAGGCTGAGGCTAAAGGGACCCAGAGAGCAGGATGGAGGCAAACTGACTGGGAAAACAAGGGTCATGGGCCAGTGCACACCCTGTAGAAAGCAACAAAAAGGGCTGAGAGGAAATGTCCAACATACAGGCAGTGATGCAAAAGAGACGGGGAACCAGAATCATGCTTTATTTCAACGCTGCAGCAAGCTGAGAACAAAAAAAGAAGCAGTGATGCATGTAGTGACCAGCAACATAGACACTTCCACTGAAGAGGAAGATGACAGTCATGTGGCACTATTGGATGTAGTGCCACCCGGTGCCCAAAGAAGAAGTCTGCCAGCCATCCAAGTGCTCTATTTCCTGCCATGTCGTAAGTCCAATTCCACCTGGATGATGGAGACAGACTCCTGGAGTCAGCCCCTGGCATAGATGTTGCACCATTAAGCCAGGCTGAGACCAGTGGGCAAATGCAGGCTGCTGCTGAGAAAACCACCATGGTGTAATCTCTTTTATTAGACCAGCTAAATAATTGGAAAATTTGTTCTTTGCAAGTTTTCAGGCACAAACACCCTTCTTCAGGCATAGGAAGAATCCTTCGACCAGCACAACTACAACCAACATCCCCGCCATATGGGATGTGTTATTGCTTAGAGTACCTATTGGTTGACAGTGTGGCCGCATAGATCATGCATCCGATCGCAGTTTGGTGCCTCAACCTCAGCCAAAAAGAGAAGGGCGAGCAGCTGTCAGAGGACCTGTCCACCAGTCTAAAAGAGCATCAGGATGTATTTCCAGCAGGAAAGCACTGAGAGGGAAAACCGAAGGCATAAAGAAACTTGTACATGCAGCCATGGGAATAATGAAGTGTAGAGTTCCCATCACCTTCATGGACCCACTGAAGAAGGAAGGGATCCTGCAAAGAGGCTTCACCATCACTAAAGCAGGACGGGCAGTAACCTCTGTGGATTTAAGAGTTGACGTCAGGAGCTGAATACACCTGCACGCCTTGGAAAGAGAAGCAGGCCTGTGAGGAGACAGGTAGTATATTCAGTGCATTTTTGCAAGGCCTAGCACAAGTGACATACCATGTTTGGACTGTGGACCACAACACACTGCAGCAGAAGCAAGTTTTCCACAGCAGGAGCAGTACAAATGAATAGTGATTGACTGCAGGGTAGAGGGTATCTATATATTACACTCACACTCAGCGATGGTTTCCGTGCAGTGTAGACAGACCCAGGCTAGCACAGGATGGGATCAAACAGGATACTGATAGTAGCAGTAGATTAAATTTGGGCTGAAAAACCCCTGCCCTGGAGTCTGAGTAAAATGTCTAGTAACTACTCTGTACTGAGCTCCATACTGCTATTATTAGCATCTAAGAATGTGGGGAGATGAAATGGGGGCCCTAAACTGGACCAGTTGCACCGCAGCTGTGGAGGGAAGCACTGAGCCCCCATGCAGCTCGGGAAGGCAGGCTCCAGGGGGAGGTGGGAAAGATCAGGCTCGCCGCTTGTATTGGGCAGATCTGCTTTCCTGGGCTGCTGCCAGGCTGCCTGCAGGGCTTTCTGCAGAGCTGTGGAGCTGCACGGAGCCCGGCGCTTTGCTCCACGGCTGTAGAGGCAGCAAACTGAAACTCCTCCCCAAGCCGTTTAAGGTGCATTATGCTGCTGAATTTCCCACAGTGGCTGGGATTAATGCGCAATACACTGCCGAGGCATGTAAACACCAACACCATTAAAGCAGTGAAAAAGCATTTAGCCCACTTTAAAGTGTTGAGCACACATGCCTTGAGAGGGGATGTCTACATGCACCTAAACTTGCATGTTTACGTGCACCTAAACTTACCTAATGCACATTAAGGCGATTTAGGTGTGCATCGACATGTGCACACACTAAGGCTCATTCATGCGGTTTGTGGACCAATTTGGGACTCAAGTTAATCCTAAATCAGTTGGCATGCACAACTTCATGGGTGACTGGTGCCTCCTGAGTCTGGGGGGGGCACAATTTGTCAGCAGGCCTGGGAGCAGGCCAAAACTCTCTCAAGGACTGGAGAGGCCACACACCTTAGCTTCGTGCCCTCCTGCTCCCCCCTCCCCCCCAAAATGCCACTGGTCCATGTGGGACAAGAAAACCAGGCCCTCAGCACTTTTGTGGGCCAATCTCAGGGGAGCACATGCCCCCATCAAACCTCTCCTACCAGTTGCCCATGTATCAAGGAGCACATCTGTGGGAGCCCACTGGCTAATATGATGCAGAGGGGTAACCAGCATGGGTTTATAGAAGGCAGGTCCTGCCTGATTAACTTAGTTTCTTTTTATGACAAGGCCACCAAATGTTTAGATGCAGAGTTGAGGTGGATGTTATCCATCTGGACTTCAAGAAGGCCTTTGGCAAGGTATTCTATACTATCTTTATTAATAAACTGAGGGGATTTGCCTTGGATGACTGTATGGTAGACTGAACAGCAAACTGGCTCAAGGGTTGCGCTCAGAGGGTGGTGGTGGATGGGTCAGTGTCAACCTGGAAAGATGTGGGTGGTGAAGTCTCTCGCGTCTCAGTTCTTGGGCTGTTCAACATCTTCATCAGTGATCTGGTTGAGGGAGTGGGAAGCACCTTATTCAAATTCACGGATGACACAAAAATATGGGGTGCAGCTAACACCCTGGAGAAGAGCAACCAGATCCAGATCGACCTAGACAGGTTGGGGAAATGGTCAGAGCGCCATAGGATGCAATTCGATACAGACAAGTGCAAGGTGCTGCATCTAGGGAGGAAGAACTGCCATCATACCTACAGGCGAGGGGCGACCGTCTCGGCACCACTGGGGCAGAAAGAGATCTTGGAGTCAGTGTTGACTCCATGATGAACATGAGTTGTCAGTGTGATGAAGGAGTCGGCAGAGCCGGTTGTATCTTTTCGTGCACCCACAGGTGCTTCATAAACAGGTCCCGGGAGGTGATTCTCTCTCTCTACGTGGCACTGGTCAGGCCACACCTGGACTACTGTGTCCAGTTCTGGATGCCATAGTTCAAACGGGATATGGACAACCTGGAGCGGGTCCAAAGAGGAGCCACTTGTCTGACTGGAGGCCTCCCTACTAGTAAAGGCTAAGGGTCCTCAACCTCTTCAGCTTCTCCAAGAGAAGGATGAGAGGGGACTTGGTGGCACCGTACAAATTCATAAGGGGAGAGCAACACGAAGTAGGCAATGATCTGTTCACCAGGGCACCCCCTGGCATGACAACGAACAATGGCCAGAAGCTACTGGAGAGCAAGTTTAGACCGGACATTAGAAAAAAGTTCTTCACGGTCAGGGTTGCCAGGATCTGGAATGGGCTCCCAAGGGACGTGGTATTTGCCCCATCCTTGGGGGTCTTCAAGAGGAGACTGGACAGTCGCCTGGCTGGGATCATATGATCCCAGGTTTGGTGACCCTTTTTTTGTCAGCCAGGGGCAGGGGTAAGATCAGATGGCCCACTGAGGTCCCTTCCGACCCTATGAATCTATGGATGTATGAATGTAAATGCGCCTTAGCATGTCTGCACGTGCATTAAGGCATTTTAGCAATCTGTGCCTCTTGCAGGTATCACTTTTAGGCGCATATAACCTAAAATTGCCATTTTGAAGGCACATTAAGGGTGTGCACATGTAGACCCGTTCCCTTAATGCACCTTAAAAATGGCTAATGTGCCTTAAACTGGCACGTGTAGATGCGCCCAGATAGTAGCTAAATGTAGCTACTATAGTACAGATAGTAGCTGCAGGATATTTACAGGCACTGCAGCCGTACTTCTGCCTGCAGTGCACATATACCTTCATGTGTCTCATAGGGTCATAAAGGGCTGGAAGTGAAGCTAAGACATTCAGGTGAACTGTTTCCTCACAACCTCTGGCCCCAGCAAATAAACACCTTTTAGCAACAGAGACAGGACCACAATAAAAATGGTTTCAAGGAAGGCGGTAGCGACCTCCATAGAATGGGGAGAGCTGAAGACTGGTTGTGGGACAAGGGTTTAGAGGATGCTCTTTCGGTCTGTGCATCCTTACTTATAACGTGAGCTGCACACTCAGCAACTCGGTAAATAATTCACGTCAGAAGAAGCTGGTTTGGTTTCTGAACAGCAGAAGCAGTTATTCACGTTATCACTCGGCCTGTTATGCACAAACCACTGATGGATTATGGCTCGAGCTGGGTCTGAGAGGGGGAAGAATAAACAAAGGATTTATAAATGAATCCTTGTTATAATTGGAGAGATCGAGCTAACCCTCTTGGAGGAAGAGCTTGGTGCAATAAACAGTTTCCTTGCATTTTCACGGAGAAAAAGCCTGGAAAGGCTCGCACCTCTATGAATGAAGCCAACGTGGCTGCTGGTTTTGTTGCAGTTTACTACTACAAAAAAAAGGGGAGGGGGGGCGGGAGTGTTTCTTTTCAATATTCTCATCAGCAGCTAGGGAAAGGGAACCACCACCCCCAGGAAACTTTCTGCACATCGATTTGGCACGGTGCTCATTGCTACAGAAGCAGCATCCTTAGCACCCCGCCTGTGCCTCGGGACGTCTAGCCCGTTTGGATTGCGTCTGCATCAAAGCACGTTATCCACGTAAGAGGGGGGAAAAGAAGGACAAACTAAGAGAAGCACGATCGGGGCTGGGAAATGAATCAAAAGCTCTCAGGTAGACTGCGTGATCCATGCAAGCCTGAGTCTGCCACCTGTCATTATCTAGAGTTGTATTTCTGAATTATAGTTGAGCTGTGCTGTTCCATGCCAGCCGGCTAATGGAGGTGGGCAGTGAGCTGGCAGCGGGAAATTCTGGTCAGCAGTTTTCCAGCAGAACATTTTTTTTTCCCCCCACCGTCAGAAAATATTTATTTGTTGAAAATAAAATGTTTTGCAGAAACACGGTGCGTATAAACAATTTCCCCCCCTCCCCCCTGGTGAAAACTGGGGACGGGCATTGTGATTGCATTAAAACACTCCGTTCCAGCCTGTTCGAAATGGAACATTTCAATTTTCTGTTTGTAAGTGACTTTCCATTTTATGTTGTTATACGTGAACATAGAAGTGCAATGAAAAAAAAAAAAGTCAGGTCTGATGAAACACTTTAGTACTGCCAATGCAAAACAGCTGGATTGACCTAAAACGATGTTTTATATTTTGGTTCTCAGTAAATTAAATACGTGTATGCAGACATATATGTTCCCCATTTGCTCTAAGATGCAGGAAAACCTGAAATGGAGAAAATTCCTATGGAACAAAAAAAAATCTACTTCCTAAACAGCTTTACTAACATCACCCAGTGTGTGCTTTATGGGTGAAATCCTAGCCTCATTCAAATCTAAGGCTAAACTCACATTGACTTTAATGGACTCAAAATGTCATCCTGTATGTCAGTCCAGGTATTAGTGTTTGAGCTAAGCCATCTGTAGTTCATCTTGTCCTGAGACATGTGGGAGAGAGCACAGAGAGGGACCTAATAAACAGGGTAGTTTCTCTTTAAGTGCATTTTTGCTCTCTGTTGCTCACATGCGTGTCCTATGCCAGTAGAAAGTAATTTTATCTTAGTATTTTGTAATGTTTCCTGTCTATAGAGAAAGAAAGCTGATTTTTTTAACGCAACCATTTTTGGATGACAAACATCTTTTCCTACAACATTTCCATTCTGGTAGAAATTCTCCAATTTCCTGGAAACAACTCTAATATAAGTCTTTGTATTGATTTTTTTTTCTTTCTCTCTTTGGTTCATTTTGCTTTCTGAAAACTGTTTTCCCCCCCAAAAGCTGTCACTTAATAGCTGAAATTTTAATTCCACATCTAAAAGGTCCCTGGGAAAGATTAAGAGAAAGGAGTTTTTCAGAAAGCCGGCATTTTTTAAACAGCTCGGCTCAGATAGTTTTTCCGCTATTGCTTTACTCCATTCAGCTTCCTAAGGATTTGTCTTAACGTGCTTACTTTGGGGATATCTAATATACCTTTAACAGCGAGAGCTACTTTTCCAAAGGGCTGAAGTTGACTTGCTGCCCCTGGGCTGGAGGGTGGATTGGATGATCTTCAAGGTCCCTTCCAGCCCTGTTGTCTATGAACGTAGGAAGTGCAACCCTTACTTTCTATAACTGATCTGTTTGCACCCATACAGCTCGTGGTGGCAATATTAACCCACAGGTGCAGCTAGGCAGAGCTGCGTCCCTATGTACCGACCTGAGCCTCCACCAAGCGTACAGGCAGATCCGAAACAGGAGTCAGGCTATGCTGCTGGGACCGTGGTGACATTGTGGCATGAGTATCCAGAGCTGTGACCCTTAAAACCCCCACTCAGTAGCTGCCTGTCCCTGGTGGTGGCTGAACTGTGCAGACACCTCAGTTTTCAATTGTGATTTTCTCCATAAGCCTAAAGGTTTCCTTTTGCCCACAACCAGCAATGCCTGGGCTGAGCACCCCGTGTCTACCTCATAGGTTATCCCAAGTGGAAGCCAGAGCCTTGATGCTCCATCACCTCCTTTCCGGGAAGGGCTCAGACCTATGTGCACGCTCAGAAGATGCCTAATGGGCCCTAGCCAGCTTGGACAGAGGGTGAGAGACCTCTCTCCACTGCTTTCAATGAAGTTCCTCCTCTTGGCATGGGAGAAGTTAAGATTCATTAGGCCCAGAGGGGCAGCAAGAAGGGCCCTGACTGCAAGAAGCCTAGGAGACGGATGGGGTACCAGGCACATTTCCCCACCGGCCAGCTCTCCCTCAGACTGCCACCTTTTTTGGACCCCATTTTTAGGCTCTAAAAAAATCACTCTCCATTGTACAGCAAGCCCTCCGGGCTCCTGTCTCCTCCCCACGGACGTGACATCTCAGACTTGGGTGTTGCGCTGCTCAGCTCTGCAGCACTGAAGTGCCTTTTAGGCTCTAGCCCAAGGTTTTAGACTTTTGCTGACAGTGCAATAACTAGGGCTATTTTGGGTAAATTCTACTCAGAAGGAAAGCAACCTTTTCAAATGTGAGTCCTAAACCAATTATCTTGTGTACCTATATATCAGGCACACCAGTGCATGGGATGCACTCCTCCATTAAGTGATTAAGGTGTAGGACCTCTTTTTGTCCAGCTTTCTAATAAAACCAAGTGAAGCACTGAATTTTTTATGCTCCTTTCTAAAAGCCATAAAAGGGGGGCAGGTTTGTGTGTGAACCAGCCCACAATCACTTTGCCAAGCTTCCCAAACCTTTCAATAGATAAGCATTTAACTTAAATTAATAATAATAATAAAAAAGGACCATTACCAAAGCCAAAAAACAGGGTTTTGACGATATTTGCCAGGGAAGGCTGAACTAAGGTTAGGGTACAGGAGTCTGTTGGACTGCACAAAAGGTAGCTGATAACTTTATTTATTTGGAGTGGCAAAGAAAACTGCTAAAGTGTGAAGCGCCATACACAAGGTTAGGAAATAGAAGTCTCTTAGGGAGAGGGTCAATTTTAATTTGAAGATGTGGCCGCATCACAACACCTGTGCACATTGCCAAAGCACTGTTTTGTGTTAGTTAACGTGTACCAGGTGGACCATCGGCTGGTATAAAGGCTGTCAGCAGCACCATCCCACTGAATTCAATAAAGCTACTCTGATTTACCCAGCTAAGAATCTGACTCATGTTGCCATTATGGTATGGCCTGCAAAGACACAGATGTACTGATTCTGGCTGGATGCTAATAGATTGTGTGCAGATAGCCTGGCAATGACATTTTGTTAATGCTTCTCTTCTGCAAGCTTAGAAATTAAGGTTGGAAGAGACCTTAGTTCACTTAGTCCGACCCCCTGCTCGAAGCAGGCAAGAGTGGTCTTGGTGTCTCTGGGCTACGTGCCTTGCAGTTGTGCAACAGGGTTGGTTGTGTAATGTTAGAAATACGTTAGAGAAGGACTTGGATGGGATGGGTTGGATAGAGATATTCCTACTTGGAGCGGGGGTTGGACTAGATGTGACCTCATGAGGTCTCTTCCAGCTCTATGTTCCTATGATTGTAGGGTTTTTGAAGCTCGTGGGATTTAGTCTATCAATATACATGCCAATTTAGGTATTCACCTCTGTAGACTTCCGACTGGGAAATCAAGCAGTTAAAAGAACCGAATAGCCTCCAAAAGAGAAGAGGAAAAAAAAAAACCCAAAACACCAGAGACATTTCACAACAATCCATAACAAAAGTCCAATAAAAGCAATGGCAGACAAGTTAACAAGATTCCTGGAAGAGAATAAACCCCATTATAATCGAACTTTCTGCTCAAACCAGACCCTAATTGGCAATTCTGTACAAGCCACGACCTGCTTATTGCCTTGCAATATAAATAGAATCCTTTTGCTACAGAGAGCAAACGAAGTAGTGACCCTGCTAAAACAGGGATCTCTGTAAATAGGTGTGCAGGCTGTGTACCACAAGGTTCGGCAAAACGAAATGTAAACAACCTCACGGCGATCAGCCAACACGGGTAACAAATCCGTCCGTCTGCGAGCTCTGTTTAACTTGGATGCGGGAACCCTGCTATGGACCAGACTATCACTGCACGAGTCACAGAAGCATCTGCAGTTTAATGAACAATGCAATACTTATGGCCCAGTCCCAGTGACTACTGGGAGCACTTTTTTCCCCCCAACAGCAGTCATTCTGCCAGTTACTTTCTGACAAGGACCACTGTGAAATGGTTCCTGGAAAAATCAACTCCTAAAACTCCTCGGGGAATTAAGGACTCTGGCCTTGTTTGTTTTCAGACTAAGGGGGACTGCACAGGAAATTGTGGGATGGTTCACACACGATGAATGTGTTCCTGGATAAGAGGAGTGGTGAGTAGTCAGAGATTCCTCTGTTTAAGACTGTTGGTTTGTTCACACATTTAGTGTAAGTTGAATGTGTCTGTAGACCCCTGCCTAGGCAGGTGCCAGCCTACTCTTTCATTGACAATTTACTAATTGCCTAATTTGCGCCACAGTAAAACTTTCAGTGTGTATACATGCAGTGCTATGAGGATGGAGTAAACTAATTAACTCTGCAGTAAGTTAGCACTTGTAAATACAAGTACTATCCTACTGTGGAGTTTTTTTATTCTGCACCGGTGCACGCACAGATTCTGACAGGGCTAAGTAGGGCGTGAGGGTGCTTTAGCGCAGGGGCTGCCTACCAGCTAGTCCCACACCGAAGCATCCTCATGCCCCTGCCAGCCTCTCTGCAACATGATGAGCCAGGGCAAGCAGCCCCAGACTGGCAGGCTGAGCCCCCAGGCCCCCTGCCAGCTAGAGCTGCTATGAACAGGCTCAATGTGCTGCAGTCCTGGGCACACATTCAAACAGTGCACACAGGAGCTATAAACTCCAACACAATCTGCACTGGAGTTTCTTGCTCTGAATTTATTGCACATATAGATGTGTCCACTCATTATTCAAGGCATTTTTGGTGGCTGTGCATTGGGTGTTAAATCCCCTTCCAGCTCTCAGAACAATTGCACTTGTTCAGCCCAATTAACCAAAGTTGTGACCAAAATCTACCATAATGCCTATGAACCAGCTGACTGGTCCTTTGGCTAGCTATTTTTGGAGTCATGGACTTTCAAAGAGGATCACAGAATCATAGAGAATTAGGGCTGGAAGGGACCTCCA
>JAGPOW010000304.1:3022270-3042847 GCA_030014935.1 Caiman crocodilus
AGCTTTTTACCCCTTTATCATCTGAAGCAAGGAAGGACAAATTAGCCAGCCATTGACTATGGTTCAAATGTCATCCAGGAGATTTGCAGCCATACATTGATCCCTGAATACATACCCAGCTTCTGTGGACATGGAGATCAAGGTCATAAGTAGGAGTGCGTCTTTTTCAGCAAGGACATTAAATACTTCTCTTTCCTTGAAGACTTTTTGCTGCACTTCTAAAAGCAGACAGAGTGGGAGAGGTAAAAATTCCAGGGAGGTTTAAAGATGTACAGCACTTTAAGATAAGAAGTCACATGCAAACCTGTTATAAATCTGTGTAACTTCACTGATCTCTGACCATTCATACACGCTGAGGTTCTGGCTTGAGGGTGGGAGGGAGCTGGATGTAAGATGCTTTTATTTTCCAATTCACCAGCAGTCAGGGAGAAAAAGCAATACTTTTAAACATCAGTAAAACTGTATTTCCACCACTTTTACTTTTTCTTGGAAATGCATTGGTTGCATAAGTGGCTAATAGCTTCTTTTAGCGAAGGGCTCTTTAAACATGCTATATGTATGTATAAAGACATTCAGACAAGGTAAAATTCCTGGTCATTTTAAGTGAATGAGTTGCTATGAGTTTAGTTATGTATGATACAAATCCTTCCACTAATGCCAGGGAGGGATTTTTTTCTTAACCATTCTCGCTTCCTTCAGCCTCTTTTCCTTATGCATCCTATTTCTGAGTGAAAACCCAGTTATGCAACTTCATGTGTATAAGCCAGTAACCAATGGGGTTCCAGGACAGGGCTCAGTTGGGTGCATCTACACATTCATTAATACACTGTAATTACGGCACAATTATTTAGTACCTGTAATAAGAGGTATAAATTTAATGGGCCATAACAGGCACTACTGCGCATTAACACAGATGAATGATGTTTAAGTGACATTCATGCACATTAGATTAAATCTACTGCACATTACCGCATTAGCATGGGTTTTGACCACCATTCTAATGTGCAGTAGAGTTAGTCTTCTGTGCACTAAGCATCTCATGTAGACATGCCCAAATTACAACTATGGTCCACTGAAATCTGGAAAAACTCCCATCAACTGTGCTGGGCTTTGTGCTGCAGCCTAGGTTTGCAAGTACAAAATTTAGCAAAGAAAGCAAGGGTTTAGTGTCTTTGCCAAGAATGCAGCCGGGCTGCTCGCACACTTGACATTAGCATTCAAAGGATGTGAATGTGCCTATATGCAATAAGCTACCAATTCACTTTCTTTTCTGAATTGACGTCTGACCACAGGCAGCAAATGAGTCATGAAGTGCACCTAATCTTGCATGATTATTTCATCAACTTCTTGCTGGCGCCAGACTGGGTGAGGGACAGGATACATCTGTATCAGTGGGCAATTGTCTAGTGTCCTTTGGAGTGGGGCCTAGCAAGGAGGGTGGGCTCCTGATAGGATGTCTGAGCAAGGTACAAGTCATCATAGCCATTGATGAAGATGTCTCCAGGATGATGGAGCCCACTAACGCCATTGCTGAATCCTGCACCCCATGGCTTGTCAAAAATCTTCATTCCTATGCATCTGGATAGCTTACATTTGTGAAGGGAAGCGTCCAACCACTCTCGACAAGGATGGCACCTCTCGCCTGTCCAGTTCCTTATGAGTTGCTGACCTACTTCCACCATCAAATTTTTAGGCAACACAGCCAGGCAGGAGATGTTTTCTCTGTTCTACGATCACTTCAACAACAGGGAAGAAAAGTCCTGTGTGATGTGGGAGCTTCTTTGACAGTGATGACCAAACTAAAGCCAACCCTTAACATGCTGAGGATGTGAATGGGCCCAAGTCAAATGTGGTCTCCACCCGCTGGGCCTTTGGCAGCTCAAAAACCAGATCTGACTTTTGCAAGTCGAATCAATCTTTGAGAATAGAAAAGTGGACGAGATGATATTATTTTAGAATGTGACAGAGTATCCCAATGATGTCAAAAGTCATTCTTTGATCACTCTTGGCCCCACAAGCATGGGTGAATATGCAGGTCTATGATGATCAATAACCAACTAATTATGTAAGCAGATCTATCAAGGTCTTAATGTAAATGTATGAGAAAGATGATGAAGCATCTGAAAGGAAGGATTGGAATGGCAGGAAAATAAAAAAGCCTCAGATGATTTAACATTGATTTATCGCGGTCATGTTGCTCCTTTTTTTTCCTAGACTTTGCTCCTATTTCCTAAAGTTCTTACGGTTTTGTATACACATAATGAAGTGCATTATTAACTGCTGTGCTACACAACTAATTATGCTTATTTTTGGCAGTATATCGCACTTTAATTAAGAGCTGTTTGCATTTTCAGAGCATGTGAATGCCAAAAGTTTGCTTTTTTAATTAAAAGAAAAAAGCAAACTAAGCTGTTCTGTTAGGAATGTGAATGATGTTATAATGAACAGGGGAGGACGGAGGAGAAGTTGAAACTAGTGAACTTTAATGCCAATAGCACAAAATGTATCAAATTATGCAAGAATTGATTGTTTGCCATGTACAACTGACTACAATATTGTTTGCCAAATAGACTGAGGAGATAAAGTAATCTGTGTTCTCATTCATCATAATCCCTAAAATTCTGGAAAGGGGAGATATAGAGAGAACAGCAACACTTTTGTGATGCAAAACAACAAAAGATAAATTACATTATCCTTCTTGATGAGTAAAACACTGCATTGCTACAGGATACTTAATAGGAAACAAGTTTCCCACCATTTTCAAAGAGACATTTCAAGGGGGCTGCATTTAGGACTCACCACGGTTAATGGAAAGACTCTTGCTGAATGCAGCGGGGTGTTGGAGCAGGCCCCTGGGAATAAATTGTCCCACTTGACAACAGAACTACATTACAAAAGCACCAGAAGTTGCTCAGGATCTTTTAAAGATAGATAGATAGATTTTTTTTTGGTCTGAAAACCTGCTGCTTGAAGCCATCCCAGCTCAGGTCTGCTGATAGCTTGCAAGGGGAGGTGCCTTACATTCCAAATCAAAGTTTTGATAGAAGCAGAAGAGAGGCAGACACAGCCATGGATAATCAGCCCCTAGCTGGGGGCAGGGGAAAGGAGAGAGGGGGTTATAAGCACTCAACTAGGGGTGGGAGAATGGCAAAGCAAAGGCATGACCCTGGGTCTCTCATGTGTCACGTGTTTCCTAACCAACAAACTATTGGCTATTCTTTACTCTGTGCAAGTTTTAAAAACTCTCCGTTCAAAAACAAACCAAAAAGCCCACATACCTGGCACAGCTCACCCTGGCTGTGCCCCAGCATAGAATAGAAGAATTTCTGACATTTCCAAGAGTTTCATCTACTAGGAAGGCTATTTCCCACCATGCTCGAGGAGGTTGAGCAATGCTATGATTGCCATGTTACCGAGGGGGAACTGAGGTTAATGCATAGTCAAAAGGGAAGCAGAGACTCAAACCAAAGTCCCACAAGTTCTGGGTTACTGCCCTAACCACTGGACCATCCTTTCTCTCTTTGGTCTTCTCCCAGCCCTCAGGAAAGCGCTAACATTGTGAAGCCCATATGCTTTCTCAACCTGCTCCAAGACCCATTGAACTCAAAGGAAAACTCTTCTAGATTTCAGAGGATTGGGATCATAGCTGCTAAGCACTGAGGTGTATGATAGGGTTATTCAGTTTGCATGGGGACAAGTGATGTGGAGAGAACTTTGGCATCTTTTCCCTGCTCACCCATGAAAGGCAGAGACGTGTTTTGGCCCGTGATGAGGTACTGACTTGCCGTTTCGATCTCTTGAATACACCTAGAAACCCGGCTGATGTTTTCCAGGGCTTGGATTTAGACCAGTCATTGCTACCCTCCACCTACTCAACCTAGGTGAAGTACACTCCTTAGGCCTCCTAAATCTGGGCATTTTTCCAAGTAGAAGAGGTCAGAAAACCATATGGAAAAGCAGGTTACAGAGGTGGTTAGATGTGTTAGCCTGAAATCAGGCAGAAGGCAGGGCAGAATGGCATCTTAGACACAACTGGATCCGGCAGGCAGGGCCTTTCATAGACATGGACTGGTGTGGAAGGGAAGATTGTACATAGAAGGGAAAGGTACAAGGGAGTGGGGCACGGCTAAGAGAGGTAACCAGGGAGGGAGTTGAGATCATTTAAGATGAGCAAAGCAGTTGGTACTTGGAGGGACACCAGAGCAGAGAGAGAGTCCAGGTAACGGGTGCAAAATCCACAGTCCCTGCTGAGACCAAGGTTAATGCAGTCCAGCCTGTGGATGATTTCTTGTTCAGCAATATCACATTCATATTGGCTTTTAAAGTTGTCTAGTGAGTTTGTTTGACGACCACCACTCTGAGGTCAGCGATGGCACGTCCAGCAAGGTTGCTGTGCTCCCCCGTGGGCTCCTGTGTGCATGCCTGGAAAAGAAGGGGCAGGGTAGGAAGTGATGGCAAAGAAAGGGATAGGAACAGACCAATGGAAAAGGCAACCAAAAGATGATAGAGAGATATCAATGTAAACTGGAGGAAGACTGAGGCTCACAGTGAATGTGGTGATGGCCAGAAACTTTGAGAGTGACGATCAGACAAAAAACAGTTTGGAAGATCGAACAGGGGTCAGCATGAATATATGAGGTGGGGACAAAACACCAAGCCAAGGGTCCAGGAAAACCAACATGACTTCACTTTGTCAGAGATGCCACAGGGCACAGGAAACAAGCAAACCAAACCACGAGCTACAGGAAACCAGGCTCTCAGAAGAGCTCTAGCCACTAGAAAAGACCATTTATTATCACTACAGCATCCTTGCACGTGGGCTATCCTCAGTCATCTTCCTGGTTAGCAACCAGGTGCATCCCAAAGGAAGCAATCCAAACTGCTCTGCGAGGCAGAACTAAGTGACAAAAAAGGATGACTTTTGTAGCTGCAATGCATGCTTTGCAGGGATAGAAGGGACTGCACCGGACAAATAGATGCTTTCAATTGTATATCCACCTGCATGCACAAATATATGCAGGCCTACTAGTGCATGTGCCACAAGACGAGCATTGGCAATTTAGCACATAAGGGAAGACATGGAATATGAGCACCCCAAAGAGCTAACGTCTTCCTAAACCCCATTAAACAAGGGAGGCAGCAGGTGAAATATGTATTTCTGTAGCCATGTTTCTTGTGAGATCGTAGAGAGCTGCCCCCAAATTCCCCTAACACTAAGCAACATCCAAAGCACAACTTTTGAGCGTGACACAGTTCAGTAAGAAATCATCAGATAACTTATTTGTCAATGCCAAAATGCAGGGCCCCAGACAGCTGTCTGCAATCATCCTCCAGTAGAGAGAGATCCAATGAAGTCAGTGGGTCCAGCACCAGTTTGTGACAGCTGAAGGATGGGGTGCCTAGGTGAGAGAACACCACGTGTGTCTACTTTCCACCCACAAGCTCCCCGCCTCATGTACGGTGCACGTGGTGTCCATGTCAGCGAAGCACAGGGTATGTCAAAGAGTCAGTGTGGGCTGTGCCGTGCATCTAACTCATCTCCTCGGCACATCACATGCACCAGAGAACAAGTTTGCCTATCATGGTTGCAGCAGGCAAGTCTCCTTCTCCTCAGTTCCCTCACATCGGACTATGGACGTTGAACTTGGAACCAGAGACTTGCTTCTTAGGGATGATGAGCACAGTTTGACGATTGGCCCTGACACAGGGAGAGGAGACCATTTCCAACATAATGGACTGTGGCGATAGTTTTCAGGTGACCAGAACCATAAGTGGCATTTCCCAGTCACGGCCATTACTAATCAGACTCTACTGGTGGGAGAAGAGACACTTCTTCAGCCAGGCATCTGTACACCATCTCCTCTGATGGTTTCTTCTTTTTCAGGCCAGAGCACCACACTGTATTGAGGATGCTCTAGCTATTTTTACTTACTTTCAAGAGTCAAGGCCTCAGGACAAAAGCTAGAGAACTCAGCAGCCCAAAAGTGACGCATGCCCATGATGGCTACCATGGCTCTTGAGGAAAATAATGATGAGGTTTCCACAAGACACTCAACAAGTCGAAGAGTAGAGTAGGGCTCTGAAGCATACCCATCTCTCTTGGCTGAAATGACTGCTGCTGAGGATTAAGGAATAGATAACAAGGATGTCTCCGGGCAAGCTCCTGAAGACATGGTCAGGCCCAGTCCTAGGTGAGGATAGAAGAGCGAGGCTGCAGCGGCAGAAGCAATGCTGCCAAGACACGGCCAAAGCACAGCTCATGGGATCAGATAAGGTTACTGCTGGGTCGGTGTTACAGCTGTAGCTGCAGCGCGGATGAGCCCCGTGTTCAGTGCAATGGATGAGACGACACGCAGACCAGAACCACGGAGGTTGAATCATAAATGCACCGAGACGCAGACCAAATCCTAAACACAGCTGGGTGAACGTGGAGAAATCAAATTTGCGCTATGGAAAGGTGTGTTCTGAAACTAAGTTTGCAATGGACTAACTCGAGGTAAATGCCTGGTCAAGACAGGTCACTTGGTAGTTCCCCCTGAGTTATCAGGTCGATTATTTAACCTCCTAGCTGACCTTGAAAACTACAGACTTCCTTTCCTTGGCTAAGACTAGTCCTTAATTTAGCCAATTCTTTTTAAAATCATATTTTTTTTTTTTTGGTAGTGAACATGAGACTTCCAAATAAGATTTAAGGACCAAAGAGCCAAGATTTTAAAAGATTTTCTCCTTTTTTGGCAGCTCTACCGAGGCTGAGGCCCAGCTGCCTATGTCGGCAAGCTTCCTGAACATTATTTCACGGCTTCAAAATCCAATCTCTAAAGCTATATTATTGTTTAGTGAAGAATGATGCTTGTTCACCACACAATAAATAACCACAGTGATGCTAGATATACTGCTGTCATCCAGAATCAGAAAACAATAGGTTGGAAGGAGAGATTTTGATAATAAATCTTCTAACAAGTTTGAAGGGGCTACAGTATGTATAATGGGATAGTTTAGAGCTTTCTACCTATAAGCCACTAAACTAGTTTTCTCCCTAATAGCTAAGTTTTTGGCTGTTTTGGGTTTTTATTTTCATTTCAATCTTTCCGAAGATACTTCTAGGATAAAACTGACTTCTTAGCACAGCAGTAACTTCTGGAACAAGGCATTGCAGATCAGGGTCTCAACTGGAGTAAATTCATTTTCACCTTTAAGTTAATGTGTTTATTATCACCTGAAAATTGTGGAAGAAGGTGATTCAGTAACTAAATCCCTTGTATATCACTCCAAGGGCTACAGTTGTGCATGGTGTTTCCATATTGGACTTAATCTTACATATCTACTACTTTCTCCCCATACAGAACCTGTGTCCACTCTGCACCACCACCCTCATGTTTTATTTATTTGCAGTCTCTTTAGGCCTTTTCCCTGCTTTCATGTCCTGCTTGCAGCCAGCAGGCAATAATTTGAAATGCTCCCTAAACTTTTTCTGGTCGAGTGCACCTCTCTACAGTATCGCTGCTGCTTGCATTCCTTATTAATAACCAGAGCTAAGAGCAAATGTCAAAGTCCTTGCAAATATTTGCCTGATTTGATTCTACAAACAGAATAATCAGCACCTTTAGGATTGCTGCTATGCTCAGACTTTTGTAGCTCCTCAGGCAAATACATATTTACATGTAAAGTTGTGCCCACAGTGATATAAAAGTTCGTAAGGGGTTAAGGGGTCACTTAGTCAAACAGAAACTTTGTGATTTCGGTGACCAACCACGTGGCATGGCACTGAAGTTGATTTATAGATGGTGAATACCTTAAACAGCAGCCTCTGTGAACAGCTTGTAGCTGGCCCAGAGGCTGAAACAGGTTTGCAGAAGCCTACTGAAAACGTCGGAATAATGACAAAGAGTGAAAACGTGAATGAATTATAGAAAGCAACGCGACCTAGATTCAGTGAGTAAATTATTAGCTGCAAAGACTATTCCAGCCTCAGTTGGTGACCATGCCTCCGATTCATGCCTGGTGGCATGAATTCGTAGTGCCAGAAGGGCACAGGCATGGAAGCAGAACGAGTTTCTCAGGTCCAGTAGGAACTGCACATGGGATTGGATGTGTAGCCCATCCAGGTGAGTGCTCTGATTCCTGCCGTTGCCAGCACCAGCTGCTATGGAGAAAACTGCAAGAAATCATATAAAAAAAAATGAATGGTTTTGGATTGTCTGTCCTTGCCCATTTCCTGGGCGAGTGCTCTAACTCGTAGGCTTTTCTATATAAGCAAATACTAATGAGACCGTGCTTCTGAATTGCACAGTCCTGATTGCAGTGCTTTGTGTGAACATGGAGCTGTGGAGGGGTACGAGGCACATTTGGAATATACCTGGCAACTTCAGGAGACCTAATTGAGGGCTTGTCTGTCTTGTGAACTATAAGTGTCTTCAGGTGTGTGACAGGTACCAAGCCACAGAGATCCTAGACATAGACAGTGGAGGAGCTCTGAGTAACATGGAACTATTAAGGGCTTGTATCAGGTGCATGTGTCTGTGTATGTATGTGTTCAGGTGTATCAAACACATACAATCCTAGAAAATTAAGGTTGGCAGGGCCCTCGGGAGGTCACATTTAATCCAACCCCTTGCTCAAAGCAGGACCAGCACCAACTACATCATCCCAGCCAAGGTTTTGTCTACCCAGGTCTTGAAAACCTCCAAGGATGGAGAGTCGACCACCCCTGAGGGTATCCTGTTCCAGTGTTTTACTACCCTTTTGGTTAGAAAGTTTTTCTTACTATCCAACCTAAACTTTCCTTGCTGGAACTTGAACCCATTGCTCCTTGTCCTGCCATCTGCCCCCACGGAGAACAGTCCAGCTCCATCCTCCTCTTTGCAGCCCCCCTGCAGGGAGGTGAAGGCTGCTGTTCAATCCTCTTGGACTTGGGTGTGTAAATGCCAGCTACAACTGCATTTCTAAGTAGTTTTCTGTGTCTGTATCAGTTCCTCATATGGAAATGGGGAATAGCCCTGCTCTCTCTTCCCTTGTATAGATAAATGCATTGGCATTTCCACTGCATTGCCCTGATATGAGGGGCTATCTGAATGCTATATGCAGTGTAGGATTTTGTTGATGATCTCTTTTCTTGGACCAAGTGTCTAGTGGGGAGAAATATTTGACCAGACATTGGGCACTGAGTGCCCTTCCTCATGCCTGGGAAAGAAGCAGACCCAGCTTGTGCGAAAAAACAATAACTAGAGCAATGGCTAGTGCATAACTCCACACATAAACGTACTGTTAAGCCACTCTGAGCCTGTATTGGGAAGGGTAGGATATAAATCAAAGAGATAAATAGCTGGAAACAGTCACTTAGAGGAATGGAGGAGTCTAAAAAAGCAGGAGCAGGGAAACTATGTCAGGAGTAGCTTCAAAGCAAGAGAAGTACAATAGAAGACATCCTAATTACTTGGAAGACCAAAGCCAAGCCAAAGGGAAAAGGGTAGTTATTACCTGTGGAGCACAGGGCGGTTAGCAGGAATCAAAGATAGGCTGTAATGAGCTATAAAGCCACTGTGTGTATTCAGTCAGTCTGTGGTTTGCAGTGTCCAGTAAGGTTATGAATGAGTATGTCCTAATCCTCAGTCACTTTTCTTCCTCCACAGACACACCAGGGCTGAACCAGAGAGCTAAGCACTGCAGCAGCCCTTTATAAAGACTATGGAAGCAGGCAGGCAGTAGTGATAGATGTGATCAGTGGAAGAGCTGGTTCCCCAAGTATATCTTGTGACACACACAGTACTTTAATATAAGCTGTTTATATCCCTGCACTGCTGACGTCGATGGAAATGTTGTCTTTTACTTCAAATGGTGCAAAAAACAGCCCTCGCAGAGGCTGCCCCATGGCTACCCCCTTCCACACACGAAATAGGAAAAGCACTCTTTTAAGCAAAGCTTTCCTTGAGATGCCCATGCTCATAAAACAATTAAGCCCATGAATCACAGGTGTATCTCTTCAATATGATGTACTAGCCTTAGAAAGGCTTTTGATGCCGTCTCCCGCAGCATTCTTGCAAGCAAGGTGAGGAAGTACGGGTTGGATGGATGGATTGTGAGGTGCACAGAAAACTGGCTGGATTGTCGGACTCAATGGGTAGCTATCAATGTAAAGTCTAGCTGGTATCAAGTGCATGCCTCAGGGGTTGGTCCTGGGGCCAGTTGCGTTCAATATCTTCATCAACAACCTGGAATATGGGATGCAGTGCATCCTCAGCAAGTTCATGCATGACACCAAGCTCGGGGGAGCAGCAGATGAACTGGAAGGTACGGTTAGGATTCAAAGAGTCCTCAACACACTGGAGGATTGGGCCAAAAGAAATCTCATGAGGTTCAACAAGGACAAGTGCAAAGTCCTGCACTTAGGATAGAGCAATCCCCTGCACCGGTGCAGGCTGGGGGCGACGGGCTGGGCAGCAGCTCTGCAGACAAGGACCGGGGGGTGGCAGCAGGTAATAAGCTGAACAGGAGCCAGCAGTGTGCCCCTGGTGCCAAGAAGACTACCGGCATCCAGGGCTGAATCGGTAGGAGCATTGCCAGCAGATCAAGGGAGGTGATTATTCCCCTCTGTTTAGCACTAGGGAAGCCACATCTGGAGTCCTGAATTGAGAGTTGCCCCCACTCCCCACTACAGAAAAGATGTGGACAAGCTGGACAGGGTCCAGCTGAAGGTAACAAAAATGGTTTGGGAGCTGGGACTAGGTCACCCAGAGAGGTGGTGGACTCTCTACCGTTGGAGGTTTTTAAGATGCAGTAGACAAAGCCTTGGCTGGGATGATGTAGTTGGGGCTGGTCCTGCTTGGAGCAGGGGTTGGACTTAGATGACCTTTTGAGGACCTTCCAACCCTAATTTTCTATGTACTAGCTTGTCCTACAATATACTGCAAAGAAAAAAAGAATCATACTGATATATATATATATATATATATATGAAGAGACCAGCTAAATTAGTAGGCATTACTAAGAGGAAGACCCTCTCTTACAGTTGACAATCACAATTCTGCATCACCTCAGCTTAGCTATTCAGTCTCGTAGGAGCCAAGCAAACATTAAAGTGTCTAGAGTGATCTCAAGCCTGCGTATATCCATTTCACTTACTTTTGGAAAACCGTTGGGTGGTTCAGCATATTTTTAGATTTATCATCTTTATAACAATCCTACATTGCTTTCTGAAGCTGCAAAAACCAATAGCAACATTTGATGGCCATGAAATCATATTTATGGGAGCCGTTAAAACCTTCTATTGATAGTTAAATCTCGATCCTGGCATAAGCGATGAGGATTTAATGGGGAAGCCCCAGTGGGTGCCATATGCGGGCTCTAGTCCATAGCTTTGAGAAGCATCTTTTATGAGTCACAGTCATGCACCTCAACCTACCTGAACAGGTCTAAGATGGGGGTTAGCAGTTTAGGATCCTATAGTGCTACGATCCAAAGTATACCTAGTGAAATGTCCATGTGTCTTGGCTTGACTGGCAAGTCCCCCTCCCAGCCTACTTTGAATTGTTCAGCCTCATTTGGAAGAGAAAAGCACTTTGGTTGTCAGGCAATGCACACACCAAAGGATCTTTGAATGAAGTACCCAGAGAGTAGGCATGGATAGCTCGCTCGACAGACAGACAGACAGATAGGACTGCTTTGTCCAAGAAAAGCAATACCTGTCACATGAAGCAAAGATGTTATGAGTAAAGCAAATACCCAGGCTTGAATGTTGAGTAGACTCGTGGACGACTCATTCGTGAAATAATGGGACTATCCACCATGAATTCACAGCTTCGGGGAAGTAGGATCGGCTATGCTAGTGCCAGATATACTGGTCAAGTTGATGGGAAATTCCTCCATGCTTTTCATATTTTTTTCCCCCGGCAAAAGCAAAGTAAGACAAAGAGAAAGAGACATGTCATTTATGCCTGGATGGAGAATTGCATCATGAAAAAGAGGGCCCCCCCCTGGAGACCCGTTCACTGTAAATATTGATGTGTCTTTGGCAAGCTGCACAGCTGATGCTCAGGCCTCTGGGGCTGGATGTAGCAGCCCTTCCCCGGTAGCACAATCCTCTTGAGGGGAAGTGCTGACTATTTCATGAAGCTTCTACTCAAGGGACTTCCTGTGTTAACTGTTCCCACAGTCCCACAGGGGTAGCAAGGACAACTAAGTTAATTCAGGCGACTTCTGGCTAGCATCCTGATTTGTAGCTGCAATCCCCCAGCTAGCAAACACACACCAGATGTGCTACAGCACCCCGCCGTGTAGTACAGCACGTGCTCCCCTTCCTGACCAGGCCTGGCAGGGTGGATGGAGGTACCGGACCTGCAAGGGCAGGATGGAGGTCTGACCAAGTGCTGGCAGGGAATGCCCTCTGCCGTGTTTGCACCGCTCTCCCTTTTCTCTCTTCTCCTTTTAACAGCATGTGTAGTGCTTTAAGCTTTAGAAACAATTTCCTGATCTGTTACTGTGGCTATCTAACACCTTTCACAGCCTTTTGCCTGGGTTTCAATCAGCAAAAAAAAAAAATAAAAAAATCCTCCAATTGCTTTTTTTAGTGGCACGAGACAAAGATTAAAAAAAAAAGCATTTCACCTTGGCAAGGAGCACACTCCAAGTCTCCCATAGATAGCACAGATGCTTTCCAGACTGCACCAATGGCTACGACAGGCACAAATACTCACCTGGACAAGCTATCACAATACAACCAGGGGCAGAGGAGTCAATGCTGCATATTCTGTGCAACTGTTCACGTTCATCACTGAAAATCAAGAGTCTCGTCCGTCTATCCACCATATCTACGTCCCACATGAATTACGTTTGTGAATGAGATCCTCAGTGAAGCCTCGGGAGTTTGGACTTTTTCTTTTCTGTGCCTAAGGAAAGTTGGGCTTCTAGTCCTTGATTATCTATAAAATAATTCAAACTTTCTCCCCAAGACACCCCAGGAGCCCAACCGGAGACACTGGAAGGGAGGTCGTGCTTACGTTTGCTTTCCCAGAGGCCCTTGCTTCTGTTTGCCTTCAGTTACTAATACTTTTAATTTATTTTACTCCCTTTCTTCAGTTGCACCTTGTCCTTTGCTTCTCCCACAGTAATGCCAATTCAAAATTCAAATGCCTGCCTTGGCCTCATTTAAGTATTGACATTTTCCTCATCTCTTCAATTATTAACTGTGCTACTGCTGCACAGAACCAAGGTCTCAGACCTTTCCTGCAGTGCACTGACAAGAAACATCTGTTTAATTCTAGCCTAACAAGCAACTCAAGTTGAGATTGGCAGCACCATCCATCCATGCACTAAAGCTGAGGAGTCTGCAGCCTGGGAAAAGCGGTAATGCCGTATATCAGCCTCTGAGCTCCATTTAAGCATCAAAGCTCACACATTTTATGATACTGCATATTGTCACTACTAAAATCTCATTATATCTTTGTAGTTACCTCATCTCACCCTGGAATAATGTATGGTGTTAATGACATGGCAATAGCAGTAAAATGTCTCTATGATGATTTAAAGCAATAACAATTCTCCCCCAAAAAGCCTTATGACTAGTGCTTACTTTTATGATGGACTGCTCATTCACTTATTAAACATTCATTGTTTCCTCAATAAAAGGGATCTTAGATGTATTCAATTATTAATATAAATAAGGCACAACATAAGAAATAGCAGCAATCTCATTTTCACTTTCCGCATTAATCTTCTTTCTTGTTCCACCATCACACAAGGAAAAAGTTGTTCAACCCGAATAGCTGCGATACAAATGAGAGCACATGAGAAAAATTCAGGTTCCTCATCAGGATAACACATTGGCAAACCAACTGCGTTGCAGGCAGCTGTGCTTGAAAACAGGTGCTCTGAATGTGCCTACCCTGAAAGTCACCCAGGAAGCCAGGCATCCTTGAACTCTGCAGCAGAAATTGGATCCAGGGAAACCACCAACACATCTGGTGCATGGGAGGCACAGATTTGTATTTGCACACACCTGAAAGTGTCTCAACGTACTATCGTCACAACCATGGCAGCGATTCTGGGATGATTCATCCTAGTGCTGACTTAAACGCCGTGTAGCTATCCCTGCAGCAGCACGAATTTGTGGGCACATAGGATCATTATACAGTTCTTCTTCACATGTGTGGGTGTGCTTCACTCGTGGACAGATAGCACAGTAGAAAGCTCCTGCTATAAGAGTGTAAAACCCAAGAAGCAGATAGAAAATGTGTGACTGCAACAAAGAGGGTGCATCTGCATGCTCATTAATGCACTTTAGGTAATTCACATTAAATCGAATACCTCTGGGCTCATATACACGTGCAGGGAGGCTGCACTGATGCACTGCAATTACAGTATGTCAGAGCAGACGCCAGCGTCTTGTGTATCAGCATCCCTGCACTGAAAAAGGGCAGTGGGTTGCTTTAAATTGAAGCTCATTTAAAGCTCATTCGTCCGGCTTTAGTTCAAAGTGCCCTGCTGCCATTGTTCGGCATGGGGACACTGATACACATGACAACCCGGGTATTTTAATTATCTCGGCTCTTAGAGCTGGGCTAATTATTCCCTGCCTCCCCCCACTCTTGGGACACATCTATTAAGCATCCTATATTGTGAGGTACTAGATACAAAAAGGTGCATGAGCCTATTTTAACGCACACTAACTAAAGAGCACAGTTTTTCCTGATGCTTTAATGTGCATTAAAATAAGCTAATGTGCGCAGGTAGATGTGTCCGATACAACACGTTTGCAGCTTTGACTAGGGTCCAGCATGCTTACTACTGGACACTGTGATTTTTCTTCAGGACAGTAAGTTGTGAATTGATTTCCATTCAGATGGAGATCTGGTTCAAGGAAACCTAAACTCTTGTCATGAAGTTCATTGAAAAAGCTGAAATTGAGGCTGTATCAGTCCCTAAACTGGAGTGCACAGCGAGTCATCAGCCAGGTCCACTTGAAACTAGCCTAGGACTTCTCATCCTCTTTTACACCTCCCCTGCCTAACGCAGTCCAGGTTTCAGCGCTCTGACCAGGCCCCAACTTCTCCATATGTTGTTTCACTCTGCATATATTTCATGAAAGCTCAAGGAGTATTTCCTTTCTGAGATGAATGCCTACCTGTTTAGTATTTAAACTGCCAGAACTGAACTGTATGTTTGAAGGGCAAATCCAAGGTGACTGATAAAACATATGGTTTCATAGAGAACTTAAAGGAATCAGAGTAGCTGGTTAGACGTGCAACATTTTTTTTACCAGCTGTGAAAGTCTCAGTTCAGCACTGCTTCCTGAATTGAATCTGTTCTTGGGTAATAATTTATTTTACTCTTCTTTCTTATGAAGTACATATGTTAAAGCAGGCTCAGAGCCCGGTGGAACAGGCGTTGTACGTTCACATCATAAAAGCTTGAACCACAAAGAAATTCCAGCCTAAATAATGATATATTCTCAAGTCACAGGTCTTCCCAAGCTAAGAGTTTACTTCTGCAGTGTTGTTCATGCAGAACCCCTCCTTCATCCAAAGGGTTTTACACACCGTATTTACTCAACTCCAGGATGAGTCCCCGTCCCCCCTCCGCAGTCAGCATGTGGAAAACAGCCCCTCATCTTAGAATCACAAACAAGGACATCTCCGTTACTAAATTGTCTGCCATCAAACTGGTGCCAAAAGCAGCATGTGCTCATCAAGGAAACTAACTATGAAGTTGCTAAATGCAGCTAGCATTGGGTATGATTATAAAACACATTATAAAATGTAAATATTTTTTTAAAATGTACATATTTTTGTTTCAAGAGCCAAATTACTGCCAGAGTCAACTGGGTAAAGACACATAGTTGAAGTCCATATTTCAACTCAACAGCTCAACTGTTCATGCCCGTGTAGTTCTGCCACTGGAAAAGTATCCTCCCTCCAGACCTATTTAACCACCCTCCTAGTGAGAAAGTTTTCTAATTTTTCCTAATTTCCAACCTCAAGTTCCCTTGCTGCAACTTGAGCCCATTGCTCCTTGTCCTGCCGTCTGCCCCCACTGAGACCAGCCCAGCTCCATCCTCTTTGCAGCCCCCCCGGCAGGGAGGTGAAGGCTGCTAGTCAATCCCCTCTGTCTTCTCTTCTCCACATCAAATATAGCTAGTTCCCTCGGCCTCTCCTCACCAGCCATGTGCTCCATCCCTCTAACTATTTTCATTGTCCTCTGCAGGACTCTCTCCAATTTTCCCCCATCCTTTCTGCCGTGGAGGTCCCTCCTTTCTCTCAGAATTGTTGTTTGGCTTCACAGCTCTTCACCTGCACAAGGCAGCTGGCTCTAGAAACGTAGAGTAAGAGCTCATATTTCTATGACCTACGTTTATATATGTGCTCCAGGAGTCATGGGACAGGGGTGGGAGAGGGGCATTTTAATTAGCTCAGCTCTGAGAGCAGCACTAATTAAAAGTGCCCGGAGAGTCACATGTATCAATGTCCCCATGCTGAAAACCAGTGGCGAGGACATTTTGAACTAAATCTGGTTAAATAAACGTCAGTTGAAAGTGCGCACCACCATTTTTCAGGGTGAGGACACCGATGCACGTGACACTGGAGGCTGCTCTAGCACAGTCATTTCCATGCAGTAATTTCCACCCAATGAATTGAAATTACAACGCATCAGAGCTGGCTTCCTGCATGTGTATAGGAGCCCGACATGACCAGAGGCTAGACAGCGCGAGGAGTGGAGCGCCACAATTCTCAGTTGTCTGGGCACATGGGAAAGCAGTGTCACGCTCCTGAGCTTTTGGCTTCTACAGAGGATAACTCCTTGTGAAGCTTTTTTCTTCTATGCCCGTCCTGGAAACAGGTCTCCTGGAATACCTCCTTGCCTCTGTTTCTACCAGGACTGGCGGGGAGAGCTACAGCAAAAGGAAGAAGAACTAGGTCCACCAGCAAAGTGCTCCTCTGCTCCAGGTGAAGTCTTGGAAGCGGGGTGAGCTTTGTTCACAAAATTGTCAAAATATTCACAATTCAAACCCTGCTATCCTTCTCCATGCCTCACATCTCCAGGTGTTTAAAACCCCCTTGATTACCTTATACAACACATCTAATCACAGTAGAGTAGAAAGCTCAGCAGACTACTTGTCCATCTTAGATAGCAGGACAGGAGAGAAAAGGGCTGGTCAAAAACTAGATGGAAAACTGAAATGTTAAAAAAAATTAAATTCAAGATTTTTTTGAAAGTGTAACTAAAATTGTGTTGTCTAAAATGCTTTCACTGCCTTTGACATTGGCTGAAAAATGGGCATGGCAAGGGGGGAGTTTTGCAAACAATTTATCAAAATCTCATCCCAATTATTTTAATTTAAAAGGCACAAGTTTTTGCTCAAATTCAGAAACTGAAAAGGGCCTCACCAATTTTAGCTGCACAGTTTAGATGAGTGAAATAAAGGGCCAGCATTTACAACTACAGGATTTTAGCGGGGTGAACTATAGATACGTTTCCCTTCTTCTCAACATAGGCATCAAGTCTGTAAACACTTATTTATTAAAGTCTGTACACTATAAGGAAGCGTACTGAGTCTGCTGGACACTTCACTACATGAAATATAATGTTCTGCAGGATCAGTGGCTTAGTTTTTTATTAGTATATAGTACAGCATGTGCACGCGTGTTTACAAAAATAAAAATACTTCTTATACAAACAGTGGAAGCTATATTTCTAGCAGTTTTCTTAAGAACCTGATAGGCATTTGTGTAACCTTCCTGTCAGGCCATCACTAGCAAGACTACACCTTCCAAACTACATAAAACTAGAGTTGGGTATTTGACTGGTCAAAGAAAGTTCAGTCAATTGTCCGGTCAAATATCAGTCCAAAATTGTTAAAAAAAAGGGCCAATTGATCCAAATAATACACAGAAAAAACACAATTTTTTCCATAAATGTGTCAAAAAAGCAATAACAAATCATATCTCTGTCAAAAAGACTTCAAAAATATGTTGTTTATTTTTGTAAAATTGCGGTAATCTTTAACTGGTAAAAAATATGCAGTCAATTTACCAGGCAACTGACCATATCTGACCAGTGCATTTAGTGGCTTGCCAACCCTACGTAAACCAAACATCGCACCCTGACCTCTCAACTCCCGCCAGCCACATCCAGCCCTCTGGTCACTTCTGAATAGCCACCGACTCGTTCAGTGATTCTGTTCCAGGGACTTCTTCCCTTCTCACGAGCACAGGGGATGCTTTCTGGCGCGGGGAACTGCTTTGTTCAGGACACAGATCCAAACAGCCAGCTCAACACCAGAAGGTCATAGAGGGGATTCCTCGGTGTCAGCCAGCACAGTGCCTAAGTGGTTTTGGGGGAGAAACGAGGTTCTTGGGTTTGGTACAGACATTCAAAAAGTACAAGGTGGAATTGATCTGAGTTGCATGGTTTTCTGTGAGCAGTATAGTTCAGATCGGTAGCGAACAGAACACACGTTCGCTCTTTGGGTGGGGGGTGCAAATCTTACATTGGGTTTCGCCATCTAAAACCAGGCTAGGTGTGCAGATCTTCTGTTCTGGTACAGGAATAGACCAGTTCTGTGTGCCTGACTTCTGTTCTGGTACAGGCATAGACCAGTTTCCGATCACGTATACTGGTAAAAGTGTGATATCTATACCTGGTCAATCAGAGCTATCCCACCCTCCTTTAACCTCACCCACCATCTCAGACAAGTCCATTGACTCTTGCTTGTACAGTCACCTTCAGCTCAGCACCGTTAGCAATGTCCTTATTTCAATGCATGATTACTTAGTCACCCCGCTGCCTTAGCTCCATGCACTTATCAGAAGCTGAAGGACCAAAGCAAGACAGCAGCACCATGAAGAGCTTCCCTCGCCAGCCAGGGTCTGGTGCTGGTCTGATCAGGGTGACTGAGTTACCTGCAGGCTCTCTCTGTGTCACAGTCCCCTTTTCACAACTCTATTTGCATGCACCATATCATATGATTGAAAAATAATAACTCCTAAGAATGGGAAAGAAATGCTCTGGGGCAGACTAATCACTAATGTAAATGAAGTCTGCCAGTGCAAGCCTGGGATTTGTTTGTTGTTGGTTTTTTTTTGGGGGGGGGAAGATCCGTTCCCCCAAAGACAGCAAAAAACTTATTTTCCTTTCAGCCCTGCTAGAGCTGGAGCTTGCTCGTGTTTTCTGCTCTCTGCTGTCAGCTCTCAAATCTCAAATTGTTTTAGATCTCCCACCACCGTCTTCCATTCATCCCAAACAATGGCTCAGGCCCTTGGGTATTACCAATCTGCTCGCAGAAGGCCCTAAATCACAAGAACAGTAGAGATGGCAGGATACAGCCCATTGTAAATAAGGACGTCGGATTCCAGGCTTTTATAGTTCGGTAGAAGATTTCTGTCATTTCAAAGAAAAGCCACTTACGCGGCAGCCGTTTCCGCCAAATGAAATTGAAAATGCCATCATTCTTGAGAACAGCTCTCAGATGTTTTTGTCTCTCTCCTGTGCCCTGACTTTGATAAATAAAACAACGAGATAATAACGAGCGGGTTGTTAGTGAAGATTCAAGTGGGGGAGAGGGCAGGTTGGGTTTCTCTGGTGGTTTTTTTTTTTCCTCCTCACAAACCAGCAACAGCAAGAGAGCTGCTTCTCAGCTGGAATTAAATGAAATATGTGTATCACTTGAAAGGAAGATCCTTTTTTTCACTGTCGAGTGTATTGTTAGAACAGCTTATCTGTATCTCCATCATGTAACTGAGATGGAGAGGAGGTTAGTGCGGGAGCCTGCAGTGCATATGGATGCTACTCTGAACTCTAATAACTGGGAAAGTATGCTTTTTCCACCTTCCTGGGACCCTAATCCAGGAGCTATCCGCAAAGAGAATAGCAAATGGCCTTTTTCTTCAGTAGAACTGGGTGAATAATACATAACAAACCCTTTACTTGAGAAAGTTCACCTTCTTCTTCCGTTTGCACATTGTCCATGTGCAGATGATGATTTCCTCTTTTGTATTCAGGGGCAGATCCGTGGGGCTGCATTGGCAAGCTTGAACTTCTTTAGCTTCCTGCTCCGTAAGTTTAAAACCAAGTGTCTGGCAGTGGCAGTAACTTTTCCAGCCAGGCAGTGCTGAGGGAGTCACTTGACTTCCTGGCTCGTTATCAACTACCTAACCCCTTCTACAATCATCCTGCACCGGTGCTAACGACCCCTGTTCTTTTTAGGGTCTTGCTGTTCCACCAATCCAGCTCTCCTTTGTCCTGCCATGCTGCTGTCTGCTCACTGCTCCTGGTGACGAGGCTCCTAGTTCACAGCCCTGCAGATTGGTGATTATAACTCATCCCAATGAAGTGATATTTGTTTTTGCTTCAATCTTAAACTCAATCATCCAGCTGTAGGCCCCTAGCATGTTAGTAAAGCTTCTGGCTTATTTTTCATTGGAAAAAAAAAAAAGGTGTTGTGCTATATGTGATGATGCACCTGGGGCGGGCCCGGATGACCTACACCTGAGGGTGCTGAGGGAACTGGCGGGGGTGATCGCTGAGCCCTTGGCTCGGTTGCACGAGCTCTCTTGGAGCTCTGGACAAGTGCCGGAGGACTGGAAGGTG
>JAGPOW010000304.1:3042947-3077503 GCA_030014935.1 Caiman crocodilus
GTTGTTCTTGCTCCTACCTTGGGTGTCTTCAAGAGTAGATTAGATAGGTACTTGGCTGGGGTCCTGTGACCCCAGCACTTGTTTCCTGCCATTGGCGGGAGGGTCAGACTAGATGGCCTGCTCTAGGCCCCTTCTGACCCTAGGTACTATGAAACTATGAAACCTCCCTACCTGCACCCCTGGGTTTCACATTTCTAGACCCGCCCGTGTTTGTATTTGTTAGTCAAAGTTTTCTGAACAGCTGGTGCTGTAGATTAATGCCCTGTGCACTGTGCAACAACTTTTTTTGGTGTGTTTTCTTTTCCAGATCAGCACCCAAAGGAGCCAGGTCCATGACTAGGGGCTCCATTGAACCAACATGAAGTGAGAGAGAGTCTGGGCTCCTGAGCAGCTTATGTTTAAATTGGCAGGGAAGGCAAAGGGCAAGACAGAAACAGAGGCCCTGGAAAGGAGAGGTGACTTGCTGGAGGTCAAAGAATGGGTCAGTGACAAATCCAGAAATGGCACCGAGGCCTTTCTACCCCCAGTCTTGTATGTATTTTGCTGCTTGACCTCTTTGCCTCACATTTCTCGGGGATACTGAGATGCTCAAGACCAGCACATCTAAAATGCATTATTCCCATGGACATCTTTCCCAGTCAACTTGCTTGCCAAAAAATTCAGGGAAAGTGCACATACACCAGGCAGGTGAAGAGAGCTGAAGTTCGAGCCTGTTTAGAGATTCAAATGAATATTCACAGAGTAGTTGTTGCAGGTTTCTCCTAGTTTTGCAGCTTATGCTCCTGCAATCCAGACTAGAGCTCTGCTTTAGGGAAGAAACAGCAAAATAAAGGAGGATGAAATAATTGTCATGCTTCTCTTCTCTGGTAGGAACTGCTCCATAGCAGGTGGGGGCAGTGGGGGAATGACTATCATTTTTTCTCATTAACTGATTGATAGCACACTTTGAATTGCATTGCTTCATACCAAGGCTATACATAATCTAATAAGCAGGGGAAATGGTGAAATGTTGTCTTACATCTATATAAGAAAAGCATTTTTCATTTTTTTTTTACTGCTAAAGCCAGGGAAACCAATTCTCAGCTGCTTGCATGTGAATTTCCCAGGACTGGGCTCGCAGTCTTTGCACACATAAACCCCTCACTGGATTCAGTGTGAGCTGCAGACAGGTATGAGCTGGAAGGGCTGCTTTCTGACGAAAGATGAGCAGTCCTCTCCTTCCCCTTCCGGACTCCATCCCTGCCCCCAGCCAGCTGGGGCTCCCCTTTGCTTGGGATTGCCCTAGCATCTCTTCAGAACAGGTGGTTTTCTGAGGTTATTTGAGGAGTAGCAGGGGTCTGAAATGGCACCATAATCACATCAGGCAAGAACATCGCCTAGGACAGCTTCCAGCAACTGAGAGCTGCCGCTTTTCTAAGAATACTGTAAAATGGGTCAATCCTAAGCCCCAACCCAGAGGGTAGGCATGACCTCGACCCCCCTCTCTCTCTTCAGATGTGAGCAGAGCTGCAGTAGCCATGAAGGTTTCACTCCAAAGAAATGCAAATTCCACCCGCCTGTTAACGCTTGACACTTAGGTTATGAACTTTTCCCCCATTGTTATGAGTCTTTTCTTGGGGTGAGGGAAGAGTCTTGGGGAAACTGAGTCCTCACTGCAGCTTTGAATGAGAACGTGCCATATGAGAGTAGGTCGGTCAGTGCTGTAGGCGACTGCAGACAGGCAGTTCAGCAAGAACCTGAGCACCTGTTGGGACATCCAGTGTGGATGCACCAGTCAGGTCTGCTCTGTTCAGACACTGCTGTGGCGTGACCACTCATGCATGCACACTTTTGTGTGTGCGTTGTGGCTTTCCACCAGCTGTATTAATTGTGTTTTCATTTTAACAGGGTAGAACAACACCCCAGACCAGGGAAAGCAGTAATGAAACAGGCTTCCCTAAAGAGCTAGTTATTTGCCAGCTTCCCGAAGGCAACTCATCCTGGCACTGTGGGAGCAGACTGGGGGCAGCTAACTCAGTGCCCTTTTCTCTGTGACACCGCGTTTGGCTCTGTAGCTTCTGGCAGATGAAGAACCTGGTTCCACATGGAGTCATATTTGAGCATGGTGTGTCTATCTCGTGAGGTATTCTCCATCCATGGAAGGACACGGGTGGGAGATGGGTCTCTCCCACCCTTCTTCCAGCAGCTGGAACCATATTTCTTCAGGCCATTTGCTACTGTTGGACTGCATGGAGAAACATGGAGAGTGCCTTTTGTCAGCAGAGACACCATTTGAGAGTAAGCCCGAGCCTTGGCAATTATAAACCCAATCAGAAACATTAGCATTAGACCTGGATGTTAGGGCAGGTTCACCCTTCCTTCCTCGCATGGGATAGCCCATTCAGAGTTTCATAGTAGATAGGATAGGAGGGACCTGAACAGATTATCTAGCCTGGCCTCCTGCCACATTCACAAGACCGCCTGGTGATCGTCCAACCGCCTCTTGAATTTGCCCAAGGTAGGGGCGAGGACCACTTCCCTGGGAAGTTGGTTCCAGATTTTGTCCACCCTAACTGTTAAATATTGCCTTCTGATCTCCAACCTATTCTCCATTAGCTTATGACCCTTGTTCCTCATCACCCCAGGTGGTGCTGGGGAGAAAAGGGCTCTGCCTGTTTGCTGACAATCTCCCCTGATGAGCTTGTAGGCAGCCACCAGGCCCCCCACTCAGCCTTCTCTTGCTGAGGCTGAACAGGTTCAGGTCCTTCAGTCTTTTCTCATAGGGCGCGTCCTGCTGCCCTCTCACCAAGCAGGTGGCCCTCCTCTGACCCCTCTCCAGGCTGGCCACATCCCTCCTGAAGTGCGGTGCCCAGTACTGGACACAGTACTCCAACTGCGGCCTGACCAAAGTCACACGGGGGGGAGGATCACCTCTCCGGACCGGCTTGAGATGCATCTTTGGATGCATGACAAGGTATGGCCAGCCTTGCTGGCTGCGGACAGGTATTGGCGGCTCATGTTCATCTAGGAATCAATAATGACTCCGAGATCCCTTTCTGCCTCTGTGCTTTCAAGAAGGGAACTCCCCAGCCCATACGTATGTTGTGGATTCCTTCTCCCAAGGTGCAGCACCCTGCACTTGTCTACGTTGAACCCCATCCTATTCTCATCTGCCCACTTTTGTAGTCTGTGTAAATCTATTTGCCGCCTCTCTCTCCCTTCAAGTGTGTCCACCTCACCCCACATCTCAGTGTCATCAGCAAACTTGGACAGCGTGCTTTCCACCCCTTCATCCAAGTCTCTGATGAAGATGTTAAACAGTGCGGGCCTGAGGATCGAGCCTTGGGGAACCCCACTGCTCACATCTGACCAGGTTGAGTACAACCCATCCATCACTACTCTCTGGGTGAGTCCCATCAGCCAATTTTTTACCCATCCAATTGTGAAGGCATCACATCAATGCCACAGTCACTTAATTTATTGATGAGGATGGGGTGAGAGACAGTGTCAAAGGCCTTTTTAAAGTCTGGAAAGACTATGTCCACAGCAAAACCATCATCCAAGGATTTAGTTACCTGGCCATAAAAGGCAATCAGGTTGGTCTGGCAGGACCTGCCTTTGGTGAACCCATGCTAACTGTCCCTGAGCACAATATACCAAGCCAGCCCCCCACAGATGTGCTCCTTGATGATCATCTCCAAGATCTTCCCTAGCACCGAGGTGAGGCTTACAGGCCTATAATTACTTGGGTCCTCCTTACTCCCCTTCTTAAAAATAGGGACCACATTAGCCAGTTTCCAATCCCCCGGCACCTGGCTGACTGAAGGCCTGATAGAGCTATCTCCGAGATTGTCCCTACCTCTGGTAGGTGGGACATCCTGGTCCCTATTCAGGAAAACAGAGGCAAAGAAACTGTTAAAAGTATCAGCTTTCTTGTCTGGCGTGGCCACCAGATTACCGTTTGTGTCTTGCAGGGGCCCTACATTGCCTGGTGCCCTCTTCTTGCTCTCCACGTACTTGAAAAAAGGACTTTTTGTTGTCCTTAATCCTGGACACTAGCCTGAGCTCCATCTCTGCCTTCCCCTCCTACACTCCCGGGCCGAGGACGAGTACTCCTCCTTGGTGACAGCTCCTCCCTTCCACTGGTTGTGCGCCCCGCTTTTAGTCCTCAGGCATTGCTGGATGCTCGTGCTGAGGCAAGAGGATTTCAGAGCACTCTTACCCCCCTTGCTTCTCTCAGGGACTGTTATCCTTTGGGACTGGAGGATCACCCCCTTAAGGTATGACCATCCCTCATGGACTCCAATCTCCTCTACCTTCTGGGCCCCACTAGTCTCCCAAGCTCACTGCCTAAGTCTCCCCACTGGTATTACTGGAGCCACCCCCAGACTCAGAGAAAAGCTCCCAGGTGTACAGGGTGGATCCTGTCTAAAGAGTAGAGGTAACAAATGTGTGCCAAAGTCTGACAGCCAAGCGGCAGATTTATTTCTTTTTGTTTAAGACTCATTTGTGAAAGGAAAGAACATTAGAAAAATAAAAATCCTTGATGTTTTTGTTGAGAGAAATTCTGAACCAAAACAGCACCGTAATTGCTTTAATTTGTGCAGGGCCATCTGGTATTCTCAATCATGTCAGCATAAGGACTCAGGAAGATGGCAGACCAAGCATCCATCCAGACTGCTGGAAGCGTAACATGATACAGGCCTGGGCTGATTTATTGGTATTAAAAAGCCCGGCAAAAGACAGGTTTTTCTTGTTCATGATAAAGGGCACTGCATTTTTATTTGGTAAAAAAACCCCCAAAAAACAAAAAACTCTTAAAAAACTAAAAGAAAACCTAAGCATGGCATTAAATTAGGTGTGGTTAGTTTTGCTATTTATATTGCAGTGGTGTCTTGATGCCCCCGCCAGGAACACGGACCCTAAAATGTCCATGTTCAGAGAGCACAGAAAGATAGTCCATGACCATGCAGTGCCCATCGCAGTGAATACCGAACAAGATATCACTCACTGATTCCTACTTGGAAATGCACCAAAGGAAAAGCCGCTCTTCTGAAAGGGAACCTGTTGGCACCTGCAAACACCTCCCAATTGCCAGCACCAAAATGTGGGACACAATTTGCGATGGACACCCCAAATGAAAAGCAAAATGCATGCAGGCCACTGAAAAAGTCTGTGGCATTCACCTTTTGGAGTTACACTGGCTCACCCTGAATAAGGTATATCTCAGTTTGCTTTAACTGAGCTTGCTTGAGTAGCAAGAGGGGCAGGATGAGCTCCTGTGTGAATCGCCTGCCTGAGGGATTGCTTCAGGCTCTGTGCAGGCTCCTACAGACCTAAGTCTGCATCCTGGGCTGTAGCTCTCTTCACTGCTCTTGGTCCCCAAGCTCCTGAGATTAAAGCTAGCCCATGGATCAAAGCTTTGGCTGCATCTCCTGGCTTCCTTCTCTACATGTAGGAGGTCAGCAGATAAAACTGTCTGTAACTACAAGGTTGTGCTGCAGCCTGAGGGTTGCTGAGTTGAAGGTTGTAGTGGATTTGTGGAGGTGGAGCAAAACCATCTCAGAGGGTGGGAGAAACCTTGGGGGAGGACATACATATTATCCCATGCCAAGACACACAAAGACTCAAGCCAGGCCTGCTGCCAGTGGTTTCCTTTCAAGCCTACTGCTCTGAAAACCCTGAAACCAGGTGCATTATGTCCCAAAGCTGCCTGACAAACAAGCAGCCAAACGTTGAATGCTGGATGCTTGTCAGTAAAGAGGACTCTCCTCATTTATGCTTGTGAAATGGTTACTGAGCAATATTTAGCTCAGGTTCCCAAAATGGCTACTTAGCACCCAAGCAAAGAACAGGATGGAAAACAAATGCAGAACAAGGATGTGGTAGGATGACTCCCTCTGCGGTCCCAGGGGAGGAGGAATGATCACCGACACATGGCAAGTTTGGCAATGTTACCAAAGTGTGGCAATGGTAGCAGTGAAGGATTCCCTGTGTAGCCCCCTGGGAACACTTAGGATGTGATTTATCACCACACTCCTTTTAAATGATGTTTCCCTCCTGGCACATGACCGTAAGGAGGCCTGCTACGCTGACATGACACATTGAGATAAATATATTTGGCCTTCCTCATACTCCCGTGCACTCTCTCTCTCTCTCTTTCTTTGTCTAATTATATTTCAGACAACTTGTTCTGACAAGGTGTAATTGCTTATAACAAAAACCACAGGACAAAGCCTCATCTAGTGTCAATGGGGCTTCATGTGTATATTTTGCATCAAAATACTGCAGTTACTGCAGTGTACTGCAGTTAGATGCCGCAGTGTACTTTTAGATGCTGCAGTTGCATGGATTTCATAGATTACATAGACATTCGGGCTGGAAGGGACCTCGGCAGATCTTCGAGTCCAGCCCCCTGCCCCAGGGACAGGAAGTCAGCTGGGGTCAAAGGATCCCAACAAGATAAATGTCCAAATGTCTCGTGAAAGTGTCCAGAGTAGGTGCTTGCATCACCTCTGGGGGAGTCTGTTCCAGGTCTTGGGGGCTCGGACAGTGAAGCAGTTTTTCCTTATGTCCAGCCTGAAATGGTCTTGGAGGAGTTTTGTGGCCATTTAACCTTGTCATCCCTTGGGGCACTCTGGATAACAAACATTCCCCCAGATCCCCATGGACACCCCTTATATACTTATAGGTGGCCACCAGGTCCCCCTTGAGCCTGCACTTTTCCAGGCTGAAGAGTCCCGTAGCTTTCTGCCTCTCACCGTAAGGTTTTCCTGCCCTCTGATCATGCGCGTGGCTCTCCTCTGCACTCTCTCGAGCTTCTCCACATCCTTTTTGAATTGTGGGGCCAAAAACTGGACACAGTACTCCAGCTGCAGCCTCACCAAGGCCAAGTACAAGGGAGAAAGACGTCCCGGGATTTGCTTGAGAAGCAAGCAAGGGTGGAGGGCTGCGGGTTAGGGATGGGGGGCACCGGCGGGGCTGGGAGGGGGATGTGGGTTGCATGTGGGAGTGGGTGACTGCAATGGATGGGAAGAGGCTGGGAGATGTGGGAAGAACCAGTGGGATGGGTGAGAGCAGGGCAGGGGTGTGTGGGTCGGGGACGAGGGAGTGGGAAGGTATCCACAGGCACTCTCTGGTCAACATAGGAGAACCTGGGCACCATCCTTGCTTCCTGCCAGGGGTGGGGATTAGCAGGAAGGTGCCTGTCTTTTTCCCCACTCCCAAGAGGAGGAGGCAATGGCCATGGTGCAGTGCTGCAGCTCAGGGGTTGCTGCAGGATGCCAGAGGCTGGGGTGGGTGCTGAGCTACTGCTCTGCCATCCACGCACCATTGGGCTGGGCTGGCCAGCCAGCAGAATTTGTGCCAGCTGTGCCGGCCCTGGGACAAGGAGTCCCAAGGGTGCACTGCCTGCTGGTGCTGAGCTACTGGTGGTGGGGGTAGTGTACCACAAACCCCACCCCTGCCCACAGCCTCCCTTAAACCACCCTCCACACCCTTTCACAACCCCTACACAACCCCCCCACCTCCGCCACTGCATCGTGGTGGATGGGGGAGCAAGTGAAGGGTGGGCAGGAAGTGAGGTGCTGGGCAGGATGTGGCTTGGGAGTAAGAGGCAATGGCATATCGGGGTTGCTCAGCACTACAAAGCTGGAGGGGGTGGGGGACCACAGCTGGACCCTCATCCTGGTAAGTGAGGGGGGCTGCAGGAGCTCTGATTTTACATGATGAAAAACCCAAAATCAAACGCCAAATATATATAGGTATTTAGAATGTATTTCATTATAGTGGCTGAGGCACTGGTAGGCTTCTAAATTGCTTTACAATGGTAAATATATCAAGAAAACACTGTGTTCAACTGGTACCAATAGCCTGAGGCCTGGAGTTAGCAGCTCCAAAATTTAGTCCCAATGGGGACTGTCCTCAAGGGTGACAGTCATCTCTCTTCAGGCTGAAGAAAGGTGTTTGTTCCCAAAAGCTTGCAAAGAAACAAATTTCCAACTATTTGAGTAGGTCTAATGAAAGATATTGGATTTACCCAAAGAGCCTTGTCTGCCTATGGTCTTAGACCAACATGGCTACAACCTATACCCCAGTCATCGCTCCTAGGTGCTGGGCCCTCTTGGTGTTTAAACCAGTTTCTGATCACTTAAACTGGTTTATGTGTAACTTCTGTCCCTAGCCCTAGAGTTCTGCAACTTTAAAGTCAGATATACAGCTGACAATCTTTATTTATTCATTTATTTATTTTGACAAGTCCTGGTACCACTCACAGCAAGTGAGACTATTACTAGGTCTTAATTCCAAGCACCTGCCATACACGTGTTTTAGGGTCTGGGCTTTATGTCTGGGCCCATCTTTAGCAGTAAGTAATTTCTTTTTTATTGTACCGAGTCGGTACTACTGAATAAACATCCATCACATGCTGAGATGCTCTTGGTTGCTAGTATTACCATGATAAATGATGGTATTGAACTTCCTAAGAACTTTCCTAGTTAATTATCTGATCTCCAACTGTAATGATTCCAGCAGCTGTCAAAATCAAATATAAAGGGTTTTAAAACTACCTTTTTAAAGACTGAAAAGCATTTTCTAGGATTTAAGAGTCCTTCAAACTCAATTATAGAATCAAAATGCAGTCACAGCCACTCTCTCTTCTCCCTAACATCTCTTTGTGAGGATAAAAACATCCATCTACAACTAATCACTCATCAGTTTGCATAGTAAACCCTTTCCAAATGTACGCTCTGTGATAACATGTACAAAACACATGGTAAGCGAGACGGGAATCTTCGCACCCTTCTTGATTTCCAAGTACATTGCCCCACAGCTGCAAAGGAACAGGGCCAGATCCCATAGACCATTTGAGCATGCTCAGTCCTTAGGTCTCCTAACTTAACTGGCAGAACTGGGTACATACGCATATGCTCTTCAATAAATCGGGAGTCCAACCCCACAGGTAAGGCCTGAAGGATGTAAAGAATGCAAATATAGTTTCAGAACCAATCATCCATGCTACAGGAATGATTTCCCCTTCCTCTTTTCTCTGCTTTCTGTTCTCAACACCTCTCATGTGGTGACAGGCAGAGATAACTACATATTTAGTGACCCTGGAAACATATACACCTGTCACAATGCCTGTAGCTTCTACAGACTCAGGAGTCTTCACATCCTCCCTGCTGGAGTGGCACTGAGGAGTAGCACTGATCTTCCCACTGTAAAAACATGGTTTTCAGATATTTTAGCACAGTTCCTTTGCAGCTGAATATAAATTAACTTATCTTCATGTCCTCCTCTAATGTGACGACAACATCTTATCATGTTTGATATAAAATTATTCCATACATAATTATAGATAGTTAGGATTTCACATTTGTTATAGAATATACAAATTGGTAGTGCCTTTACTGGTCTAAACTGGCATAGCATCACTGAAGTCAATGCCCAGGCACATATAGAGTCATAGATGTTCGGGTCGGAAGGGACCTCAGTAGGTCATTGAGTACGACCCCCTGCCCTGGGCAGGAAACAGCGCTGGGGTCAGGTGTTTGTCCAGTCTCCTCTTGAAGACCCCCAGGATAGGGAAGATCACCACTTCCCTTGAAAGCCCATTCCAGATTTTGCCAACCCTGACTGTGAAGAAGTTATTTTTAATGTCCAACCTAAATCTGCTCTCCACCCATTTGTGGCCGTTGTCCCTAGTTACTCTAAAGAGTGCCCTAGTAAACAGAGCATCTCCTATTCCTTTCTGCCCTGCTCTGATGAATTTCTAGGCAGCCACATGATCACCTCTCAGCACAAGCAACTGGTGCCTCCTGAGTCGGGGGGGGCACCAGATTTCCGACTGGTCCCCCAATGGCCAATCAGCCAGCGGCGAAACCAGAAGTGCACTTCCACCAGCATTTCTGGTTTGCATCTGGTGCTTTCAGGGGATGCATGGTCAATCTCTGGGGGTGTGCATACACCCACATGCACCCCCTGCACATCAGCAATACAGCTCAGCCTTCTCTTGTGAACACTAAAGAGATCCAGGTCCCTCAGTTTCTCCTCGTGGGACATTGCCTGCAGGCCTTTGACCATACAAGTGGCCTCCTCTAAACCCTCTCATGATTCTCCACATCCCTCTTGAAGTGCAGCATCTAAAACTAGACACATTACTTCAACTTCAGCCTGACCAGTGCCTCATAGCGGAGGAGCATCACCTCCCTGGACCTGTTCGTCATGCATCTGCTAATACGTGATAAAGTGTGGTTAGCTTTGTTGATCGCTTCGTCACATTGACGACTCATATTCATCTGGGGGTCAACTATGACTCCAAGATCCCTTTCCACAGCTGTGCTGCTAAGAAGGTCATCCCCCAGCCTGGAAGTGTTGGTGGTTGCTTTTGCTCAGGTGCAGCACTTTGTACTTGTCTTTGTTGAACTGCATCCTATTTCATTCTGCCCATTTTTCCAAACTCACCACATCTGCCTGGCTCCATTCCCTACCCCCTGGTTTGATAACTTCGGTATCATTTGCAAACTTGGACATGATGCTCTGCACACTGTCATCCAAGTCACTGATGAAGACATTGAGTGGTGCCAGTCCAAGCACCAAGCCTTTTGGGACTCCACTGCCCACATCCTTCCAGGTCAGTATTGACCCATCCACCACTACTCTCTGGGTGCAACCCCTAATCCAATTTGCCACCCCCCTTGACCATGTCATCATCTATATCACAGCCTGTTAGTTTATTTATGAGAACAGAATATACATGCTCTTATACCTTGCTGTATTATAGACACACTCAAATAGATAGATAGGGTTTCATATTTTATACAGAACATATAAACTGGCATAAACTGTCACAGCTTCATTGAAGTCAACATCTAGACACATATACACACTCTTATACCTTGCTGTAATGCAGACACACTCACACGTATTTCATCACATTATAGCACCAGTTCACAATCTTTTTGGGTCACACCTCTGCTTCCAGGCAGATGACCCAACCTCTACTTGGTGCATGGCTGCTTGTGACTTTGCTTGCTGTGGCCCTCGAATTCCTATAGGACCTTACACCCCCATTCATAAGTGCACCCCTCATTTAGGAACCGTGGCAATAGACTACACATCTATGGACCAGATCTCAATAGGTGTTAGGTAGGCTAGGTCTATGAATAAATGGCATCAAATATATTAACAAATACATTTTGATATCCATTCTTTAGATAACCATCAGTTTCAGGATTGGAAGAAGCAGAAATCACCCAATATATCAAGGATCTGATATTTTAAGCACTTTCCCACTAAATTTAATGGAACTTGCAAGGGTCATAAATATCTGAGTCTGCTAGATCATTCCCTAAATTATTAGCTATCTTGATTAATTACTTAATGGGTTGCTTATTGTTATTACTTTACATTGTTCTGCAATCCTGCTCAATCCTCATTTAAATTAAACCCAAATAATAAAGCCATGTCTTATCTTATTTTCCATTTTAATTGCTTATGTTCTCAGTTAATAATTCAAATTCCCACCTATATGCAGTCAGTATGCATATTTATTTCATATCCCTTCCTTAACACTGCTTCCATCTCATGTTTGTTCTTGTTTATATTTTTCCTGCCTCATTCTTGCTGCTGCAGCTAAGAAACTCACACCCTCGTTTATACGCCTGGACCACTATTGGTACTAAATTTACACACGCACACAAAAAGCCATATTAAAAGTACAGCAGCTTACTTTTGCTTACCAAAATAAACCGCTTGAAGATCGATAAGAATTAAGCTCTGCACATAAAAATATTATTAAGAGTTTTATAGGGTTGCTTTAAGGCCACTTTTAATTTATCATGTCAGCCTAGTGCATTTTTGGACACACTATAAAAATGAAAAAAAAGTTTAATAAAATGCTTATTAGTAGAGCAAACAGTATTGGAAGGGACATTTCTCTTGACGTACAAAGTACTTTGGCCCGTACTGTGAAATAGCAGGAGGTTAATTGGGGAGAGAAGAGAAGGTACTAAACCGCCCTCATGCCTGAAAAGGTGAAGCCAGTGAGACCAGTGGAAATCAAAGGAGAACTGAGGGATTTCGATGCAAGGGCCTAAAAAATGCAGAATAGACACAGTTATCCGGGTTGCGGCAGCATTTCCATGATCTCCGATGTTGGGCTAATGGATGTTGGCCTGAGAGAAGGCTGACTTGGGAATCAGCATCTCTTGTGCTCTGGCCTATACTCTTCCCAGCATGCTCACCCTTGTCCTGTGCAATGGAAATTCATGGCAGGGTGCCCCAAGGATGTTTGGCCAGGTCTCTAAGCTGGTGTAGGGGGGTCAGGGTGGTGCTGGAAAACATACCCTGTCTCCCTAGTACGGGATCTGTGTGCTAAACCAGCAGCATAAGGTGGCTAAGGTTACTGCAACCTTACTAGGGGCCTGCCACATTGAATGATCTCAGAAACAGCCCTTTTTTCACCTTAAAACTGAACGTGGCCTGCTGTTAGATCCAGGAAAGCAGAATTACCTCCACATTCCATTTAGCAGATGAGTTTATGCTCATATCCTTCCCCAGATGAGCCCCTTCCTGCCCTAGAGTCCTGCCAGAGGTTTAAAGATACAACACAGATATGCTCACAGGGTGCAGGGAAATTTGGGGGCTGGTTCTTGGACTTCCCCTCGATGCAGCGCTGGAGCAGCCTGGCAGATGCTGAGAGGCTCCCTGGCCTGTCTGGGCGGTGGCCTGAATCAGCTTGACCCAAGTGCTGAGTGCCTAGTTCCAATGAACCAATGTTTCATGTAATCAAAGAATCCTAGAAAATGAGGGTTGAAGGGACCTGAGGAGGTCACATCTAGTCCAACCCTCTGCTCCAAGCAGGACCAGTGCCAATTATCAATTAACAGCCAGGGATTTGTTTACCTGGGTCCTAAAATCCTGCAAGGATGGCGACTGCATCATCTCTTTGGGTGACCTGTTCCAGTGCATCATCACCGTCCTCATAAGGAAGTTCTTCCTAATACCCATCCTCAACCTCCCTTGCTGCAGCTGGAGCCCATTGCTCCTTGCTCTGTCATCTGCTCCCACTGGGAACGGTTGCAGTTTCACACAGTTGCATTGAAGGTCTCCTCTGAAACACCACCAAATACATTATTAAACTGCAGAAGAATCAATTCCTTGAGATTTAGGCAATTTGGCACAGGTAGCTCAGTCCTTTTCACTGAGCTCAGCTGAGACCTGGCTGATTTGCACTGGGGTAAAGTGAGCCTTGCAAACACACTTGCAGATTTCCATCCAGAAAGGATGCTCGCACTGTTGTGCTGCAGGGGGAAAAAATTGAAAATGAAATTACTCTTTGCTCTGGGTCACCTCATAGCTGACCAGGTTTAAAGTTCAGAAGGTCCCAAAACTTTACAAGAGTTTGTCTGTGCACTGCTCAGAAAGGAACGGGTGGAAGAGAGATCAGTCCAGGCCAAGGATATCTTTAACGCTGGGTGGCAAACTCCTTCCCAAGAAGGGAAAAGCAGAGAGACCCTTCCTGGAATTAGGACTTGATGGTGAAAAGGATCTGGGTTTCATTTCTTATCTCTGACCGTGGGATGTAGGACATGGTGAGGAATGCTATTCTCTTTGTCTTGTAACCATTGATCCCCGGAGCTAAGAGCACAGGAGGGCAGCCTGGGTTGCATTGTCCGCTCCATGTTGCAATGCCCATGACATTACCGGATCTCCATTTCTCTCTCCCTCACTACTTTTCCTTCTCTCTTTCAAGAGATCAGATTGAGTTGTTTGGTGACCAGCAGGAAATATGTCCATGGAAAGCTGCCCTTTCTTTTCAGTCAGATGCCTTCTTTCAAAGTGCATCTTTCTCCACACCTTTTCTCTTGTGTTTGCAGAGACCCAGCTGATTTTCAACATCCGTCTTAAGCACCCAAAATCAAGCACTCTGATCCATCCCAGTGTCTTTTTTTTTTAATGTGGTCAGCTTTCACGATCATACGGAAAGGTTGACCATATGTAACATTTCAGTCATTTCAGATGTGTGTTTAATTTTAACTTCCTACAGTACCAAAAACTTCAAAAGTTGTAGAGTGACTTTTTTGCACAGACTATCCTATTTCCCCTTTCACCACATCTTCAGCATGTTGCCAGCTCTGAGCTTTCCTGCGATTACTTCATCTGGATAGGAATGACCCTGATTTGAGCAGGGCATTGGACCAAAGGACCTAACGAGGCCCCTTCCAGCCCTGTTTTCCTATGACTCTACTTCCTGTCATTGCCTTAATTTTCTTAATATTCATCGTCAGTCCTTAATCCCTGCTGATACTGTTCAAGGAACGAAACGTATTCTGAAGTTCTGCATGGGATGAATTTATTGTGATAGGGACATGATCCAGAAGCAGGCTTAGCATCATAGTGTAAGGAAAGAGATAGTAGGGAAATCTGGATGCCAAGGCTGCACTTCTGAATGGCTGGGTACAACCCTCCAGGTGTCATGCTCCCAGGTGTCACAAGTTTGCTGGTTTGACAAAACCAAAAGTGAGACTAAGTCCCAGTTCTTATGCAACAGCAGAGTTCTCAACATAGGTAGATTATTTCTTCTTGGAAACGGGAGATAACAGCCTTCATTTAACCCTCATCACCATTACTGTTCTGCTTTGAATGGATCAGTCCATTCATTTAATGGCAGAGAAGTCAGCAACACCATTAATTCCTTCGCGGTGGCGATGCCCTCATCCGGTTACATGTTTTGACATGTTAGGCTATTCATTTACGTAGAAAAGTAACTTCCAGGATGGTCAAATTCTTGCTCTGGGAACCGTATACATTCATAAAGTTTCGGTCTGCCATTCTCCCTGTACCTACCAAATGCATTCATTTGTCTGTCACATAATGTTATAAGCAATGCAAGGGGCCTGCCTTTGAACTTCCTTCAAATGGCTGCAAGGCTGATATCAAGGGAATGGCCAGGTTTCAAATACATCTACATTAAACCGGCTAATGCCCTTAAACACAACTGAAGACAGGGCCACACCATCTCATATAATGTGACCCCAGGGCTGGGCTCACAGAGCACACCAACACAGAGCAACGCGATGCTGCATAGAGGTCCCTGGTCATGCTCTGAACAGGATTCGGGATGTTGTACAGCCACTGTACTACCGGCGTGATGCCCTGAAGCATTTAATGGATCGAAGAAAGCACCATGCTAATGAAGCTCTACTGTCTGGTGCCAGAGATAGCCTCTTCAAAGCTAACGTGGGTACCTTTATGCAGCTCTTCATTGTGACCTGCATTGCAGACTCACCTACCAGAATGCAGGATGACAGGACATAAAACTGGAAAGGACCCCTGAGCCATCAAGTCCATTCCCCGTTAATATAACCACATTAAGTGATCCTATTCACACACTCAGCAAGCTCCTTTTTTTTAAAAAGGGTGGGAGAGGATTAAGCTGTGTACTGTGTTCATTTCCTGACGCTACCTGGTCTATGGCATTATCCGTCCTTTTCACTTGCTTTTAAATCTGACTGGTAGCTGCTGTCTACTCAAAACAAGGCTTAGTTTTGATTAGATTTATAGGGCACGGTCCTCAGCAGGGAGAAATTGGCACACATACACAGAAGCCAATGGGGTACATGGATTTATACCACTGGGCATCTGGCTCCAATGCTCTACCTGGCTGTGAGTCTTCTGTAAACAGTAGTCTGCTAATATTTGATAGCTGATAACGAATGGAAAAGCCATTTTTCATTGCATATCTCTGAACGAGAACTATCTCCTCATTTTCTGTGTAATGAAGCTAGATCAGGGAGTGACTTTACAATCCAAATCTTAATAGAAACCCAATACCTTGACTGAGCTAGAGATAAGTTTAGCATTTTCTTCCAGAGCCACACACTTGGCATTTGGTTGGAGCAAACACAAGAAGAGAAATGAGTAGACAGAGGCAGAAAGAGGGAAGGAGTTGAAACACATCCAGCCTTTCATACAATAATAAAGCCTATCTGTGTAAGAATGGTGGGATTGCTTCTGATCTCAGTTGTCCTGTTTGCTTTTTTACTACTTTCAATTCCCAATGTCTATTAGTGTGACTAAAACCAGGATCAAGACCGACATCTGCTCTTTTTTCTCTTTTAAAACCTGTGAATTTAACAAAATAGGGCCCCCGATTTCCACAGTTGCTGTCAAAGGACTGTTGTATTGATGAAGAAAAATGTCAACCTAACATAGCCTGGAGCAATCAGATATGGACTGGGTGCATCTACATGAGATTTTAACTGTGGCACAATTAGGTAGTGAGCCCTACTAGAGCCGTACATGTAGATGCAGAGCCTTTGCGGTGGAGCTAATCAACTCCACTGTAGTGTAGTACGTGTAAAAACAAGTACTGTCCTATGGTGGAGTGCTTTAGTGCACAGCAAAGCACATGCAGACACTGATGGGCCTGGCTGGGGCACAAGGGCTCAGTGTGGGGACTTCCTGCCAGCTAGCCCCATGCTGGAGCACCCTCATGACCCAGCCAGCCCCTCTGCAGCATATTGAGCTGGGTTGAAGCAGCCCCAGGCTGGAGAGCTGATGCCCCAGACCTCCTGCCAGCAACCTAGCTCAAAGTGCTGCAGTGCCAGGAGCAGAATAAACTTGGTACCCAGAAACAATAAATAAACTCCAGCACGAAATGCACCAGAGTTTATTGCTTCTCATTAATTGCACGTGTAGACACGCCTACTGTGTTGCACCCATCTGTCCAGCCAGGCTTGGAAACCTGCTGTGCTAGGGCCTGCACATGTACTGAATCAGACAGCCCCTGCCTTTCTAAAGTGGCAAGGCATGGGAGGGAAAAGCGACGTTTATCCTGAGATAAACCATTATATCCTGAGACAAGGTGCAAATGTGCAGATGTCCAAGTCCATTGTCCTGGGATAAATCCTAAAAACGTTTCTTGGATACGAGGTAGTAACAATTTATATCCAGATGTTACAAATTACTTCTGTAAATTATCCTGGGATTATGTCATTGCTTCAGTGGCAGAAAAGCAGCACTTCATTCAGCCGCTCATAAAAACCTGATTTGAAGGGAGATGTGAGTACCTGCCAATCCCAGGATATTTTTATTCAGGGATAAATACAGGCATAGTTTAAATGGGGAGAAGTGCTACATCTGGCAAGTGGTGTTGAGTGTTTTTCTCCGTTCCAGATGTTTGAATCATGAGACCGATGGGCCAGACAAGAGCTTAAAGAAAGGGAAAAGCAAAATGTTGTGGTGATCAGGAGGGACAGCAGAATCTGGGATGGGCTGGGGTATGTGGGGCACATGGAGGGCTTGGAGGAAGAGAGCAGATAAGCATCTTCTGCATCAGTGACATTGGAGGTGGAGATATATGACAGTGGAAGAGGGCAAAAGGAAGGAAGGGGCAGCTAAGAGGTCATGTCCTATACCATAGATAAAGATCTTTGACCATGCTACAATGCTCTATATTGTCAGTTTTATCTTGGGGGTGGGGGGATCAGAAATAGAAATAAGGGCACAACATTAGTGAGAAGGGAAAGAGGTAACTAGAATGATAGGTGCAGCATCCACTCCAATCGAAGAAGTGAACTTAAACTCAGAGGACGATAAGATGCATTTCTGGCAGGGCACAAGCAGGAGATGGAGAAGTAACGGGCACCAAATCCCTTGCCAGTATCATAATTATCCAACCATGTCCCTACTTCCCTAAAGGATGCTGCCTCATTGATTCATAGATTGTGGAGTCAGCAGGGACCAAAATGGGTCATCATGTCTGCCCCCCTGCCCCTGGCAGGAAAGAGGACCGAGGTCAGATGACCCCAGCCAGGTGACTATCTAGCCTCCTCTTGAAGACCTCCAAGCTAGGTGAGAGCACCACCTCTCTTGGAAGCCCATTGCAGATCCTGGCCACCCTTACTGTGAAAAATTTCTTTCTAGTATTTAACCTAAATCCACTCTCAAGTAGTTTACACCCATTATTCCTAGTCACTCCCTGGGGCACCTTAGTAAACAGCGTATTCTCTATTACCCACTGACCTCCCATAATAAATTTATAGTTGGTCACGAGATCTCACCTCAGCTGTCTTTTGTGAAGGCTGAAGAGATTCAGCTCTCTCAACCTCCCCCCATAGGGTCTATCATGAAGGCCACTAATCATGAGAGTGGCCTCCTCTGGACCCTCTCCAGTTTCCCCGCGTCCCTCTTGAAGTGCTGTGCCCAACACTGGACACAGTACTCCAACTGCGGCTTGACCAGTGCCACACAGAGGGGGAGCATCACCTCCTTTGATCTATCAGTCATGCACCTGCTAATGCACGACAAGGTGTGATTGGCCTTGTTGATGGCCTCGTTATACTGCCGGCTTATGTTCATCTTGGAGTCACTTATGGATCCCTCTCTGCCTCTGAGCTGCTGAGAAGGACACTCCCTAACCTACAGGTGTGCCAGGGGTTCCTCCTTCCCATGTAAGGTGGAGTACCTTACGTTTCTCTTTATTAAATTGCATCCTATTTCTCTCTGCCCATTTATCCAACCTGTCCAGGTCGGCCTGAATTTGCTCCCTGCCCTCCGGTGTACTAACTTTGCCCCATAACTTGGTATCATCAGCGAACTTGGACAGGGTGCTCTCCATGTCCTCATCCAAATCGCTGATGAAGATATTAAATAATACTGGTCTGAGAAATGAACCCTGTGGGACCCCACTGCCCACCTCCCTCCAGACCAAGAAGGAACCATTTACCACCACTCTCTGGTGTGGTCCCGAAGCCAGCTGGCCACCCACCCGACCATGCAGGCGTCCACTCTGCAGTCTGCTAGCTTCCCAATGAGGATAGGGTGCGAAACTGTGTCAAAGGCCTTCCTAAAGTCCAGGAAGATGACATTAGCCTCAGCTCACACATCCAGGCAGTGCATGACCTGGTCATAGAAGGCTACAAGATTTGTAGGCAGGATCTACCTGTGACAAACCTGTGCTGGTTTCCCCTCAGCATCGTTTCTCCTGCTGGGCCTGCACAAATGTGTTCCTTGATTATTTTCTCTAGCGTTTTCCTAGAAATAGAGGTAAGACTGACTGGTCTAAAGTTACCCGGCTCATCCCTTCTCCCTTCCTTGAAAATGGGCACAACATTGGCCCTTCTCCAGTCCTCAGGGACCTGGCTGGAGCACCACGAGTGCTTGAAAAACTGTGCCACCGGCTCAGCTATGACACTGGCCAGTTCTTTCAGCAGCCATGAATGGAGGTCATTCAAGCCTGCTGACTTGTACCCATCTAACTCCTGCAGCAGCTCCTTAACTATTTGAGAACTAACCATAGGCAGACTGGTGCCATGTGAGCATCCATCAATGATTGAGGTGGGGGAACTGGCTTGGTCAGTGCATAGAAATACTGATGTGAAGAACTCATTGAAGAGCTCTGCTTTTTTCCCTGTGTCACCCACCAACTGTCCTGACTTGTCCTGCAGGGGCCATATGTTGCTCTGAGTTTTCCTTTTGCCTGCTATATACCTGAAGAAGGAATTTTTATTGTCCTTGATTGTTGAAGCCCCACCTTCTCCTGTCTAACTGATTCCCTGCAATGGTGTGCCACGGAGATATATTCCTCCTTGGTGTCTGCTCCCTGCTTCCATTGCCTATACATTTATTTCTTTGCCCCCAGACTCTCCTGGAGTTCCCTGTTCAGCCAAAGGGTCTTTTTTGCCCTCTTACCTCCCTTCCTACATAATGGGATAGACTTCTTTTGAGCCCCAAGGATCACTGTCTTAAGATACCTCCAGCACTCCTGGACCCCCATATGCTTTATGGTCTTGAGTTGCATTCCCTCACTAACTAGCCTTCTAAGCTTGCTAAAGTTGGCACTTCTGAAGTCCAACACCTTAGCCCCACTAGTTACTTTACTCACCCTTCACTGGATAGTGAACTTGACCAAGTGATCACTATCTCCCAAGCTACCATGAACTTGCACGTTCCCCATGAGATCATCCCCTGTTGCTAAGACCAGGTTGCTAAGACCAGGTCAAGCAGCAATTTGGATGATGGGGTGAAAAACAACCTGTTCAAATTTACTGATGATAACAAAATTTGGAGGAATTCCCTCCCTAGCATTAGTAGGGAGGGAAAGACTGCAGAATGACCTGGATAGGTTGTAGGGGTGGGCTAACAAAAACAGGATGCGTTTCAATACGGACAAGTGCAGGGTGCTGCACTTGGGCAGTAGTAACTGGCAACATACTTATAAGATGGAAAACTCCCTTCTTGAGAGCACGGAGGCAGAAAGGGATCTTGGAGTCATCATTGACTCCAAGATGAATATGGCCGGACAATGCGAGGTCACGGTCGGCAGGGCTAACTGGACTCCATCATGCATCCACAGATGCATCTCAAGTAGGGCCAAGGAGGTGATCCTCCCCCTCTACGTGACACTGGTCAGGCCACAGCTAGAGTACTGTGTCCAGTTCTGGGGACCCCACTTCAAGAGGGATGTGGACAACATTGAGAGGGTCCAGAGGAGGGCCACCCACATGATCCGGGGACAGCAGGGCAGACCCTACAGTGAAAGGCTACGGGACCTGAACCTGTTCAGTTTTCAGAAGAGAAGGCTGAGGGGGGACCTGGTGACCATCTATAAACTCACTAGGGGGGGCAGAAGGGGCTGAGGGAGACTTTGATTCCCCTAGTACCCGCCCCCCGGGATAACAAGGAATAAAGGCCACAAGTTGTTGGAGAGTAGTTTTAGATTAGACATCCAGAGGCACTACTTCACAGTCAGGGCGGCTAGGATCTGGAACCAACTTCCAAGGGAAGTGGTGCTGGCTCCTGCCCTGGGGGTCTTTAAGAAGCAGCTCGATGCCTGCCTGGCTGGGGTCACTTGAGCCCAGTTTTCCTCCTGCCCAGGCAGGGGGTCAGACTTGAAGATCTACAAGGTCCCTTCTGACCTTACTTCTATGATTCTATGATTTTATGAAGCAAGGCACTACCCCTGGTGGGACTAGATACTATCTGGGTTAGGTGGAGGTCCTGCATACAATGTAAGAACCTCCATGAGTGGCTTGTTTTGGCTGTCTGCTCCTCCCAGCAGATATCTGGATAGTTTAGCTCTCCCATGACCGTTGCCTCCCTTGACTGTGTGGCATCTGCTAGCTGCATGGAGAACAGATCATCTAGCTCTTGATCCTGATGAGGAAGCCTGTAGTAGACACCCACAACTAAGTCCTTTTCCCCTGCCCGTCTCCCCAGATCCTGAGCCACAATGTCTCGGTGTTCCCCTCTTCCACCCCACCTTAATGATGGAAGACATATACTGCTCCTTAACATAGAGTGCTACCCCCCCACACCTTTTTTCCCCATTTTGTCATGCCTATACAACCTATATCCCTCAATGCCTACCGCCCAGTCATGTGTAGAATCCCACCATGTCTCGGTTAATCCAGCTAGGTCATACTGGGTGCTAGCAAGCAAGAGTTTGTGCAAGCCATACTCCGCATTTGTATAGAGACATTTTAGTCCCCCAAAGAGGGCTGTTGGTGACCCTGTGCCTTGATGGCATGTGTTCCCTTTATTACTTACCTGGTGTGGTCTGGTGCCTTGTTTATGGCTTACTGACTGCTTAATACTTACCTGGTGTGATCTGATGTCTTGTTTGTAGTTTACCAACCCTGAGCTCTCTTCAACCACTGGTTCCCCGACCCCCGTCAAGCCTAGTTTAAAGCTCTTTGGAGGAGATCAGCCAATCTATGGTTGAACAGATACTTACCTCTGGGAGAGAGATGAAGATCGTCATCTCCCAGGAAGCCTCCTCCCTGGAAGTGCTGTTCATAGATGTAGAATCCGAAGCAATCCTGAAGACACCAACTCTAGAACTGCCGGTTGACTTCCCTGATGTGGGCACCCTGGTGTCTCCGGCTGCTGCCAACCGGAAGAATGGAAGAAAATACAACCTGTGCTCCAGTCTTCTTAAGGCTGTCTCCCAGTTCATGGAAGTCCGTCATGATGCAGTCAGGGCTGGCCCTAACCACATCATTGGTTCCCATGTGGATGAGGACCATCGGTAGTAGTCAGAGATCTTGATGAGAGCAGGAACTGCCTCAGTGATGTCCCTGATCTTAGCTCCAGGCATGAGACTTCTCTTAGCTCCAGGCAGGAGACTTCTCTCACCATAGGATCCAGTCAACAGATTGGCTCCTCCATGGCTCTCAGGATCAAGTCACCTACCACAATCACTTGGAGTTTCTTCTTCTTCCTGGACAGTCATCCCCCAGTCTGCCCAGTAGGGGCTACAGGGATCACCTCCTCTGCAGGAAAATGCTCCTCCTCTGTCTCCTCCATGGTTGTCAGGGCCCTGTATCTGTTCCCCACATGCAATGGGGAAGCAAACACCGGGCCCCACCATCTGGATCCAGAGGTGTCTGTCCTGCACTTGAGGCAAATTGGCCTCAAGTCACCTTGACTTGCAAGTTGCCAATGAAAAGCTGTGCTCTCCTAAAGCTGCCTTCATCCAGCTTATACATCAAGGGCATAGCAACGAGGAAGAGAACTTTGCAGATTTTCCAAAACCCCCCCTAAGAATGTGATCCTGTGCTACAGCCCAGGTGCACAGAGGTGTGCAGGACATGAACTCCTCTGGATTTTGGCAGAAAATGGTAGCCTTTAAGAATTTGTGCCTAGGATCTTGAAAACCTTTCTTCTACCTCTGCAGAAACTATTATATATGGGAGAACAAGTATTCAGGAGTGCAGGCAGGTACCATATACCTGCTACTTCTTGCATTCCTACATACATGAGCTGTGAGACTGAAATGGGGAAAAGGGATCATGATTTGCTAATGGGAAAGTCTAGCAGCAAGTTACTGCTCTGAGGAAGCAGGGCTGGAGTTGTGCATTGGAGAGCTGTCTTTCAGTGGAGGTTCATCCACAACAACTCCTGGCCTAGCAGAATTTGTGCATGGCTTTTGCTCAGAAAGGCACCTCTACATACCATCTGGCTCATACCTTTATTCTCATTTATGCTGCAATGCGTTCCCTCTTCATATTGCACATCTGCAGTAAAGTCAGCTCCCAGGCTGCTGCTAAGGTATTTTTAATTTAGCTGCCATGACCCTTGAGCCTGTGGATCAGCTCTCAGGAGATGCATCCTTTTCCTCACGGGGATGCACCCTCTCCTATGGTGGCAAGGAGCATGCTGGGGAAACCCTGGAGCAGAAGCAGTGGTAGGCCTTAGGCCATCTGGAGACATGGTCTCAAGCCTGCCACACGAGATGCAGTTTGAAACCCTCCTGGGAGCTCTCTGTGCATGGGGGGTGAAGGCAACAAGGCGTTCTCTCAGAAGCAGCTTGGAGAAGGAGAGAGAAGCCATCTCTTCATGATGAATCATGGCATATGTTTCATTTGCTGAGATGCCACGTGCACAAGGACCCCAGGCAGGCCCTCTTCTCCTTGAGATGCCCCCAGTCACATCCTGACTGTCCCAGCAGTGAAGGCTGATGGCTGCCTCCAGACCTACACCCTAAAGCTGTCCAAGGGGCTTGTTTTCTGATCAGAGGACAGTCTTCCCTCTTGCTGCACTCCCAGGTCTGCCAGAAATATCTCTGGTCCTCCCAGTGTGTGACCAGTGCCACCATGTGCCTGGGAAAGGTCTGCTGGCACTGCCAGTGGACAAATCAGGTGTCACTGCAGTGCAAGAACATCTGCAGTGAACCATCAAGTCTTACTGGGATTTGTCTTCTTATGGCTACTAAGACAGGTCTAGTGCATCAACTTTCCAACAAGGAAAACAGACACCAGGAGGCTGTGCTGGATCACGAGCAGTCAACACAGGTTCATTAGGGGCAGGTCCTTTCAGACCAACCTGGTGGTCTTCTATGGCCAGGTCACAAAATCCTTAGAACAGGTGTCACTGTGGACATAGTCTTTCTGGACTTCAGGAAGGCCTTTGACACTATCTCTCATCCCATTCTCATTTTAAAAAATAGGCAACTGTGGCATTGATGCCCACACGGTCAGATGGGTCACAAATTGGCTGGAGGGCTGCACCCAGAGAGTGGTGATGGATGGGTCTTATTCTACCTGGAGGGAGCACAGTGGTGTCCCCCAGAGCTCAGTCCACAGGCCCGCACTGTTCAACATCTTCATTAGAGACTTGGACGAGGGGGTGAAAAGCTCCTTGTTCAAATTCATATGTGACACTAAGATGTGAGGAGAACTGGGCATGATGGAAGGGAGGAAAAGGCTGCAATCAGACCTGGACAGGTTACAGGGGTGGGCGGATGAGAACAGGATGGGTTTTAACACTGACAAGTGCAAGGTGCTGCACCTGGGGAAGAAGAACCAGCAGCAGACCTGCAGGCTTGGAAACTCCCTTCTCGTCAGTGCAGAAGCAGAAAAGGATCTTGGAGTCATTATTGATGCCAAAATGAACATGGGCTGACAGTGTGGGGACGTGGTCAGGAAGGCCAACCACACCTTGTCGTGCATCCACAGATGCATCATGAGCAGGTCCAAGGAGGTGATCCTCCCCCTCTATGCGACGGTGGTCAGGCCGCAGTTGGAGTACTGCAGCCAGTTTTGGATGCTGCACTTTAGAAGGGATATGGACAACATGGTCAGGGGACAGCAGGGCAGGCCCTACGATCTATAAACTGGCCAAGGGGGACCAGCAGGCTATGGGAGAGTTCCTGAACACTACCGGGAATTACAAGGAATAACAACCATAAGCTGACTGACAGTAGATTCAAACTAGACATCAGGAGGCACTACTTCACAGTCAGGGTGTCTAGGAGCTGGAACCAACTTCCTAGGGAAGTATTGCTCGCCCCTACCCTGGGGGTCTTTAAAAGGAGGCTAGACACTCACCTAGCTGTGGCAATTTGACCCCGGCATTCATTCCTGCCCATGGCAGGGGGTCAAACTTGATGACCTGCTCAGATTTCTTCCGACCCTACCTACTATGAAACTATAAGAACCATGCATGTGCAGATCCTGCAAGTCAGGGATGCATGCCACAAGTCACAGCAGATATGAGAGGGAGTAGGGAGCACAGCAACACATAGGGCAAGGAGCAGAAAGCCGAACAACAGATAAGGCAGGGAGCACAGATCAGAGAGCAGAAACCAGAAAAGCAGATTGAGAAGACTTAGGGAATTGGAGTGGCACTCAGGGAGGTGTTGGGCCTTATCTTGTGGCCCCACTGCTGTAAGTTGTCTGTGCACTGCTTCCTTTGAGGTTTCAGGAAGGAAATAATAGAGTCATTCTCAGTGACTAGGATGCCCCAAAGTGGTTTTAAGTGCCACTTCCATGGCTAAATGTCAGAAGAGGACTCAGCCCTTAATGTTTTGCTTTGATTCCACTTTGATTCAGGTGCAATCACTCTCGTAAAATAATTCTTTTTGTATTCCAATGCTATAAATGTTATCACTTATTTAAACAGATGTCCATATGTGTACATGTTCCATTTGTGGGGAAAGCAACATATGTCCTCATTTAGATTCTTCCAAATCCAGTGAGTACTGAATTTGCATTGTCTGAGTATTAAAGTTGTCATATAAAAAGAGAATTTATATTTAATGAGTTAATGTCCATTCTCTAGACCAAGGGTTATCAAACTGTGGGCATCATAGACCACTTTTTGCTATGAAGCTTTGTCATGGGCTGCAGCCCAGCAACCATTAGATGCTGCAAGGGGAATATATAGAAAAGGCAAGGACTAGGACCCTGGGGATGCCTTGTCTGCTGCAGGAATGGATAAACTGAACAAGAAGATAATAGGATTCAGGAGATGTCTTCTCTTTTACTGCAGGTAAAGCATGCTGTGGATTCCCTGAGTTGCTGTGGGACAAATCCAGCCTCTTCTTGGGGCAGATCTGGCCCATTGGCTATAGATTGCTGACCCCTGCTCTAGACCTTCCATTTCCTACCTCTTATGCCATGACTTGTGGAGAAGAGAGAGAGAGACTTTTGCTAACTCTTAGTGAAATCCAAAGGTCTTATTAATTATCATAATAATTGACATGCTTTGTGTGTATTATGGTAGCACTTGGTCGTCGTGGAGGGAGTAGCTATGCATGAATTTGGTGGAACGATGCCTCTCGATGAAGGATTCCAACTCCAAACCTTCAATGGCATGGAAATTGCATAGATTTAATAGATTTCATAGACATTAGAAGGGCTAGAAGGGACCTCACAAAACTATCAACAGGAAGTCAGCTGGGGCAGGAATGGGCAGGAAGTCAGCTGGGGTCAAATGATCCCAGCAAAATAGGCATCCAAGTGTTTCTTGGAAGTGTCCAGAATAAGTGTTTGTACCACTTCTGAGGGGAGTCTATTCCAGGCCCTGGGGACTTGGACAGAAAAGAAGGGTTTTTTTCCTTATGTCCTTTCTAAAATGGTCTTGCAGGAGTTTGTGACCATTAGACCTTGTCTTCCCTTGGGGTGCTCTGATGAACAGATGTTCCCCCAGTTCCTGATACACACACTTAATGGATTTATAGGCAGCTACCAAGTCACCCCTGAGCCTTTGCTTCTCCAGGCTGAAGAGTCCTGTTGTAGCTCTCAGCCTTTCATCAGAAGGACTGTTCTCTTAACCTCTGATCATGCGCATGGCTCTCCTCGGGACTCTCTCAAGCTTCTCCACATCCTTCCTAAATTGCAGGGCCCATAATTGGATGCGGTACTCCAGATGCAGCTTCACCAAGGCTGAGTACAGTGGGAGGATGACTTCCCGTGTCTTGCTTGAAATGCATAGGTAGATGCATGCCAGAGTTTAGTTTGCTTTGCTGGCTGTGGGATTGCATTGGTGGCTCATGTTCATCTTGTGGTCAATCATGACCAAGTCTCTTTCAGATGTGGTGCTACTGAGTGTAGCACTGTCAAGCCTGTAAGTATGATGACATTTTTTTTTCTTCTGAGGTGGAGCACCTTGCATTTCTCTGTGTTGAATGCCATCTGGTTTTCATCTGCCCACTTTGTGAGCCTATCAAGGTCAGCCTGGATCACCAACCTATCCTCAAGTCTGATTACACTTCCTATAGTTTCATGTTGTCAGCGAACTTAGTCTGCTTCTGACACCAGAGTCCGGTCACAAATACATTGAAAAACACTGGCCTGAGAATAGAGCCCGGGGGATGCCACTGGTCATCGTATTGATTCGGTTTCATTGACCATCACTCTCTGAGTCCAACCATGGAGCCAGTTCCCCAGCCGTTGGATTGTAGGGTTGTTGAGGCTTCAGTTCCCCAATTTTGCCATGAGGACATCATGGGACACCAGGTCAAAGGCATTTTGGAAGTCCAAACATATGATATCAACCTCTTCTCCTTTGTCCAGGTGTTGTGTTACCTGGTCATAGAAGGAAATGAGGTTGGTTAGGCAAGACCTACCCGCAATGAATCCATGTTGGCTATCACTCAGAATGTTCTCTTCTGTTAGCCTGTTGTCCATGGTTTCTTTGATGATTTTTTTCCAAGATATTTCCAGGGATTGAGTTCAATTCCCTGGATCTTTATTTCTCTGTTTCTAGAAAATGGGCACTGTCACAACCGCCTGCGGAGGGTTTGGGGATTGAGAGTGTGGTCGGAGGTAGACAGGTAAGAAAGGTTTATTGACTTAACAAAAACACAACTACGTATAGTAACAAAACAAACAATGACAGACAACAGAAATTCACATCGGCAACTTGTTGGCAGTCTCCTCTGATGCCTGATACACAGCAAGCTCCTCTTTCCACAAAGTTCAGTGAAGTCTGGTGTCCCCAAACAACACTGTCCAAAGGGTACCAGGAAGGACCCTGGAATGCAGTCCTTGGGCTCCTCGAGGTCCACGGGCCCACTGATCCAAGAAACAGCTAATTAATCCTTTTCCCAGAGCTGTGTCTTCCTTCTGAATGGCTTTCAGATATTCCATCCAATTTAAAACTTCTGAACGGTTCTGATAACCTACAGCTACTCAGATTCATTTTACTTTAACTGTCCTTAGACTGACTAATAGCAGTACAAGCCTTGTATTCCTTTGATAAGGTAATTTTAGCTACACTGCAGGGCCTTACTACTTCAAGGCTTTGCTAAATTTACTAAGTCTTACTTTATACAAGGCCTCACTACATCTTAGACTTTAATTAGGCTTTTAGCAACAAGATATAGCTTAACATCTAAACAAATACTACAAACCGCTTAGTCTAATCTTCATAAAGTCTTCAGCAAGCGCCTTTATCAGAAAGGCACACTTTTCAGCTGTCACAGGGAACCACACTGGCCTTCTTCTAATCTTCAGATACTTCACCCAAATGCCACAAGTTCTCAAAGATTCTCACCAGTGGCTGCATTATGATGTCAGACGGTTCCTTTAGCACACTTGGGTACATCCAATTGGACCAGCTGATTTGTGGATGCCCAGCCTCTCAGGGTGTTCCCTCACAAAACCTATGCCAATGATGGGCATGTGTTTGCCCTTTCCCTGGTTCTCCTGCATCTTGTCAGGAAGGGTGATACCTTTGGGCTGGTGAAATGCCACCTGCATAGCTGCATCAAGTGACTATTAATGAGCCTCCTTGCAAAGACAAGTCAAGAGACCTAACAGCAGAGCAGACCAAGAGAACAGAAGGGTTGCCTGTCTGCTGAAAGTAATAATGTATGATGTAGACTGGAAGTTAATGTTGGCTCTGGATTTAGGACCTCTCCTATGGCCTGGAGAATGGCTAGAAGTTTTGTTTAAATTGTTTATGTAATTTCTTGGTGCAAGAACTATTGTCTGTATTAAGAAGACTGGCTGAGGGGCTCCCAAAAGAGCAAAGCCAGCCTGCAAGGCTGCAGCAACACCAGCCCACTTACCAGGATCTATTTGAGGAAAACCCACTTTGGGAAAGGACAGATACCTTGCATGCTAATAAGAGTCATATGGATATCTCGTGGTTTAATTAGTGTGATAAATATTACTGTGAACTGTGTCTTTGTAGGATACTTTAATTTCCATGATCTACAGCCTAGATATTCCTGGATAGGGCAACAGATGGATTTCTTCACCAGACAGTCAATGAACCAACAAGAGGTGATGTTATTTTAGACTCAGTTTTTGTAAGTATTGAGGACATCATATCAGAGGTGGTCAAAAAACTCCCCAAACAAACAAAAACAACCCATGGATCAAAATATTACAAGTTGATGCAGTTTAAATTAAATGGGAAGAGAAATGAAAGCAGATCTGTAACTATGACTCCCAATTTCAAAACAGCAACATTTCATGACTGAATACTGAATCCAACTGGAGAGAGGAGCTCTGATATTTGAAAGCAGGAAAGGATGGAAACTTCATTAAATTAAAGGGGCAAAAACTATATGGAATTTACTGCCCAAGTAAAGGGGGAACCTGAAAAGAAGAAGCTCCAGAATTGCCTTCTTGAATTATCACTTGAAAAGGGACGTTAGGAACGAGGAATGGAAAAAGGCCAATTAGCAAAGTGCTGAAGATGAAGAAATATAGGTATAAAATGAGACTTGCAAAATGTCAGACTATGCTAGATCTTGTAGAGGAAATTAAAATCAAAGAGGAAATGATTCTTTAGTGGTAAAAATGAGAGAGGGGAAAATAAAAGAGGTGAGGTAGATATGCAGTGAGGATGGGCAGAAATTAAAGGAGTAGTCCTAAGGCTAAACAAATACTAGGACTGAGGGCATGGAAACAAAAAAACTACCACATCCAGGTGGAAGGACGTCTCAAAGAGCTTATTGCATTTGAGTCAGGAGAATGGAGCATACAACCTTTACTTAAGAATAATTTGGGAAATGGCACTCAAAATTGTAGGGACAGTAGAATTTTTAATTAATCTGTCAAGTTGGGAGTGATACCATATGACTGAAAAAATAACAACTGTGCGTATATTTAAGAAGGGGGCAAAGTGACTCAGACAACTGTAAGCCTGCTAGTCTGACCCTAACAGCACGCAAAGCTTTAGAGCAGCTTTTGGAGGACAGAATAACTAGACGTGGTGATAAATGGAAAGGTACTGAAATATAATGTGACTTCAGTCATAAGTACATCATACCCAAATGCCTTGGTATCTCATGTTGGTATAATAACTCAGGACATATCTACACCATCAATGGGCCATGCTATGGAGCATAAAATCATAGAAAACGAGGGCTGGAAGGGACCTCAGGCGGTCCTCCAAGCAGGACCAGCACCAACCATCACTTTGCAGCCAAGGTTTTGTCTACTCAGGTCTTAAAAACTTCCAAGGATGGAGACTGCACCATCTCTGGGTAACCTGTTCTAGTACCTCACTATGCTCCTAGTGTGGTCCCTAATATCCAACCTCAGCTTCCCTTGCTGCAACTTGAGACCTTTACTCCTTGTCCTGTCATCTGCTCCAACTGAGACCAGCCCAGCTCCATCCTCTTTGCAGCCCCCCTGCAGGGAGGTGAAGGCTGCTATTCAATCCCCCTCGGTCTTCTCTTCTGCAGATGAAATCACCCCAAATCCCTCAGCCTCTTCTCACCAGTCCTGTCCCCCAGCCCCACAACCATTTTCATTGCCTTTCACTGGGCTCTCTCCAATTTGTCCACATCCTTTCTGTAGCGGGGGCCCAAAATGAGGCACAGGACTCTGGGTGTGGTCACACCAGTGTGAAACAGAAGGGAAGAATCACTGCTCTCCGTCTGCCGTCAGCGCTCCTACCGATGCAGCCCAGGATGTCGATAGCCGCCTCGACAGCAAGGGTACACCGCTGGCTCCTATCAGCTTCTTGTCCACAGTGCACTCGCTCTGTGTGTGCAACCTACACATGGATGTGATATAGCAGCATGCCCAGGAATGAGCCAATAAACACTCTTTGAGAGAGTAAGTATATTGGACTGCAGCCAGTGCTGCACCAAGATCTCTTATTCTAATTTTGGGAGTCAATAGGTGCAAATCACGTGCAGAATGCTTCACTGCAGTGCACCCTAGCACAGCCCTTTTCTAGTGTCCATATGCCCTAATTTTCTTGGCAAATTTTCTTGGCATCCAGCTCATAACAGTTTTGGATACAGTGGCACATGGGAAATTACAGGTTGGGGTGGAGAACATGATGCCTAGTAGAAGAAGTCTAGCCTGGGCAAGGAATAGATCCAGGGAGAGGCAAAAGGAGGTAGTCGAAAAGGAAAGTATCAGGCTAGAGGGTGGTTGCTACTGGAGCTCTGTGGGGATCAGTCTCAGGACGGGTCTTGTTTCCTCATTTCATCCATGATCTCAGCATGATAAGTAGGAGCAGACTGATGAAATCCACTGATGATGCACACTTGAAAGGCACTGACAACATGGAGCAGAGTCAGGCATTCAGAGCAGAAGAATGGGGTGGCTTTGCGAACTGCACCACCAGAACTGGATGCCATTCAAAACGCAAATCAAAAAGGCAAGGCCATGCACTTGGGGCCAGTAAGAAGGGTTTCTGCTGTATGCTGAAGCTCATCAGTTGGAAATGACTGAGTAACGCTTGAATGGGCTAGCTGAGCAAAGGATGACTGTGTATAGTGTGTCATTGAGGCTCACTTCTCTGCTCCTCCATGCTTTCTCTTTGCTCCTGGATGGGAGGAGTTTACACCTGGCCTGTCCCATCAGTAACGGCCTATCTGCCCCAGGCTGGCTACTCTGCCAGGACTTTGTCTTCTCCAATCCTGTTCTCCACTCCTCTCTTCATACTCTTGAGAGAAAAGACAACAGAGAATAAGGCACCTCAGTCCTTACCCTCTTACACTTTCCGAACTGACTCTTCCTAGCCCATTGCTAAGCCAGGAGAGAGACCTGTAATATCTGCATGCTCTTTAAGCAGACAGGCCATGATTTTCCAAAGGGGCACGTTATTATAGGTACCTGCATGGCAGAGGGCCAGACATGGACAGTTTAGGAAGGGCTGATTTTAAGAGTGCACTCTGTATCCACTCCTAAAAATGAAGCCCTTCAAGTGTCCCAAGATGGAAAAACCTCAATCTCTTCTCACTTTTGAAAATGTTGGCTGTTTGCTAGAGCTGATTTTTTCTTACTTCTAAGCGCTGTGACTCTTCTATAATTTTGGCGGGGAGAGTCTCTGTTTAGAAAACACACGCTTGACACCATGGCTTGACCCCAAACGGTTGCTATTTCGAGTTCAAAAACACAGGCACAGCTCTGTGTTCCAGTTGCCAGGCGTTTCTCCCTTGCATTGCACACTTCCTCTTGCTGATATTGCAGTCAGCAATTACTGAACAAGTTTCTTACCAAGTCACAAGGGAAGCTGCTCATCTGCATGTATTAAACTGAAGGGCAATCTAGCATCCGGGGAGTCAGATTTCACCCAACAAATCTGTGTAAATATGACTCCAAAGGATTTGCCGGCAGGCTGGAAAGTTTCCTCTGGGCCACAGAATAGTTTTAATTTGTTGACAGCTTTTTAATTTTCTCATGATGAAGAAGCTACAAAGGCAACAGCACTGAAGAGTAAGGAAGGGTCAAGAGGCAATTAAAAAGGAAAAATCTTGCTATTTTTTTTTCCTCCAGGAAAAGGAGTTAATTAGATGGAACTAGAGAGAGAGGCATCAATCTTTAATTTACAAACTGTAAAAAGCTTTCTACAAAATAAATTGATTAGCAGACTAATCATAATCAGGACCCTTGGATTAGTAGTTAATTTGTGGAATCAATTAATAGCTGTATTTGTTGAATCGCAGTTGCCTCTGGAGCACAGAGGATCTGCTGCGGCCCGTTTTCGGAGATAACAGATGCTGGATTAGGGCCATGGAGTGAGTCCATGTCAAAAGAACAGCTCTGCTGTCTACTGCTTTCAGGACTTTTCTTGGTAAAAGTGCTGCTGGACATGTTGCTTTAACTTGTTCTTCGTTGTGTTTGTGCTGTCTAGACATATTTACAGCTGAGAACAAAGTATTCTCCCATTAGCGCATGAGTGCTTTCAGCCCAGCCTTTTGGTTCACGGGCTGTGTGTAATCACATCCTCTCTCTAGGGTTAACAACCATTTCTAGACAGAAATAATATATGGAAATGTAAAAGTTTGAGAACTTTTGTAGTATCTCTTTGCTTCATTGCCCTGGGATGATGGATGGGTGTCAAGCCAGCGGTGGGTATGCCACCCCCTTTGGGATCTGAGGGGACAACTGGGGTTAGGAGGAAATCCAAATGCCAGGAGGTCAGCCCAAGAAGCCAAGTCAGAGAGCTGGAGGGTCAGGGAAAGCATGGAAGTGTAGCAAAACCCCCAGGTCTTTCCCGCCCCCTTTTTTTTTACTTAGAAATATGACATCCCCTTTTCCCCATCGTTTCTGCCTTTTTTTCTCCCCCCCCTCTATTCCCTATGGGTGGTTATTCCCTATGTAAGTAGTTATTCCTTATATAAGTAGTTATAAGTTAAGTTGAAACCCTGTGTACATAAGTCCCCTTTTATAGTAACCATGAGCTATTGTAATAGTGTTTTGTTGCGTGTGTTGGATTACTGTAATACATTACACCGTACACTTATTATGTCTTAAGTGTCTCTATGTTAACGTTGTATGATTTAAGCCTAAAATGTGGGTTGGCATGAATGATGCTAAGTATGCAGTTTTGTGTGTCAGGTTCCCATCTTGTCCCCATGCCCTGTTGTGTAAGCATGCTGCAATGCTGTAACGTCTCCCATGTAAACTGGTTTTCCTTGAGTGCCTGAAACAAAAGAGTGACTGGATGAATGAAACACAATGATAGCAGGACCCCCTCCTAAATCATCCCACCATCAAAACCACTACCTGGACCAAGGACCCCGCCATTGGAGCCACCCTCCGCATTCGAGAAACAAAAGAGGAGGCAGCCCACCGTGGTACCAAGGCTGCACATGCGCAGTATGAACATCTGGAAACCTCTGGAAAAGGGCTGGCCTTGCCTGGACAGCCCTTCCCCATGGGAGATCACAGGTAGTTTGCCCATAAACAGGGGCAGCAAAGACTGACTTCTGGGGACACCTTCTGCATCTGGACCAGCACCATGCCACACCACTGGCCCACCCAGAGGCCCTGCTGGCGACCTCCCTCTGGACAACACCTACTGGACAAAGACCCCTTCCAGCCTGGACAGGTAGCTATCACCCCCACCCCCTCTTCAACCAAGGACTTGCACTCTGTTTCTCTTCCCTACCTGGACTCCAACCTGTCCACTGCGTCTCTTTCTCCTGCTGCCATCGTGTCAGTGTGTGGGAGTGCTTGTGTGGGTGTGTGTGGGAGTGCTTCTGTGGTTGTGTGGGAACCAAGATGTACAGGACAGTGTTCATTTAATAAAACTGTTATGTGGGACCCTAAGTTGGGTTTTGCTTTACTACGGTCCAGCCCTTCTCCACTCTCTGCTCCTTATCCCTCTCACTTCTGTCTTGTTTTTCGCTCTCCTGCTTCTGGCTCACTGCCCCCTCCAACACCTGTCTCGAGCTCCTCTGGCTCCAGCTGTTCAGAGCTCCTCTCTGCCTCCAAACCCCTGTTTCTTTGCTATTCCCTCATCCCCACTGCCTTTTCCCCTGGTCTCTACCACTTGCTCTTTAGTTACCAAGCACCCCAAGCAGAGGTACCACAGGCACCAACACACACATACTGTCACCTGAGTCAGTGTTTAACCTGTGTGTATAT
>JAGPOW010000304.1:3100779-3126197 GCA_030014935.1 Caiman crocodilus
CCAAATAACAGTTTTATTACACAGACAACACACTACACAGCCCCATGAAGTTATTGGTTCACACACACACACACACACACACACACACACACACACACACACACACACAGAGTGGCAGCAGGAGAAAGAGACTCAGTGGAAGGGTTGGAGTCCAGGTAGGGAAGAGAAACAGAGTCCAAGTCCTTGGTTGAAGAGGGGGTGGGGGTGATAGCTATCTGTCCAGGCTGGAAAGGGGTCCTTATCCAGTAGGTGTTGTCCAGAAGGGGGTAACCGGCAGGGCGTCTGGGTGGATAGGTGGTGTGGCATGGTGCTGGTCCAGATGGAGAGGGTGTCCCACTGGGTCTGTCTTCACTGCCCCTGTTCATAGGGGTAGACCGTGTGTGACCCTAGTGACAGGAGGCATGCCCAGGCAAGGGTTAGCCCCCGGTGTAGTGAGCATGTGTGCTCCATGCAGGGATGTGCACTTTCGGGTGCCTGTAATGGGGGGTACAATGGTAGTGTTGTCGGTTCTGCAGGGTCTTTTGTCTTTCAAATGCTGGTCTTGTCTCTGCTCCTGGGTGAGGTCCGTGGTTCCTGGATGAATCAATGTGAGGTGATGGCTCGGTCATTACAAGCCATTCAACAGAGGACTGCTGCCATTGTATTTCAATCATTCTCAATCACTCTCATTCATCCGGGAACTAGTTTACATGGGAATAGTACATGACTCATACAGGGGATGCCCAGGCAGAGGACACAAGATGGAGGCTTGACATATAGATTGGAAATTTGACATGACTTTGGTTCACTTACAAACACAGGCTTAAACCATACAATATCCATATGAAACAATAACAATCAATACAGAACTTATAATAATACTACATACAACAGTAAGAATCAGTATAAACCTAATAATAATACAATATAAAACAGTGGATATCCGAAACCAAAAACTTGTTACCAAAATAAAAATGTTCTATGGCACGGTTTGGATAAGGATGATCCCACTTCAGGCAGGGGGTTGGACTAGATGGGACCTCTGAAGGTCCCATCTAGCCCAGCTCCTCTATGACTAGATGCCAGGGGAACGTGGCTCTGCGTGGGGTATGTTATCTTTCTAAACCCCGAGAGGCAGGGCCTCACTTTTCCTCCTGTGCTTGTACAAGACCAAGCATAGCAGCACCCTGAGTGCTCCTCTTCCTCAGTGGTCTCTTTGCAACATTAGTGGCATGAACAAGTAAGCTAAATGTGCGTGCATGCTTGCAGAGTCCCTGCTCACACCATGATGCCATATGGCTCTTATTCCATTATTATTAGCCAGCTTTCAGTCTGAGTGACAGGTCTCGGTCCATGCAAGATTCATAGTTGTCTCTTTAATGCCCATTAGTCCAGAGAGGAAAGGGCTCTTGTCTACTGGGAAACAATGAGAGTGAGATTGGAAATCATTAGCATTTAATATCTATCTCTGTTCTCTACCAACCCAGCCTAGATTTGAAAATGGGCTCCACACTTCAACCTGTCACTGGCTTATTATCCATTCACCTTTTGAAACTCTCTCTGTTCTTTCAAGAGCTACTGTTAAACCCAGTCGTAGCAACAATTGCTTTTCCTTTTGATTTTCTTCCCACCTCTTTCCGAGGTAATTCTACAACACAAATGCAACATCATGCAAAGATGAAACAGCTCTATATTTTTCAGACACTCGTGCCAAGGAATGAAACCATTCCCATCGTGCTGAAAGTTTCTTGCTCAAAATCCAAATGAACTCATTTTTATTTATTCAGCTATTCAGGCACGCACAACTTAGCACTTAAAGTACAAACACAAAGACTTTTTATTTTTTTAATTTTAATCGCAGTTCTGCAAATTAACATAGCCATGTAGCTTTCAAAATTAAAAACTCAAAAGGATTAAATCCAACTGGCAAACATGGTTTGGAAATCATTTTGTGGCCCAAATCGTAAGATACTAAATGTAGATGAAAGAGGCAATTCCAGAAGAAAATTCTGTTCCTTTACGACTAAGGAAGATAAGCTTTAACTATACGTGCATGCAAAAATGTAATATGATTTATTTTCTAGCAGGCAAAACTACTGTATATAGCTCCAGGTCACAGAGCAATGTGACTGAAATATAAATAACGCTCCAGAGGCTGACAGGTTGATGATGTTTGTAATTATTGATTATTTTTCGTGTAAGAGGCTGGACGGACAATAAGTCCATCGTGGAACGGACAACAGTGTAATGCTGTTGCATTGGATGAGGCTAAAACATTAACCTCATTAGACCTGTTTGAGTTTTTCAGACTTGCCAAGGGATAAATGTCCTATCTGGCAGTGCGGGTGGGGAAATGGAATTAATGCCTTCAACTTTTTGGAGAGAATTTTAATAGAGATGAAACCAGGCTGTTAGAAAATCAAAAAGCAAGTTCTCTAACCTGAATTCAGCCGTGAAACTCATGCAGCTGAAACACACCCTTCCTTTCTGTGCTGATATTTTTCATATATTAATATTACCTTGCGTGCATTGCAGTCGTGTCCAGAGGGCAGGTGCCGCTGTGAATGATGCAGGACAAAAGTGTGCGGGAGATGGTCCCTGCCAAAAAAAATCGTACCGTGTATATTTAAGATGAGAGAAAATGGGCCATTCAATTTAACATGAGCCATGTTGGTTTGAGCCCTCTGCACCTTTTGGCAGGTTCACTGACTTCATAGCACTTTAACAATTGACTTTTGCTACGGCATCCGTGTTTTCCCTCTAAACAACTTAGTTACCATAGCCAGCTTTATGATATTTCAATGATGTTTTCATTTTTATTTTATTCATGCTTAAAGTCAATAATGTTTAAGTGCATTGCAATTTTTGATAAGGGCTGAGAAAAACTTTAAAAATGAACTATTATAGGAAGCATATAATTTATAAGGAAATCCTACCAGTTGCCACGTCTTACAGAGACCGAACCTCATCTGTACAATGCGTAGTATGAACACTTGTAAAAAGTACATAGTGAATAAATGGGACACTTGGGAATTAGCAAGGGATGCACATAGCATTGCACTCCAATGGGGTTCAAATGAAAAATTCTTACTGCCACAAATCATTTTCTTTGGATGCCGGCTGGCGGTATCCCAGCTGGTTTCTGGAAGGATGCAATACCACAGGGTATGCACAGACTTAATCAATGCTTGATGTGGTCCATGGATCGATTGTTAGTGCAAGATACTAAGGAAGCGATTGGTCTTTGGTTTCACCTTGGTTTGGGGGTGGGGTTCTGAGAGGCCAGCACTGCTTTGTCTTTGGACTTTGCAAGTTGGCCTCCGTCTGAAAAAGCAAGTTTAAGAGATGATTTTCAAAATTTACCCACAGAAATGTCTGTGCATGAACAAACTGGTTAATGCCACATGGGGATTTTCATTTGCACGTGGAAGTACCTACGAGGGTTTTTCTTGGAATCACGCATGTTACTTGCCCAGATCTGAATGTTTTGTGTGTGTGTTTATTTTGCCTAGAATCACAGAAAATGAGGGTTGAAGGAGATCAGGAGGTCACATCTAGTCCAACCCCCTGCTCACAGCAGGACCAGCTCCCCAACTACATCATCCCAGTCAAAGCTTTGGTCTCAACAACCTACAAGGATGGAGACTCCACCACCGCTCTAGACAACCTGTTCTGGTGTTTTACCACCATCCTAGTGAGAAAACATTGCAGAATATCCAAATTTTGCAATTTTGTACCCAAATAAGACAAATAGATGGTCTGGTTTCCATTGCTGGAGGACTTACAGGTATTTGTCACCTCTTAAAAACACATTGCTGATCTTTAAAGCTAGTAAATTATCTTTGAACTCCTGGTTTTAGATATTCAATTGGCTTACGAAAACAAGGGGGTGTAGGGCGATGGCACTGAACCCAACACTAAGGTTCAGTTCTTTGCCTCGCTTCCAGCATGACCTTGCGTAAGTCATTGATCTGCCTTGCATTCCCATCCCTGAACGGAGATGAGCAAAACACAGTTTTGCTCTACATGTGAGGAAAAGAAAGAAAAAAAAAGGTGATTCATATTGTACTATGCAGTTGTCAGACACTTTCCTTTCTAGCAATACCTCAGGAACTAGTTAAACAGCAGCCACAAAAGTTAGACATTTTAATCAGGAGGTCCAAGTAACTTGCATCCAAGAGTTTTAAAAAGAGCTGGCTGAGGAGCTTCTGGGATGTCATTGCTGGCTTTCAATAAAGCTCGAAACACCAAGGAAATCTCATAGAAAGAAAAGAAAACGAATGTTGTACCAATATTTGAAAAGGCCAATTATCATTGATCTTGGACAAGATAATGGGATATCAGTCCTGTTTAATAAAGAAGTAGAAGATGGTAATATAGTTAACAGAATCAACATGAAGTTCTGGAAAATAACTCCAGTCAAACAAACTCTGTAGCATTTTAATGAGATTTGGTTTGGTTGATAAAGTTAACATGATAGTAAATGATATAATATACTTAGACTTCTTTGAGATTTTTGAGTTGTTATGACATGATATTGCAACTCAGAGACCAGAACCATGCAAAGTTGACATGGCAGACATTAAATTAATTAAAAACTGGCTAAGTGACAAGTCTCAAAATGCAACTGTAAGCAGGCAATCATCAGCCATCACTTCTGTTTCTAAGTGGTCCCACAGGAATTAGTTCTTGACTCTGAACTACTTAATATTCTTAGCAATGACCTGGAAGAAAACTTAAAATCATTACTAATAAAATTTACAGATGCCAAAAACAAGGGTTTGTGGAGGAAATCATAGTTACTAATCACATTTATATCTGATATGAATCTGGGTAAAAGAGGATGAATGATGAGACCGAGCAGTATCTGTGAGGAAAACAGCATGCGAGCAAAAATCTGAGTTTTAATACAGCCATGAGAATGATAACAGGAAGGGAAAACATGCCTAATGGTGAGAAATGCCAGGAGCATGACCAAACGAACCTAAAGGGATGGTTTGATCCCTCTATCCCTACACAGGGAACAGAAGACGGGTGATAGAGATTCAATTTCTCCAACAAGTCTTCATAAACTCCAGTCGCTGGGACTTGAAACTAGATGATGGCAGGCTAGAAATGAGATGCAAATGCTTAAAATTGAGGTTAAGTATCAATTGCAATAATTTACACAGGGTTGTGATACATCCTCTGATGCTGGCAACTTTTAAATCAAGATGGGAATGGGTGCCCCCCTCCAGAAACACCATGCTCTAGTTCAGGCACACTTTCATTCAAAGATGCCCCATGGCTTCTGCAACGCAGGAGGTAGGACTAGATAATCGCAATGCACCCCGCTGGCTTTATTATCTTCGTCTGTAAAAGGGGAATAATGACTTTCTGTGCCAGAGGGACCCAGTGAGGTTAGACTCCGCTAATGACAATGAGGTGCTCGATGGGGACCATCCCCGTGTCTAGATGGAGTCAATTTTATTAACCCCTTCAGTGGAAGCCACCGAGCCGGCTGAATGCTAGTTCTGCAGGATGAGCGGCGAGGCAGCAGGGAGACCTGCAGCACACGCCAGCTTTTGCGTTATCGCCAGAAGCAACTCTTCACCCCTAGTTCTGTGAAACAGGTGAAACCCAGGTGGAGCAGCAGTGACCTAACCCACGCCCACCCCTCTGCAGGTAGCTTGGTGCAGCCCAAACACTGTGCACACCCTTAGGAAAGGGGGTGCCCAAAGCCAGGCTTCTTGGCATAACAGAGCTACATGGCAGGAAGGAGAAAAAGCTCTTCCCTGATGCTATTTATCCCTCCCTTGCCAAAAAAAAAGAAAAAGGATAGGAATGGAGCATCCTTTGGTCCCCTAGTTTCCACATTTGAAAATGGCATGACTGCTGTACCTCTCTGATATGCAAACTGCCCTTCCCTCAGCCACCCGAGCTTTGGGCCAGAGACCCAAGATGGGTGAGAAGCTGCTGAAAGCAGACCTATGAAATACTGCTGCATTGGGCGGGGGGTGCCCGTCCTGCTCACCTCCCAGGTTCAGAAAGAGCTGCAGACAGACCGGGTTCTTTGGGTAAATGTGATATCTTTTATTAGTCCAGCTAAGTAGTTGGGAAAATTGGAACAACTATTTAGTTGGCATAATAAAAGATATCACATTTACCCAAAGAATCAGGTCTGCCTGTGCCCTTAGACCTACACGGCTATAACCAGCACCCCTAAAGAATGAGGTCCAGGGCATCCTGGTGCTGGAGCGGCGGGACACGTGGGGTGCCCCTACTCTCCCAGCCCTGTGGTGTTGGGAAAAGAGCTGCAAGCACAAGCCAGAAAGTGCCTGGCAGAAACAGGAGCTATTAGCAGAGACCCATGGCCAGTCACAATGTCCACAGAGTGTTTTCACTCCCAGAGCTGTCCTGTTGCTGGAGCTCTTTGGAGAAGGGAGCATAGGGTCCATAACAGACCCCAGCCTCGGGGTCTCCTCCTTCTTGCAGCTGACTTCTGTAGCCATTAGCCATTGTGGGTACAAAAGTCCTGCAACCATAGGAGACTGAGCACGGTGAGCCAGGAAGTTCCTCTGTGCTGCGTTTCTAATGCTCACCTTTCATACCTGCAAAACCTGGGGTCATTTCTGCAGGCAGCCCCTTTTTTCCCCTAAAGTATCATTTTTCCCTTTGAGTTTCTGTATTCCCATGCTTGTTTGCCATGCTTTGCAGTCTCTGACATCCCAAATCGTGTGATGGCTGATTGATATTTGCAAGCAGAGATATTTGAAGACCCAGAGGTATATTCTCAAAGGTTTTGCACCCTAAAAACAGCGGCTACAACTGCTAAGATAGAACAAATGTTTTGTTTTGTGGGGTATTTTTTTTTTGCAATGTCAGATCATTTCCAAGTGAGGGCTCTGCTCCACAAATAGGTCCCTTTTCCCCTCACGGACTCCTGGGTCCCTCTGGCACTCCCAGGTCCCTTTTCCAAGATGGGTCTAATCACCTCCTAGGATATGGTTCTTCTTGCATGAGTTCCCTCCCAACATCTCCGCTCCCCCAGCCCTGGAGAGCTGTCTTACTTACCTGGCATAAGTATTATCTGTTAGCACAGGCAGCGTGTGGACTCTGATCGTAAATATGGACAGAACCATGGCTGAGTGTTTAAAAATACCTTCAACATGCTGATTTGTGCAGAAGTGAGGCCCTGCAGCCAACAGACTTCAAGACGTGGAGTGGCATGAACTTGGAAAGACAGGAAAAACCAGCACGCCGAAAGAGGATGATGCAGGAACAGGATGGCATTTCTGCCACTTCCCCTGCAGAGCACTGCAAAGCCAGCTGCATTTCCCAGGATCTTAATTACACGACAGTGCTGCCACAGCAGGCCGAACAACCTCGCCACCCACATGTTTGATCAGTCATAACTCAAGCCATATCTTGGGAAAAAGCAATGCTCTGAGTTAAAGGAGCCCATGACACCTATTGCTATACGCTCTTAAAACACGAATGTGACAGCTTTCATGCCTCCGACCCAGGCAAGGGTGTTTGCACCCCCTGTGATCCCTGAATCCATCCAGACTGTTTGCTGGGTGCCCCTTGGACACCTCTGCGGCTTGCTTATTAGCCACAAGTGGTCTTCTGGTACCCAGCTAAATCCCAACACAAATACAGGCAGCTGCTTCCCAACCGAAACCCTACCCGGCTCTGAGTCACTGCCTCACTCCGGACCATAAACCCCGCTTCGCTGGCTCCTGGCAGCATCATGGAGTAGCTCAGGTGCCTGCCAGTGTCTGCTGCAGACCAATTGCAAACCTATTTAAGGAAGTAAATGGCAAAGCAGGTCCCTTGGTCTCTGTCCCTATACCTGTCTGTGTCTCCATCTCTCTCTCTCTGTCCCTACGGGGACAAACTCCCAGGCCCTGGCTTTATGAGCCCCAGGGCTCCTTCCCATCTTGTCCATTGGGTCTCCACCCCAGTTTGCTGCTTTGGATACTAATTAGCCTGCCCTGCCTCCCGCACCTTAGCCTAGATGCCTTTCTTTCGTCTCCTGCCCCTAGCCGATCCCCACTCTGCGCTCTCCCAGCATCCATAGCAAACCCCAGCCTGGGGGCCGATTTTCTTGTTGCAGCTGGCTGTTGCAGCCATTGGCCCTTGCAGGCTGCACAAGTCCTGCTCCTTCTCTTATCGCAGCTAACAGAGTCGGGGTTCCCAGTTACAATGAATAGCAGACCCTTTGGATCAATTAGCACTAAATCACACTGTGCTTTACAATGCCTGGAAATAATGGACTAGATCTATGGTGGAGGTCCGCCGGAGGGCTTATGATGACTGGGATCATAAAATCAAGATCATTGATTAGTGATTATAGAATGCTTTCCTGACCTCAGAATTGTCCCAGTGCCTGATGGCTGGGATGCAGGCCGATCTGTCTGGTACTTGCTAAATCCAGCCCTCCCACTGTGCTCACAGGATGCTTGGAGCTGCCTGCCTCGTCACGTATGCTTTCTAGAGGTGCAGCCCTTCTTGCACAGCTCTGCAGTGTCAGTCCATTTTAGGATGCATAGCTACAGACAGGACCATCTCCTATGAGCGATGTAAAATAATCAGGCCGTGGCCATACCAGCCTTATATCTGTTTTAAGAACGAAGCATAGGCATGCGCAGGTACTAGACCCTCACTTCTTTCTGTCTCAGCTGGTGGTCACATGCTTCTTGAAGCTCATTAAATTATATATCAAATTGTCCACGAGGTTAAGGTCGGTCTTAGTGGTAGACAATAGTGGATTGTGGGGGAAGTGACTTAACTGAGCCATAGGGGAGTAGGTCCTTCAAGGAGGAAGTGCATCCCCCCTTGCCTGGAGAGGAATGGACGACAGATCTATAACGTGACGAAAATAACGAGCATGGTTTTGATCGCAGAGGCTTTGGCAATGCTGTGAATCCAGCAGGAAAGCTGGGCCTTTTCACAGTGCACACTCTAATCCTCCTCGTGCGGAAGATGTGGGTAAGCTGAAATTCAAATGCCCTTAAATACGGAGCAGAATGAGTCACTGCAAACAGGGTGTGTGGCCTTCCCGCCCCTGTAGACAAAAATACAAAAAAATAGAGAGAGAGAGAAACCAATTGCAAACTTATGTGAGGGAGTGAGTGGCGGAGTAGGTCAGCGAGTCTGGGTCTCTAGAGTGGCATTGCTTGTGATATATTGGAAGAAAAATGAACATTTGAATGATCAGATGGAGATTTCCTTGTGGGTTGGGGGAAGCAAGCAATGGCCAAGGGGATTGAAACACCTGCGCTTGTCATCTCTGTCTCATTAGTAAGTTCTGACTTTTACTTGTGTCCTTGAGTTTTTTAGCTGCTGTTTTCATCCCCCCCTTTGCTGTCTTTTTTTCTCGTTCGTGTGTTTTTATTATTTTGCTTTCTTCCTGGGTCATCCCGTGGTTAGAAGACCCCTTTCTCTCATACTGCTTTTCACGACTATAGCTTAGCAAGGCTACAGCCTAGCATAGCTACAACCAGAATCCCTACAGGAGTCAAGCCAAAGACAGTGATAATCTCCTGGTTACTTCAAGTATTGCCCATAAAATGGGACATGACATAGTGAACAGAGCTTTAGATGTGCTGCCCCACATCACTTTCTGCTTCAAATACCCACGCAGCAGGCAAATCTGCTTGGGCCTGGCTATGGAGGATAATTGTTGAATCAGAGGCACTGGGAACCCATCAGAAATGTACCATTTTGGAAGCATGGATCAGTAAAAGGTGAATTGTTAATAAAGCAGAAAGCTTCTTTCTAGTAGTTATTTTGGTCTTTCTTTTATGGAAGCTAACACTGTTTTTACTGTCAGTTATATCTGGTTAAGATGCATATTTTCTGTGGCACCCGGGAGTCAACGATTCACACTGAGGCTATATTGGACAAGCGTACTTCTTTGTGGCACAGACTGTGTCACATTTATAGCTTTGGTAAAGAAAGTGGGATCCAACCCTGATACGCACCTTTGGGGATAATAATAATAATACACTGCTTCATGCAGCTCGTTACTCGGCTCTATCAAAACGTTTCAGGAAAGTGGAAGAAGGCAGAGACAACACCAATTACAGGGCAAGAAGAAAAATGAGGAAAGAAAGGGAGGGGGTCTGGGTCTATAAATCAGTACATCACAGCAACACGTGCTTGCTAGAAGGCGAAACCGAGATACAGAGCGGGGACGTGGCCGGCCCATGACTACAGAGCAAGCCGGAGGGAGGGTTAGGAACTGAGTAAAATGAGGCTTACATTGCTGACAAATCATTTAACCCTTAAAAATACTGTTTTGAGGAACCAAAACTACAGGCAAAATTCGCGGGGGGGATCAGCAAATGGTTCTGGCCAAAGCGCAAAATGCAAAGACTGCTGTGAAAGTGTTGAAGCGAGTTGCTTTGATGTGTGCTTGCAAAATTAATGCTTGGGGTCCTGCCGCTGTGTCCACAAGAGGCTTGGGGGCAGAGACGTCTCTGTGATCCCCTTCTTCCCCCTCCATGCCCAATAGCCTAATGCTGGGGGGTTTCCCACAGTGCAAAGTGCCCTGGTCCACCCTCCATCCCGCCTGGATCTCTGCAGCTGAAGCCATTCTCTTTTGTGCAAATAAGTCAGTGTGCATTCACACCGGGACTACGGCCTCTGCAGTGCAAGTGGCCACAGGATCATTCCTATCCTCTCCCTAGCGCGACCAAAAGAAAGGTATCCCAGAGCACCCTGCAGCATCCATCAGGTGACGGGTGGAAAGCCTGGTTTCAAAGTCCTGCTCCGAATCAGGCAATAAAAGAAGATTTGAAGGCAGGTCTCCCCAAGAGGCCGCTCAGCTCTAGGGCGTAAGGGGAGGAACACCACGCTTTGATGCCAGACCATTAAGTCTCCTTGTAACTCCGTTCCTGATGTTCCTTTGCTTTTATGGAAAGAAAAGGGGTTAAAAACATCTGAAATGAACATATTTCTCTTTTTATTTACCGCTCCCACCACTCAGCCGGCCAGTGTTCACCAACAATCCTGAAATATCTCAGCTCGGGGCAGAATGAATCCTTTTTCCTGCCCTATAACCACCAAGAAACTGGGGTGTGTGTGTGAGGGGGGTCCATTATGCTTATGAGTCCACATCTAACAGCCAGTCTCCTACTCTGTTGCTTCCCTGAACATAGAGGAAGCATCTTTTCAGAAAATGGGAGCAGGACCCAGTGATCTATAAGGTCCCTTCCGGCCCCGAACAACACCAAGAACCCTATGAAAAGCCCCTTCGCTCGTGCCGGAGGGAGAGGCCAGGGCGGTAGGTAGGCACCAGGGAAGGAAGGTGGTAGTAGGGGGCACTAGTTGCTGGCGGGCTGCGGTGCAATGTGGCAAGTGCCCCTGATGTTTCTCCTCCCCTTGTAACGATGAAGGCAGCTTCGCGCTTGTGCAAGGTCTGGAGAGAGGAGCTCTTTATTTACTGGCTGCTCATTGCACCCAGCACTGCCCGGGGAGACAAGAAAGTAGCTCGTTCTCTACATCGGGGTCCCTGGCCCCGCAAGTGCGTGGGCTGATTAGCACACCCGGGTGACCCCTGGCCTGTTAACTGGCTTCATCCCATATCCAAACGCAGCGCCTGCCCGTGCTCTTTCCCCCTTGGAAACTCCCTCAGGAATACAGCAATGCTTTCCCTTCCTCCCGAGGGATCAGAAACCCTTTCCCTCGCCTCTTCTCACCGCTGCATATCAGCTCCTTCTCCCTCTGTGTGTGAACGGCTTTTACATCCGCTGCTGATTCGTAACGGGGGCTGTATGAAATCCCTGAAGAGCTGCAATGTACTTTGTTTCCTAGCTTAATTCCCACCTGCCAAATCAGGGGACAGACAGGTAAATACCTACACACAGCAAACTTCTTTATTGCACTGAAATTTCCCAGGTATTCCTAGCTCAAGAGACTACTATTGTATATAGTGTCAACATGCTTTACTTGTTAAGCAGGACATTAAGGCATTAGTAAAAGGTTCTTAACGCTCGGTTAAACAGCTAAGATGAAGAGTCACCAAAATACAGGTTTTCCCAGTAGTTTCCACCAAGCCATCTATTCCAAACCTATCAATCTTCGCTCTGTAGTTCTCTCGCTCCCCTTCTGCCATAAAATAGAGGAAAATATCTTACAGATATGTGACAGAGGACCTCTGCCTTATCATAAACCAGGATGTTCGAGGAGGCAAATATGACCCAGAACTCAAGCAGTCAGCTAAAACTGAAAACCCACTTCAAATGACTTTGAAGTTAAAAGTGAAATTCATCCTTATGATAAAGGACCAAAACAAGAACCATGCACAAAATACCTTCCAGTCAAGGCCTTGAATCAAGGCTGCTGCTGAAATCATGGGATCTCCGCTTTAATTTCTCTAAGAAATAAGCTTCTGGGACTCCTGGCTTCAGAATAAAACATGAACACGTGAAATGAGGGCACTCGATGGGCTTCAGAACCAAGCAGCAAATAAAAAAGAGTATTTTTTAAAACTCCTGTGATTTTTTGTATGCCGATTACTTTGCTTTTGAATACTTGACATTGGCAATCCTGGGAATGATGATTACAAACGTGGATCCTACTCCGGGCAGGGGAGCTGCGGCCTCTGGCTACAACTTCAGGAGCCTGTTTGTGACCTTGCCTTTCCATGGACCTAAAGACCATGATAGTCAAAAAGGCTGACATTTAAGGGTGGCAAGAAACAGAAGGGCCACAATTGAGTGTAGGGGACTACACAGAGTGTGCAAGTGGGTCAAAGGGTCAAAACTAATGCACCCTCAGGGGACACCAAGCAGAGCACCCCAGACAGAGCCCACTGACTGTCAAAGGCTGCAAGAGAGCTGACAGCTACTGCCCAGTGGTGCTCTGCCCCGAGACGGGACTGGAGGAAACCTAGAAAGATGGCCCCACAGTCCCCAGGGACCCTCCCAGCCAGAGCTGCCTTCATGGTGACATAGAGGGCTAGCTTGGCCACAGCCAGGACCAGGGTGACCAGGAGGTCCCGGCTGTGGTGGGGCTGTGGATGGGACGTGATAAAATAAACGAGTGCAGGGAAAAACACAGCCAGGACCTCAATAAGAGGTGCTGGTGGAGGAGATGCAGGGGCTGCAACCTGGCACACTATAGAAACGTGTGCACCAGAGTCTCCCTCTGCCGCAGAATCGGCACACGTCAGGGGCTGGCATCAATCGTACCAGACAGGGCTGTGCGAAACAGCACTGTTTTGTTTTGACTTCCATTTCACCATTTTGACAGGACAGTGTTACATTTTGAGTTTCATTTTGTGTAGAAACCGCTGTCCCGTTTCGTTTTGTTGAAACTGTTTCACTGTTTCAACATTGTTTCGATGTTTTGCCCATGGGCTATAATGGGGAACCACAAAATTGCCTGTAACCTTGTTAGTTCTTGCCTGATTCAGAGGGGACTTGCAGAAATGGTAGCCCCTTCTGAGGCCGTGAGGTCTGCCAAGTTTCAAGGGCATATATGCAGGGGGTTCTGAGAAACTGAACCTCAAGCTGCTGACAAGAAAAACTCACGTCACAAATGTATCTGGAGGCACAGCAGAGTAAAAACTGCGGGGGTGGTAGCCCCTGCTGAGGCCATGACGCCTGCCAGGTTTCAAGGAGCTAGGTGCAGGGCTTCTGGGAAACTGCACCTCAGCCTGCTGACAAGAAAAACTCGTGACATGGGTGACAGAAAGCAGGGCAGTTCAAACAATGCTGCCTTTTATGGTTTCCCCATCCCTCCTCCAGAGCACTGGGATTGGCAGGGACCTCAGAGAAGTATCACAGTCACTGGCCAGCTACACAGTCAATATGAGAGCAGTCCTTCCCCCTCCTCTCCTTCCCTCTCCGTACTTTCTGTTTCCTTGCACGCAAGCCCAGCTTGAGTTCCGAAACATGAAACGTTTCAAAACTTTTGAAACATTTCATCTGCTCTTGTTTCATTTTGAGGCTGTTTCAAAGCTTTTCATTTCATTTTGATTTCACTGTTTTGAGCTCGAAACAAGGATCACCTCCTTGGCCCTCCTTGAGATGCAACTGTGGATGCACGATAAGGTCTGGTTAGCCCTGCCGACTGTGACCTCGCATTGTCGGCCCATGTTCATCTTGGAGTCAATGATGACTCCAACATCCCTTTCTGGGCTGAGTATGGGGGGGAGAAGACAGCTGGTGGTGGGCTTCTCACTGAGGAGATAACTGCAGTCTGGACAAACCCGTGGCCTAAGCTGGAAATGGAGGTAAGGACAAAAAAGGATTTCAGAGGAGATGCAGCATTGGATTGTGTAGGCCCTGGGGCTAGAGCTCAGGGTAGAGGGAAGGACCCTAAACCCTTACACCTTCACTGTGTGAATAGAAACCCTTCTGGACAATGGGGTGAATAGAAAAGATGGTGAATAGAAACCCTTCTGCACAAGGGGTGACCAGACTTTTTGGCATCGGTATCACAAGGGCTGGGGAAAGGTCTGCTTTTGTTGAGTTGAGTCTGCTTTGCTTGTCCTGGCATGGAAGGAACTCCTGCTTTTGTCAGGCAGAGTAACTCTGTGGCCTAGGGAAGATTTTTATGTTGAAATTAAAGCAATTTTCATGGGACAGCGATGTGTCTCTGTACACAGCCGCACTGAGCCCACAGATAGCATTCCTCTGGCCTGCTCTTCTAGCTCTACAGAACAAGAGTCAAGTTCTCCTGAAGGTCCTACAAAGTTTTCCCATTATGCAATTTGTAGGGAAAAATCAATAAGCACCAGCATACATTTGCAAGGGCCATCCTAGCAAATGTTTGTTCAAAGTGGTTTTGCATTCCTGACCATCTTTATCAATAAACAGTTATTTCACCTATATGTGTAAAGGGGAATCTGCTCACAGGCCTGGGGGAGGGATTTTATTCTGGGAGACTGCATATCAAAAGTCTGCCTCTGTCCTATACATGCGTGGGGAGGGGATAAAGCAGAAATAAAATTACTAGACACAGGCTGGGTGCAAAGCATCCCCAAATGTTTGCCAGCTACAGAAACTGGACAGGTGCTGCTGGAAAGCCTGATTGAATGAGCATGAGTGAGCTTGCTTGTGCTGCCTTCTCTCTGCCAGGTATGAGAGCCAAGAAGCAGCTAATTGATACTGATGAGGAAAAAAATATTAAGCAGATAAAAATGCTGTGCGGGGGCTCACAATGCTTAAATAAATGAGCATATAAAATATTCCATTATCTGTGGTGAAATGAATAATTTATCATTCAGCGCTCTTCCCTTCTTTACTGAAATCTCTTCTTTTCTCAGGGCCCGAGTCTCTCCCAAAAGCTGAAGAGTGCCTTCACCTCCCTGGATGGAGCTCTGGGGGTCTCGGACCTGGTCATGGGATCCTGGGTGCAATGCCCAGGCACTGAGCAAGGTGAAGGTCACTCTTGTCCTGGAGAAGCCCCCTTGGCTTTCTGTCTTAGGGATGTTTATAAGTCTGCTTTGCTACTTTCTCAAATCTATCATCTTTCCCTTTTAATGATCTATAAGTTGTGGTAGACATTAATGAATGCTTTGGTGTTAATTGTATCCAGAGTATGGCTAAGGTGATCCCTGTCTGCTATTTAATGCTGCTCAAGGCTAGTTACAAGTTAGTATCTTCATGGCAGCTTTTCAGGAAGCGTTCTTAGTTCCTGAAGATCATGCACCATTTCCTGAATTGTGTTGACCTCAGTGACATTTTTCAGAGCAATATCTGCATACTGCTAACAAGGCGACCACAAGAACTCAGCCTTCTTTTCTTTCTTTTCACCCATGAAATGAGCTGCGCAATTTGGGGCTGCTTTCTCAAGCATGACAACTCTCAAACCAAGGGCTGTACTTAGAACGTGGCAACGTGTCATTGCTTTGATGTGTGTGAGGCTCCAGAATGGCTTGGAAACCAGTTGTGTGGTGGTTCAAGGTGCTATTGCAAGGCTCAGACAGAAGAGAAGCTCCCCTTGATAACTCATGGTGCTTTGCAGGAAGTGCCATGAGTTACAACAATCTCCTGGACCCAACAGACATTTGCTGTTGGGTCCCAGGGGCTGGGGAATCCAGATGCTGTTTAAAGTAACTGCAAGCCTGCAGCCACTCTCCCCCAGCAATTCCCCTACCTGCTCCCAGCCCCAGTTCTGTTTTCAGAATGGGAGGGGAGGGAAGGAGCAGGGGGAGCTCATTTTGGGGGTTGCCCAGGTGGCGCTAGAGGGTGGGGCTGAAAAAACCTTCCAGCAGGGACTGAAAAAAACCCCAGACTAAACTCCTTCCACTCCCCTTTCCCTCTCCCATTCTGAAAACAGCACCTGGGCTAGAAGGTGGCACAGACAGAAGTTACTGAAGGCACTCCATTTTGGAGCATCGTCATCTGAACGTGTAAAAAGGGTTCAGATTTTCATGGAATCAGGACCTTTTAAAGCACTTTGTAGCCAAGCACTTCTGTTTGGTCATGTCTGCAGAGCACTTTGAGGGGCCAGATTGGGTGACAATTATCACTTCTGTCTGTGCCTATAATAGTACATTTGTACTGGTTGAGTTGGGTCCTTTATGTTAACGAACCCTGAGTACTAATCCTGTGATCAATCTGTTTGGGGTATATGGCCTCCTTGATCTCCTTTTTGCACTTAATGAAAGAGCTGTTTGGTCTTCCCTAGTAATGATACTATATAATTCCCTCTTACAGACTCCTTGCTGGGCGGCACTTAGAAGAAATAGGGGAAATGTATAGTCATGTAAAAATGCTATTAGCAAATCTGTGCCAAACTCTGGGTGAAAAACATTAGTTTGAAAGAAATTGAACCCTGTGGACATTGTTCTTGTTCCTGTTGATCATGTTCCTGCTGACATTTTCTAAACAAAAACTCTTTGAGTGATTTTATTTTTCATTTTGAGACTATTTCATTAAAAATTTACTAAGAATTACTCTTAATAATTGGGGAAAAATACACAAACTGTGTCATTAAGCAAAAAACCAACCAAACAAAAAAAAAACCCCACACCTTATATTCTTTACATTTCGGCTGGTGATGTGAAAATTAATGACTCCCTGTAATCCTCATCTGCCTCCTCTCTTGCTGGAGAGCAGCAATCCAGAAGCAGTCTCTATGCTTTTGGGGGCTGGCCTTGCTTTGTCATGGCTCATTTGTGGGGGAAGTAAAGGGAGGTGGACTCTGTCCTCTGTACCTTCTATTCTGTATAAGTGTCAAAGATGGGCAGTTTGGTCTTATAGACTGGAAAAAACCCCCAGAACAATAATAATTTTGGGCTTAATCCAAAATCTGTTCTTTTTTTTTTTTTCCCCAAGTCCATAAAACCAAACTGCCCATGTGTAATAGGACAAGCATGGTGGTGAGAGGCTGGACGAAGCAGAAGTGTCATCACATCAGTGGATTGGGGGCAGAAGACATTAAAAATACCCTTAAAAAGAAAAAAAAGGCTCCAAAGGGCAAGCTATTTTCAAAGCAGGCTTCCACTTACTGCCTGTGGAGTTCAAATAATCCATGAGCCAATGCAGTTTCAACCGTAAAATTGCTAATTGAATAACTGTTTGCTCTTGCGTGTTGATATTGCCAACACAGAAAGCTTTAATATACATTTTATCATCATGTAATTTGCATTTGTGGGAAATAACAAAGCTCTGCACTTATCCAGTACATTTTAATCAGTAGAACTCAAAACACTTCGCAGGGGAGACCTGTGTCATTATCCCTGTATTACAGGCAGGAAACTGAGGCACAGCAGTAAGCTACTTTCCAAAGGTCGTCCCCTGAGCCAGTGGCAAGAGCCCAGGCTACAACGTGGATCAGGGAGGCAGTCAGTTCTCAGAGCCACGCTACCCCAGGGAAGGGCTTTGCGCTGAACACATAGATGACTTCTGTTTGTGTGCACCGAATTTGGGAGGTTTTATGAGATTTAATCTTGGCTTTTACATTATCCACCCTAAGTGGTTAAAAATACCAATGGTACCTGTGAACTGTGGTTTTGCGCTCAGTGCCTGAGGATTTCCTGAAGGTGAAGGCAAAAGGGTAGACAGTTTTGTACTGGATGTAAATGTGTGTGCGCGTACGAGGCCCATAGAAAATGAGGGTGTGAAGGGGCCTCAGGAGGTCACATCTAGTCCAATCCCCTGCTCCGAGCAGGACCAGCCCCAGCTACATCATCCCAGCCAAAAGTTTGTCTAGCTGGGTTTTGAAAACCTTCAGATGGCTCCGATGTTGGGGGGAGGGGTTGAAAATCACCCATCACAGAGAACACGGGTGTCCTGGAGACTGGCTCAGGAAGAGTTAAGCTGGTCATCTGGTTTAGAGCTACACTGTGAATCATGACGAGGGATCTGATTGGCCAGAACCTAGGAGAGGAAGGGCTGGGACACTAGAAAGCCGGCTGCATGCCTCAGGCGCTTGGTTCTAGCTTGGGGATGGTGGGATGTGGCTTGGCTTGGCTTATACAGCTTCCTTCAGAGATTTGGGGACGTCGGTTGTAACTGCGCTGGTCTAAGGACATAGGCAGACAATGTTCTTTGGGTAAACGTGATATCTTTTATTGAAAAAAAGATGGAAAAATTGTTCTTTGCAAGCTTTCAGTCGCATCCATGTTTGCACCCAAAGCTTGCAAAGAGGATTTTTTCCAACTGTTTAGTTGATCTAATAAAATTCATCACATTTACCCAAAGAACCTCGTTTTCCTTCAGGGATGGCCTTCAGCCTAGGTTTGAGGACAACACCAGCAAGTCAGCCTGGGAGCTCAGAGTGGGAGCTGTGCAGTTATTCGGAAGCCCCTGAGCCCCGTTTGAAGGGCTATGGGCTGCTGGTGGGACTTTTTTACAGGGGTGGGGAAAGGCTAACTTCTCCCTGGCCTCATATTTTATGTCTGAGAGCGCCCAGCTCAAGTCGTGGGTCCCAGCTGCCTTGAGGTGAATCTCCCACCCGTACAAACCTGGGTAATAAGTCCTGCCAGGTAGCTCTGCAAGCCCAGCTGAGGCTTGGGCACCTGATGCTCTTCCTTCTGCTAGTCTGTCTTGTATCAATGTATGCTCCTAAATAAATGGAGCAAACCACCCAGGGAAGTGTGGGGCTGGCAGAAGGCAGTTCAAGTGTGAAATAACTGGTAGATATTCTGAAAAACTGGGTGTCCTCTTACGGTGCGCAAGGTAGGCCTGGCTTCTTCAGACATCTCCAACTTCTGGTGTTTTAATTTGCTTGTCATAGCTCAGATTTTTCTTTCCTCTTCTCAGAAAAGCTGTTTCCCAGAGCCTAACCTTTCATATTAGTCTGGCCTGAGGAACCACTATGATACAAGTCATAATATAGTAAGCCTCTCATTCATTACAGTGGGCCTCGATTCTCTTAGCCCATGAGAGCCGCAATTAATTAATCCCCTCATTTCCCAGGAATTTGTGCAGGGTGAAGGATGAAACATTAGAATGGCTAAATATGACAGAATAAGTTGCATTTGAATGGAGAAAGGCAGCTGCCCAGCACTTTTATTTCATAGTTTATACATGCCCTAATTTTAAATAAAATAGGCAAATGCAATTATATAGACAAATACATTCCCTCAAAATGGGGAAGATACTATTAGTTTCCTAATCAGAGCCTTGTGATAAATCTGACTAATATTTCCATGAGTTTAATTTTATCCACTAATTGAAAGGGAAAGGAAGATCAGAATTGCAATAAAATCCCAAATCACTTTTGCTAATGTGTCTTAATTACAGATGGAAGGGTCTAGAGCATTGATATGAATCTATATTAATTAGTTAATTAAATTATTGCATATAGAATAAAATGGAAGAAACGAGAACGAGGGCAGTGCACTAATTCCAAGCAACACATGAAGCCAGCAGGGAAGTCATGCAGATGGGGACTAGTGCGTGTCTCAGATGTGCTGAGATGGAGGCACGGAAAGGTAAGCGTGAATAAAAAGTAATTCATTCTACAAGCTTTAGCCGTGTCATTTTAAACCTCTTTCACTAAATAGCATCTTACTTTGGAATCAATCCCATGATGAACTCTTTAGCTTAGAGGATCATTGTTTCAAAAGAAGAAAAAAAAAATCACGGAAACTGCTGAAGAGGCCCTGGTAGCTGAGCTATGCAGATACCAATTATACTGTCTCACTTTTGTCTCCTCTCCTAAGAACCTGTTCCTACTGATGTCAAGGCAGAGAAAAACTGAGGCGCGTGTTTGAGGTAGTGACGAACATTTGCACTGACCTTAAACCAGAGATCACAGAACAGGGTGACCTTGAAAAACAGCAGGCTATTAGTTTAGGGGATCTGCTAATGAGACACAAATCGATTCGCGTGTAGGTCAGTAGCTGAACCCCAACTCAGAGAGTGGGTGAAAGAATCCAGTTGCCGTTTGGTGACATATGTGAACTTCTGAGCGATCACAGCCGGGTTTTTACTATGCACAGTTTTATTTCAGAGTAGGATTTGGAGAGGTGCCTTCAAGCCTCTACATTTAGAGGTGCCTTCAAGCTTAAGGGAGCACTGCCTTGTCTGCACTGGGTCATTCATGTCTAAACCCATGCCTAAGCAAGCGCCAGGTGCCTGCATTACCACGAGGGTACCATGGCTTTACCCATAGCACCCCTTTATGGCAGTCTTTGCAAAGTGGTAACGAGCACAGTTGGTCTGATCATCCCCAAAAATGTGACTTATCCGCTGTGAGGGGGATGCACAGCATTCCAGACTGTGCTAGTGTGCAATGGAGAGATCACCTTCATCTCCACAGTCAGCAGTTTATCCCCTTTCATGAGCACCCAGACAGACAGCATCCAGAAAGCCCACGTCCGTACAATGGAGGTTTTGCCTCTATCTGGGAGCTTATTTCTTCTTGTAACAGCAACTCTCTGCTCTGTTCTGGTCCTTTCATAGCGTCTGGAGAAGTGAGTTTGTATTCTCTCTCTCTCTGTCTACACACACACATACACACACACACGTATGTAGGTATGCATCTTATTTAATTAGTCTATAAAAGTGCCTAAGTGCAAGTAGTCTATAAAAATCTACCCTGCTTGCAAAACTCAAGAGACCCAGATAAGAGATCCAGATTAGAGACTAACGCAAAACCTTCCTTCGCTAGCCACAAATGTCGGCTTCCACCCTCTTTGTCCAAAACCTCTTCTTTTCTCTGCAGCTGCAGAGGACAAGGGCCAGATGTGGTCGCAGCCTGTTCCCCAAGGCTTATAAGAAACTGCGCCCTCAAAGCGCAGCCCTGTTTCTCTGCCCGCCTCTAAATGCTGCCACGCAGATAAGAACAATCCTGACAGACGGAGCTCAGACGTGATTTAATCGAGTCTGCATGTGTTGTTTCGTGGCACAAACGTCCTGACTGATGAGAGGAGAGGAAAGAGACTGGTTCTATGCAATGTCGGGGAGAGGAGAGAGAGGTTTTATTGGGACAGCAAGCCATGCAGGTGGTTTTGAAAGTAGATAGGGGGGAAAAAAGCCAATGTCCAAGTGTGAGCCACTAGAATATCAAACTTCTGTTGTTCCTGAGGATTAAAATAATACAAGGTCTCTGCTGGCTGTCAAGAACCACACAAAGCTGGTGATATGTGTCAAACCTCAGCCTCAAGGCAGGAATAAGTTATTATGAGTCTTTTAATGCTGCTAATTCTTTTGTATTCCTTAATCTTCTTCGAATGTTCTTGGCGCCCGGCCAATGCAGGATGTATACTCCAAATCTCGGAGAGTTATGGATTCTTCTCAGTATATTTCACTTGTCAGATTTAAAGGCTGTTTTGGGAAAGCTGAACTCCTTTCCCCTCCCCGGTAGGATTAGCAACTCTAGGCTTTCTGCTTTACACACCGTGCTGGCAACAGCCATGCAACCTAGCTCCTCTGAAATGCCTTGCACAGGCTGGAGAGCTACCACGGTCCTGTCTATAGGTCAAAGCTGTCACTTGATATAGCTCAGGTCATGTCTGGGAATGGTTTAAATGGCTATGTGCCCTGATCCAGCAAGTCCATGTGCACACGGGTATTTGCTGATGATTGTGGGGATTATTCGTGTGTGCGCGCCAGGTAGGGCACCACAACCACTCTCCTGCCATTGACTTACATGGGTCAGCCCCACAGAGAAGAAATATTATATGAGCTTCCTAATTTCTAGTCCTCTTTTAGGTCCTGACAAGCATAAATGCATGTCATAAAATCATATAAAATGAGGGTTGAAGGGAGCTCAGGCGGTCACATCTAGTCCAACTCCCCGCTCACAGCAGGACCAGCCCCAACTACAACATCCCAGCCAAAGCTTTGTCAAACCTCAAAGGATGAAGAGTCCACCATCTCTCTGGGTAATCTATTCCAGTGTTTTAATCCCTTCCTTATGACCAAGTTTTTTCTACTATCCAACCTCAACTTCCCTTGCTGCAGCTTGAGCCCATTGTTCCTTGTCCTGCCATCTGCCTCCACTGAGTCCAGCCCAGCTCCATCCTCTTTGCAGCCCCCGGCAGGGAGGTGAAGGCTGCTGTTCAATCCTCTCTCAGTCTTCTGTGCTTGTCTCTAGGTACAAAGGTAACGTCACTGGAGTTCAGTATGTGCATGACTGTTTGTCTTCAGAACTCAAGCCTGGGACTAACTTCCTGTGCTGGGACAGCTCAGCTGAAGCTTTAAGGATCATCACAAAAACAATAAACAGCATTGAGTATGCAGAGGTTTGGACAAAAAAAAAAAAGTGTTAATGCAAGGACAAAAGGAGACAAGCAATAAACCAGTAACAAGAGAACTACCTAAAATATTCTCAGCAGCTATTATCATCTCTTATCATATTAAAGATTGAGCAAAACCCACAGGAAATTACGACGTGCACTGCAGATTAAGAAAGCTGTCTCCCCTTTGACTGTGCTGTCTACCGTGCCATGGTCAGCCATCATTCATTAAACTACAAAGTATATATCTATTCCATTGCAAAGGCAGCGGTGTTCATAAAAGAGTCCCAAAGTGTGTGGACTGTCATTTCATACATAACCTTGTTAGTAATGAAGTCTATTTGGATTACCTGCTTGACTAAACCAAGCCAGACAGCAAGAGAAGGAGACTTGGAATCTGTCCAGAGATTTTAAATCACCCTACAGGCCTCAAATAAAAAGCTAAGCAGCAATCTGTCTAGGAGCAACATCTGGGTTTTCTCCCTGTGCGGTTCTCAGAAGAGGCAGCATGGGTACGGCATCCAAACGGAAACCTCTGCATTTTGTCACACTGCTCCTGTGAATGAATATGCCCTGGTTTGCTACACGAAAAAGTCCCAGTACATACGTCCTGTAATTTCCTTCTTTAGGGAGTCTGATGGCACTAATGGATACCCAGTTTGGGGAAATAAGGGCTCTTCCATCTCATGCTTGAATTCTATTTCCTGCTGCTACAGTGAAGTCTATGCGGCAACTGGCAGCGTAAAGGACTATCTAAACACAGTCAGGAGCAGCTCTTTCACGACACGTGGCTCTTATTGCCTTTGGACCCAGCAATTACACTAATTAGTGCAGGCTCGTACAGAGAATAGCTATGCATTATGAACCGCTACTCAGTGGGCGCACCTATACATGCAGTTACTGTGCCTGAATAAACTCTGGCACAGCTTGCACTGGAGTGTATTGCTTCTGGGAACTGCATTTGCACGTGTGCCCAGGTCTGTAGCAGGTTGAATCAGTTCAGAGCAGCCCCGGCTGGGGGTCAGCTTGTCAGCACAGGGCTGCTTCAACCTGGATTAATGTGCTGCAGAAGGGCTGGCCGGGGCACGAGGGTGCTCCAGTGTGGGGCTAGCTGGCAGGCAGCTCCCAAACATAAGTGCCCTTATGCCCCATCCAGCGTCAATATGTGCATTGTGGTGGAGTAAATAACTCCACTGTAGGATAGTACTTGTGTCTGGCAGTACTATCCTACAGTGCAGCTAATACGTTTAGTCCAGCCTAACAGCTCTGCAATGTCACGTGTACGTGGTGACATTTTACTGCAGAGCAAATTAGTCTACTCCACAGTAAATATCTCATGTAAACACGTCTAGTGTGAATGAGTGAGCAATCATACCCTGGAGAGCAGTGCCAAAAGAATGGAAATAGCAGATTTGTACAGAAGGACACTTTCAATGACAGCACTTTTACCATGGAAGCAATAGTCTGTCCTGCCAGGGAAGTAGGCATGGACTTATCTACAGGGGAATGTCTGGATTCGCATTTGAATCTGAGTTTTGGTATAACTGCAGGACTAATTACCTTTTGGAGCCAAAGGTCTCTGTTTAGATTCTGGAATCTTTCAAACAGATTTTCACAGCCTTTAAAATCCCCCTTTGCTAACTGGCAGGCAGCACTTCCATATTAAAATTTCATTTTCTCTATCGCAGTACAAAGGTCCTTACTAACACAGCCAAGAATCGTTGAGTTAATTGCTACCTACTCATAATCCAAACAGTGGAGGGGGCCAGCTAGAAATAATTAAATAATTGCCTGATGCAGCATACCTGGAGTCCCCTGCCTAGGAATTTGTCTAGTAATGTGTCATAATGTCATTTATAATGTCACCTCTTTAATTGAGTTTGTGATGTCTGCAGAAGAGACAATACAGAATACACTGCTGGGCCGAGGAGGAGTACTCCTCCTTGGTGATAGCTCCTTCCTTTCACTGGTTGTGCGCCCCCCTTTTAGTCCTCAGGCATTGCTGAATGCCCTTGCTCAGCCATGGAGGTTTCTTAGCAGTCTTACCTGCCTTGCTTCTCTCAGGGACTGTTACCCCTGGAGAGGTTACAGGGGTGGGCAGATGAGAACAGGATGGGTTTCAACACTGACAAGGTGCACTTGGGGTCTTCCTCCCCAAGTGCATGGTGCTGCACTTGGGGAGGAAGACCTACAGGCTGGGGAACTCCCTTCTCATCAGTGCAAAGGCAGAAAAGGATCTAGGAATCATTATTGATGCCAAAATGAACATGGGCCAACAGTGTGGGGACACAGTCAGGAAGGCGAACCGCACCTTGTCGTGCATGCACAGGTGCATCTCGAGCAGGTCCCAGGAGGTGATCCTCCCCCTCTCCGCGACACTGGTCAGGCCGCAGCTGGAGTACTGCGTCCAGTTCTGGGCACCGCACTTCAGGAGGGATGTGGACAACATGGAGAGGGTCCAGAGCAGGCCACCCACATGATCAGGGGACAGCAGGACAGGCCCTATGAGGAGAGGCTAAGGGACCTGAACCTGTTCAGTCTCCACAAGAGAAGGCTGAGGGGGGGTCTAGTGGCCTGCTACCAACTAGTCACAGGGGACCAGCAGGCATTGAGGGAGTCCCTGTTCCTCCGAGCACTACCTGGAGTAACTAGAAATAATGGTCACAAGCTGGCAGAAGGTAGATTTAGACTAGACATCAGGAGGTGATACTTCACTGTCAGGGCAGCTAGGATCTGGAACCAACTTCCAAGAGAAGTGGTGCTGGCTCCTACCCTGGGGGTCTTTAAGAGGAGGCTGGATGAACAC
>JAGPOW010000304.1:3126297-3177927 GCA_030014935.1 Caiman crocodilus
CTGGGGTCCTGTGACCCTGGCACTCGTTTCCTGCCAATTGGCGGGGGGGTCAGACTAGATGGCCTGCTCTAGGCCCCTTCTGACCCTAGTTACTATGATGATACTATGATGATGTGAGGGACCCCCTCCCTCACCCTCTGGCTTGTTAACTGGTGCCTTCTGGGTCTGGGGGGGCACCAATGCAATGCACAGAGGAACAAAATCCCCCCGCAGCCAATCACTGACCTGGGGCGGGCACAGGGAACCCCATGCATGCTCAACAGCAGTCACAGAACTGGACTGGAAATATATCCAGTCCACTTCCGGGTTCGCCGCCGAATATGCAGGGGGTCCTTCCACACTCTTGTGGGATGCATCATCCTCCCCACCATCTCAGTGTTCATGAGCTGCATCTGCTACCTTGAGCTATGTAGGAAAAAGACATAAAGCTGTGTCTATGGCTGAATTGCTGATTCTCCAAATCAGAATCAAACCTTCAGATATGGATTCAGCTGAATCGAATCGGGACAGTGATCCAGATCAGTGAATAGAATCATTGCCACCAAATTGGGCCAAATGCAAATAAGAATTGAATACGGCCTGCCTTGTGCAACCCTAGTAGCTAGTAATAAGAGATGTGCCATGGAAGGGGTATTAAATCTGTCCCTTGAGACTCAAGCCACTGTTTACCTATGAGGCCCATTAATGGAAGACAGCGATCCCCACGGCCATCTGCTGCAGCTCTCTTTCTCCTTCCGCCGAGGTAGCCAGTGCTGGGCCCTGCTGGAGATGGGGGCCTGGACAAGATGGACCTGGGACTTCTTTTTGGTGTTTCCTCTCTTATTAAATATAAATGATGTAAAGTTTCAAGAGGAGAAAAAGTCAACTGAGTCTCTGTTTGCCCAGTATCCATTAATCACAGGGACCCTTTTTCTTGACAAGTTACAAATATGAGGCCTGACTTGACTTCACCATTTTGTTTTATAGTTTTTGTTAATTTCTGAGAAATGGAACGGTTTGGGGGTATGATGGACATGTGAGGCAGAAGCCTGCAGGGACATAGGGGAGAAGCAGTGTATACCCGCAGCTGGACCTCTTCCTCCATAAAAGTTGTGTTTATAGTGCGAGAAATGGATCAGATTCCAAACTGGCCGTTCCTTCCTTCTCATGTCCTTGTAAAAAGGTCTCTAGAAGAATTAGAAGATTCATGAGGATTTGATAGGGCTATCCCATGAATGCTTTTGCTGTGGTCTTGGACTTGTAACCTCTGGGATGTCAGCCATGTGCATTATTAGTCTGCACCACCCCAGCCCCGCATTGTCAACTGGTGAAGTGCAGCTGCACGCTAGTGGAGCTGACTTACAAAAGCTGAGGGTCTGGCTTGCTTTGGGCCTAGCTTTCCAAGACAGGGTGCTTGACATCTTCCTTCTCCCATATAGCTAGAGTTTTAATATACGACACATTTCCTGCTTTGTATGTGTATGCATGAGAAAGAGGATGCCTGTATGAAATTTCCTTCTAGGTGTGAAACTCCAGCTTCCTCATTTAAGTTCTCCAGCACCATTTCGGACATTTCCAGCATCTTGCTAATCGTTTTCCTTCAATTCATGCTCCCAATTAACCTTGCATACTTCCTTTAATCCAGTAAACTGCACTTTCCACCATTTACATTTTTTATCTTACTAATTGCATTTTTTTCATCTCCATCTTTTGATTTCAAATCTAATTATATTGTTATCACTGGCACCTAAATGGTGTAAAATAACCAGGTTATTGATAAATTCTGTTCATTACTAAATTAAAATGTGCCTTATCGTTGTTCATTGCTTAACATCCTGATATGGAAAGCAGCCATTAGTTGGCTATGTAACAGTTCAGAGCTGCCAAAAGCTTGGTTTACTAAATGTCTCATATGAAGACATTCTTTCCAGCCTTCTTTAATTTCTTTAAATGTAAATCAGCCTTATTCTTGCCCACCTTTTTTTCCAAAGCACATGCTCTGGAGGAAGAGCACAGACAGACATAACACTCGCTTCCATGATGTCACTGTTTAAAGTGACAAAAGGAGACCTTTAAAGTGTTCCACAATAAAATTGCACATTTGGAGGGTGGAGGGTGCCTGAAAACACTTTGGTAACTGTGATCAAGAGCTTGGAAGTCAGATATGCTAGCTGAACTGGAGCAAATGCTGGAAATGACACAAACAGTTACTTATTTGATGCACACTTTAGTTTTTTCCTGTAACAGTAAACACTATTGTCTCCCAAACTGTGAATGATAATCCGCAGCCCCCCCCCCCCCCGCCGCCCCTCTTTGTGCTCTGTGACAGCTGGATGAGCTAAGTGCTAACTTCAATCCATGTTGGTAGCAGGAGTGACTCAATGGAAGGTCACGCTATGGACTGAGTTTTTGAGATAATGTTAACAGAATAGTTTGAAATGACCTTTACTGGCAAAGCCTATTTGTATGCCAGTGTCCTTTACTCCAGGGAAGGAACACATTACAAGACCCATAGGTTAACCTGAAGCCAGAAACAGTCAAAGCTGAAGAAAGGGACGACTTTCTACCAGCAAGATGCTTGCACTGGATTTGTGACCCAGATGCTTTTTCCTGGGCAGACCCAACCCCTCAGACCAACCACAACTTTTCCATGTGATAATAGATGAATTTTATTGATACACAGTGACAGGAGATAAGAATAATGCAGGCAAAGCAAATGGATTCTATAACCATCAGTCCTAAAGCTGTCACGGAGAGAAAGTATGTCTGGCCAGCATGCGAGATTCACCCTGAGGGGTTTTTTTTAAATGTCAGATGTCATCAGCCTGGAGGTCAAAGGCCAAAGCTTTATATAAAGCTATAAAAATAGCTTTAAATGTTTTTTTTTTCTATATGCCTTAAAGTACCAGGCATGGCTTGTGAATGCTGCGATGTTGGGGAGGAGGGAACATCCCACAGGAGCACGGGGGAAGGGGGTAGGGGGGTTGCATGCTCGGTGGTGAACCTGGAAGTGAACCAGAAGTACTCCTGGTCCAGTTCTGGGTCTGCCAGGGAGTGCCCCCGCACCCTCCCGCAGCTCAGCAATTGGCTGCAGGGGGACCTCCCTCCAGATCCAAGAGGCACCGGTTGCTGAGCTGGGAGGGCATGGGGAGTCCCCCAGTGCACCCCCTAGCAGACCCAGAAGTGGATCAGAAGTGCTTCTGTTCCTCTTCCAGGTTTGCTTCCGAACACTCTAGCGAGCCCCCTGCGCTGCTGTGGGACAATCCATCCTCTCTACCATCACGACATTCATGAGCTACCTGCTACCTTGAGGTATGTAGAAAAAACATTTAAAGCTATGTCTATGTCGAAACCACTGAATCATTCCAAATCTCTCATGGTGGTGCTGGGGAGAAAAGGGCTCTACCTATTTGCTGATGATCTCCCCTGATGAATTTGTAGGCAACCACCACGTCCCCCCTCAGCCTCCTCTTGCCGAGGCTGAACTGGTCCAGGTCCCTCAGTCTCTCCTCCTAGGGCTTGTCCTGCTGCCCTCGCACCCAGCGAGTGGCCCTCCTCTGAACCCTTTCGAGGCTGGCCACATCCCTCCTGAAGCGCGGTGCTCAGTACTGGACGCAGTACTCCAACTGCGGCCTGTCCAAAGTCACACAGAGGGGGAGGATCACCTCCTTGGACCTGCTTGAGATGCACCTTTGGATGCATGACAAGTTATGGCTGGCCTTGCTGGCTGTGGTCTGGCATTGGCAGCTTATGTTCATCTTGGAGTCACTAATGACTCCAAGATCCCTTTCCACCTCCGTGCTTTCAAGAAGAGAACTCCCCAGGCTGTATGCGTGCTGTGGATTCCTTCTCCCCAGGTGCAGCACCCTGCACTTGTCTACATTGAATCCCATCCTACTCTGGTCTGCCTACTTTTGTAGTCTGTCAAAATCTAGTTGCAGCCTCTCTCTCCCTTCAAGTGTGTCCAACTCGCCCCACATCTTAGTGTCATCAGCAAACTTGGATAATGTGCTTTCAACCCCCTCATCCAAGTCGCTGAGGAAGATGTTAAACAGTGCGGGCCCGAGGACCAAGCCCTGGGGGACCCCACTGCTCACATCTCACCAGGTTGATTACGATCTGCCCACCACTGCTCTCTGGGTGCGCCCCATCAGCCAATTTTTTACCCATCCAACTGTGCAGGCATCAATGCCTCAGTCACTTAATTTATTGATGAGGATGGGGTGAGAGACAGTGTCAAAGGCCTTCTTAAAGTTTAGAAAGACTACATCCACAGTGACACCATCACCAAAGGGCAATCAGGTTGGTCAGGCAGGACCTGCCTTTGATGAACCCATGCTGATTGCCCCTGAGCATGATCTTTCCTGCTGGCCTCCCACAGATGTTCTCCTTGATGATTTTCTCCAAGATCTTCCTGAGGACCAAGGTGAGGCTTATGGGCCTATAGTCACATGGGTCCTCCTTACTCCCTTTCTTAAAAATGGGGAGCATATTAGCTAGTTTTCAATCCCCCGGTACCTGCCCAGATGACCACGAATGCTCATACAGCCGGGCCAAGGGCTCCGCAATGACCGCCGCCAGCTGCCTCAACACCCTTGGGTGGAGGGCATCTGGACCTGTAGATTTAAAAATGCCCAGCCCTTCCAGAAGATCCCCAATTACATCAGCGCTGATTGAAGGCCTGACAGAGCTATTTCTGAGATTGTCCCTACCTCTGGCAGGAGGGATGTCCCGGTTCCTGTTCAAGAAAACAGGCAAAGAAACTGTTAAAAACATCATCTTTTTCATCTGGCATAGCCACAAGGTTACTATTTAAGTCTTTCACGAGCCCTACATTGCCTGGTGCCCTCTTCTGGCTCCCAATGTACTTGAAAAAGGACTTTTTGTTGTCCTTAATCCTGGACGCTAGCCTGAGCTCCATCTCTGCCTTGGCCTTCCTAATAGCCCTCCTACAACCCCCCCTTGCTTCTCTCAGGGACTGTTACCCTTTGGGCCTGGAGGATCCCCCCCTTAAGGTACGACCATCCCTCATGGACTCCAATCTCTACCTTCTGGGCCCTCAGTGCCACCCTCACTAATCTCCGAAGCTCATTGAAGTTGGCCTTTCTGAAGTCAAGGGCTTTAGTGTTGCTGTAAACCCTTGATACCCTGCGCTCACTGTGTTCACTCCTTTGAAATGTACTTCATGGGCCATTACCTGAATTATAAAAAGTGAGGGCTGGAAGGGAGCTCAGGAGGACACATCTAGTCCAACCCCCTGCTCGAAGCAGGACCAGCCTCAGCTACATCTTCCCAGCCAAGGCTTTGTCTTCCCCTTGTCTTAAACACCTCCAAGGAGGACGATTCCACAACTCTCTGGGTAACTTGCTCCACGGCTTTACTACACTCCTTACACAGGAGTTTTTCCTACCCCTTGCTCTGGATTTGATGGAGTTTTTCACATACTGATACAACTTTGCTCCTCTGTGATCTGTCATGCAACCAAGTGACCTTTCAAGTCTCATAACTCATAACCACCTCATGCCTGAAAATGCTAGAAAGACAACGGAAAAAAAAAAGATCAGAAGTCTCCAAGTTACATACTGAGTGTTGAGTTAAAAACTCCAGCTCAGACATATTCAAGTAAGGTCAATATTGCATAGACTATACAAGGTGATCTAACAAGCCTCACAAATCATTTAAATCCAATTCCAAGTCACAAAGCCATCCACAATTGCATGCATAAAGCTTTTGACACAAGAGACAAGGCCCCTAGTTTTCAATAAGTGCAAGTTACATTTAAAAAGTGTCCCAGTTGATTCTGATGGGGTCACTGCAGGTTTACAGTACAGTAGAGAAGAGCTTTAGAAAATGTGGAAACATTTGATTCACTTACGCATAGTAATAAGACAGTGGGAGTGCGAGGAGAGCTTTTGACGGCAAAATGAGTGGCATGAGAAACAGAGTTACATATCATCTGCATAAGAACAAAATTGAACCGGACATTCATGTTACAGCACAAAACTGACTAAGTCAATGAAGAAAAGAGAGGGCAGCTACCTGGAAAATACATTCAGTGATTGCTATATTACACAAGACAGGAACATACCCATGATACAGGGGCAGAGTCGGGGTTTTGCCAATCTTCAAAGTAAAAATGTTTAGAAGACAAGAAGGGCCAATGTCAATGATAGCACCGTTTTGTCGAAGTGCCTGAAGTTAGGCAGGTGATGAATTTAGTCCCAGGAGCCCAAAGCCATCCAAAGACTGAAATCTTGGCTGAGGCAGAAATGGAGGAAGACAATGCAAACCCTGCAACAACACCGGTTTCTGCCACTTGGATGGTAACTGATCTCAAGTTTGCAAACAAGACTTCTGAGATAAATCTGGGATGTCTACAAATGTCATTCCTCTTACGAGATCACACAGCAGGAATAAAGCACATTTCCATGTATCACAGACTTTATGTCATTACCTCCAGTAGAAACCCACTTCACGTCATTGTGTGTATTGACTGACCCAAACCCAGGATGTTGAATTGTCTATTCTGGTGGTTTCCAGGCAGGTCATGTATTTCAATTACCAGCCATTTCTTTTTTCTTTCTTAATCCTTGCCAAAAAAGAGGCCCCTGTCTGATTTTCATATGGCAGGCTTCCGATTTCCTTCCTTTTTCCTTGTGATAGCTGCTTCTCAATTGTGATATATCAAATGAGAGAGAGCAGAAGCAGCCATGCTTTCTAATGCGACCTTTAGTATGGCACAAAGAGCAGTTCCTTCTTTCTTTTTTTTCTTTCTTTTCTGTTCCCCTATCTGTCTGAGATTGGAGCAGAAAGGTTATAGGCCAGATGAACTGAAGTGCCTTTTTTCAGGGCTTAAGGACTTCAGCACTCACTTTGTGGATCCATTGGTTTGAGAGAAATAAGTGAAACGTTATAGAATGAAATATATAGCACAAGACAGGTAGAAACCAGGCTGCAGGAATGATGGGAAATAAAGCCTTGGTCTTCCTCTGAGGCACAAGTCAATGATTATCCTGATTTCAATGGAATGACACCAATTTGCACCTGCTACTTAATAAGGCCTGTTAGGCTGTCAAAGATCATTTAAAAGGTCCTGGACTCCATGATTCTCTAATGCAGTGTCATTAAATGCAAAGAAAAAAATCTTAGCAGCAAATGAACTTAATCTTGACAGAGCAGGGCATTCTGAAATGGTTTCATGACCCTGGCTCAGCCCGCATGTGCACAAGTAATGCTGTCTGCGTTTGAGTTAATACAGACCGCGTAGGGCAGAGAGCATGCGGCATGGCTGGGCCGCGCCAGCATTGTAGTAGGAACCTTGCACTAGACCCTTGGCTGACTTCAGCATCGCTACACCACTTTACACCACCTGGCCCTTCAGCTTCTAGAATGTCCTGACTTGCAGACAAATGCCAAGGGGTTTTTTCCCTCTCTTTAAAACAGATGAAAGATCCTTTCCTTTATAAATCAGAATATATCATTTTTTGTAGCTGTCCTTAGACTGTCCTGAGAGCCCTGAACTCCCACAAATCTGGGTGGATTAAGCATGGTTCACAGAGCCTGAAACAATTGCAATAATCCAGCACGACCCAGGCAGCTACCCAGAAGCAGAGCTATGGGATCCATACCTATTAACCACGAGTTTTGCAGTTTTAAATACAAATAATGGGGTGGGTTTTTTTAATATTTTAATATTTCCTCTCTGGGTGGTCATTCAGTAGGGCTGTGCGACGCTTCGATCGCTGATTCAATTTGCTGGAAATTTGGCCCAATTTGGCAGCCAAATCTCCTAATCCGAATCAAATTAGAAAACCCATTAATCTCTCCGAATCAAAACGGAAGCCTCTGAATCAATTTGGAAAGATTCAGAGAGATTCGATGATTTGGACATAGACACAACTTTAAACACTTTTTTCTACATACCGCAAGGCACTAGGCGGCTCATGAACGCTGGGATGTTGGGTAGATGGAGCGCCTCCCAGGAGTGTGGGGGCTCCCTAGAGCACTTGGTGGCGGAGCACTTCCAGGTCTGCTGTGGAGGCCAAGGCAGGGTCTGCGGTGTGAAACTACAAAGTTGGGCAATGCACAGAGGAGCACGGTCTGGCATTTACATGATGCTGCCGGGAAACTGCTAAGCTCGTCTCTGTTGGCAGGAGGATTGCCAAAGGAAGAGAGTGCGGAGCAAGTGCATGCAGGTGATGGGCCTCAAATCCTTCTCGTTTTCGCTCTCTACCCTTTTTTGCACTGTGCTCCTGACAGGAAGTGAAAGGACATGCATGCTTCAGTCTTGTGCCTCACATTGTGCCTCTATAGCATATGCAGGTTATAGCCGTATTGGTTTTGAGGAAAAAGCAATCAAGACTCATGGTAGAGGTGATACCTTTTATTAAACCAATTAGATTTTTGGAAAAAAAAAGCCTTTAATAGCAAGCTTTTGGGCATGCGCACCCTTCATCAGGCATCTGAGAAAAGATTGCAAAAGTTCTCCTGGGTAGAAATGAAAGTTCATATTTCATAGGAGAGTTCAAGGCATGGTAAAATCTCCTGATTGGAAAAGTTAATTTTATATGTGGATTAGAACTTTTACAATCTTTTCTCTGATGCCCGATGAAGGGTGCGCGTGCCTGAAAGCTTGCAATTCTTTTTTTTTTTTTTTTTTTTTGCAAAAATCTAGTTGGTCTAATAAAAGATATTGCCTCTACCACAAGTCCCTATAGCATATGCAGGCACAAGACATATCATAAGCCTTACACTCTTTACCGTGTTCTACAAAAGCACTGGAAGAGGCTACCCAGAGAGGCTGTAGACTCTCCATCCTTGGAGGTGTTTAAGACCTGGGTAGACAAAGCCTTGGTTGGGATGATGCAGTTGGGGCTGGCCCTGCTTGGTGCAGGGGGTTGGGCTAGATGTGACCTCTTGAGGTCCCTTCCAGCCCTCGTTGTCTATGATCCCATGTTTGTTGTGTAAACGATATCCCATGCATATTTGGTCTCAGTCCTTTCATCGGAAGTCATATCATCCCCTTCCCCATTGCCTTGTACCTGGCTTTCCAAGGTCAGCATTCTTCCGGTGGAAGAGAGTAGTGTCAGAGTAGAGAGAGACACTCCCTCTCACCTGGCCAGACATAGCCCTGCAAGGCACCAGGGGACTCTCAGGCCTTTCCAGATATTCAGACTCAGGGCTGGCTTCATGATGGAGACACTCTCTCCCCTTAACTAAAATAATCACCCTTGTTTGCACTGGAGCAGCCCTTGCACATCTGCACTGAGACAAGGAGCCAGCAGCAATAAGCCCTGTAGAAATACATCTTCAGATATGGCCCTGTCTCAAAGAGCTGACAGTGCAACCAGCCTAAGCATCCAAGGAAAGAAGTGCCATAATCACTACCGTGCCACTGAGAAAGTCAGCCACAGCAGAAGACACAAGCACGCTGCTTGTGCAGGAGCAGTCCTGTTGACTTCAGGCTATTCACACAAGCCAAGTACTTTGCTAAACAAAATGCAATGGGACTTGCTAAAGGCCACACACAGTCCATGATAAAGACAAGACTTGGTCCAGGTCTTCTGAGACCCCATCCTGTGTCTTGACAGCTTTTTACTCGAGCTTCATTCCAGTTCGAACTTCACTTTTCCAGAGCTAAAGGAGAAGTGACATAATGTTCTGGGCCATCCTCCTTATCTGTAGAATATCAGATTAACAGACTTGCTTCTAACCTCTTGTTGAAGGGGCTTTTTGGTAAACCTTTTGCTCCCCATGGAGTATGGTTTACAGTGTGCTTCCAATAAGGGTGGAAAAATGCATTTGCTTTTTATGACCACTATATAAAACTTAAAATTTACAATGCTATTGCAAATGGAAAGCAGAGTCGGTGACAAAAAGGCATTATGATTCCGTGGAAACTATCACTCCGTTTAGTTAGCTGGGGCGTTACCAGGCTGAAAAGGACATTTACGGAAACAGACAAATGGTTTTCCATTGCACCCACCTGGCACTATTTATGACAGAAACTTTGCTCAGGCTGGCAGGGCACCACTTGGGTGTGTTAATTTTAGCAGCAAGGACACTAAAAAGCATGCAAACGGTGTTAATACTATAGTGTCTCAGGGTCCTTTGTTACTTTTCATTTTCTTTTCACAGTCCTCTGCATGTTCTGAGGAGGGAGGAGATGAATCATAGGTGTAGGAAAAATAATGACCCCATGATCAACCTCCTAGAAAGATGGAGCACCAGGTTGCCAGCTGGTAGGAACGAGTGAAACTCTGCAGAAGTCAGTGGTTCCTCCAGCAGATACCAACAGAGGGTTTGGCCCCAAGTGTTGTGGCTGGCTCTTGTCTATTGGTGGCTTGATTTTACTGCCAGAGGTGCCAAATATCTATAACATCCACTGGACATTGGGACATAGAACTACTGCCCTCCTCTTGGCTTCTGACGAGAAAATGGGCCAGGTTACAGGGGGGCGGGTTTCAGCTGTAGCTCTTCCCCAAAGCTCTGTGAATCAGCTAAGGCATTCTCTATATTTCTGCAGTGGGTGAATGAACAGGCCTTTTTAAGAAGCTACCCAGCTGAGCCAATGTTCTGCACTACCCACATCTTAGTCACGTATAGCCCTGTGCTTTCCCCATGTTCCCTCCTTTGCTGACCTCTGGACCCACCAGCAAGACCATGACCCTCCCAGTTTCAAGTGTATCTTCAAACCCCACTTCTCCCATGCTGTATACAGCAATTTTGCTGCTTATCCCACCTATTTCCTTTCCTTTGCCTCTGTTGTTAGACTATGAGCGCCTCAGAACAAGGGCTGTCCTTTCTTTTCCATCTGAAGCGAGTTGAGCACATTGTGGGTACTACCACACACAAGCAGGGATGGTGGGAAGAGCTCTCTTCATAACATGGTTTAACTCTTTAGTTGTTTCCTGCTAGCAATGATGATTGCATTGTAAACACCGAGAAAATGACAGTGATGCCATTACCTAGCCAGAATGCATCTAGTCTCCAAATAAATCTGGTTTTGTTTTTCCTTTGGGGATCCCTTGACCTATGATGTTGCATTGCATTTTGGGGGGTGGAGTGACTAGCAGTGAATCATAGCAATGGATGGAAATGGCATGGTCTGGACATTCACAAGGTGTTTTGTGACAAAACTACCTTCCTGCCAAGTTCTGTTTTTTAATGCAGCAGCCTTCAGAACCATTCATTTTAAGAATAGCTCAGTGGGATCAGAGTTTTGAGCATAATGACAATGTCAGTGTAGTTTATGAAAACATAACAATGTAAGAAATGGCATCTGGTAAGGCCATCATGCATGTAATGTATGGTTAGCTTCAATGATTCCTCCAAGTTTTGCTCTCTTTGTAATGTATGGGTGGCAGTATGCCACTCAAAGCAAGTAGAAGCATTCAGCTGCCTTGAATATAAAGTGTAGAATACACCATGCTTCACCGGGCAGATCAGTGGCACGTGAATTTTGATGCAGATGCCCAGAGGAAATCCTGCTGATAAACAATGTCAGGTGAACAACCTAAGGAATCCATAAAGGAGGGATTATTCCTGCAGAATATATTTGCATTTATACCAGCAAATCTAGGCAGCAACGCAGAAGCAGGGCTATGGTATCCACACCTATTAACAAAGAACTTTGTAGTTTTAAATAGAAGTGGTGTCTTTAAAAAAAATAAAATCCTCCCTGGGTGATCATTCAGCATTGTCTCCAAGGTGGCTGAACTGCAATCTCATATCCTCTGACTTCCTCTGGTCCTTTACCTAATGGGAAAGCTAATGGAGGAAAAACAAAAGGAAGGAATAGAGCATTAGGGTAGAGAGGTCATCATCCAACCTGCTCACTCAAAGACATGTTTCAAAAGAAGCAAGGTTTATCACACTTGATGCCCTTTTACATGCCCTGCTTGTGAATGCCATTTGGGAGCTGGAAGTCTAATGTGTAGACACAAGCCCACTAAACATCACCTCCTTTCTCCCAGAAAGTCCCTCTATGGATCTGGCCCTAAGGGACAGGAAACCAGCAGAGCAAGGAACTGAACTGAGGTACCTGGATCCCAGACTGATATGGCAGCTTCTGGACCATCTATGTGCTCTAAAATGGTCAAAATCCACTTCCCTGGGATAGATTCTTCTGTGCCATGTGATGTTTTGGCTGAGTTAGCCAATGAGTGTTGGTGTCAGCCATGTATATATTCTTTCTTTAAATATAGCTCCACCATGATATTGTCCTTGCCCCCTTTTGAAGATGGCACTTAGGTGTATCAACAGGATGGATGAAGAACATGATGCGCTTGGGTGACAGGGAGTGTCTCTCTCTACTCTGACACTACTCTCTTCCACTGGAAGAACGCTGACCTTGGAAAGCCAGGTACAAGGCAATGGGGAAGGGGATGATATGACTTCCCGACAGCCATTTTGAATCAGTGGTGCAGTCTGGGAGACTGGGGCTGCAGAGATTTCACTGAGGGGTTCATGGCTGGAGGTGAACGTACAGGTGCCTTACACATGCAATATACCACTTTGAAATTTGGGCCTTAATATGGCATACAGAACATGGTATAGTTCATTCTGTAGGCCTGTAAGATGTCTTGATGTAACCAATGCCATTTTTTTAACAGACACCACAAGCTGCCAGCGAAGCAAGCACAGAAGCAACCAAAAACAACTATTGTAGGCAAAATAAAATGTAGATAGTTGTAAAATGTGGGAAAACAAGATAGGCTAGAGAAGCAAAACAAGCCCAAAGATGGCTCAGTAGGTGAGAAGTAAGTTAAAAGGAAACAGGCTGAGAGTGACAGATTGATGAGGAAATAACTGCTGTGGAAGGTAATTGGTGAGGATCTATACTGTGGCTATCTATGGAAGGTACTGTAAGAGGACTGTAAGAGGGTATAAATGCTTAAGGAAAAAACTTATTTTTGGGGAGCTGTTACCAAGCAAGCCAGGCAAAACTGCTATCTCCTGTGTTATGACAGTGCCTGGTCAGCTGAGCCATCATGCATCTTTTGGAAGGTCTGCATAAGAATACCTTTGCAGATGTCTGGGGTTGTGCTTGAATAGTGATATTGCTTAAGTGTTCAATGAATTAGGATCTGAAACTGAAATAATCTCACTGATCATTGCATCCTATTCAGCCCACCTCTTAATCACAATTAAGTGCTAGGCCCCTATGATTCTAGTTCCCACTACCGAACTGGGCAGGCCTAGTAAATTCTCTGTGTGCTGCAATCCTCGAACATTTAGCATATGCCCACAGCACATGGTTATAGAGAAGCATTGATCCCTCACTGGGGCCTGTAGACATTTGCATAACACAAACAAATAAATAATAAATGTCGCTTTCCCTGCTTTTACTTGAATTTAGGGGTTTTATTTTAGTTCAGTCCTGGAGCATTTCATGGAAAGAGTACAAAAATGAAGACTATCAAAAAATTGTAGAGCCCTTTAAAGCATTCCCATGGCTGATTTTTTTTTTTTTTAATATCTGATGACAGAAAATCTTTCTATACTAAAGTATGATTAGCAAAACACCGCCTAGCTCTCCAAGCAGGGTCTTATTGGTAGGGAAAACTCATTAATGTCATTCAAATAAATTGGTGTGAAATACGATGATCCCAAGCAGCACAATTATTTACAGTTGCAAATCAGAAATAATACAGGGAAGATATATGAGGCGACAATTAGGGAATATGTCTGTAGGTATACAAGGAGATATCTTTCAGCTTTTGCTGCACAAAATGAATATTTTATTGCTGGTGTATGTGTCTAATTGAATAATGAGGATTGTAACACTCTTTTACAGGTGCAGCAGCAATGGAGTTTTCAGCTAAATATAGAAGTAATTCCCCAGAAGTAGACCTGATATAATGATAGGCTTTGTTTTTGCAAAGTACAGGAGATTCTTTAGTTTGATTGCAAATCTGTGGTGGTGCCCTGTGGATTACACTGATGGCTATCCAATTTTTTTTATGGGTCTTAGTCTTGCATGGCTCAACATGCAAAAAACCAGCCTCAAAGGCGTGCAAAGTGCACTTGCAAGGGAGTGCAAAGTGAAAAAGTGAGGCACCAAATGGGGTGCAGGTGCAGAAGAGCCTGATTCTGTATCAGCCTATGCTCTGGGTGGCAGGGTTTTGAGTGATTAATGAATTTTCTCCCTGGGGACTTGCCTGCCACGTCTTGATTTAATAGAATAAAGAGAAAGTAAATTTCCCAGCGAGATGTAGGTTAGTCAGTCACTCCACACAGAAAGTAAAGGTAAATTGTTTGTTTGGTTTTTTTGTGGTGTTCCCTGTAAATCTCTAGCAACAGCTAGATAACTGACTGGCTGACATCCATGTTCTCTCCCCATTCCCTTGGGCTCCCTGCCTGTAGGTCAGCTCCCTAATAACTTTCTTTTCTCCACCGATTGTCCCAACATCCTTCCTCCAGGGGTCATCCCAATTGTTGGTCTCTATGAAGGTAAATACCACTTCTTTCCTCACATCTTTCTGAGTGGGTCTCACCGTGGTTTTATCCTCATCCACTGAGTCTGACCCTGCCATTTCTCCATTTGACAGTTTCTCCACCATCCCTTTCTTTGTGCCGGCTTCCCTCACCGTTCTTCTCTGTCTTTCACGGTGCCTCAGGAGGCAAGGAACCGCTTCCCTCCTAGTCCTTTTGTTTGTCGCCGACTGCCAGGCCGATCATGCAGTTCTAATGATTTCCTGGCGTGCTACCACTTAAGCCAAACCTTGTGAGAAATTTCCCTTGCCCCATCTTTGACCGGTGTTTCCTTTACTGCTCGTCCGCCAAGCCTCTTCAACCTCCCCTTAGGAACAGAGTTCATCCCTGTTACAATCTGCTCTCCAGACATCTCCATGCCTCACTGCTAGGGTAAGTTTAATGGGAGGAGATTAAGGTGACAGTCACAATGGCAGTGATTGAGTTTAACCCCATGTCCTGTCATAAGCATGCATACTTAGGGTGACATTGTATTTTTTTTTTTCTGGACACCTACATCTACTTTTTCACTTTGGGCCTTCAGAATAAGGGCAAGGGAGTGCAAAGGACTCAGGGAATATTCCCACCTGGTGCAGATCTCTCCTCCTGGTGCCTGCCCTTTCTTGCTTACATTCACTCATAAATGTCATTTATGCTGATACAAAGTGCATTGAACTGTTTGCCAGACACTCTCTCTTCAGCTCAGCATAGGGAAGTCTTTCCACTGACTTCAAAGTTGCAAAATAGGCAGAATCATGACCATCATTCTGAGTTCTTTGGATAATGCATCTGGTCTGAAGTGATTGAGAGAACTGTCTCCTCCTCCTGCTTCAATTCCTTTTCTTCTACCCCTCTCCATGTTTTCACCACAACTCTGCTTCACCGAATCTGGCACTCTCTCCCCTTAGTAAACCTTAAAAGTATTGCATTTGCAGAGGTTTTGCTTTCCAACACAGCAATAGAATTTAAACTGAGTGATTGGAAGTCCTCCGCTCTGGAAGGATGGCAGGGTGAGATAGAATAGGTTGGCTATTTGAGATTTTCTTTTCCTTGTTAACCATGGATCCCAGAAAAAGGGCTAGACAGGTCCCTGGGAGATTGCCTAGTCCAGGTCCCTGCCTCAAGGTAGGGTCAACATACCTAAATCATTTCTGATTAGATATTTGTCTATCCTGCTCTCCAAAACCTTCAGTCATGGAGATACCACTATCTCACAAAATAATATATGCCCATGATCTGTTATCCTTAGAGTTGGGAAGCATTTCCTAATACTTAGGCTAAATGGCCCTGGTTGCAGTTTGTCTGTTACTTCTTGTCCTATCCTTACAGAATATGGAGGACTGTTTATAACCATTGTTGTAGCCATTTTAGACTCCCTAAAACCTTTAGACTTTAAATTAAAATTTGACTTGATCAAGAGACTGAACCAAAAGCTGTGCATAATTTTTAGAGAAAATGCCTTCAACGAAATTTTGATGAATTTGTCATTGTGTGATGGGAATAAAACATTTGGCTTTAACAGTGGTCTGTACTTGCTTCAAAACTAAACAGCTTTGCCCTGGGTTTACCTATCTGTGTTCTAGGCTCTTACTGAAGGACAAAATCTTCTTCTATTAATGCTATTGCTTAATTATACCATAAAGCCCCCTGGCAGTACTTTGAACATCAATACCCACTAGTACAGTTTCTGTGAAAGCTAGTTTCACAGAACAAGCTAGTGTAAGTCTATAGTCACTGTTAAATGACAGCATTTCGTGCATTTATTGCTAGCATAGTCCAATACATGTTCCATCAAATTCTTGGAATCAACCAAGGCTCCATGATCATGAGTATATCTAGGGGGGGAAAAAACAACTATATCAGGAGGTTATGATTAGTACACATGCTATTGTCATATCAGTCATTTTACAGTCACAACCTAATAAACTGCTGCAAAATGTGTCATTTTAAAGTCAGATTAGTTCAGACTCCTGTTGTAATGTTCTCAAATCTCATAGCTTAGTCATAATGTTCAGGCTTTATCCCTGAAATGAATTGCAGTTTTGGATTTGTTTGTTTTCTGACGGGTGGGTTAGCCAAATAGGTTTTCATACCCATCCTGGATATGGATATTTTTATATGAATTTTAAAGGGCAGTAGAGAAAGAGCAAGAAAAGAAAAGACTCCTTAGCTGAAAAAAGTAATAGACACCGGATTCATGACATAATTGTTTTTGGAACCTATGGATTGGTAATCCAGCTAATTCCAAAAACTCATTACAAATCAAAGAACGTAATGCATCTGTATATCCTTGTTTGTACACGTAAATACCAAATATGTTAGGAAGTCAACATATGTTCGAGTGCACAGCAATCTGTTACAGCAGTAATTTCATTGCTTGCTGCACTACAGAGGGTTGTGCTATAATATTGCTCATTATGATGGATGTGCTTTATTTTGTTCAAGCAGTCATGGTAAAATATTTGGCTAATGTTGTCATTGCATGCCATCTGTGTGGGCAGCAAGGTTGTCCAACAATACTTGAAATGTCACCATTTCAAATAAGCATTTAATTGAAATTTAATTAGACAGATCTTCCTATTAATTAAATACCAGCTGATTAATTAAGCATATTCTGATCTATAATAGCAATGGTGCAGATTCTGACATGCTTATCCGTGATGAATAACAACCTTGCTCCTGGATCATGCCCATTGAGAGGGACATGGCTAGGTAGGTTTAGCCTGGAGAGAAGGTGGTTGAGGAGAAATGTGGTAGCAGGTTTCCAGATTTAAACAGCTGTCATAAAGAAGATGGGGAAGAAATGTTCTTCCCTGCCACAGGGGAGGACATGAGGCAATGGGTTTGTACTAGAGCAAAGCAGATTTAGCCAAAACTTCAGCTATATGAAGAACTTCTCCACTCCTGAGGCCAGTTTCTATACCAACTGCTGAGGGGAATTGCAGAATCTCCTTCACTGGAGGTTTTCAAGAAGAGGCTGGATGAGCATCCACCTGGGATGGTTTCAGTGCAGTGCCTGATGCACCTAGGCAAGACGCTGGCATAGGTGACTACAAAAGTCTCTTCCAGGCTTATCACGCTATGAATCTATGCCTGAATAAAAAGTCAATGCGTGTCCCTACTCTCCCAAAGCATGGTAAAGGTTGTAAAGTTAAAAACGCAAAGTAAAGAAGCGCACTGGCAGGCTTAATTCAGTCCTTTCCTGTGTACATATGATGACGGTCTTTAACGATCTGCTTACAGACCAGGGTTTCCACAGGACGGTTACATCATTTACTGTGCGACTCCAAGCACTGTTTAAAGCACGCCATACAAACCTTGCACCGACTGTGCAATTATTAAGATCCAAAAGGTTTTCCTTTGTTCCCCTTAACTACAATACCCGAGTGTTTCTGGAATGGCAATCTAAAATCTTCTCTGTGTCTCTTTAAAATAAGGACCTATTAGCGATCCCGTTTTACGGTTAGAAGAATGAAGTGCAGAGAGAGAGATCAGAATTGTCAGAAATATCCACTAATTTTGGGGTACCGCGTCTGGATCATCTGAGACCTGATTTTTCAAAGTTTATAACATTTGTATGATGCTTTTATAGCGAGGTTAAAGGTCTAGTTAATGCTAGTTAAAGTTAGTTTATTTTAACCTCTGAAAACAGCTCAAATATACATGTGCTTACTTGGGCTGTCTTGGAAATTGTCTCTCTTAGGTATATAAATAATTTATTTTTAAACTCATGCAGCACCTGTACACCAAGCATTCAAGATCTGCCTTTGGTAAGCTTCACAGACCATGCACTGGGGGCATGAGTTGCTCTCTGCTTGCTGTCTCCAGAGGCGCCTGCTAGAAGTTTTGCCTTGAGAGAAAGCTTCTGATTTAAGAGCCAATATTGGAAAGAGCTCTAAAACCCACATGCGGCCTCAGATTTTACTTTAGAAGTTTTGTCAAGGAAAATAGCATTAATTAAATAGAAGGAAGATGAAAGACTCTAATAAACAGCAGCATTAGGGCACTGCTATCCTGCCGCATGCTCCTTGCCCATTTCCTGAAGAATGAGTGAGTAGGAGAAAAAAAAAATAAAGCAAATCATTGCAATTCTCATCAGCGGCATCAAGATCAAAAGGATTGCCGAGATTCAGGAAATGCCTCCAAGCCAGAGGACTGGGCCAAGCTTGACATTGGTCAGTGTGGCACGAGGACACCATCATCAGAAAAAACAAACGTTGGAGTATTCTGGTCTGGAAGTCCCCCAGGAATAGCCTGCCACTAGGGCATTGATTCCAATAATCAAAATGCCTTAAATCCAGATGGTTTTGGAAGCTGGCATGCTGGAGCAGCGGCATGACTAAAGTTCCTGGCATTAATTTGGATTCCTTTGATCCTTGGGTTCCTATATTATAGGCCACCACAGTATGAGACCATGTTACTGGCCATAATACTTGCTGTTGCTGCTGGCTATAGAAGCTGATGTGCCTTCATCCCTCTAGACCACAAGGCTATTAAGCTCAGGCAGATGTTTGACACTGACAATATTAATATTCAACGTACTCTAAAATCCCCATGTAAAATGGAAATAAATGGACATAAGAAGGTCACAGCAGGTCAAGGTATCCTATTGTACTTGGGCATCAGTTTGTAGTCAAGTGGTCTCTACATACCGTCCATGTTTAATTGAAGTACATATAAACTTTTATATCAGCATGGAGTCAGAGCATCTGCCAGTATGTCAGTAAGCAAGTTGCCATGTGTTTTTCCTCAATTGTCTCCCCTCATCTCCCAGTCCCATGACTCAGGGGGAGTACAACATAAAGATTTTGAAGTAGCATAGTATCATAGTACTTAGGGTTGGAAGGGACCTAAATATCACCAGTTCTGACCCCCTGCTCTGGGCAGAAACAGGTGCTGGGATCATATCACCCCAGCCAAATATCTGTCCAGCCTCCTCTTGAAGACCTCCACGGTAGAAGAGAGCACTACCTCCCTTGGAGCCCAGTCCAGAGCCTGGCAATCTGGAACAGAGCCTCCCCCAATTCCCACTAGTCTCCCCTGGTGAGTTTGCAAATGGCCACCAGTTCCCCTCTCAGCCTTCTCTTGTGGAGTCTGAATAGGTTCAGGACCTTTTGCCTCTCTTTGTAGGGCCTGCCCTGCTGCCCCCTGACCATGCAAGTGGCCCTCCTCTGAACCCTGCCAATGCTAGCCACAGCCCTGTTGCTGTGCAGCGCCCAGAACTGGACTCAGTACTCCAACTGTGTCCTAACTGGTGCTTCATGGAGGGGGAGGATCACCTCCTTGGACCCACTTGTGATGCATCTGTAGATTCACGACAAGGTGTGGTTAGCTTTACTGACTGCTTCCTCACATTGGTGGTTCATGTTCATCCTGGAGTCAACAATGACTCCAAGATCCCTTTCTGCCATCTTGTTGACAAGAAGGGTGTTCCCAGTCTATAGCTGTGTTGCTGGTTCCTTCTCCTAAGATGCGGCACCTTGCACTTGTCTGTGTTGAACTCCATCCTATTCTCGTTCACCCACCTCTGTAGCCTGCCTAGATCTAGCTGGATTCTGATCCTCCCCTCTATGATACTATGATAGGGGAATGAATTGAAAAAACAAACCCTCTTCACTTTTACCCACTGGGTCTCCCCTTACTGTACCTCCAGATACCACCATGGCCCACCTGGGAGCTCTGCCTCCTTCCCAAGCATGTCCTCTGTAGCCTGAGGGCAAGACTTATTTCCCCATGCCCACTGCCTCCTGGCCAGCCAGACTGATCATCAGATCTGAGCACAGGGATTGCTCATTAGTCTCTGCAGTCCTGCCAGCTGCCTGCCTTGGGGTTACAATCCCTTCTGAGTTCAGCCCCTTCTTGGGGCAGGGCTACGGATTACTGCATGGACCTGATTTCTTCAGGTTATGCTTGGTCATCACAGGCCCTGGTCCTTCTGGGAAGTCATGTGCCACTATACTTCAACCCTCTGAAAATGAAGAGCTAAAGTAGGCAACAGCCTCACTCACACCTGACCCCTTCCCTAATCAGAGGCAGCTGGCTCATAGCACCAGTAGTGCTGTCATGCTCATAAGAGAAATAAAGTCAGGCATCTACCATTTTAAACCAGCTGCATATTTATGTTACGGTATCCTGTAGGGCCCTTCTGCAAAGGTTTAAAAGCAGTGATAAGAAAGAGAGACAGTTTCCTTTAAGAACCTTTCAAGGAGATTCATTCTGTAGGGGTTTTGTTTCCCATTCAGGATGCCTGTGTTCAGAAGCATGATTGAGGAGGACAAAAATATGTAAATTATGGCCCCAAACCCCTTGAAAACAAAGAAAAGGAGAGTTTGCAAGTAATTAAAATGTGCACTTCTGATTCTCACAACAAACAGTTCTTAATTGCCCTGATTGTGCTGACTAGGCTTCTTGGGCAAGGGCTTGGCTGGTCAGTACCCAATTAGCACTCAAATAAATCACGGAGCTGTCTAAGTAATGGGAATGAACCTTCCGCTTTCACAATCCAGGCCCGGCGAGTCCCAGCCCAGCCCTAGGGACTCTATTCCTTTGCCATCTTTCTCCATTTTGCTGAGGTGTTTGCCAGCAATTCAATAACATTTGACCATGGGGCTCTCATCAACCTTCGCTTTCCGTCACTTTAATGCTTGCCGAGGTCATTAAAGATGAAGTTAGCAAGGCCGAGGGAAACTGAGCCTGAGTTTGTCAGCAGTTAATTAGCACACGCTCTATACAAGGTTACTCGTTAAGCTGAGAAGCTCACTCAAGAGTCTCCCTTGCTGTCACCGGCTCTGTTGTGTAGGCTTTGCCCGGATGTACAGCGCACACTAAAACATCTTCTCCAATAGCTTTGCATTTGTATTTAGGGGAATATTAATCTCTTAAACCAGGACAAATACCTAGGAAACTTCAACAGGAACACATATTAAAATAGGTCGGAGATAATGTGTGTTGTGTTATTAACTAGAGGATGCTATTATTATATGGCTTCTGGAAGGATTTAGAAGCCCCCAGACAAGTTCAGCAGTCGTTGTGCTAGGTGCTGTACAGGCACAGAATGTAATTCTCCCCGCCCGGAAGAGCTTTCAATCTAAATAGACACGATGGGCACGAGGTAGGGAAGCAGGAAGGATCGTTAGCTTTCTCGTACAGCTACGTAGCACCAACAAGGTACTTTGCCAAAGTCAGCAGGGAGGTTTGGCACAGCTGGAATTAAACTGGAAGTGTTGAACTTCAGATTGGATGCTAGTAGCACTGTCCTTTATCCACTGGACAGTGTTTGATCACCTGTGCTTTAATCCAAGGTCTGCTCCTTCCCACCATATACCTTGGGGTTTAGCTCCTTTTCTGCTCCACCTAATCCTCTAAAGAAGTACCGCTAGTTTGAGCGGAAGGCAAACCAGAATAACAAAGGAACGGTAAAGGCACTTGCTTTAAGAACATTGCTCTCCATTCTGCCATAGTTGGTACTGGAGATGCTGGGGGAAAAATGCAATTTTGCCAGGTGCTTTTAGTAAAAGGAAGCAAGAATGACAGGCAGAAAAACAAACTCCCAAACCATTGTGTGTCCTTTTGAACTGGAGTGGCTATTTCTGAGGCTTTTGGTTTAGACTCTTCAAGAGGAACCAGGCGCGGTACAAATGTTATGCTCCCTTTTATCGGTAATAAAGTGCATGAAGGCTGCACTCTTGAAAGCTCCTCAAAAATGTGCGGTTCAAAGACGAATGAAAGTAGCAGAAGATCTGAGTCGTATGATAGCAGAGTGCTTTTCTATTTAATATACACATTTATACCACACTCGTCTCCATAATAGATCGATGCCTTCTACGAGTACGTGAAGATTCATGGCTACAGGCCGTCCCTGTATAAATACTGGAGTCTCTGTATACCTTGATTTTTTTTCTTAGGGTGAAAGTTGTGGAAGAGAAAATGTGGGGCCTCATCAGCAGCTTTCTTTGAAGAGATGGGAACCCGTTTGCTGCTCAGGGTAGGTAGGCTATAATAACATCTCCTGTGGGTAGACCTGATGGCTAAAATCCTCCCCTAGTGTAAATGCGGGTAAATCCAGAGACAAAAATGGAGCTGCATCCACTGGTATCTCTGAAGATCCTGCAGCACATGTCCCTTTAGATTGGTAGTAAATTAGTAACTGTCTGTGTTATACAGCATCACCTTCTTTAATTTCCCTTAATGAATTGCCCATCTACTTTTGAGCCATTAAAAAAATGAATTTGTTTTTATCATTTGACCAGCTGTAAGGCTAGTTAAAAAATAAATGCATAAATAATGCTCCCTTTTTGCGCCCCCCAAAAGTATACTAATGTTTTTCAGTGTGTTCAGAAATATGCAGACTGACTAATGACACTGTGGCAATGCGTTTAAAATCCAGGTCAGTTTTGAATGTTTTTAAATTCAGGCTTTAGAAAATGACACAAAAAGCTGACGAAATTTAGGGTGGGGTGGGGGGTGATCTTGCCTCCTTCCTTCCTCCTTTCCATCTGTCTTTCTCTCTTTGTCTTCCAAACAAATGCAACTTGTGCAGAAGAAAGAAGTGAATAAGTGGACGTGACACCACTGGAAATGTCGGAGCCATTAATGAAATACTGGATCTGGCTTCTGCTGCCCAAGTGAGTGAGTCTTATCCATCAAAATGTGACTGTCACCACTCTATAAAAGCGCTACCCTTCAGAAAACTGTCGGAGCTGCTTCTGTCTCTGAGTAATTTAGGTTTCATCCTGTGATAGCGTAATTCACAAATGTTATAGTTTCAGGCAATTCCTATCTTGTTGAATTCCCCACACATCACTCTGAAACAGGATGTTGTATACCTTAGGGAAATAACTAAAGATTAAAGATAAGATAAAGCCACAAAGTTCAGAGACAGATTAAGACCCAAATCTTTGATTGCTTAGCTGTGGAGGTATGTGAGTTCTGGTTCAGCTCTGTATTTGGAAAGCTCCTAGCCAGGAGGCTGCAGTCGGGCTCAGAAACTCCCCATATTTCATAGGGAAAGATTCAGATCCAGTATTCTAGTTTGACCTTTGCGGTAGACTCGGGCTTACAATTTATAATGCATTTTTTGTTGCAGTGTACTTTGTGATTATGAATTTTGATTCCTGTAACTACCATTAACATACCTAATAGGAAGGATAGAATAGATTACATAGCTTTCATAGGCATTAGAGCTGTAAGGGACCTTGAAAGATAATTGAGTCCAGCCCCCACCCAGGGGCAGGAAATCAGCTGGGGTCATAGGATCCCAGCAAGATAAACATCCAAATGTCTCTTGAAGGCGTTCAAAGTAGGTGCTTGAACCACTTCTGGTGGCAGGCTATTCCAAATCTTGGGAGCTTGGAAAGTAAAGGAGTTATTCCTTATGTCCAGGCTGAAATGGTCATGGAGGAGATTGTGACTGTTCAACGTTGTCATCCCTTGGGGCACTCTGGTGAACAGACATTCCCCCAGATCCTGGTGAGCACCCCTGATAAACTTATAGGAAGCCATCAGATCGCCCCTGAGCCTGCGCTTTTCCAGGCTGAAGAGTCCCATAGCTCTCAGCCTGTCGTCGTAATTTCTGTTTTCCTGACCCCGATCGTGTGTGTGGTTCTCCTCTAGACTCTCTCAGTCTTCCCCACATCCTTTTTGAATTGTGGAGCCCAAAATTGGACGCAGTACTCCGGCTGTGGCCTCATGAACGCTGACTACAAGGGGAGAATGACGTCCCGGGATTTGCTTGAGAAGCACCTATGGATGCAAGCCAGAGTTTTGCTCACTTTATTAGCTGCAGCATCACATTGCAGACTGATGTTCATCTTGTGGTCAATCATGACCTCCAAGTCCCTTTCACCTGTAGTGTTAGCCAGCGTAGCACTGCTGAGCCTATAAGCACGGGGCAGGTTTTTCTTCCCAAGGTGGAGAACCTTGCATTTTTCGGTGTTAAACATCATCAGGTTCACATCCATCCATTTGCTGAGCCTGTCCAGGTCAGCCCAGATCGCCCACCTGTCTTCTGGTGTGGATACTTTACCTCAAAGTTTGGTATCATTGGCAAATTTGGCCAGTCTGCTTCTGACTCCAACGTCCACATCATTAATGAAGACATTGAATAGTCTAGGCACAAAGACAGAGCCCTGGGGGATCCCACTGGTCACAGGGCACCACGATGATTGACTTTCATCAACCACCACCCTCTGGGTCCGACCACAGAGCCAATTTCCCAGGCAGCAGACCGTGGTGAAGCTGAAGCCACAGTTGGCCAGTTTTGCCAAGAGGTGATCGTGGGACACCAGATCAAAGGCTTTTTTAAAGTCAAGATATATGACATCAATCTCTTCCCCCTTGTCCAGGAGATAGGTCACCTGGTCATAAAAGGAAATAAGTTTGGTCAAGCAAGACTGACCCATGTCAAACCCGTGCTGGCTATCCCTTAGGATGTTAGCATCAGCCAGTCTGTTGAGAATGGCCTCTTTGAAAATCTTTTCTAGGATCTTCCCTGGGATAGAGGTCAGGCTGATGGCCCTGTAGTTTGCCGGATCCACTTTCCTCCCTTTCTTGAAGATAGGCACCACATTGGCCTTCTCCCAGTCTTCAGGCACTACACTACACTACTCTACACCTGGGGTATAAGCTGCCAGGGTCAACGGACTTGAAGATGTCCAGCCTCTCAAGGTGTTCCTTCACGAGGTCAGCACTGATGGAGGGTAGGGAATCTCCCTCACTGAGGCCTTCCCATCCTGTAATGGGCAGGGGCATCCCATGGGACTGGTGAAAGACGGATGCAAAATACCCATTTACCAAGCTGGCTTTTTCCTGAGCATCGGTTCTCAACTGTCCCATCCAGTTTAGCAGGGGTTCAATGTTGCCTTTGCTTTTCCTCTGGCTCCCCACATTTCTAAAAAAAGACTTTTTATTTTCCTCGATACTTGCAGCCAGGTGGAGCTCAGTAGCAGCTTTGGCTTTCCTGGTTCACTCTCTTCAGGTTTGGACCAATGCAAAATATTCCTCCTTGGAGGTGGATCCCATCCTCCCTCCTTTGTAGGTCTTTCTTTTCAGACACAGGTCTGCTAGTTCCCTGCAGAGCCAAGGGGGCTGGTGTGCCCTTTTGCTACCTTTCCTCTGAGACGGAATAGACTTTGCTTACGCCTCCAGGATCGCTCCCTTGAGAAGCAACCACTTGTCCTGAATTCCTCTCCCCTTTGGGTCGTGGTCCCTTAGGGCCTCCCTGACAAGCCTGAAAGTCAGCTTTCCTGAAGTTGAGGATTTCTGTATTGCTGACTGACTCGCCAGCTTTACAGTGAATGGTGAAGGTGATCGGCTTGTGGTCACTGTCACCCAGCTTCCCTTCGATTGTTAGGCTCGCTGATAAGGTCATCCCCGGTTGCCAGTGCCAGGTCGAGCAGCGCTTTGCCTCTCATCGGCCCGTAGACTTCTTGTGTCGGATAGAGCTCATAGGAGAATGAATGGTCCCGTTTATTTTTATCCCTAATAAATCTGATGTTTAATCAGCAATGAAAAAACATTTTGCTACTGCAAAGCTAGAAACAGAAAGCGAATTCTGCAAGTTACATTTCCCAATTACACAGGACTTGCTATGTAATTACAATCAGTGTATTATTAAAAGTAAACAGATCTAATGCATGTGCAAACAAGTCAGCAAATTCAGAACTCTGGATTTTTTCCTAAATAAGGGAGTTAGCCAAATAGTTTTATTAGACAGATTTTGCCTCTTAGGGATGTCTCTAATCTACTTACCGTTTGAAGTCATTCATTAACCGGGATAATTTCTTCAGGAGTCTTTAGCTTGTTGATTGCACAGGAGGATTTCCCAGCAGGTCTTTAATATGTGAACCTCCAGCTATGCTGCTGAGGGGCAACTGGACTCATAAATCATGGAAAACCCTGCATTTTCAAGTTCAACATTTGTTTCCTGCAACTATTTTTCAATATCCATTTTAACAATTGCCATTCCTCTGAATAGGACTGACACTTTTTGTTAGCACATTCGCAGTAGTCATATTTAAGTGATTATTAGGCTTTCAAAGTTTGGATAGCATGCACTAAGATTTGAAGAGAGTGCCAGCAAATTTCTGCTGCCACTAAGGTATTTTGGGTTATGTGATTTCAAGTGAAAACAGATTGGGGTTACCGCTTAGCTCGCACGCTTTAAACACAATACAGGCCTTTGCTCTCAAGGCATGCCTGTCGCACAGGCACTTTCCTACATGTCAGTCCTCCAACACCAACATAAACACAGTCCATAAAGGGTTGACTTACAGGCATGAGTCCACGTCAGCCCCTGAGAAGGATGCCTCCAGCTTGCTGCTGCTCCTTCCCGGCCACCACCTTTCCTCTCAGGCTGCCTGGGACTCGGGTCCCTGCCATGGTGCTGTTTCCAGTCTCACAGCGCCCGGGTCACTTCCCAGACACGGAGAGTCCCTGGTCTGTGTTAGACCCCAACTCCATGTGGCACCCGATGACCAGGAACATGATGATCCAATCGCTCATGGATCCAGTTGCTCACTTGCCAGAGCAAGCGGGGAGCAAACACCAGCGCACATTGCTTGCAACAGCTTTATTCCGAATGAAGACAGCTTTGGACTAGCTCCCCAAAACCCAACAAACTGGGGAACCACCACGAACATTAGTTCTTCCCACATCTATACACCTTGGTTCATACTCATTAACATTTACTCCACCTTGGTCCCTCCTTTGTTCCACTCTTACCTCCTCCTATCCTAAGCTTCGCCTCTGTTTACTGTCTATATCATTAGCAGGGGCTTGCCTATGCACATCATTCATTCACGTGTCTTTTTGCTATGAGAGCAAGCGCAAGACCATGAACCCGGCTTCCTCCTCTCATTTGCCATTTCTTGCTGATTCCTTCTTCATCTCCAAGATCTTGTTTCTGCTTTACCCCCTAACGATAGCCGGTGGACTGCATCTTGTCCTTCCTACACAGTGGGCTCCATGCTTGGCAACACTACGGCATTGTTAGAAAACTCCGTGCCTAAGCCTTTGCAATGTTACTTTAAACAAATAATTCTGCCTTGCGGTTAGCAGCTTTTGCTAGGCCACAGATGATAGCCTTGTATTCAGTTGCAAATCCAGTGCTCCCCAGGATCCAAATACAGCCACCCTAACTGTTGGTATTGTAGCTGTTGGCCAGGACACCCTTCCCTTGTGTCTTTCCACCTTCCTCTCTCTGGGAGCCTCTTAATTTCCCATGGCTGTTAATTATCTCCCTCAGTTGGCCCAGTCCACGTGAGCAGGCTGATTAGCATTTCTGCTCGCAGATGGGATGAAGCCTCTGGCCCTACAGCCTGCTACAACCTCCCACGCTGACCAAGCCGGGTGACATATAAAGTTTAGCTAGAATCACCAGGAATCAGCTGCGCAACTATGATATTACATTAGAGATACTCTGACTGCTTGGAGAGCTCTCTTGTAAGGCCATTGTCAACAAAGCAAAGAGAGAATTCAAGGTAATATCGCTTTGCACAAGCCTACCTGGGGCAGGGCTCTTGTGATGCCTGTTCTGAAATACCTTACATTTTGAAATTTCTGTACAGCCACATGGGGTCAACTGATGGTGATAAGCACTCAAGAAAAAAAGTTCAGCGTGGTGAGAAATTACATGAAATAAGATTCATAGGAAGGGGAGGTTTCCCCGATGAGGGCCAAAGGAAGGAAGGATCTGGAGACAGAAGTCCAGTGATAGCCACAGTTAGACATTCATAGTTTGGAGCAGCTCTGTTCTCCACCAAATCAGACATTAGACTGAACCGGAGAGATGGATATAGCTCCCTCAGACTCTCCTGCACACAGCCATCTCACCTACTCAGGTTAGGATGGTGCAGTGTGGTCTCCAGCGGACCAAACCCCTGCTGTACTGGTGATTGCAAGAAGCAATAAGCACAGAGTGGAAATCATACCAGTTTTAGGGCCCCCAGTAGTTATGGGTAATGAATGAATACAGACGTAGAACTCCCTCTAGACACTGCCCGTTGGTTCCAGCCTCTCACTAACTCAGTTTCCCATCAGACCTGACCATAACTACCTGGTCTAGCTTCAGGTTCCCTTCCCAAAAGGGCCATGATTATTTTGATTCCACATACTTCCTCCCCAAGCCAAATTTTGATTGCTGTCAGTCCAAACAAACAAAATATGCTAGTGCTTGATGGGAAACCATGCAGAAAATACTTTGAGACTTAGAGTCATAGAACATGAGAATCGGGAGGGATCTCAGGGAGTCCTTGAGTCCAACCCCCTGCTGAAACCAGGCCCAGCCCCAACGAGATCATCCCAGCCAAGGCTCTGTCTAGCTAGATCTTAAAACCTCCAAGGATGGAGAGTCCAACACCTCACTGGGGAGCCTGTTCCAGTGCTTTACTACCCTCCTAGTAAGAAAGTTTTTTTCCTAATATCCAGCCTCAACTTTCCTTGCTGCAGCTTGAGCCCATTGCTCCTTGTCCTGCCATCTGCCCCACTGAGACCAGCCCAGCTCCATCCTCTTTGCAGCCCCCCAGCAGGGAGGTGAAGGCTGCTATTCATTCCCCCTTGGTCTTCTCTTCTGCAGACTAAATAAGCCCATTTCCTTCAGTATCTCCTCACCAGTCCTGTCCCCCTGCCCCACAACCATTTTCATTGCTGGCTGCTGGACTCTCTCCAATTTGTTCACATCCTTTCTGTACTGGGGGCCTAAAACTGGATGCAGGACTCCAGATGTGACCTCCCCAGTGCTGAATAGAGGTGAAGAATCACTTCCCTTGATCTGCTGGCAACGCTCCTACCAGCGCAGCCCAGGATGCCGGTAGCCTTCTTGGCAATGAAGGCACACTGTGGCTCCTACCCAGCTTCTTGTCCACTGACTACTTTTCTGCAGAGCTGCTGCCCAGAGAACAATCCCATGCACTGGTACAGACTGGGAGCTAAGTTCAGGACTTTGCACTTTTCCTTGTTGAACTCCTAAGATTTCTTTTGGCCCAATACTCCAGTTTGTTTAGGTCACACTTCTTCCTTGTAAAGGAGTTGCATCAAAGCCATTGAAGTAAAAAAAAAACAACTTTTATTGCAAGGATGGATGCAATGTACATTTTTTTGTTCATTACCAGTGCAGGGTGTCGAATCCTACAGCAATTAACCCCCCCCCCACACACACACAAAAAAAAACCTTGCAGCAAAAAGTTAAAAGTGGGAAAATTATGTGCCATAACTCCTTCCAGCTCTAAATGACCCATAAATTCAGTGTAACAGTCCTGGCGCTGATTCAAAGATCAGTCCAGGGATACAGCTATTTGAATCAACGACAACTATTATAAGCATATCCAGCAAAAGGGATTTGCCAAATGGAAATGTACAGGGCACAAAATATTTCTTAATTCCCCTGTAGAATATTCTGTTGCTCTTACAGCACTGCCCAGTGTGCATAGTAGCACCTTAAATCATACATAAACTGATTAATATACTGTAGCTCAAAGCCACCCCGAAGCGACAGATGTACCGCACACATTTCACCAATCCGTGTCATGCGTCAGTCTCTGGACACTGCCCAGTATTAAAACCTTTATACTCTTAATTCATAAGTTAAGAAATGCAAGGGGGCCCTAAACTGCCTTTTGAAAATCCGATTCACCAAAAATCAGTTTGAGCTTATGATGAGATGAAATTGCTTATATGGACAGGAAATGAAGCATGGCAGCAGATATGCCTTCCTCTCTTGGCTAGAGTCATGGAAAAACTGATTGTAGACCCTGAGCAGTTTTGACTGTGTGACAAAAATGGCAAGAGATCAAGTGGTCATAAGAATGAGGTTTGCACTATAGGCCTGAAGAAACCATAAGCCAACCCTAAGTACGGACATTATTTAACTGTGTCCCTTAGGAAAAGGGATGCATTGATTTTATGCACTCCTTTATTTTAGTCTGACTGACATTCCTTTTTATGCACAGCCATATTTACACCTCCTCATTATGACATGGTCTGGCATATTGGTCTTCTGGCAAAAATATCAAGAATTCTGCTACTTTGGGCCACTCGTCTCGTCAAACTTTTACTACGTGGTCAATGCTTTAGAGTCCACCTAGCTCTTGGAGACGTCAAACCAAAGGCCTCCCTCAGGGGTCAATACTGGTGCTTCTCCTTTTCAACCTGTACATTTATGACTTGCCTGTGACCAACTCACGAAAAATTGTTTAACTTTTTGCCACCCAAGCTTGTGATTTTTCAAGTGCGGACGTCATACTCGATGGAGACATGCGGCCAACGTCAGTGTACTGCCTAAAATGGTTCCTCAAACCAAATATCTCAAAGGCTTTCTCAATTTTTTTGTTTTTCCATCTACATAATGCCATGGCTTTTTGTGAACTCACAATCACTTTAAAAACTCAACCTCTCACATTCGAAATGCACCCAGTTTATCTTGGAGTCACGCTGAAACGGACTTTGACTTATAAATCACATCGCTAGAAAACCGCTTGAAAAATCAAAACAAGGAATAACTTACCTGCCAAACTTGCAGGCTGCACTTGGGGTGCCAATGCCTCCATGCTACATTCATCTGCTCTTGCACCGTGTTATTCGGTTGCAGATATTGTGCCCCTTTCTGAGCACAATCATTGCACAACATATCAGTGGGCAACCAACAGTGTATCAAAATGCTTCTTGTGTCTGGCACATTGCACCCCATTTCAATCCCATGGTTATCAGTGGTCAGTAATGTTATTCCGCCTCATCTCCAATGCAATGTAAACTTACTAGCCAGACTCCATGATAACCCTATGCTGCCAGTGCACTGGGACATATTCCACCCACCAATAGCTCAGCTCCCCTCAATACATCCAATATGGTCCATCCTTTCAAACGCCTCTGATTTCTCCTTACTTACTCGATGGCACAAAGAATGGTCGGTACAAACACCAGTCAATCACCGCACCATCTCCAACCCTACAGTCAATCAACCAGGATTTAACTGTCAATGCTGTTACTGGACACTTCTCAACAGTGTTCAAACAGGACAGGATCACTATGCCAGAAACCTATACCAATGGGGCTTTCGCAATGGCAACAAATACCCTTACAGACAAGTTCAAACTGTGTTCCACATTGTTGACTTGTGTCCATTCACAATGCTACCTGGTAGCCTTCAGGATCTTCACAGTGGTGATGATATCATCTTAAGATGGCTCAAACAATATGCCCAAACTGCATACGATAAATAAATAAACAGAGTCATAGAAAACGAGGGTTGAAGGGAGCTCAGGAGGTCACATCTAGTCCAACCCCTGCTCCAAGCAGGACCAGCCCCAACTGCATCATCCCAGCCAAGGCTTTGTCTAGCTGAGTCTTAAAAACCTCCAGGGATGGAAAGTCCACCACCTCTCTAGGTAACCTGCTCTCTTCCAGGTTTTCCCCTTTTTTCTTCTTTACAGAAGAGAGAGAATCAGAGACAACGAGGGTTGAAGGGAGCTCAGGAGGTCACATCTAGTCCAACCCCTGCTCCAAGCAGGACCAGCCCCAACTACATCATCCCAGACAGGGCTTTGTTGAGCCAGGTCTTAAAAACCTCTGAGGATGGAAAATTGATGAAAGTGATGTAAAGGTGATGGAGTCTGCACACTAGATGGGCACCACTGGAAGAGAGTAGAGATGGGCAAGTGTTGTTATAGTTCAGAAGTTTTTTGTCATGATCCAAGAAATCGCAAGCGAGTAAGGAACATGTCTGTACCCGACAAGCTGTTTGAAATGAAAAGCAAAAGCTGAACCACCTGAAATCATGTGACATGCTCACGATCTAATCAATGCAGCTTTATGCAAATCATGCCTTAGCAATTTAATGTCAATAAAAAAGAACCAGTTGACTTTGTTCTTTCTGAATCCAAAGGGGCCTTTTCTGGGTTTGGCACAAGGGAGATGCACAAGGAGCTTAGCAGCCATGGCACAAGAGGCAAAGCATTTGGCATAGATGGCAAGTAATGTGTGGTGGTGTAGATGATAGTAAGCCTTAAGCTGTTAAATGTTAGGATAGTATAGTATAAAAAGCTATTATAGTATAGTTTATATTATAGCATAGTATACATTATAGCTAAATAGTATAGTACTATTTACATAGTATTTGCTTGAATTCAGTTTGGCTAAGAGAAGAACAAACAAAGGAAATGATCTGGTGTGAGACTGTCACAAGGTGAAAACCATTTGAGAAAACAGAAGAAAGAGACATTGGAAACAATAAGGGTAAAGGTTGCAAGGTTAACTCGAGTACATCTATTTGTCTGGTGGTAGACGAGGTGAATTTTAGATGAGATCTAGCTTATATAAGAAATAAGAATAGGCATATCAATATTAATTCAAGTAGTATTAGAAAATTTTAGTTAGTAAGTCTTTTGTTACTCTAGCCAAGCAATGGAAAATAAAAACTGGGCCCACTCTGGGATTTTTCCTCTTCTGTCTTGAACTACGGTTCTTGCTGAAATGACCACTTGCAAGTATACCTGCTTAGCTTGTCTCCTGCACACATACGCAATGCCTGCATAGAAATCATAGAAAATGAGGGTTAAAGGGAGCTCAGGAGGTCACATGTAGTCCAACTGCCTGCTTAAAGCAGGACCAGCCCCAACTACACCATCCCAGCCAAGGCTTGGTCTACCTGGGTCTTCAAAACCTCCAAGGATGGAGACTGCACCACCTCTCTGGGTAACCTGTTCTAGTGCTTCACCACCCTCCTAGTGAGAAAATTTCTCCTAATATCGAACTTAAACTTGCCTTCCTGCAACTTGAGCCCATTGCTCCTTGTCCTGTCATCTGAGACCAGCCCAGCTCCATCCTCTTCACAGAGGATGCTGCATCTTTGCCGGTCGTCTACCCTGGGAAACAGACACCCCCACGCAGCAACAGAGGCTTGCTGTGATTTTTCAGTTTGAGATCACAGTGATCACTGCAATACCAGGGAAAGTACTGGTCCCTTTTTGCCTGTTTTACAGTGGTGGAGTTGCTAGAATACATTTCCCATTTTAATAGCGTTCTGGCTTTAAGGAACAGAGCAGCAGCCAAGAAATATAAAGGGGACATTTTCTGAAGAGCACAAGGGAAGGAACAGTGCTATAAAATGGCTCTAGCATGGGGGAAAATTAAGTGCACTATGCAGCTTTTGGCTTGCGATCAGTTCAAAAAGAGCTCGGCTGTGCCGAGAGAGGAAGGTGCTGGGCATCTGAGCCTTCACGATGCTGCCAACAACTGCCCCTATGAAGAACAATACGTGCAGCACGGGGTATGCAGGATTGTACCGATAACAGGATACCTCCATCATTTGCTGCCAGCCACAGCATTGGGGAGGTGGAGCCAGGACTCTGTCTCTTCTCTGGCTATTCCCCACCTATTTGATCTTGGATAGGGGAACCTGGTCTCTACGCCCTGGGACCAAGGTAGGTCTCATAGATGAACTTGTCTTCCATACCTCAACTCCCAGCTGCTTTGAACCATGGCACTCTCTTGCTTAGCTAAGTGTCCCCAAGCGATATATACACAGGCTAAGCTGTTGGCCATGGGAGTTTCTGACTGGTATTCTGTTAACCACTCTGATTCTTTCTAGCTCCCACTAGACAGGCAACAGATGTCAAATTGTGACAGGCAGGCATCTAACCCACTGACCTAAAAAAATATTGCATTGATTTATACCAACCCATCAACTTCACTCCAAACGTGCTGATTGACACCAGTTCGGGATCTGGGCCTGGGTGCTCCCAGATCATCATTCACTTCGATGCCCAAATCGATGGTGATGCTTGATACAAACAGCAGGTGTATTCCCCTTTCCCTGATGTCATGGCATATTACTTCACTTGTTTTACAGGGCAGAGGAGATCTTCTCAGGCTGCACTAGAGAGGGCTTTTTATGCTGAGCAGGGAAAATTAAACTAGAAAGCTGAAGAGATGAAGGGAAAGTGATTTTTGAGGTCACATTTCCAATAATATATATATATATATATGTTCTGTTCTGATCTCAGCAGTGAGGAGACGCCTGTGCTGAAAGCCAGCAAAGAGAAGCAGTTTGGAGCCTCCTTAAATGGACAAGTTATGCTGTGTGGCTAGACAGTCAAAAGTGCCTTGTACAATGGAGATTGTAGGCGGGAGGTGAGATGAGCATCAGCCAGAAGGAAGTTGAGAATTGACCCATCTGGAGGTCCCGGGGCTAGCCTGAAGGCTGACTGTCCACCCCGCACAGTGCTGCATTGGAGACTGTGCACAATATACTGGGCACCACGGTGGAAAGCCTTTCTCCATGAAGGCCAGTGGGATTTCGACCCTTCCTATAAAGGGGACTGGATTTTCACCCCTTCAGCCAGGATGCTGGTATGTCATAGCAATTCTGGTTCTATAAACCAGATCCTCGAATGATGCATTTTGGTAGCACCCTGTTAGCCTCAAGGGATAGATCTCATAAGCCTTCTAACTGAAGCGAGGATCTGAGAAGGGCTCCGCGTGGTAGTCTGATTAGGACATGCCACTGGCTTGTGCTTTTCTCAAAGTGGAGATCTGCTGTGGACCCAAAATCCTCCAGGGTGTCCTACCACCCAGCTCCTGCTTTTAGTACCAAATGCCCACTAATGGAAACTGGGCTGGCGTGAGATCAGTGGGAAACCTCAGCTGGAGAACCTCAGTTTATTTTCCCATGCTTGGACTCACCTGAGAGTTGAAACTTTTCTCTGCAGCAGGAAGGCCCTGATTTAGCACTTTTGTTAGAAGTGCCAGAGCTGTAAACTTTATATCCCTCGCACACCACCTCTGCTTGGAGCTGTATCAAGCATCAGATCACGTTACAGCGTGATCCCCCGGCGTGATACGGAACAAGGAAAGAAGGCATTTTTTTGCAAAGTCCCACTGCTGGGTGTCGTCATGAATGATCCCCTCCTCTTCAGCTTTTAGTTGCAGTCTGCAAGGCGTGGGGAAGAAAGGGACAGTTGGCTGGGGACTGCTATGAGAACAAGACACACATGCACACACAAAGCTCATTACTCTTGTTCTTTTACTCTGTCAGCCTGACCTGTCTAGAAATAACCAACCCCAGCAGGGAGTTAGTAACACATGAAGAAAGTAGGGCAGCTTCCAGAATTAGCCTCACCCCCCAGGATCCATTTAGTAGGGGCTGAAATGGCCCAAGTCAAATGTCTGCTGTGAAATCAGTGGCCAATTGCGTGTCCGGGTCCTGCTGTCAGGAATTCGAATGTCACCAACACCTCCATGATAATTGTCCTCACCTACCTCTGCTGGGAGTCCATGTGGGATGCCAAGGCTGGAATATGAAAGGAGACACAGCTCCCATTACCCCAACATCGTACTCTCGGGGCAAGGCTTGTCAATAAAGCTAGTGGTGATGGTCCAAGAATTCCTAGAAGATGCCGGGGGTTCAGTCTCACTTGCAAAAATGTCAAGGGCTCCCAGGGTCTGAAAGTGAAGAGACGCCATGGATATCCAGGCTGCAGCTTTGATTTGCTAAAAGCTCGAGTCACCTTTGCATATCACCTTTCTAAGTCACTGCATCCCTTTTCTGCCCCTGGTCAAAGGGTCTGTTTCCAGCGACGGACAGAATTCTTTACAAAATATTGAGTTTCTGTAACAAAGTCATTATAATACGTTGCTTGTCTCTTCTTAACTAGGTCTATGCTGAGCAAGCTCACGCTTGACTTCTCTGGCCTGTGCCTGCCGTCCTGCAGCCACCATCGCTTTGCAAGGGTTAAGGAATAATTTGCAAAGAGCTATAAGGCTCTTCACTCTTCTTTTAATTGCTAAGAGCATTTTCCTGCAAAGGAACCTCTGTTCCTCTTCCGTCGCCCTCCATCATCTTCTGTTTGCCAGTCAGCAGTAGAAAAGAGCTGCCAAAACTGTCACTTTTCTGTAATGCTGAACAGGGGTGTTATGTCCAGTGGTGCTATTACAGGTCTCTTTACCAGGTGTGGAGAATAAGACACAGGTGTTCTTAACTATAAGCAAATGTCTTAAAGCCTAGCAGGTGCAATTCTAAACCAAAAAGCCAAAATAACCTTAGCAGTTACAATTCTATTGCTGTAGTTACTAAAAAGCTATACAACCTGCTCACTGCCCCAATTAACATATGCAACAACACTGATTGATCAGGCCATGAGGTCAGTTCCTGGCTTCCGTGCCTTGAATCAGTGGTCGGATCTTTCAGGAGCTCGTTACAAAGGGTATTCTCTCTGACCTCTCTTTTTATATTAAATAGCTTGCATTTTCCAATACATCAAATTAGCTTAAGCCTTCCTCCTAATGCATATTAATAATCCTGCTTTTGTTTGCCAGATATGGCCGCCCTTACCTGGAGTTTTCTATTCTGAGGCAATCTTTTCATTCTTAGCTGGGGATAGGTTTTTCTCTGACTGGGTGCATCTACATGAGATGTTATGGTGATGTATTGATGAGCTATGGCAACATAACCCCATTACTATGGTGATGTCGGGTTGGCATGCACAAATGGTGACACTGACACTATGTTGTCATAGTGACAAGCTACATCGCCGTAGTTCGTCGCTACAGTGATGTAGCATCTAAGAATAACCATGCACAGTCAATTAGTGCTTGCTTTATTTTGAGACGTTACATCCGGCAACATGGCATTGATGTCACAGCTTGTCCCGCTGATGCTACATCGCCGTAGTGACAAGCTATGTTGCTGTAGCTCATCACTACAAATTTTGGTCTTGTGTAGAATGACTGTGCAGTACCAAATGCAGGGTCAGGGGCATGTGTAGAGCTACCTGCTGTTCCTCTTTTGCCCAGACTGTATTTATTTAATTTAGTTAGCCAACTTCCTGATTCCTTTTACATCAGGGACAGCATTTTTCCATCTGCTCCTTTTACAAGGCGCATGTCTAGGCCACAACTCAAGCTAAGCATGCACCTTAAGCTAAGCATAAAGGTCAAACCCAGGCCTGAAGGCCTCTGGTCCCAGCGGGGGACTTGGTTTGAAGGAGAATGACAGGGTTATCCCTAGGGTGATTCTATCTATCTTCTATCCGGTGCTGCCACCAAACCCTAGCCCTGTCTTGCTTGTGTTTCTTGTCTTGGCAGCTGTTGATCCTCTGGATCTTGGTGTATGCACAAGAGGTCTATGCCACCATCATGCCAAGACCATCAGTATGTACACCTAGGCAAATGTATAGAGGAGTAAAGGATGCTTTAGATTTACCATCCCTCTTTAGACCGTCGAGACTGTCTCTTTGGTCAGACTGAGTCCAGGCGGAAGTTGTAGCTTCTGCCAGAAAGCACCAGCATAGACTACTATGTGGTTTAAAAGTACACACGGCCTCACAATTTCCACTGCAACTAAATGTCATGTCATAAATACAGAGTAGCATGTACCCTCAGGCAAGAAAGGAGTAGTCATCACCAATAAATGCTCAAGCAACAAATACGAGGTTTGATTTGGATCTCACACCAGTCCAAGTACAGCGTAATGGTTTGTTTCAATGGAGTTTCTTCCAGTTTATCACAGCATGAGATTTGAATCAAGCCCATTGTTCTGACAGAAATTTACTGAATCATCAAACTGTGGGCAGATAAAAACCCATAACATGATTAAACACCTGATTTTTCCTCTAAGAAATGTTTTTTCAAAGTTTTCATCTGATGTATCATCTGCTCTTGAATTTCACTTTGTGGGAAAACTTCTATGATGCTTTTTCTGGATTGGACCAGTTTGGCATGCTGAGCATATGTCCTTTCTAGCAGTCCCTGTTGGCAGAATTTCTTTCTTTGATCCGTGCACCTTCCTTGCTTAGCAAAAATTACCTTATCCTTCAAACTACTTAGTATTGCCATGGGTCATCTTCTTCTACTGACTTGCAGGTCCTTTAAGATTCAAGCAATTCTATTGCTGGAGCATCCTGGTTTTTGTTTGTTGGTTTGTCTGTTTTTTACTGACATCCTAATAAAAGCCCGGCTATGAAGGAGTGGAAGGAAATTTGGAAGCCGCTTGCTGGATGAGTGTTTTGTGGAAGCTTAAGTGCTGGTGGACAATGACCCTGTAAGCTTTAGGATTAATTCAATCGCAAAATATGTGCTTAATGCAAGCATTACTGAGAGAGTTTCCCTGGGCACCTTATGCAGGTCAGAGCAGAGGATGGAGGAGGTTAGGACCTTTTGGATGTAAAATCCATGAAAGAATTTGTGTGGGAGTTTGATCCTGCTATCCAGATTAATTAATCTCATGAAAGAAAATATGCTTTTGCTGTGAACTGGTCTGGGAAAGTAGGAGGAGAACAACAGAGACTCTGAGCCTCCTGCGTACTGTCTATGTTGGAATCCTGTCCCAGTCTCCTCCTCTCCCCGGGAAGAGTCTGCCCCTCTCCCCTTCCCATGTGTCTATCACTCTGGTTGCTAAGCAAACAACTCTGCCTACCTGAGGGATTTCAGGTAAGAGGATGTGGTTTTAACCTCTCTATTGTTTTAATCCCTGACCTCATGGCCAGGGGGCAGGGGCGTAAGCCATGCCACTCCTTGAGGTGACCAGTGATGCTTTTCAAATTGATTGGTCAGCATCAAACAACACCTGCCTTGATTGGACCTGAAAGGTGAGGTCAGAAAGGTTATTTAAGGGCCTCTTTTTCCTGGAAGGAGGTGAGTCATATTGGGGAACATGGAGTAAGCCCACAGCCTCTGGAGCTCATCTAGCTTCCAGATGAACATGTGAGTAACTTACTTGAAACTTATCTAGAAATATAGCTTTGTCACAGGCAGAGAAAGACTGGAGTGACTCCTGGGTCCATTAGGGGAGCCCCAGGGCCGGGGCAGAGGGTGGAACGGAGAGGAGAAAGAATAAAAAAGATAACTTACTTACCGCCGGATGGGAGGAAGAGCAGAGATGGCAGGAGAAGCTTGCACGTGGCTCGGATCATGCCTTAAATTACTTACAGTTGGTGGATGATGTCACTCCCAGTCGCCGGCTGGTGGAGATAAAAGGGCCGGCGGTAAAAGGGAGCGGGTCGTACCCATGGCTGCTGGGAGGGAGCCTGGTTGGTGGAGCTGGCTGGAGGCGCGGAACACCAGAGCTGACCACAGGCACTCACTACGGCGAATTAAAGGAACCTGGGGGTGAGCCAGTGCCCAAATCCAGCATAACAATTGCAGGTGAGCTGGGAGAGAGAGATAAGAGCCCCGGCAGCATAGAGAAGACAATGGACCGAGGAAGACCTGAAGAGGGGGCTGCTGCCCAGAGAAGACCTGGAGAGAGGGTCACACCAGCGAGATACCGGGCAAGGAGTGGCAGGAACCTAAGATAGAAGGAGAGGGCCACTGAACCGAGTCATGGCCAAGCGGAGGGGTAGAGAGGCTACTGGCTCTACAAGGAAGCCTAATAGGGGTAGGGTCATGCCTGTCTTGAGGCCCATGGAGTTTTTTATTTGAGTTTTGAAAGGTGTTTTGTCTTCCCCTGGGCTAGAAAGAGTTAAGGGTGCGACAGCAGGGAGCTAGAGCAAGGGGTGAGCTCGTTATTTGTGCTTCTGGGAAATTATTTGGGCACCAACAGAAACAGTCAAGATCTGCCAGGCTGGGTAAGGGCGAGGTGCAGGGGAGGAGGAGCCTTGCAGAAGACATCTACGATGCAGGTGACTGACGAGGGTAACCGTGCTACACAAAGCCTCACCCACTGAAAGATTCAAGTCGTGGCAGGAAAGAAAGGGTGGACTGCAGCGCGTGGAAAAACCTCCCAGAAGGCCACTTGCGACGGCCAGCTGAGTACCGGTAAACACTCGGAGCAAGGAAGCCCGAGGTAAGATATGTGAGACCCAGCGGGTACAAGCTGACTGTAACATAGAAGTGTGTCTAAAGGTGACTAAGTTGGTACTGTTTGCTCTGAGTTATTCTGTGACACTTCTGTAACCTGTACTCTTCTCCAAGCCCAGCCTCTTTAACCAATAAAGTTCTCCACTATAAGGAGATTAGTGAACTGGCTGGGAGAGGGACTGGGGCATGCCTTATGCTCCCTATGTTTGCCTGGCTAAGGGAGGATACTTTTTGTACTTCAAGCTAAAAGAAGCACCTCAAGTTCTCGCTGTGGGTCAAGCACCCTCCAGGTATGCAAAACCTGTGTACCCTGGGGAGCACAGGGCCTGAATAGAGACCAGACCCCTGGGTGGTGGCAGCGGTTACCCCAGGCTTGTGGGTGTGCTCCAGGGGGAGAGGGGGGCCATCCCCAGGGGAGGCACGCCGAGCTTGGTAGGTGGACAGGCGCAGTGAGGTGTATGTTTCAGTGCAGTAGCACCCCCTGCTGGACTGCTGCACTGTCAAAATGATGCGTTCTTTTCTTCTTCTAGAAAACAAAGGCGTCTTTGAAAGGAGTGTGAGGTTTCTTTGAAAAGATTTATTACCCTAAGATAATAACTGCAACAATAAAACCTACCACCTTGAGAAATGGGAACAAGGATTGCCCTAGAGAATTTGTTGAGATACCACAATCTTCCATGGATGGCAATACAGAGGCATACCAAGGGCCTGGCCTACAGGACATCTGCACTTTGATTATTTTTGAAGACGCTGTCCTGAAATCCCTTGCACATGAGTTTAATGTGGGTCATACGATAAACTCTACTATTTCAATGGGACTGCTTAAATCATTCACATTAAGACCAATACATTTCTTTCAGGATTGGGCCCCTGACCTTCACATCACAAACATGCTGGATCTGACTCTTTTCCTTTTGTCACCAGTGTAAATCATCTAAAATCGATGGAATTACAACCGTGCAAAACTGGTGTAAAGGAGGGAGGAAATGTTTCCTGTTCTCTTAAGGAGAAGCAGATTAAATAAGTGAGTTTTCAAGGATGCAGGATTCAGTCATTTCCCCACGCAGCTGAAAATGCTCAGTGACACTACCAAGGACTCCAGTGTCCCAGGGAGGAATTCATAGGAAATCGTGCTATTGTTTCTCTGGTCTATTGTGTTAAATTGAGTGTTCAGATTTGTAGGGAAAAATGCAGGTTCTGACTCTGACAGCTCACAATAACAGTTGGATGCGAACTCTGCAAGGCAAATGCCTTCTGAGACTGAAAGACACTGCGGCACCGTGATGTTAGTGAGCATCAAGGTGTAGCGAATGCTGGACACCTCCCCAGTGTACAGGTCAAGAAATCCTTTTATTCCCATTTTCTTTCCTCTACTACACGAGCCCCAATGCCTTTTAGTTATATATATATATTTTTAATTTACTTTTAAACTTTTTACTTTGTAAATCACTTTCATATATACTTATCCTCCAGGCTGAAGTGCTACCCAAACACCTGGTCAACCTTTCAGTTTAGTTAGCCCTTTTTTCAACTGCTGTTTCCTTTCTAGATTTGAAAACCAGGAAGAAACTTATTGTTTTGAATCGTACCTGCTGTCTAGACTGCAGGCCTATAAACATGCCAGTTCAAGGAGGGAAAGCAGGCCATGGCGCAGGACTTTTAAAGGAACTTGTTGGTCTCTACATTTCTCTGGAGACTAAATTCAGCAAAGCTGTCATCATGTCTTGTGCACCTCCTGTTGATCCTGAGAAGAGGGGCACTTAGTTTCATAGTTTCATAGTTGGTAGGGTCAGAAGGGACCAGAGGAGAGCCAATCCCCTGCCACGGCAGGAAAGAGCACTGGGGTCAAATGACCCTAGCATGGTGTTCATCCAGCCTCCTCTTAAAGACTCCCAGGGGAGGAGCCAGCACCACTTCCCGTGGAAGTTGGTTCCAGATCCTAGCCGCCCTCACAGTGAAGTATCGCCTCCTGATGTCTAGTCTGAATCTACCCTCTGCCAGCTTGTGACGATTATTTCTTGTCAGTCCTGGTAGCGCTTGGGGGAACGGGGACCACCCCCAATGCCTGCCGGTCCCCTATGACTAGTTTGTAAATGGACACTAGATCCCCCTCGGCCTTCTCTCGTGGAGGCTGAACAGGTTCAGGTCCCATCGCCTCTCCTCATAGGGCCTGCCCTGCTGACCTCTGACCTTGTTGGTGGCCTTCTCTGGACCCTCTCCATGCTGCCCACATCCCTCCTGAAGTGCGGCACCCAGAACTGGACGCAGTACTCCAGCTGTGGCCTGACCAGTGTCGTGTAGAGGGGGAGGATCACCTCCTTGGCCCTGCTCAAGATGCATCTGTGGATGCGTGACAAGGTGCAGTTAATCTTTCTGGCCATGTCCCCACATTAGCAGCCCATGTTCATTTTGGCATCAATAATGACTCCAAGATCTTGTTCTGCCTCTGCACTGACGAAAAGGGAGTCCCCCAGCCTGTAGGTGTGCTGCTGGCTCCTTCTCCCCAGGTGCAGCACCTTGCACTTGTCAGTGTTGAAACGCACCCTGTTCTCATCCACTCACCCCTGTAACCTGTCCAGGTCCAATTGCATCCCACATCCCCGCACATCTTAGTGTCATCTGCAAAACTGAACGGGGTGCTTTTCACCCCCTCGTCCAAGTCCATGATGAAGCTGTTGAACAGTGCGGGTCCAAGGACTGAGCCCTGGGGGACATCACTGCCCACATCCCTCCAGGTCTAATAAGCCCCATCCACCACCACTGCCTGGATGTGGCACTTAACAGAGATTGGATTACATGCTCACTGAGGGGAACATACCAGCCATACAAACCCAGGACCATGATATGGCCTGAAGAGCTCATTTCCTCCCAGATTCTCCATTGGCACAGAGCTTTTCTTTATAAGCTTTTTTATTTTTAAGTATCTACGGAGGTTGTTCTAATACATTCTCTCATTGCTCAGTTTCATTCCAAAAAGCATGTGCTTGAAAAACAAAAGCCTTTTGCATTTACATCTTTCAGCACCAGTGCTTTCATTGTTTAGTGAGAAGACGCCCGATTGTGGAGGGTGCTCTGATTTAGAGAGGCTTTCAATCGCAATGAAACCGCTGTATACAAGTGGCCAAATGGAGGGACCTTAAACTACGTGTGAGTGCTGACCACAGCATGGTAGAGCATGCACAAAGAAAATGAGAATCAGGCCCTTTCTACGTTAACATGGCAGGTTTGGATTTCATTGTAATGAAAAATTATATGAGATGTGTTTAAAGCTGCCACTAGGCAACCTGTTGGCCTCCTGTTCCATCTAACAGTATTCCCAGCATTAATAGAGCCATTTCAATTCTCACCTGATGTGAGGCAGCTCTGGGTCTGTAGGTCTTTTAGGGCCCAGGTGAGAAAAGTGTTTGCTAAAAATAAAGTACAAGCAGCGCCAATCAACACTCGGAAATGTGAGTGTCTGCAAAATTACATTAGGGAGAAGCAGGGCTCTGTCTCCTGGTCAGACCATGGTCACGAGACCTCTGCCATAGCACAGATGGTTTCCTTTCACCGCTGTGAGCTAGGGAAGGGAAAGTTTAGCTCATTTTAGCCCCTTCCTCCCTTCTTTACTGTGCTTCTCCATAGGCCAGTGAAATGCTGACAACCCCCCTCCTCACCCAAATACACACGTAATCCAGATCAGAGGAATGGGGTCTTAATCTCACTTCACCTCTTAGAAGCAGGGCTTGTGATATTTTAATGGTGAATGCAATAAAGGTTCAGGACTTGGGTTCCAAGTGAGACCCTCCTACCCCCAACCACCGAGGCCTGAGAAGTGAGCTCTTCACTTTAAGAAAATGCACATAATCTCTGGTGCTTTTTTTCATCTCCCCCCATTTTGGCCAATGTGACAGTCTGTGAAATACTTGCAGTGTAAATTACGTGCCAGAAAACCAGGTCGCCCTGACAGCCTCACATCCCCGTGTGCACACCAAGGGCACCTGTATGCTAATAGGTGTTAACGACAGAAGGGGCCGTGACAATCACTTGCCCTGACCTCTGCCCCATCACAAGTGGGAGATGCAACCCAGCGGTCCCTTTATGAAGCTCAGGTGCTTGCTGTTGACCCGATGCCTCTATTGTGTAAAGACATCACACCTTCCTCTGCAGACCCCAGGGGATGGGGGATTTCCTTCCTCCTCTCATGAGCAGTCCTGTGCGTCTGGAAGGCAGGGCTGGGCATGCACTCTGGACACTCAGGAGCACTCCAGAGCCATCTCTTCTTCCTAGTTCACGGGCTTGGGAATGTGGAGAGCAGGGGTGTGTGGGTAGGTTTCATCTCCTGATGGCCTCCTGGGCTCTGTCTGGTGGTTGTAAAGACATAATCTTTAATAGTTTTAAGGTTTGTCTACATCAGTGGACACCAACCTTTCTGGCAGGGGTGCTGTGAGGTAAGCCCCAAACACCCCCAAGGGCCACTTCTACCCTCTTCCTCTCCCTGATTTGCTGCTCTGCTTTCTGCTCCCTGCCCTGCACTCCATGCCTTATTAACTGTTCTGTTTTCTTCTCCTTGTCCTGTGGTTCATGCCTGATTGGCTGCTTAGCTATCTGCTCCCTGCCCTATCTGCCATTGTTTTCCCTGCTCCCTTTATCATGTGTTGGATCCAGAGTGAATTGTGGCACATGTCAGCCACCCCTGCACAGCACCATGAGGATAGTATGCCCTGGCAGGGGTACTCCCAATTTCCCAGTTGTACTCTACCTACCCATCCCCATCCCTATACTCCAGACCCCTAAGTACTCCATGCAGGCAGGCTGCTCTGGGATCTTCCCCAGTGACAGCTTTTAAGGTGGTCAGAGACCAAGGTCTTGAGAATGACTCTGGGGGGGACTCCCCGCCTATGTTTACAGCATCCTTTCAAAGTATGGAAGCTGGACATGGATGCTATATTCCAATCTTGGCCTCATTCTCGCCATATACACCCATAGCCATTAGGGCTGTGCAAAGCTTCAGATCATGATTTGGATTCAGATATAATTTGAATGATTCAGAGGCTGAATCTAAAAATCCAAATCGAATCACTGAAAATTAGGTTTAGGTTGGAGAACAGAAGGCAATATTTTACAGTTAGGGTGGCCAAAATCTGGAACCAACTTCCAGGGAAGTGGTCCTTGCCCCTACCTTGGGCAAACTCAAGAGGAGGTTGGACGATCACCTGTCTGGGGCCTTGTGAACCCAGCATTAATTCCTGCCCGTTTGGAGCTGATTCAGCAATTCGGCCATAGAGTATAATGGGGAATCAATGAAATACCTATAACCTTTGAAATACCTTTGTTTGTCTTTTGGCTGATTTGAATGATAGCCCCTGCAGAGGCCACAAAGCATGCCAAGTTTTAAGGAGATAGGTGCAGGGGCTTGGGGAAAACTGCCCCTTAAGCTGTGGACAAGCAAAACTCGTGACATGGGTGACACTGTGTGTGTTAAGCCACAACAGGGTGAAAGCTGCAGGGTTGGTAGCCTCTGCTCAGGCCACAAAGTCTGCCAACTTTCAACGAGATAGGTGCAGGGCTTCTGGGGCCTTTAGTTGCTGACATGCAAAACTCGTGACATGGGTGCTTGTGTCAGTCTTGGGGCGTGGGGGTGGGTTACTACTGCAGGTCTGGCTGCTAAGCTACTCTGTTACCAGTTAACAATCAATCATGATTCACTCATGGACCAGCTCAATAAACAGTAGCTAGATAATGTAACAAGCAAAGATTAACACCTACAAAACCACAGACTAAGGAGAAGAAATAATCAATACAGACAATCAACTGCCCCAAGACAGACACAGGCAGTCCCACAAGCAGCCATGGCACGAGTTTTGCTGTCAGCAGCTGGGGGTGCAGGGCCCAGAACCCCCCTGCACCGATCTCCTCGACAGCTGGCAGGCTTTGTGACCTCAGCAGGGGTCACCATCCCTTCAGTTTTCACCCCGGTGCACCTTAACACACACAGGGTCACCTATGTCACAAGTTTTGCCTGTTAGCAACCAGAGGTGTAGGGTCCCAGAAGCCAGACTCGCCCTGCACCCATCTCCTTGAAACCTGGCAGACTTCATAGCCTCAGCAGGGGTGATCACCCCTGCAGTTTTCACCCACTGTGGTGTAACACATACACATAACATGAGTTTTGCTTTCAAGAATTTGGGGTGCAGTTTCCTCTAAACCCCTACACCTATTTCCTTGAAACTTGGCAGACTTCATGCTCTTGGCAGACGGTTATGATCTCTGCAAGTCTCATCCAGATCAGACACAAAACAACAAAGTTATAGATATTTCATTGATTCCCCATTATACCCTATGGCCGGATCTCCGAAGCAGCTCCACAGCTTCAGAGCCGATTCGGCCGAATCAAACTGGGAAACTGATCCAGAGCTCCAACTTGGATCATTGGCATCCAAATTGGCTGGATCCAAACCCAAATCAAATAGCTGCCTATTCGCACAGGCCTTTTAGCCATGTCACCACCCCATTGCTGCTCCCTCTTCCTTTCTTCATACACCTCAAGACCACACATCTTTGTGGGACCCACAGTAACTTTTCAATAATGATGCTGAGTCCTTTCAGGGAACATTGCATTCACAGATGTAGCCCCATATCTATCCAGCATGAACCATATTTTATTTTCATCAATATGAATCCTTTGGATTGGACTGAGTTAAAATGTTGTTAATTTGTGTTCACTGTTACCAAGAGATCCAGATTGCTCTCTTTCAGTGATCTGCCCTCATAATTTCATGGTCAGCCTGTTGGCTGTATTCCTCTGGGATGAAGTTTCTGGGAATCCCAATAACCTGTGAAGGCAGAGGACTGGATTCAATAACCTAGGGAATATCTTCCAGTCCTATAGTCCAATGATTCCTTGTTCCTCACTACCAAAATTAGGGCAAATACTGTCAATTTTCCTGAAGACTTGAAGCTGATGAATATATTTGCTCTGATCTGTAGTACTTCCAGAAGTATATTAGATTAGTAATTGCTTAATTTTTTAAAACAATTATTATCTCCACTTATCTGTTTCCCATGCAACAGATTGAAAAGCACAGATTCAAAGTATGGCTCCTGCTGTCTTTCCACATATTTATTGCTTTTGCCCCTTTCAACGTCTCACCATAAAAGTGAATGATGGGAACTAGAAGTGAGAAGATGATAGCTTAATTTCTCAAAATTTAAGTCATCACTCAAGTTTATGTAAATTGAAATGTCCAAAAGTGATGGGGAATAAAAAATGTAAACTTCATGGGATGATAAGAAGCCTGTTATTTTAATAAATTAGGGTCTGATGCCTTCAGTATTGATCTCCAAGGTGTTTTTTGGGGAAGTCATTTTACCCATTGTGTGCTGCTGAATGGGTGTGTACGCCTGTAAGAGTGGGGCCATACCTAATCGAATTGGATTAGATTCCTAATCTAAAACTTTAGGAAACATTCCTCTTATTACCATCACAATAGCACTGAAAGGTTTTTATTCATATCAGTCTCCCTTGTTGTGAGCAGTGTTCATTTAAATACTCTCAGGTACAGTCACTGGCTGCCCTATTTAGCTTAGCATCTCAAGAGACACGATAGGCAAAGAACAAGAGGCAGAGGGCGCATCTACACATACATTAATGCACCATAGTTACTGCACATTAAGTTTAGTACCTGCAATAACAAGTACTAACTAAATGCGCAGCAACCAGCACTACTGTGCAGTAGCACTAGCACACACCTTTTAAGTGCTGCTAATGTGCATGAGACTAATTCTGCTGCCCATTAGCACAACAGCACGGCTTTTGCTGTGACACATTAATGCACAGTAGAATTAATCTACTGCACATCCAGTGTCTTGTATAGACGTGCCCAGAGAGTACTAGCAATTCTTGGGGCGAATTCCAGAAATGCAGCTGCACTGGGATTATCTCCAGTGGCCCACATTGGGTATGCCAGAAACCTGAGAGCAGGATGCCTAGAGTAGCTTTGCAGGCACAATTCCAGGTTTGAGGCATGTGAGCAGGAGTCTGCTGGTGAGCAGTCCTCAGGGGCACCTCTACTGGGACATGTTGCCTTGTGTAGGCCCTCTGAGGGACTTGCCAAGATTACATGGGGTGCCGGTGGTAGAGCTGAGAACTAGACCTACACGAGACCCTTTGGCACGAGTTATAGGATAAGGCCCTAAAACAAAATACCAACTAGCTAGATGTTCATTTGGGGTAAATCAGGAGCCTCAATGACTATCAGCTGAGCTGAGTGGATTAATACTAGCCATATATCTGTGTTCATTTCCCTTCCTTCTCTTCCCGTTTTCTGAATCCATGAAACAAAAGCAGTCTGTGATGGATGAGATGCACGTGCCTTATGCTTGCTGCATACTAAGGATCAGGGCTTTTGGAAAAAAGTAAAGATGACTCGGCCAAGGAAGGGCGTTGCATTGTCATGGGGATGCTTTCTCCGGTAAAATTCCCACCCTAATGCCAAATGAGAAATCTCATATTAGATGGAAACGTACGAGCGGCTCACGGCAACCTCTTTGTCATCCTTGTCAGAAGCTGAGAGTTGAACCTCGGGTTTTCAGAGCTCAAGGCGATTTGAAATTTGCAGCTCCTCTCTTCACTGAGTCATTCAATATTCAGAACTCTGTTTGACAAAAATGTGCCAAGAAATATTAGGTTGCGGTATTTTCAAGGAAAAAAAAGTATAGATCCAAGTGGCAACGCAGCTCGTTAGGCTGCTGGGTAATAAAATACTTCATAGTTAAGAGAATAGCATGAATTACCTTCCCTGTGCTCTGTTTGGTCTTAGCTTAGCAACCAATGCCTCTTCAGGAAAGCGCTTAAGTGCATGCCTAAAATGAAGTACAAGTGAAGTGCTTGGCTGAATAAGGATGGACTCACATGTTGCTGAGATTTTTCTTTCCTTTTTTTTTTAAATCCTCCACTGACAGTTTTTAACACGTGTCTTTAGGAACTGACATCTGGAAAATTGAATCACATCTTAGCACAGAACCAGATAAAAATTTGAAATGAATGCAGGCAAATGACTCCTTTCTTTGACTGGATCCCAAAAAGAAAGAGACCCATGAACAAACTAAACCCTCCTCCCCCGCCCTGTGCATGGACTAGATAAAGGAGTTTCTTCTCTTGCAAAGTGCACAGAGATTGGAGGGATGACTATGATACAAGGCCCAAGGCAAAGAGGCAGCTCTGTTACTATTGTTTCACAGTGCCAGCATGGGCATTCTGCCACTTATTCCATGTCTCCCTTTCCTTGTGTGACCAGTGGGAAATGCCCAGTGCAATTGTTGTATCCTCATTCATATAACAAAAAAGTGAAATCCTGGCTGGCCAGTCTAAGCCTGATCGCTATAGTCATTATCTATCCTGCACTCATGTGGACTGAAACCCTTGGAGGTGAACAGGAAATGGCAAATTTAAGGCCAATAGCACTGTTGTTGGAAAGGGAAGCCACCTGACTTCCCTATTGCTCTACCCTATGAGACCTCGCAACAAAAGAAAGACAGAATTGCTTTCCTTTTATCCACCCTCCTGTTTTCAGTTTTCTGTGTGCTTCTCTTGTCATTACTTCCTCCACATGAGAATAGTTGAGTGGTACCTTCATTGGCATGTTCCCTACCCTTTTAGCAAAGAATTAGAGTCAGTGTGGGTGCATCTACACGTGGGCTTCACTGCACATTAGACTAATTTAATGTGCACTAAAGCATCGCTGTCTACACATGCGTTACAATTAGTGCTCAGTAGATTCATTTACTGTGGCATAGGATAGTCCTGCCAGACACAGATACTGTCCTATGTGGCAGTAAGCCGTGTTCCCTCTAGGCTGGGTGGCCATGCAGGCACACGTGGCAGTGCAACATGAGCACACCTGTGTGACAGTGCACGCCGCGCAGCTTAACGGGAACGCTGGCAGTCAGTTGTTGTGCTTAAATGCACGAATAGACGGTGATATTGGGACTAGTTTACACTGGCTCAAATTGAGCCAGAGTATGTTCAGTCATATTAACTGCATGTTTCGATGTTCCCAGCGATGATGTCAAGTGTATGGCACCCACCAGGCTCAAGGAATAGGCCAGCGTTTACAATGGCCTGGCCACAAGGCTGGAGATATTAGTATTTGTATTGTAAAGAATTAATCCTGCTTCATGTTACTTCTTTTTTTTGTTTTTTTTTGTTGTTTTTTACTTGCATGCACTCCCATTTCCCCTCCAAAAAGCTGCAAAGCAAACCAATAAAAAAGAAGGACTTAGGGAACTTTGATGGCTCAGTAGGGTAATGGGAAATCGGATTTTGCCTATTAGTTTAAATCCGTGGAGGGTTAGAAGTTAACATTACCTAATGGCTCCTGTGAAATCAGATGGTTACTTCAGCTGTTGGATTACTGCTTCTGTGGCAATGAGCATCTTGTTGAATGTCTCAGAACAGATGCAGAGGATAACGGTTACGAACATCTTTAATTTAAACAAATACCCATTTATTCTTGTACATAAGCAGGTACTTATAAGCACTTGGAGCACATCTACAACTTCAGACACCTGAGGCAAGCCTCATTACACTGCACAGTAGTGTGCTGGGCAAAAACCAAGCTAATATGCTACTGCACGGTAGTATCAGGCTACTACGCAGGGAGCAGCATAATAAAACTCATGCACTGGTGCTACTGCGCAGTACCACAAGTTATTGTACATTGATTTAATACTTGGTCAACCAAGCATGAAACTTAATGCACACTAACTACAGCACATTAATGAAGGTGTAGACATGCCGTTTTTGACTGCCATCTAGACCCCACTGGGATAGATGCTATATGGGTTTAAGCATATGCTTAAAGTTCAGCACATTTCCTTAAAGGCATTTTGCAAAAGGAACCTCATCCATACAGATGAGCCTCATTCTTTGCCTAAATTAGCTCTGGCAAGTCTTCCACTTCTCTACATGAAAAAGAAAAGAAATCAAGGTATCTGGCTCTAATGTCAAGCTATACAGCTTGTTGGAAGAAATGTTGAGTGTGAGGTGAGACAAGATTCTTTGGGTAAATCTGATATCTTTTATAAGACCGTCTCAAATAGCTGGAAAAAATTTTCTTTGCAAGCTTTCGGGAGTGTGAGGTGAGGAGTGAAAGGGACGTGCCTTTGCATCTGGCTGGCCCACAGCAAGGACTGAGACAGCTCACAAAAGAGGGTGAAGTAGATTCATAGATACATAGATGTTAGGGTCGGAAGGGACCTCAATAGATCATTGAGTCCGACCCCCTGCACAGGCAGGAAAGAGCTCTGGGCTTAGATGACCCCAGCCAGATGCCTATCTAACCTCCTCTTGAAGACCCCCAGGGTAGGGGAGAGCACCACCTCCCTTGGGAGCCCGTTCCAGACCTTGGC
>JAGPOW010000304.1:3178027-3201271 GCA_030014935.1 Caiman crocodilus
TCTAAAAAACAATTTCTTGTTGTCCTTTACTTGGGATGCCATCCTCAGCTCCATGGTAGCTTTGGCCCATCTAACTGCCTCCCTACAAGTGCGAGCAGACGAGGTATACTCTCCCCATTTCCACTTTTTATATGCCCACCTTTTGCCCATAGGTTGCTCTGGGTTTCTCAGGAACTAGATGTTTCCTCTTCCAGAACAGGAAGGAAATCATATCTCAGAGCCACCACCCCTTCTCTGCCCTGTCCCTGGAACCCTGCAGCCACACGCCGTCTGTTCCTCCAGGCAGATGGTGTGGCTACAATTTAGCCCTTTGCAAGCAAAAAGGAACAGATTGGTGGTCCTCTGAATTGTGCATAAGGGAACTCAGAGCAAGAAGGCTTATTAGCATCTGAACCTGTCCCAACATGCACTTCATTGCCAATTAAAGGCATGTACAGCACCATTTTATCCTGGTATTATGCTCATGGTATAAAACTACTCTTCCATGTACTTCAGCTATGCTTGTGATTTGGTAATAGGCTATATATTCTATAATATCTGAATTAGTCTTGACAGGTTGCTTACAATTGGCCCCTGCCCAAAGCATGGCATAGTCTACCGCAAGGTGCCAGACAGTGCAGTTCAGAGTCAGCCTTTACAGGGAAAGAAATTAAAAACAGCTCTTAAAGAAATACTTTTTTTAAGGCAACATATAAGTCTGTGGAATTCACAACTGCAAGATATGGCTGCGTAAAAAATGGATAGGTTAATAAGCACGTTAAAATAGATGGTCATGGGAGGTGCAAAGCTTGTTGCCATGCTCACTAGGATACACTAAAATCCTCATATCTAAATCCCTCACAGGGTTGGACAGTGTCCTGCATGGCTGTACAGCCAACTTCACGATGAGGGTTTTGCACCTCTTTTGGATGCATCAGCTTGGGCCGCTGCAGGTGGACAACCAAACTAGAAGGACCGTTGCCTAGAGTTCCAGCAGGAGCTGAAATGCTGAATAAATCAATGTGTGTTAGCTAGGAGCTCCTCCTGAGTAATATGCTTAACTGTCCTTAAAGCCCATAATAAAAAGCAGGGCAGAGGGGCACCGCCCCAGCCAGAGACCCTGAAGGTGCAAGGACTCAGCTGGGCAAATTGCAGGAACCCAAGTGCCAGTCCTCAAGAAAAGTGAAGGGTGTTCTCCTTGCCACTGCTAATATCACTCCATACTCCATATTTTGGCATAGAGAGAAGGAGATAAAGGGTAAAGAAAGCAAGGAAGTGGGTGCCTCTGACTACAAGACTACCTGACTACTACTTCTACGTACCATGACAGCAGAGTTATATTAATTACCTGCTTTCTCTCTCTTCCAGAGAGGTGAAAACCTGTGGACAGGGTGAAAATGAGCTGAGGAAACAAAATTGCTCCAGGCATTTCCTATGCCAGGCTCGTGCAAAAGGATGGGGAAGGATTTCTCAGATCAGCCCCATGAGCAGCTGAGTTGATTTTCTGCAGCTGTTTTGACCAATATGTCCTTTGAGTGACTGAGCGGAAGGATTGGTGATCCCTGGTGGGTTTATCTGTACACCGTGAAGGAGCCCAGGGGTGGGTTGTGTGGTGTCATGTGAGCAAGGAATGGGGGCCCAGAAGAGTGAAAAAGGTGTACAGTGGGGCCTCTGGGATTTGGTGCCCAGTCTTGGGGCCACTATTAGGAAGCTCTGTGGCAGCAACAGTAAGAAGGCAGAATCACATCATAATGGTGCATAGTCCTCACATTACCTTGACCCCCTTCATCTGTTTTTCTTAGATAGCCCACAGCTGATGTTCTCTCCCTGGAGCTGGATGTCTTTTAGGTGACCATGCTGCACCTTGTATCTCTGCCTGCTGATTTTGACGCCAGTGACCAGGGGGTTTTGATGATACTTGTGCTTCCTAGCCAGGACAGATGTTACCTGGCTTATGGTGACCTTTTTGCTTTTCCCCTAAGAGATCCCACAGGGTCATCCTAGGGGATGTGAAGAACAACAGCAGCTTTCTAATACACTGAGCACATTTTTGTGTCACTGCATGCTTTTTCTACTGCAAAAACCCTTATAGTTTTTAATGCAAAGAAAGGCATACCTCTGGTGCAGGGTGAAAGCATCAGGCTTCAACATCTGTTTGGACAGTCCTGCTGCCAGGCTACCTTCGGGCAGAAAACCTTGACCATCAGAAAGTAAACAGCAAGCGATGGATAAGCATGGGGGAGGACTGCTGCAGTGCTAAGATCAATAGACCTTCATAAGTGAAAATGGAGATTACAAAATGCAGAACGAAGGTGAGGAAATGCACCCACAGAGGAGGGAGTCTACAACACTGGTTAGGATTTCTCTAGACCTCGACGTTGTATCCCGAAGCACTGCTATGACACAGTATACGTGTGTGCACACTATGCTATGCAATCATGGGAAAGCACTCATTTTACATAAAGGTAAAAACACAGTCAGTGTCATGAGAAACAACTGCTCGTCTGAAAGCCTGGCTATTTTGCTATAGCAGGAAAGTTGGTGGTTGCGATAAGGCAGTGAGTCTCAACCAAGGTACCAAGCACCCTTGGGCACCTGGAGATGCTTTCCAGAGTGCTTTAGGGTGTCAGACCATACTATCAGGGTTAGGTCTGCAAACCTGATTCACAAGAGATTTTAAATAGGAATCCGGAGTGTTACAACCCTTCTGCCCTGCTGGGGTCTTTCTGAGCTCTTTGACTGCAGTACAATATATAGCCATTCCTCTGCGGCAGACTGAAAGCTGGCGTTTTCTGAGGGACTCAAGGCACCTTTAGTCTAAGGAGGAGTGCCTCGAGTCTAAGAGTCTAAAAAGATCGAGAACCACTGGATGAAGCTGTAGGATGATAATGGTGCCGTCTTTGTTCTTACATCCCTGTCCCCTGGTGAGATTTTCTTATCTACTCTACAGAGAGCTAGCAATAACAGATGCCCCAAAGGGAACACACAGAAATTTGGGGTGGTTAGAGGGAGTTTAGATCAAGTTAAAAATGGCCACCTGATGTAAGGCAAGTGGGGTAGGGGGACTAATGTGATGGCTTAGGTGAGTGCTTGTGGGGAGTATGGTTCCCTGGAGGGTCTTGAAGGATTAAGGGGCCAAACAGAGTCCATGGGAGGGGGTCTAGGATGATTTGGCAGGATCAGGGGTCTAGCAGAACCGGGGGGGGGGGAGGGCTTTAAAGACTGGAGGCGCTCTATCCCATTCCCAGACCAAGGATTATTTTTAACCCCTTGACCTCCGCCTCAGACAAGCAACCCCCCTGGTGAACTGATATTCCAGTCCTACCCTCTTTCCCTCACCCCGACTTACTTCCTTGGTTTCTGGAATTAGTAAAACTGGCAAGAGGAGTAGCTTGAAAGATGGGGGTCTAGTGGCTCAGGGGTGGAGGGGCTGGCTGATCCATGGGGGAAAGGAGGGGTATGTGGAGGGTCTGGGAATCTAAATATAACCTGATGTTAGGGGAGGTGGGGTATGGAAATCACAGCCCTGGGGGTGGGACTGGGGCTGGGCTTTCCCAGTCCTGGGGCTGCGCTGGAAAGTGTACAGAAGTTCAGTTGGATTGGTTTCACCGGACCTGATCTAAATTAGACTACCTCAAAGGTACAGTTAAAACAGACCAGCCATTTTTAGACCAATTCAACCCTCCTGAACTTCTGTATAGTTTGCACTTGGATCCACCTAACTAGGGAACTAAGTGTAAGGTCCACATCAGAGTGAGCTAAGTTACATCGGGTGGCCATTTTTAATGCAGTCTAACCTCTCTCTAACTTCCCCAGACGTCTGTATGTAGCCAGTGTCTAGAGCCTTTGCTCAGATTTTGGTCAGAGGCAACAAATAGTTCATGACTTTCTTCATGTCTGAGGCAGGTTATGTTTGAAGTTGGAAAGAACCATAGCACTGTTCCTTTGTCACTAAAGAATGTCAAAGGTCCCACATGAGGCACTCAAAAAACCCAAGAGATTCTTCTGATGGCACAAGAGAAATCTATGGCTTGACTAAATCTTTCTGCAATGAATTCCAGCCTGATTGCTTGGCTTCATCCTGCCATGCCATCAGTAGCTTTGCTGAATAGGTTCTGGAGAGGGCAAGCTCCACTGTGCATGGCCAACCTCTACCATTGGGGTCTTCCTCACTACCCAGACTGTAGTTGAGGCAAAAAATACATCATGTCACATTGTGGACGACTACCCGCTGACTAAGTTCAGCAGTGGACTACAGGAACTGTACACGGCCACTGAGGATGCTATCACGTGGCTTGGCAATTATATACATGCTGACTGACTGACTGAATGCCATGTGAATGTAGGGATTTGATACTCCCCCACCCTTTCACAACATGGCCCCATGAAGAGGAAACAACCTTGTTCATTGGACTTCCTTTTCTTTAAGACTATGAACTTAAAAAGGGCTGTCAAACTGTAAGGTGGTTCTGTCTTGTATGCACCACTGCCATCACCCTTACAAAGACACCAGAGCCCCTTTGAAGCGCATTTCATCCACCGGTAGCTGAGGTTTCTTTGAGCCCCTGAAAACTTGCACACAGCTTCAGCAAAGTTGGGAATATTTCCTCCTGCTCTCTCTCTCTGTTTTATTCCCCTCTCCCCAGCTGTTTACCAGTCTCCATCTGACCTTGAATTCATAAGCAGATTATCGTTGGTGACTAGAATAGGGTGGATAAGAAGAGCCTATTGGAATTATGTTCAGTTCTATATCCTTGCATTGAGGTTGAAACTAAAGCTACCTTAAATGATTTGTTTTGAAATAGAGAGTTCATGTCCTGAAGTCAGAGGTATCTTTGGCAGTAGGAGGAGCAGGGAGAGAGTCCATTGTTACTGTTTGGAAAGAGTGTGTCTAAATAGGACTGAGTGAAAAGCTTTTGTTCTGTCCTCTGCTGACTTCCAACATTTCAAAAGGTTTCGTTTTGTGCCCTGGGGTGAACTCAGGCCTTAGGTTTTCACAAAACAAAAAGAGAGAAAGAGAGACACCCACCCCACCCCTGAAATAGCCAGTAGCTTGCTGATGATGGCCCTTGCCAGGGATGTGGGAGATGTAGAGTAAAGCCAAAGGTGCGCCTAGGCCTACAAACCCATTTGGCTAGCATAATTAAGATCATTTCAGAGTCTACAGCCAACAGTACACTAGGGCATGAAGCAGCTATCCCATCATTGTTTTACCATCCAGGAAGGTACGGGACCTATTAATAGCCAAATTGACTGAAGGGCACCTTTGGAGTGAGTTCATGGCAGGACAGAACAGGAAGTTGTTTCGTCTACTTGCCAGGGAAGTATTCTCACCGCCAGGCTGTTAGGTATACTGCTGCCTCTCTTGGACTGGAGAAGTTTCTCCAGATTTCCTTTTCTTGTAAAACTGATAAATTCCTGAGAAAATCTGTGTTTTTCAAGAATCTGGTATTTCCCACTGGAAAAGCACTTCCTTTGAAAGTGACAGGCCAGGTCTGCTTGGAAGGTCAGTATCAGACTTCAGCTCCATGGGAAACCTATTGACCTAAATGTTGTGAAAATTCACAGAAGGTGGATGCTGCTGTTTTACAGTAAAGATGGGGTATATACAACTGTTGGGTTGGAACTCCAGGCAGGTTTGCAAGGAGATGTTTCTGTACGGGTTCAGCTTGGACAGGACTTGGCCAAAATGAGTTCTTGAGACAGGTGTGATGCCACCACTGACAGCACCCGACATAACAGTTTCTCCGTCAATAGCTTAAGTTATCACAAACATGAGTTCAGCAAGGACCTTGCCAACTTTTGGGGAACCCCATGGCAGTGTTGCAGTCAAGTCCATCCTGGTCAGACACCATTGCTGGCTCTGTTATATCAGGAACACTGTCTATGTAATCACTCAGAAGCTTGTCCATCTTTTGTCAGGCTCATCCTGGTGTTCTGCCAAGCAACATTAAGGCTATCAACCTTTCAGGAATATAGAGTAACTTACAACTAGCCTGAGCAGTAACTAGACAGGTAGCTAATGGAAAATGCCCACCAAGGTGGGATTGCCTGTCTGAGGGCACCTCATCTAGATGCTATAAGTGACTGTATTGTATGTGGCTTATTTGGAGCCCTTTAGGCTTGTAAAAGTTCACACTTGTTGCATAGCATCCTAGGAAGGGACCTCATGATGTCACATCAGGGACAGTCCCCTATTCAAGGCAGAACCATCCCTAACTAAACCATCCCAGACAAAAAATATCTGTCTAACCTGCTCTTGAAAATTTCCAGGGATAGAGATTTCACAATTTCTCTAGGCAGCCTGTCCCAATGCCTGAACACCCTCGTAGTCAAAAATTCCTCCTAATCTCCAGCCCACATTTTCTCAGCTGCAGCTTGACATCATTGTGAAAGTCAAAGTGTACAATGTCCACTACTCCCCATCTTCCCACCCCCATCCACAGAGCCTGTTACTTTATCATAGAAGGAAATCAGGTTTGTCAGGGAAGATGTGCTCTTGGTGAACCCATGCTGGCTGTTCCTGATCACCTGGTTCTCCTCTAGGTGCTTGACAGTGGATTCCTTGAGGGCCTCCTCCATGATCTTTGCAGGTATCGAGGCCAGGATGACTGAACTGTAATTCCCCAGGCCTTCCTTTTCCCCTATCTTAAAGATGGACACTATATTTGCCCTTTTCTAATTATTTGGGACTCACCCAACCTCCACAAGTTCTCAAAGAAGATAGCTAATAGCTCTGAAATTACCTCAGCCCATTCCTTCAGTACCCTTGTGTGTATCCCATCCAGGACCAGACACAGGCATGGGCAAACCAAGTGGCCACCCAGGGCCCAGACAGAAAGGGGGGCTGAAAATGGTATATATTATTATTATTATTATTATCATTTAGTCAGGCAAAGGGGAGCCCTATACTTAAAGATCACCCAGGGCCACCAGGAGTCTAGGTATGGGGAGGATCCCATTTGGCCCTGATGACTTAAAAGCATCTAGCTTCTCTAAGTATTCCCTAACCTGTCCTGCCATTACTCTAGGCTGCTTGTCTCCTTCCTTTCCTTTGTTGCCAACAGTACATGTCATCTTGAGCTCTGTGTGTGCAACCTCCTGCACTGGAAGAAGGGCTGTGACATTAGTACATGAATGGCTATGTTTCAACAGGCTCTGCCTATTGCATGTTACAGACATGCACTTCCTCGCGCAATATGACTTTTCTCCAGCTCAGGCTTTGTCAGATTCAAGAAAGAGGAGAGCCTCCTCATTTAGGAATTATGACTAGATTCTACTTACTTCTCAATCATTTGGAGATTCATATATCCTCACCACGTGCTTGTACAGCACCCAGTGCAAAGGGCACCAACTTTTTAGGCATCAGTGTGATTTTATCATATCGTATCATCACCATTATCATTGCAAGCTGAGCACTCTTTCTCATGTGGTCAAATTGTGAGCTGCTGTCCATTGTTTATTGGCCCCATGTTTGGGTTTTCTGGAGCGGGGGGATTGGTTTTGGTTTGTGACAAAGAGCATATATATGTTCATGCTAAAAGGCCCCAGTGGCTATGCTGCTGTACTAGCCAACATAGCTTGCAGTGAAGCCAGGCTTTCCCAGAAGGCTGCACCTGTCTCAGAACTGATACAGGCCTCTTTTTTCAGTCTTTGGAAAAGCAAACATGGTGAGCATCTAATCATTACACTTAGAGCAGCAGCGCGTGGGAACCTAGGTGTTCCTTGCTAGGAGCAAAGGCACTCAGATGGGATCAGAGACTCCTCGGCTGTGGTCTCTTCAGTCCAGATTATTTCTGTTTTAATCCAATGATTATCTAATATAAAACACTTTGACAGCCCATGAAGCAGGGGCCAGAACAAAGACTTCTTCCCATGAAGCTGAGTGCCTCTAGCCATTAAGCTCCAGAAGCAGGATCCCTGTTGCTGGTTGTCTCTCCCACCCCCAAACTGTTGTATCTTGACTGCGTGTGGGGTATGCAGTCCCTCCCCCCATCCGAGGCTAAGGCGTTGTGCGATGGCTCTCCCCTGGGAGATAGATGATTCATAGATTCATAGATGTTAGGGTCAGAAGGGACCTCAATAAATCATTGAGTCCGACCCCCTGCATAGGCAGGAAAGAGTGCTAGGTCTAGATGACCCTAGCTAGATGCATATCCAACCTCCCCTTGAAGACCCCCAGGTTGGGAGAGCACCACCTCCCTTGGGAGCCCGTTCCAGACCTTGGCACTCGAACTGTGAAGAAGTTCTTCCTAATGTCCAATCTGATGATATGGACATCATGGGTGATATGGGTTTGAATCCCATCAGGCTGGACAGAGTCTGCAACTGTGGTATGCATCCTCTCACTAGGATTTTATGGAGAAGGAAGTAACTATACTGTTCTTTTACTGAAGCCAATGTTGTTAGCATGAGTGTGGCATGCTCACAACATATATGCAGGATGGGGCCCCTCGGGGCCCTTGGATATCTTTCTTCTGAAAACAGGAGCTCAGTTGTTGGGATGCTTGGATCAGAGTGTATCCCAGGTACACCCAGGGGTGTGCCCTACCTGCAAGTGGAAGGGATGGGGTGGTCAGGCAAGTGCTGTGAGAGGGGCCTGCCGCCGGGGAGCAGCTCTCTCTTTTCTGTATAGTGCCAGGCCAGGACAAAGCACTTAACTATATACAAATCTATTGCTATACAAAAATAAATATGAATAAGAAGCATTAAATGTTGACAGTAGAATTGGTATGTGACACCATATACAATAACCTGCCAACAACACATTGTACTGCTTTGAGGGACTGCTAAACATAGAACAGGTAACTGGGAACTCAGTACAGGTGATCCACAGCGCAGGCAATAATTAATCCCCCTGTACAGATTAACATTAACACCCTGGAATAGGTAAATCAAGGCCTCAACCCAGGTAAGTTGAGGTAGTAATGCAATAGACACACCCAGGCAACTTACCCAGGTAAGTTCTGATAATAGGCAGTAAACAGATATAGGTAATATGAACAGGTTACCACCCACAACTATATTAATATCAACAGTAGGAAGTAAACTTCAGTCACAAAATAGAAGGTGTACTCAGCACCCCACGGGCCCCAGGGTAGAGGTTGCAGACCCTTCTCTCCCAAACCCACCTCCCCCATGGGACCCGCTATCCCAGCAACTCTCGCTCCTGCTCTGAAGCAGACAAGGCTCACCCCATGGAGGCCAGTCCCACAAGGGCCTTTCTCCAGTGGCACCTCCAGCTCCTCCTGATGGCCTTGTGCCCCACGTTGGCCACAGGAGCTCCTACGGGAGCTGAGCCCTAACTGCCGCCAGTTCCCCAGCCTCACACTGGGGTCTTTCCCCTTCTCAGGCCCTGCTCTGGGCACTATGACTCTTTTAGTTTAAAGCTGATCCACAATGTGGGGCTCCGGTTACCCGGCCAAGAGCTGGGGCTAACTTGAGCAGTCTTGAGCTGCTCTCAGTGTCAACTCTCTGTGCACCGACCTGCGCACCGTGTGGGACCCAGCTGCTTCCAGGGTCGGCTCTCTGTGCACCAATCCATGCACCTCCCCACCCAGCCGCTTGTTGGTTTTGCAGGATCAAGCCTCCTCAAGCGCCGTGCTCCAATCCACACACCATCGAGGCTCAGGTGGGGTCCCGATGACAGTCTTCTTCGGAGCTCCTCTCTCCTCATCGTCCTTCTCCACGTCTGCCCAGCGTGCTGAGCACTGGAGGCCCTGTCCTGAAGTCTGCCGGACCTGCAAAGTGCAGTCTTCAATCAGGTCCAGGGGCTCCTCGCCCCCGCCCCCTCCGAGAAAGGGCAGGCAAGCCCCTCCTGGCTCTCACCTGATTGGTGCAAATGTTCCACCAATCCAAAGTGTCCTTTTCCAAGCCTGGTTGTCTGGGAAAAAGTGGTGAGCATGCCACGAGAGCAGTGGGTCTGTGTCTGGGGAACTTTCTAGACAAATGGAAAGTGTCTAGTAGGGTTAGGTGCCGCTGGGGATAGGTGGTGGCTACTGAGGGGTTTTGAACAACAGCTTTGGATTTAGGTGTTCACGTTCTGCCCCAGTCCTGTCTGGAGGTGGCCAAAGATTTTATTATTTTTAGTTTGGATCGTGCTTGCTGCCCCTCCGCTAACGCACCCATTTACACGGACAGCAGGTGGAAGGGGAAGCAGAAGCCCAAAGGGAGGCAAAATGACTCGCCTGAGGCCTTACAGTGGGTCAGTGGCAGAGTGAAGCACAGACACCACTCTCCTGACTCCTAGACTAGCCCCCATGAAGGTGAGACTTATCCCCACGGTCATGCCACGGCATGTAGCTGTCATACCCGGCCATGTATTTCATTCAGCCGCTCAGAGGAAAGCTTCGGCCTGCTGAGAGCAGCTGGAGGAGTGAATCTGATCAAAGCCAGCCCCTGTAGCATCAGCGTGGAGCAAACCGAGCTGGAGAAGCAGGGCAGATGAAAAAGAAATGGGAGGGGGAGAGGGAAAAAAAAATTAAACCTCATTTGCTTCAAATTTCAGTGCTAATTAGAACTCGTAATTTTGCCAGTAAAATGCATGTCATGAAGCTGAGGCTTTGACTGCTCAAAAGGGTGAGAGGCTTGAATCCCTGGAGTCAGGGCTTCCTGCTGTGAACACAACCCTGAACTTGGATACTTTTAATTATGAATTGTTAACGAGTGCCATTTGAAGGCTAATGCTGAACTGGCATGTACTTGAGTGTGGTTTTTCCCCTTCTTTCCTCTCCCCACCGATAAGACCTGTCCAAGAAAGAGGAAAAAGCTAAAGGGAAAAGAAAATCATTGGTATGTTAGATGTTTAGTTTCTGCCTGGCATCACACTGGTTATCTTGTTCCATTTCTAGTTGGAAAAAAAATGTCCTGCAGTGAGAGGCATGTTGCTTTATAGCCAGATATAAACAGTGCACTGGTGAGAATCACCGGCTCTGGAAGGAGGAAATTTTCTGAGGCTACTTTGCACTGCAGATCTCAGGGATGACATGCTGAACTTCTCTTTCAAATGGAAAGAAATCAATGCCGCCAGGTAAAACTCAGGGAGAAAACACTCCAGGAAAAAAAAAGACTCCCCCCCCCCCCACCCCGCCCATAAAAAAACATGAATAAGATTCATGAGGGACTTTCTCAGCTCATTTATTACAGGAAGGCCCAGATACATAGCAATGATCAGCATAGGTCCCTGATTTAAAATAAATAAATGAATAAATGAAAGAAGGAAGAAGAAACTCAACTTTTCTGTATTGTATTGAATTGACACCCACATTAAACATGGGCAATGCAAAAAAAAAAAAAGCCCCTATAGATGACTTCTCAGGGCAGAGAGAAGGGCAGCAAGTAGTCCACGGTTTGACTCCTGGAAGAGAAGAGTCCTCTTGGGTAGTGCTGCACTGCGAAGTAGGAACGAACAGGTGAGAGGTGGTGCAATCTCCATCCTTGCAGATGTTTAAGACCCAGGTAGACAAAGCCTTGGCTGGGATGATGGAGTTGGGGCTGGTCCTGCTTGGAGCAGGGGTTGGACTAGATGTGACCTCCTGAGCTCCCTTCAACCCTCATTGTCTATGACTAAGATTTGGTGATAATCCAACTCTCCCCCAATGCCATGTGTTTCATGCAAGTCACGTGGAAGTGCCTTTTCAGATGCTAGGCCCCTGTGCTTGGAACCTGCTTTTAAATGAAGTGTCTCCTATTCAGGGCTGTCAATAAGCCAGGCTCTTTAGAAACAGTGGCCACTTACTTTGGAGGCTATGTGAAAGCTTGCCCGAAATGCTGGGTGATGAACAACTTTGAGTTCTCGGCCCTAAACATGTCTCTGCCTCCGCTCCATGTCACGGTGGGGTTATGAAGAGTGAGGTATGGCAATATCACAAGGACGGGAGTTAGGTAAAGGCCTATGGGATAGCATCAGGGGTGTTGGTTGTAGTCGTGCCAGCCTAAGGACATAGGCTAACAAGTGTTGCTCCCTCTGCCTGAAGAAGGGTGTTTGTACCTGAGAGCTTGCAAAGAAGATGTTTTCCAACTATTTGAGTTGGTCTAATAAAAGATATCAGATTTACCCAAGGAACCTTGTCTGCCTTTGGCCACTGCGGGTCAGCGATGCTTTGCAGTTATACAACACCTTTCATTCCAGAGTCCCAAAGCACTTTACAAAGCGGACCCTACCCCTGCGCCTGTTGAACAGAAGCAACTTGATCTACAAGAGCCTTGGAGAGGTTATCTCACCCCACTGCTGCCTCTAGTTTGGGTCACCTATCCCTCCGGAGCCACTACGCGAGCAGCAGCTACAGCGAGCGGCAAACCTGATGCCCACCAGCACAGCTGGCATTGCAGGACCCTCCCTGCTTCCTTTTAATGGAAGAGCTTTGTTTCTGATGACCTCTGCTATGAGCATTAGGGTCCTAGAGGTAAAAAACAGGAAAACGCTTTCAGTAGGAGGCAGTTATGTAAGTGGTTGCACAAACAAAGTAGGCAAAGGAGCTCCTCGCATGGAGGGTGTTGTCTGCAATGCGCCCCAGCCCGGTCCTCCACCTGGCTGTGTCAGTGACCTCGATAGCCAGCCGACGGCTCAGCGTGGGAGGCAAGAGCCCTCAGGAGGACGAGGCTGGAGAGATTCAGCTCTCTCTTCTTTCCTCTTTGAATAACAATTCAATTATTTTTCACTGTGTTGTGCAGAAAAGAAGGCTGCTAATCCTGTTTAACCCTCTTTGGCTTTTTGAAACAGTTGCCTAAGCTTTTAGTATAATGAACAGGCGTGACCATAGCCAGGCACTGTTTCGTTCCGTGCTGCTATGTGCTTCACTTGACTCCAGCCAGCATTGCTGTTTGCTAGAACGGTGCCTGGAGACCCAGCCATGAGGCTGGCTCCCACTGTGCTGGGAGCTGTACAAATATAACAAAAAACCCGCACCCTGTCCCATGATGTCCAGACTAATTCCTTGCACACATTATTTCCCATCCTTTGTGATTTTAAGTCAAAAGCCAATGAAACCAGAAGGTCTATTGAATTCACTGGGACTTTAATCTTCACTGTGCTGACTCCCTGGGGTCCAACGCTCCCAATGGTTTTCCTGTGCTCAGTAGGACTATATTACATCTTGAGAGGCTTGTTAAGGTGCATTTTGTCCTGAAGGGATTGCTATAGGGTTGCAAAGGGCCAGGCCTCCTGTTCCCTCTCTTCCTCACACATGCAAGGAGCATCCCTGCTCAGCTCGATGAGTTGTGCACGCATGATCCCGCGTGCTGCAGCTCCCGGGCTCGGTGGGCACTTGGAGTTGCAGGAGGGCTGCCTTGTCAATCAGCTCCCTGTTTCAAGCTGAACTCCACTGCTTTCCTTTTCATTTGCTTGCAAAATAATTGGCTAACGATTGGGCTTTCCCATTCTGCTGCTTTCTTTATTCCCTCCTCATCCCAAGGCTGCCTGCTTCTCATTCCATCAAGCAGCATGATGCACTTTCCCCCCTCCCCAAAAGAAAATGTAAAACCAATTTAAATCCAATTTGATGTTGTTTGTTTGAGCATTGGCTGTCTGGTGTGACTGAGTAAATAATGCACTTTGTCAGCAGGAGACATCATTGTATTCCTAATCGATATGCTTGACATGAACTAGCATCCTTTCTTATTAGATGGTTTCCACCTGCTAAATTTTAATCACAGCTCTCTTTTACAAACATAAATCATATACATAGATACAGTCAATACTTCAGCTAGTTGTTGATTGGGTAGGTTGGGTGGGACTGGGGGGGTTAGATATTATTCCCTGTAGAGAAGGACAGATTTTGAATGCCATTATTTTCACATAGCAGTAGCAATTTTTTTTTTTCTACAAATAGTCCATTGATTCAGTGGGGCTTTTGTGGTGCAAGCTGTTGTTCAGACCGATTACAAGCATCATAATTTGGCAACTGTCGTGCTGAGATGCACAGATGCGGGCTCCCGACAACCAGCTCTGGTCAACTACTGCATGGCAAGACACTTGTGGTATTAAGAGTATGAGTGGTCATCCAGCAGTTATGGGTAAAACCCCAGGAAAGGGGAAGGTCCTCAGCACTGATATGTCTAATGCTGCAGACGGTATGCCTGCGTGCACAGAAGGGTGGAGGGAGTAAACGCACAGACTCTGCTCTGTGGGAAAATCAGAAATGCACTGAAAATATCTGGTTCAGCCCTGAATGAAATCTGGAAATTTCCTGTGGGGAAAATCTGAGGGGAAGGGGGAAAAATAACTTTTTTGGAACAGTTTCAACCATAAGTGTGGTTGCAAAGAGGATGGAGCTGGGCTGTTCTCAGTGGGGAGCAGATGACAGAGCAAGGAGCAATGGGCTCAAGCTGCAGAAAGAGAAGTTGAGGTTGGGTATTAGGAAAACTTTTCTCACTAGAAGAGTGGTGAAGCCCTGGAACAGGTCACCTAGAGAGGTGGTGGAGTCTCCATCCTTGGGGGTGATTAAGACCCAACTAGACAAAGCCTTGGCTGGGATGATGTAGTTGAGGCTGGTCCTGCTTGGAGCAGGGGTTGGACTAGATGTGACCTCCTGTCACAACCATCAGTGATGTATAGGGGGTGCACATGGGTGCACGTGCACCCCTGAGATTGGCCATGCATCCCCTGGAAATGTCCGGCGTGAAACTGGAAGTGCCAGCGGAAGTGCACTTCGAGCTTCGCCACTCGTGAGCTTGGGCTCAGAGATTGGTCGCTGGTTGACCCCCCCTCCTTTCCTTGGTTGGCATTTTGCCATTGGGCGACCTCCCTCCCCCCCCAATTGGTGACTGGCCACTAGGGGACCTCCCCCGAGTCGGCGGCCGGCCTCCCTCACCCCGTTGGTGATCTCATGCCCGCCCCAGACTCGGGAGGCACTAGTCGCCCATGCTTCCAACTCTCCTTTTCAATGACTGTGATATTATTTAGAATATTTCAGATTAAAATGACCCATAGAGGGGCACTGGGGAGGGGTGGGGAGGTAAGGTCAGAGGATCTTGGCTAGGTCATGGGTCCCACCTGGCGCTCCAAGGAGCCACAGATCTTGGGAGCAAAGGCTCCCAGCTCCACAGCAGGAAGCCTTGAAGTCCAGACAACCCTTTTCCCAGAACAGTCCGTATTAGAGAGCTGTTCAGGAAGGGTGGATGCTGGAAGCCAACGCTTCCCATCAGCTTGCTACAAGGTGCCAGGAACCCTTGCCTGTGTTTTTCCAGAAATGTGTAGACATCAAATATTTCTGATTGTCAACAAAAGCCTGTTTCATTGGAGAGCTCCTACCCAGAGATAGTGAAGGCCTCAAAATGATATTAATATATGACAGGTGGGATATTTCATTAAAAGAAGCTTTTCTTTTAACAGGGATGGACAAATGCATCGATTATCCATAAATCGAAGAGCCCTAGACAGTAGCACACAAGTTCAATTCATTCTGCTATGTCTTTACTGACCTTTGGAAACATAGGAGTCCAAAGCACTCTCTCTCTGGTATTGCAGGGCAGCAAAATTTGCTTTGAAATGTCAAGGTTTGTCCTTGCAGCTTCCCCTCTCCTTCCACCTCTCACACGTCTTCAAAAAGTGCTGAGGGTGAGATTTCACATTCTGGGGGAAACCGGCTCCCAGCATGCAGCATTCAGTCTTCGTAGAAAAGGATGTTGGCAAAAGGGCAGTTGCCCCATTGCCGTTAACTGTGCATAATGGAATAGTTGGTGCATTTCTATTATGTGCGTGGATGGGAACAACTGAGAACACGTATTACTTTTATTGCATTCGAAGCCAGAGGTCTAAGTAACATGCAAGTCATTAAAAGGGAAGGAAAAAAATATATAAATATATATATATATATATATATATAAAGTGCAGACACCAATCTAAATGAGACCGCTTACAGAAAACCACATAATTAATATCCGTTCAGCCTCAGGCTTTTTGAATGTCTGTACCTAGCCCTAACTTTCAGTCTGATACCAACATAACTCAGGATACTCCAGGGTAAAGTGACCCCTCAGAAAGTGAGGAATAGCTATGTATCAATGTAAATGGCACTTTCCATTCTCCTAGGCAGTTCTGTCTCAGCGTAGCTGCTTGCTTAAAGCAAGCTGGGTCCTCTGAGACCTTCTAGCGAGGCACTGTAATAGCAGGAACTGCAGCAGCTGCCCTGGAAGACCTGATCCTGGGTCTGCTCATCACTGCACAGTAAAGTTAATGCACTATAAAATGTGGGGTAAATCATAATCATGTCATGTGTTCACATCCAAAACTGGACCCAGGACTGCAGATGTGGCCTCCCCAGTGCTGAAGAGAAGGAAGAATCACTGCCTTCGATCTGTTGGCAATGCTCCTACTGATGCAGCCCAGGATGCCATTACCCTTCTTGGCAACACGGGCACACTGCTGGCTCCTGTTCAGCTTATTGTCCCCCGTGCCCCCCAGGTCCTTGTCTGCAGAGCAGCTGCCCAGCCCATCACCTCCCAGCCTGCACCGGTGCAGGGGATTGCTCTGTCCTAAGTGCAGGACTTTGCACTTGTCCTTGTTGAACCTCCTGAGGTTCCTTTTGGCCCAAGCCTCCAATGTGTCGAGATCTCTCTGAATCCTAGACCGACCCTCCAGCATATCTACTACTCCCTCCAGCTTGGTGTCATCCATGAACTTGCTGAGGGTGCACTGCATCCCCTCTTCCAGGTCGTTGATGAAGACATTGAACAAAACCAGGCCCAGGACTGACCCTTGTGGCACTCCGCTTGGTACTGGCTGCCAACTGGACATTGAGCCATTGACTACTCCCCACTGGGCATGTCTACACAAAACGCTACATCTCCATAGCGATGCGCTACGGCAGCATAGCTCATTGCTATGGCAACATAGCATCAGCGGGCACTAACCTTGGCACCGCCACTACTGCACAGTAGCAATGAGCTCCTGTGCAATAGCTCTTTGCTACTGCACAGTAGGGTCAGAAATGACCCGTGCACCACTTGGACTGTCCAGCATCATAGTTTCATAGTTTCTAGGGTCAGAAGGGACCTGAACAGATCATCAAGTCTGATCCCTGCCCTGGGCAGGAACGAGCACTGGATTCCAGGTGCTAAGGTCAAGGTAGCTCACATCCGCGGGTCTCCCCACATCCACAGAGCCAGTCACCTTGTCATAGAAGTCGATCAGGTTAATCAGCAATGGCGTATCAGGTTAGCTATTGTTGGTCACTGTTATCGGTATTACTATTATCGAAATTAGTAATAATGATAATAGTCATTACTATTGTTGCTGCTGCTATCACCCTCAGAATATCAACTGAGCATCAGCCTTCCAGCATACAGGAAGCTGTTCAAAGAAACACACCACAGCATACTGGAAAACAGAAATGTCATCAATTTAAAGACAGACAAGGTTCTTTGGGTAAAGTCAATATCTTTTGATCTAAGGAGAAAAAAAAAACCAACATATTGTCATAGAAACTCCCTGCTGCTGAGCTTAAGGAAGGGTGACCTGCTAATTTGCAGCACATATAAGCATTTATGTAGGAGCTGATAAAACAAAACGCACCATGATTTTTTTGTTAGAAATCCAGATAAAAAAAAAAGTACACAACGTGGAAGTGTTTTGTAATTTTCATGAATTGAGACCACCCGACATTTCTGGTTTTGAGTCATTTGTTTGATTTTTTTTTTTTCCCCAAAGAAAAATGGAAAATTGAAAATGGACAAATTTCTCCAAGAAAAGCAGATGGGGTTGGCTTTTGAGATCTGAAATGTTACCAAAATAATACTAACAAAAACTAATGGAAACATTGTGCTTTCATCAAAACGGCATTTTATTTGTTGTGGGGAGGGAGGATCCATTTTGATTTATTCTAATAAAAATTCTCCTCAAGAGTCCACTGCTGAAGTCAGGCTTTTGCCTGCTTCTGTGTTTATCTTTATCAATGTTTAGCATCTAATAGAAATGTTTTCCACTGTTCTCAGAGCTCATCCCCTTTCAAATCTCCATAATCTCTCAGCCCAAGTATTAAAATTAGTCTCCTCTTTTATCAAGCATATCTTTCATGGGCTGCAACCTGATCAGCAAAATCATCAATATTTTCTAATCAAAACATGTACAATAAGCCTATTAAAAAAAATACTGCTAATCACTAGGATATGTGCCTTTCATAAGCTGACTATTTAAAGGCAATTGGATTACATTTCCCAACAGCATCTGATCTTGGATCAAAGTTACAGCAATACTACATATTACGTGGCCCGGTTTCTGTTCCTTCCTACAATGAATTTTAGATGACAGAGAAGGACACTGGAGGTCAAGATAGAGCCTGGGTTGCACTCACCGGGATGCACAGTCCGTTCAAAACTCGATGAAGGACCACATCAGTTATCCACGTCTATGTAAAACGATTTGCCATAGACCAAAGCTGTCTCATCACTAGAAACACAATACTGTTAAAAACAAAACCAATAGTCTTAAGCTTCAACAATAATGGCGTTGGTGCTACCAGAGCAGAGTGCCCTTTTCTGGCTTCCCCTATTTCTGTAGTGTGACTACATAGAAAGAAATCTGATTTGATTTATACCGGCCACATCTTGTATCCTCCTGGCACTTCTATATTTGGAGAGAGATCCATTTTTTAAGTATTGCTTTAAACACTAAAATCCAGCCTCAGTTGAACCACTACCTCATCGTGTTTGTCCCCGATGTAGGTAAGCAAACAAATATATTCTTCTGAAGTTAAATATTAATACTGTATCAGGAACAAAACAGATGATTAATGGCTTGGATGCTTCCAGCTGGCAAACCAAATTACTGAGAATATTGGACAATACAAACTTCATAGTAAATTGATTATTTCAACCTTGCTTAAAAGTAGAACGGGGGAAGAGGGGGGTGGGAGTTGGAGGCCTGCGGATGGCCCATTCATGCACGGATTCAGACCTTGCAAGTTGTGCTATATTATTTTTATTGACCTGCTTGTCCAACTTGGCTTATTGTGTTACTATCAAATAGCTGAGGCAGAAAAGATGGTAATGTAGGACCTGGGCTGGATTCAGATGGGTGACATAGCTAGCCGCACGGGCAAGATTTCATGGTGAAGCACCAATTTAGTGAAACGGGGCAAAGATTGCACACGGCATGTTGAATGTGAAGCACGTGATTACCTTAGCTTGTGCAAAGCAGCTGCTAAGAAAGCACAAAGCCACCTCCGGTGAATGCTGCCTTTCGAGGTGCCCCATTGCAGAAGTCCTTCTTGGAGGGCAACACCTGCTATTCTCCATCATGAGAAGACACGTCTATGGGTGACTAAGGACCGCTCACTGTCCTCTACCCCTCTGCACTAATGCCAGACCCACCGGAGCGTGACTAGTTGCTCTGTAGCTGCATTGCCCCCTCGTCTCTTAGGATCTCTGGCTAATTCCCTAACCTCGTTTCTCTCCGCATCCCAGCCTTGCCAACTGTTGCCGCTCCAGTGCTTCGATGCACAGTGATGATTGTTCTGCAGTCTGATTGGAAAAGTATTCTGCCAGAAATGTCTGATGCCCTTTTAACGTGGCCAAGATGGAACAATGGAGAGCTTGAACTCCACACGCCCAACTGGTTAAGAGCATCAGTGGAAACAAAAATAGTGTCTGCTCTTTCTTAGCTCCATCTACCCTCCATCCTTGTAAACATTTGGTTGTTGTTGGGGTTTTGTTCTTTCCACTTCTTCTCCATTTGGGGAGGGGGGTCACTAAAGGATGGTTTAAAATGCTTCTGAATGGACTAGGACTAAAAACAGCATTAATTAAATCAATAATAGATTTTCTTCCTTCCTTCTTGCCAGACCTAAACTTTCTCCACTGCTTCCCTAGGGTGCAGAAGATTATAAGGTTCTGATTTGGAAGAGTGACTGCAATGGGAGATAACAGAGTCAGGGCCTTTTAGTCAGATAAAACAGGGTCACATTTGAAAAAAAACACAACTGAAGGCCATTTGTACCCATGAGACGCACGTGTGCATAACGGTACCCTCAAATACCGTTCACACTTCAAAGTAGGCTTTGCAGGTGCAAACAAAGCCTGTGCACGCACACATGCAAATGTGACCACTGCAGGGCAATTATTTAGCTTTCAAATCTTTGCCCTTTAATGTCTCCTACATTAGTGGCTGATACATGAAAACCTTGCCTTCACTGTGCAAAACAAATTGTATTCTATTAATAGTGCGTCACGGGTACTCGTCTCCATCTGAAAGGACACCTAGCCTAGAAACAATAATAGCCACAGAGAAGTGGTAAATATTGATTTACAGCTATTTTTTTTTTAAATGACTGAGCCCATTTGTGGAATCTCGCAATTAAGTTTTCCATGTTAGCATCCACTCTCCCCTTCTAGAGTTATTCCATCAGCAAAAGATCTAAGACAGAGGACAAGAAGATGCACCCCAGCTGTTATGAGATCAAAAGAAAGCATGTAAATGGTCTTTTAAAGAGCAGACTAATATATAGAAAGAGAAGAATCCCCTGGAGAAGGCTTAAAGAGCCTTTTTTTTTTCTTATGCAACTTGAAGGTTCAATTGTATTTATTGCTCTCTGCGGTCAGCCCTACAGCACTTTGTGCTATTAAAAAAACAAACTGGCATGTGCCTCCAGCGCAGAAGTTTTGCAATCTCTGTCACCTCCTAGCTACCAATGATTTTTGCCTTTGTAAATATTTATTTCCATGAACCAAATGAAAATGGCACAGTATTAATGATTAACTGTTCATTCCTGCACAATTCACGAGGGATATCTAGGCTATAACTCGCTGCCAGGCAGACTGCGGTGGGGGGTTGGGTTGAAAAATAAATGAAATTGGTGTAGAGCTTGTGAAACTACTTTCCCCCCATGTTGCCTTGGGCTGCTCTGTGCTCAAGCTTTCCCTGCTAAGCTCCTAACTAGAGTAAAAGTTTGTGCCCCTTTGGGACCTGAAATGGCATTTCATACTTACTATACACGGTGTTTTGCTTTCTGGACTCACAAAAGACTTTCTCAGCCTAGGAAATGAAGTTTCATTTCAGCTGCAGATCAAATAGGCAAGTTGGCTGGCTCTGTTGCAGTTGAACTCCACAGACAGGCAGAATAGCAAGGGGAACATTAAAGAAGCAGGCAAGAACTAGACTGTAAAGTAGATATGCTGGAGGATAGGGCTAAGATTCAGATTGGGCCAAAAGAAACCTCTTGAGGTTCAACAAGAACAAGTGCAAAGTCCTGCACCGAGGAGGGAGCAATCCCCTGCACCGTTGCAGGCTGGGGGTGACGGGCTAGGCACAGCTCTGCAGAAAAGGACCTGGGGGGGCAGGGGACATGGAGCTGAACAGGAGCCGGCAGTGTGCCCTTGGTGCCAAGAAGGCTACCGGCATGCTGGGCTGCATTGGTAGGAGCATTGCCAGCAGATCGAGGCAGTGATTCTTCCCCTCTATTTGGCACGGGGGAGGACATCTGGAGTCCTATGTTCAGTTGTGGGCCGCCCACTACAGAAAGGATGTGGACAAGTTGGACAAGTGTCCAGCGGAGGGCAACAAAAATGGTTGTGGGGCTGCTGGACATGACTTGTGCGGAGAGACTGAGGGAACTGGGTTTATTTGGTCTGCAGAAGGGAAGACTGAGGAGGGATTGAATAGCAGCCTTCACCTCCCTGCAGGGGGGCTGCAAAGAGGATGGAGCTGGGCTGTTTTTAGTGGGGGCAGATACAGGACAAGGAGCAATGGGCTCAAGCTGCAGCAAGGGAAGTTGAGGTTAGATATTAGGAAAAACTTTCTCAGTAGGAGGGTGGTGAAGCACTGGAACAAATTACCCAGAGAGGTGGTGGACTCTCCGTCCTGGGAGGTTTTTAAGGTGCAGTTAGACAAACTTTGGCTGGGATGATCTAGTTGAGGCTCGTCCTGCAGTGAGGAGGGGGTTGAATTAAATGACCTCCTGAGGTCCAGACCTCATTTTCTATGATTATTTGATTTGATGTGAAGACTGGCTGTGAGGGTAATAGAGGATGTGCATTATCACCATTAAATACATCACCCTATATCTTATGCCTATAGTCAGGGCAGGCAGCAAGCAGGGCTTGGGACACACACAAGATGCAGAAGGAGCCAGAGAAAGGCCTCATACACCTCATCCTTCAGTGGTGAGAGGGCACAGCCTTTGTTGATTGTCGGGAATTCCTCTGCACACCTGATGCTGGAAATAATCAGCTCTGCTCTGTAGTCTTGGAAGTTCCTGCCATGCCAAAGCTGCAGGCCACTGCCTTGTTCAGTGACCCACAGGCCAATTCTCATGGAAGTGACTGGCTAGACTCTGATTTCCATGGGCCTTGGATCAAGCCCTGAGGTGGTGAAAAGGAAAGCAGCAAGAATAAGCCAAGCCTCTGCATCAGCTGCGGCCCCACGTGTGAATCCAGAAGGGTACACAGCAGGTGCTCAAAGCAAACCGCTTCGAGGGAACAGCAGGGGGGTCACCTGCCCTAATGAGAGGTCCAGTTCTGTCACAAAAAGGTGTTTTCTGCCACGGATGTATAAAGACCCTAAAGATCCCCCTGTTTGCAAATGGCTCTTTCCATGAAAAGCCAGTGAAGTGACATGTCAGATGCAATGATACAGGCAGAGCTACGGCAAGCAGCGCTCTGCTGAACTGCGACCTCGTCGGCAGCTGAGCCTGATGGAAAGAGGCTGCACTCCCAGGCCAGCTGCGAAAGCACCGTCATTATCCTGCCTCCCCGATACTGCTCTGCAGTTTTCCAGGGGACGGCAGCATGCTGGGAGCTCACATCCCACCGACGGCTGTGTTTTCAGAAGTCCTACAGAGAGGTGGTTTCTGCTGAGCTGGGGGGCAAGCCCAGGAGAGGGCAGGCTGCAACCACCCTGCACAAGGGCCCGCTCAAACCAGTGTTTGGGTGAGCATTAGGATGGAGCAGTTTTTCAGGAGTGGTAATATAGCACCACCCAAACTGGGTGGCTCAGCAGGGAAAACATGACAGTCTTGTTGGTACGTATTATTTCTATACGTATTTGTTTATGCGTCGCCCTTCTACAAAATGAAGGCGTGCAGTGGCTTACAAGAAAAGACAGAATAACACAAGAAAACCCCAAACAGGTACACTATTGAAATACGAGTATGTGCAATGTGTGTACGTATGTGTATGTGCATGTGCATGTGTGTGTATCTCAGCGGTGTGTGTGTGTGTATTGCAAATATGTATTTATATCTATGTGTGTGTGTGGGTATATAGATATATATCTATATACCCACACACACACACATATATGCTCACATAAGATATATGTGTGTGTGTGTGTGT
>JAGPOW010000304.1:3201371-3215554 GCA_030014935.1 Caiman crocodilus
CTCCAGGGAAGGGGCCGGCCGGATGCAAGGCACCCAAGGGAGGCACTCGGAGCCTGGAATGTGGTCGGGCGCAGGGAGGTGGGCGGCTCAAAACGGGAGTGCCCCCTACTGGCCCGCGACAGGGATGTGGTCAGGAAGGCCAACCACACCTTGTCGTGTATCCACAGATGCATCTCGAACAGGTCCAAGGAGGTGATCCTCCCCCTCTATGCAACACTGGTCAGGCTGCAGATGGAGTACTGCATCCAGTTCTGGGTGCCGCACTTCAGGAGGGATGTGGACAGCATGGAGAGGGTCCAAAGGAGGTCACCCGCATGATCTGGGGGCAGCAGGGCAGGCCCTACGAGGAGAGGCTACGGGATCTGAACCTGCTCAGCCTCCACAAGAGAAGGCTGAGTGGGGACTTGGTGGCTGTTTACAGACTTACCAGGGGGATCAGGGGGGAATGGGAGAGACCCTGTTCCCCTGAGCACCTCCCAAAGTAACAAGGAATAATGGAATAACAAAGAATAAGCCCTAAATTGACTCAGAGTAGGTTCAGGCTGGACATTACAAGGCACTGCTTCACAGTCAGGACAGCTAGGAACTGGAACAAATTTCCAAGGTAAATGGTGCTCGCTCCTACCTTGAGGGTCTTTAAGAGGAGGCTTGATAATTACCTAGCTGGGGTCATATGAGCTCAGTATTCTCTCCTACCTAAGGCAGGTGGTTGGATTTGATGATCTACTTAGGTCCTTTCCGACCCTACATCTATGAATCTATCTATAAATCCATCTATCTATAGATAGATTGACAGATAAATCTATAGTAAGGAAGACTCTCTCTCTCTCTTTCTCACTATACGCACACACACACACACACACACACACACACACATACACACATATATGCACCACACACATATATATCCTCTAGATAGATAGATAGATAGATAGATAGATAACTGCCCAACTAACACCCAGCCCTATCCTTGCTTGCTAAAACCCTGTCCAGATAAAAAAAGTCTTGTGTTGCTAAATAGGAGCTATATCTGATCTCAGATATGGCCTCTAGTATCGGGTATCAGGTAAAGCCACTCAAAGTCTGGGTCACATGACTATTTGGAGTATCTCTATGAATGTACAGGGTAGCTGTTTTCACTTCATTTTGGATATTCAACCCATCCACTCCTTTATTGATTTTTCACTCCCCTGTCAACCTGGAACTTCAGAGGTTCAAAAAAAACCCGGGGCAGGATCGATTCAATCTTTGCAGGCTTTTTTACACTATATAGACTGAACCAATAAAGAACTGAACTAATGTTCAGTGTTTGGGTGGCCCAGACAGGCAAACACCTGCAGTGGCTGAGGCCAGGACCCTGGGGATGCTCACACGCAGCCCACCTCATGGTGACACTGGAGGGGACAGCCAGCAGTCTCTTCCCAGCACCATCCTATCCCCAGCTGCCTACCTCTTGGTGGTAATGAACCCCACCACAACTCTCAGAAGCAGCCAACTGGGCAGGGGACAGGACTGGGGAGATCCCTGCCCTGGTAGCTGGGCTGTGGGGGGACAAAACCCCCACTACAGGAGCTTTCCCTCCCCTCATGCTGATACGCAGATATAGGGGATGGGGGTGGGGGGGCATTCCTCTGCCCCACATCCTGCCAGGCTGACGGGTACAAGCAGGAAATGGGCTAGGGAGCAGAGGCTGTAGTGCTGGGGGAGGAGCAGACAGCACAGCCCAGGGCTGCAAAGCATCCTGGGATGTTGAAGGACTGTGGGCTAGCTTGAATCTGGAGGGGATCTAGGACAGGAGTTGCATAAACTGGTTTAACTTAAATCAGTCCCATCTGATCCTATATCCATTCAGGGTTATCTTAAGCTGGGTTCATCCATTTTGAAATCGGTTTAGGTGCACTCAAGTTCTGTTGCGTTACAAGTTTAAGCCAGTGCCCGATCACTTAAATCAGTTTATGTGTTACTTCCTCTAGCCCAAAAAAGGGAAGCACAGGCAACTGAGAGCCATTAGGTGAAGTTGGTCCTCTACTCAGGTATGGATGTCCTCTGGGGACGAGGGGAGCTGCCTGCAGGAGTCTTGTTAAGGTAAAGGGAAAAGCTGGCATCCTGAACAAAGACTGAATTGCATCAGGCTTTAGCTGGGTGAGCTGAGCTGAGCTCCGGGGCCTTGTGCTACCATTTTCTAATGGCCTGTGGTCTTTTGTATATCCTGACAAGTGAAGAGCAGTTGTGTTCATAACCATTGTGCAAAATGTGCCATGTTCTTCTGCAGAGTTAAGCTGCAAAACAGAGCGCTTGTCCTATCTCAAATCATGGGGGTGTTTGAAGCCAGCAGACACTCAAGCCACTCATGTCCAGTGCAGAGCCACCGAGGTCTTGCTTTCTCAGAGATGAATTTACGGAGGGTGAGCTAATTTTCTGGTAAAGTCCCTCAAGGATTTGGTGAATTGTCCTGCCTAACTTCTTAAACCCAAAAGTGAGCATCATTTAAAGATGGCAAACATTACATTAGACTAAGCTGCATGGAGATTGTTTTTTTTTTTCAAGTGTAGAGACCTTGTATTGTCCATCTAAAGGCTTTTCATCCATTTGTGAACTAAGCTGGCTTTGAACCCACATGATAAGAGACACCAAGTACTGAAGGTGCTTCTCCAGGGTGGGAGATACAATGACTGGTCTCCATCCTCCCATAAGTTGTTTTTTCCTGAGTTCAATCTTTTTTGCCTCCTCAAGGGCTCTGTTACCTACATTTTCCGCACCCACCGAATGTCAAGCACTTGAATTCCCCGACGTTTTGCTACCTGCACATGTGGTGAACATGGCTTTCCCTCTCAGATCATTTTTAATGTAGTGGTTATGCCACATTTTAATGCTGGCCATTGTTTCTAGTGTATTTTTTTATTATATCCAAGGGGGCTTAAAATATCACTCATACAAATCCTGCATGAATGGGGAGAAAGCAGATGATTTTGCCCTATCAATCAACATCTAATAAAAATGGACACAAACTCTAATTGCTTTCATAGGGATTTTTTTTCCCCAAAGCTCTAGCGAATAGCATGACAGTAAAGTTGATCCTAAAGTAAGCCCAGATTATCACTCATGTTTGGCTGGTATGATAAATGACTCATATGCCATTGGATAATTCCACCAGCTCAGTAAGACTTCTTGTTTTATTGCACATGCAAGGGGAGGTGCAATGTTTGCTTGACTAACTGTCCATTTACAGTAAAAAAAAAAATTGTTTTTCCTTCCTCATCTGTTTTGGTAAAAAGTAGTTGGAGGAACAACTTCAGAGTGGCTCCTGTTTCTAATACCTTCACACCCAGTTCAATTAATTTGCTCTCATATGGCTACTAGAGTGCAGATAATTCCAAACAGAAAGCACCTTAAAGGCTTTGGAGTCCTTCAGTCTCTTACAACTCTTCTATAAAAATCGTGGCGGTTGCCAAGAGGCAGCCAACCCATGGTTTTTTAATGAAAGCTTTCTTTCTTTTTTTTTTTTGCAAGCTTACTTAATTCCATTGTACAAACTAGACATTGCATAAGGTGGTGCCAATAAAGAGTTAAAATACAAAATTCAGTCAAGGTCACGCTCTAGTTGAAGGCATTACTATAATTAGGCAGACAAGGTTATTTGGGTAAATGTGATATCTTTTATTAGGCCAACTAAATAGTCAGAAAACTTGTTTTTTACAAGTTTTCAAGCACACACACCCTTCTTCAGGCAGAGGCAGAGTCCGCTGGTGTGTGCGTGCTCTCCTGGGTGGAATAGAAGTGTAAGCCAATGTGCAGCGTGCAGGTTTGTGAAAATGCAAATGCATAGCAGGGAAGATTAGAGGGGATGGGAGCTTATAGGTGCAAGACAGATAGGTGGGGGTTGGAAAAAGGGGAATATTGACCCATGATAAAATGTAGCTGGTAAAATGTACCTGGAGTTACCAGATGGCAGGCAGGTTATAATGTGCCATCAATCCAAAGTCTGTATTCAGTCCATGCTTTATTTCATGGCTGAGTTGATCTATTATTGGATCAAAGCACTGTTCCAATATCTTCCGTGCCTCCCAGTCTTTCCCACATTTGTGGCTGGAGTCTCTTATTTACGAAGGCCCGGGGACAAACATAACACTGCCCTCCAGTGATTTTGGGGAAGGCATCATGGAGCAGCCGCTACAAAGCAAACCCTGCTTTCCTTTATCCCATGACAAATTGTATGAAGACAGCGCTTTTCCCAAAGAGTTTAAAATCTAAGTACAAGACAAGAGACAGCCAATGGGTGCAGAGAGAAAGGGGTTACAGGGATCCAATGAGACAAGCATCAGTCAGCAGAACGAGTAGCTTCAGCACACCTCCGGCTTAATCACTGACAGATTTTTATTGTGAAAAGACGAGGCATAACCTTCTGTCAAACCCAAACCTCTGGAAAGCGATGATCTTTTATAAGTGGAGGCTAAATAAACTCAAGGGCTTATGAAAACCTGTTCCTCGTGCTTGCAAACAGATGGCTGTTCCTATTCGCGAGCACGGTGGCATTTGTCTGACAATAGAGGCTAGCGGCCTCAGATGCGATCAAGATAACATTGTGCTAGGCACTGTAGAAACATAATAGTAGGAAACTAGTCAGGCAGAGAAAGACATCATCCTTTATTTTTTTTCGCAGCGGTAAGACCTGTAGATTTGAAGAGCTACCTATGGTTATGGAGGGAGGCTCTGGCTGAGCTGAGAATAGAGCTCACATCTGAGTTCCTGTCTAGCGTGACGACCACAAGACGTCCCTCCCAACAAACAGACAAATGCAGGCTCAGTTCTGCCCACGTTCTTTGTAAGCATTGAGCAAAACCGTTCCTCCCAAGGATCATTCATTTGCATCAGAAATAACCATAAGACAGCATTGCAAAGATAGGCCTCCCAGCAAGGAACAAGGATATTCAGAGTTCTGCCTATGCTTGCCCTTAGAGTCGTAGATGTGGGGTCGGAAGGGACCTTGCAGATCTTCTAGTCGGACCCCCTGCCCTGGGCAGGAGAGAAAGCTGGGCTCATATGACCCCAGCCAGGTAATCATCAAGCATCCTCTTAACGACCCCAAGGTAGGAGCCAGCACTACTTCCCTTTGCTCTTCCGTTACAAAGCAGTGGAGTACTCTGTGCACTTCTTGCTGAATACTGGGCACCCAGACAGTCATGGTCAGTGGGGTAGGGAATTGACGGGGGAATTCATGTAGGTACATTTAATTTGGTAGAGTTTGAACATCATCAGATATTCTCTGAAGCTTTCCCCCATGCCCTTCCCTATTGCACATAGACCAGTAGCCTTGCTATTACCATTATAAACTCGAAGTGAGAAAAAAGGACTGCTGTGCGACTGTTTGAAGGGAAAAGTAGGTAAGGTAATTATCCTTGTTTTCACAGCAATTCCACAGGTCCACTGCGATCAGGGAAGTTGCTTAACAGTGCACCACTTATATTGGAGACTTATCCCTCGCATCTGGCAGCAACGAGAAGTTGTTCCAGCAGCATTCACAGCTGAAATAAAAATATAAAACACGAAAAACAGCTTGTGTCCGAAGAGCTGCATAGCACCTTCTGAAACCTGTATGAGCCACTGCATTGCACAGCTGAGCTGGAGGGAGAAGGTTGTGATAACATTGCTGTCACTGCTTTTCCTCTGCCAGTAGCAATGTATATGGTAGGCCAGATTCTTCTCAGCATATTCCCTAAGAGGCCCAGGATAGATTATCCCAGGCTATATGGAGTGGACATGTGGCATGCAGACCTCCTCAAGTGGAAACTATTGGAACCTACTCATGGGCAACACGCGCCTCCTAAAATGGAAGTGGCACCAGTGGTTGATCGCCGACCTGGAGGGATTCCTTCAGTGGCCAATCACCAACTGGGGGGGGAGGTTCCCCGGTGGCTGATTGCTGCCACTGGTGCTTCTCTGGGGGGGTTTGGGGCACGGCCAAAATCAGGGGGTGCTCCCTGTGCACCCCCTATGTATTGCCAATGAACCAATGAAATGCTACTGTAGAATTACCCTGGGGAAAAAAAAATCAGAGAGAACTTTCCTGGTACAAGGGCTAAATAAGGGGGGCGGCATTGCTCATAGGAGTAGTAGGGATCTATAACAGTGTCTACTTTGACAAGCCACCCAGGAATGACTGGGTACTGGTCTGCTTATGACTCTGGGGTAATTTGCATGCGTTTGCATGTTTGGTTGGGATGGTTTAGTGAGGGATGAACCTGCCTTGAGCAGATAGCTGGACTATGAGTAACCTCATGAGGTCCCTTCCAGTCCTGTTTTATGATCAGGACTTCAAACTCATGTAATGTAACAGAGTCATGACCAAATAATGCTGGAGCAAGGATTGATCCAGCATGAGAAGAGAGCAGTAAGGGCTCCACGCAGTATTACTGCAGCAAGCTTTATGTTCCTGAGGGTGGGGGAAGAGGGAAAGAGGTGCTTTCCCCATCACGCATGATGAGAGGGGCATCTCAAGGACAAGGTATGCTCACAATGTGTGTTGCCCCTTTCAGAGGTCCCAGCCTTGGTTTTAGTCCTTCTGACAGCAAATTAGCTCATTTCTGGATGCTCATATGGATGGAGTGAATTGTAGGCCTGACTGCAAAGCAAGCTGAAGAGGGGGGCACCTTGGAACAAGCCTGTGCTATGGTTGGGAAGGAAGTCCCTAGGGCAGGCAAAAAATGGGGAGATAGCTCCTTGAAGAGAGAGAGTCATATAATCCTAGAAAAGGAGGGTTATAAGGGACTTCAGGAGGTCACATTGAGTTCAACCCCCTGCTCCAAGCAGGACCAGCCCCAACTACATCATCTCAAACAAGGCTTTGACTAGCCAGACCCTAAAATCCTCCAGGGATGGAAACTCCACCACTTTGCTAGGTAACCTGTTCCAGTGATTTTCTGGATAGATAAAGCATTAATGTCCTGCTAGTAAGCTTGTAGGTCAAATACTTTCCACCAAGCCACAGACCTTCTAGTTTAGGTGAAGACCTAGACCACCTACTCAGCACCAGGAAACCGAGGAAGCAGGTGGACACAACAATGGAAAGGCTACAGCCAGACACTCCCAGGTTTGGGCTCCTGACTGCTCTACTGCCTTGCTGTCAGGGTCTACAGTGGTGTTTTGCCAAATGGTTAGATCCAGGGGTGTTTCCAGTGTCCTGAGTTGGGAGCAAACCAATGTCAAACCAGGGCTCCAAAGTTTAGGGACTGGCTACACAGATAGGAAGGTATGAACAGGCCCCACAGATGAGAGCTACACAGACTGAGGCCAGTTTGTTGCAGAGCAGGGGCTGGGAGCTGCACAAGCTCGTTAAGAACAGCCCTGGAAGCAATTAGCAGGCTGAGGCTCAGCTGGCCCTGCTTAGGGGATGAGTGTCGCTCCCCTATTTGCCTGGCTGCGGTACAGAGGCCTTACACTCACTGTCAGAAACCAATCCTCTCAACAAGACAATCGGCCTTAGGGTGAAGAAAGGCATTAACTGAAAGGTAAAGGTAATTGTAAAGACTTGCTGCAAATTCTTCTTCCATCAAATCCTGCTTCATAATTGAACCGGAGGCCTTAACAGGCCAGCCCTGGTTGAGTTGGCCAAGCTGGATCCTAAGCACACAAGTCTGTTGCCCTCGCTGGCATGTGAGGAAATCTAATGAAGGAAAGGTAGAAAAGATGCACAGTTTCAGCCCTTAAATGAGAAATTTGAAGTTCTTTGTAGACAGGTTGTGCGACTGCAGGCCTGTAAATCAAAGCAGAATTTAACTCAATATCTGTTGACTTTCTATGAACAATTAACCAGCACAAAGCACCAGAAGTTCTACCTAAATAAGGGAATAAAGATGTTAATAAAAATGGCTGCACCTTTTTAAGGCAAAAAGCCAAGACTACGGTGACTAAACAAGATGCCAAGATACTCATATAGGTCCAGCATATCCACACCTCTGATGATCTTTTTCTGATGAAAGCAAAGCTAAGCTAAGTTTATGAAGGAACATGGGTTGGAAAATCAGTATGCTGTTTTTCAGCAACGTACATTTGCTGTGAACACATCTAGCAAGTAGGGCTGTCTGAAGCTTCGGTCCCTAATTTGATTTGGCACAGATCCAGCCTGATTCAGTGGCCAAATTGCCAAATCAAACCTGAATTAGAAGACCTTTTGATCTCTTCAAATCAAATCAGAACCCTCCAAATCAATTTGGAGAGATTCGGAAAGATGCGGAGATTTGTCCATAGACACAACTTGAAATGTTATTTCTACATACCTCTAGGTAGCAGGAGGCTTGTGACCACTGCAATGATGGGGCAGATGGAGTGTCCCACAGAAGCACAGGGAGGCCCCAGCGCACTTGGCAGCAGACCCAGACATGGACTATAAACACTTCCAGTCCACTTCTGGGTCTGCCGGGGAGCATGCAGGGGTTTCTCTCCCCCACCCGCCCCCAGGCCTCCCCAGCTCAGTGGCTGGTGCCTCCTGGGTCTGGGGGGTGGTCATCTGGGGTCCCCCCATGGCTGATCACTGGGCTGAGGGGGATGCGGGGGAGCCCCCAGTGTGCTCCCCAGTGGACCTGGAAGTGGATGGAAAGTACTTACGGTCTACCTCCGGGTCCACCACTGAGCACGTGGAGGGCCCCACCCCCGTGGGATGCTTCATGGACCCCAGCATTACAGCAATCATAAGGCACACTGATACCTCAAGGTATGTAGAAAAAAACTTTTAAAGCTGTGTTTGTATTCAAACAACTGATTCTCTCAATCAACATTGAATCTTCAGATTCGAATATGTCAAATCGAATCAGGGACAGCGATCCAAATCAAGACATCGAGTCATTATTCCTGATTCAGGCCAAATCCTAATCCAAATCGAATAGGCCCACTTCGCACACCCCTACTAGAAGCACTTGTTGAATGGATCCCACATGTGCACATCAGCAACGGAAATGGAAATTATACAAATTCAGGATTTGCTTAGTCTTTGTCTTCCATGGACAGTCTCCCTGGTCTTGTTGCACAGTAGAGGCCAGGAATTGTACGAGCTCCTTGGTAGCAGCCCTGGAACCAATTAGCAGGCTGAGACTGAGTTGGCCCTGCTTACAGGGTTGATATCTCGGATGTTTCATATTTATCTTCAGGTGGTACAAACTTGATGAGATTGAAAATGTCATCATTTTTCACACTGACTTCACTAGAAGGATGAGGTTCAGTGGACGGCATTCTGTTGACCGGCACCTTACTTCATCTGTGGTCCTCTTGAAGTTGTGACGACTGCTTGTCCAGGTGGGAATAAACATTTACTCTTATCCTCCTTCCTTGGGAATTGTTCACTTTCAGGAAAAGATTTAACTTGTGCACTTTCTCATAACTGAACTGAATCTATGATTTGACGTAGACTAGCGATCGATACCTACTTGTACTGAAAACAGTGAGAAGTGGCTTGGGAAGGTAATAAGATTAGTTAATAAGCTAAATACCATTACACTTTAAATTGTGGCAAATCATTTGTGCAATAGCCTCCTGATTAACCTTATTACTCAAATTACCACAGATCCATATCTGAATGTTCCTGGAGTCATGGATTAACTTTCCCTTCTCCTCTTCTACTAATTCACTAGGACTGTCCCTGCACTGGACTGTTAATGGCAAGAACTGCCAGGAAGTTTCACATTAATTTTATTTGTAGGCTGTGCCATACTGTGTTAAAAGGTAGAATCCAAAATCTTTTGTTCTACAGTTTAACGGGGGGGGCAGGGCCGGCACTTTTTTCTGGCTGTCAATGGTTCTTGGGATTCCTTACTTCAACTCTAACGATCACGTCAGGACCTTGACTACCTTTGGCCTCAGACTGCATTGGAACTGTGCACTCTATGCAGATGAAGCAACTATTATTAAAAATATATATATTTAGTTAATAAAGGTGAGAACAGCTGGCAAACATAACACCTATTGAGGTCAGTTGGATGACTCCAACAGATCTGTCTTGGTTTGGGATCAGGCCATTGTTTTTCCGTTGTTTCAGCATAACCAGTAATGATTTCAAAAGAACTTAAGTGGTTTAGGTACCACTAAACCACTCAAAGCTGAAAAGCAACTAGGCCTCAAAGGCCTATTGACCTTCCATGTGCCTTGGGTTCTTCAGTCCCAAAGCCACTTTGAAAACAGGATTTAGGCATGTTCAAAATGTTTCTCTCTGGTTATTTGCTGCAGTGAGTAGTACAGGGCATGGGCCTGTGAAGTGTTTGGCCACGGATCAGGGTATCACTATGTACCATATGTAAGCGACAATCTAACTTGAGGTGGGATCTGGTCAATTTTGTGGGTCTGACAGCCACTTCCACAGGCTTATTGTGGTGCCCCCTCCCCACACACCTCTGATTGGCTGAGGGACCCCAGTAGTCCCACCCCAGAGCTGATTGGTGGAAAGGGAAGTCCATCATGTTGTCCTGACCCTCACTGTATGGGAAAGAGGGCTGTGCATATCATAGTCCTGCTTCTCACCAATGACTGGCAGAGAGGACAAGAGCCACATGACAGGCAGCCCTCACAACCAATCAGAGGGGCCATCTTGCCTGCTCATTTTCGAGCCAACAGCCGCAGCCACAACAGGCTGTGCAGCTGGGAAGACAGCTGGCTTCCAGTAGGGAGCCAGCATTTTATTTTTAGTAATTTTTTTTTCCCCACAGAATTTGTGGAGATTGCCTGATTTTGCAATTTCTGCAAAATCCACAAAATCGCGATTTGAGTAGGTGTCTCCATGAGTAAGTAGCTTCCATGTGTCAGGTACTCCAGTATAACGACCTGTCTACATGTTTTTACCTTGCAATACATGGAAGCTAAACTGTGGCGGCTTATCCCTCTGAATGTGAACCTACCTGTGAGCTATGGGAATGTGTTGAATCTGCATATGTGTATCTAAAGTTATTTTGCGTTGAATTTGGAAATGACAATCCAGGAATAGTTTTACTTTATGCTTCCTATATCTTCTTTGCCTGCCAGTCTTCCCCACATTTCTGGACAGAGTCATTTATTTATGAAGGCGCTGGTGTTACAAAAATTGCCAACTGCTCAAATCATGAGCGAGACCTTGTGAGGGAGGATAAGGCAAAATGTCGCATTTATTGATTAAGCACTTAGTACACCCCTCTCCCCCATTTCCTACCACAATTTCTGTTCTGTGCTGGTATATGTTACTAGGCTTATCAGTACTCAGATCAACTTAGTAGCCAGCCAAGTTGATTGTGAGTGGGAGCTGGGCTCCTGATGGTCCATCTCATCAGATGAATCAATGCTCCAGGATGACATGCAGAACAAGACCCAAAATTGATATGCCTCACCCCATCTTTTATAACTTACCAATTCATGCAGCGCTCTGGGCTTCTGCTGTGTTATCATTGGTCTTTCTCGAAGGTCGATTGCTGTTCTTTTGCTGTTCTGGGGTGGATTCTTTTGTTTTGGTCTTTTATCTGCCTGCTTTCTTCAGCCGGTCGCCAGCTGATGTTTTCCTTTTCCACAAGCACGCTCTCACCCATACAGCATATGCAAGAATAAAAGGTTGAGCACTTAAGTCATGTTACTGAGCAATACAAAATGAAGTTTCTTAAGGCAAAGCAAAACTCTAGAAAATACATAAGATTAAAAGCAATAGGCAAAAAAGTCTAGTTCTATAACACTAGGACAAACATAATACTACTCTCCAGTTATTTGGGGCCAGTTATCATGATGCAGCTGCTACCCAAAAAAACCCTGCTTTCTTTTATGCCATGACAAATTGTTAGTGGCCTATGCCCTCTGAACTCCCTTCACCCTACCTCAGATATAAACTTGGATGATCTTTCTAAGCGGTTTCTCTGCTGTTTTCTTCCAGATAGTCAGTCCTCCCCACTTCACTGAATAGAACTACATACTGGACACCTTGATTGGTATTATCAGTCCCACTTCAGTTGATATTGCCCAATCAAATCCAATAGCAATTGGATTGGTATTGCCCAATATTCAGTACCCTTTGGATATTGCCCGAATCCACAAGTCAGAAATTGTGGATCCTGGCTCTTAGTAACAGCTGTCACTAATAGGCTTTATCTATGTGCCAAATGGTGCACACACCAATGACTCTGATACCTTACTAAGCCATTCAGATGGTGAATGTATTTGAGAAAATAGGAGACGAAGCATGATTAATAACTAAGCAGCTAAGCTAGTACGCCATCAGTGATCTCCAATTCCTTTGACCCCGAGCTGACTTCTTCATAAATTCTTCCTAGTGCTTCCCTGTTCCTTAAGCTCACTTTTTGTTAAATTATTCATTTATTCTATTAATCCCCTATCCCATCACCTGAAGGCTAGACCTTTGTAAAGATGTTCAAATTCACTAGATTTTATCCCAAACCCCCAAGGAGCAGAGTTTTGAGCTATATTTCCTCATTCTTATAATTAAAGCATCTTCACTGTGACTTGTTGGTCAACCTAGCATGATGAGAATTACTTTCCCAATGGCAATTCTGCTATTCTGAAACTCCCTGTTTCTCCCCAAAATAGAAACAAAAATGCCTTTTTTTTTATGCAATGTCAAAACAATTTTTGGAATACTTTATAATTTTCTGCCACTCAATATAATACAATCCTGGGCATTTCTTAAGATGCCTGATAAGATCAACTTTATAGGAACACAGTGTTTTGATTTTCCAGAAAAGTGGAGCATTTTGTTCCCATTAGTACATTTCCATTAAAATGTAACATTGGCATTTCCTCGCAGGGGAGAGAGAATCCCATCACTATATTTGTCTCCATTTCTGACCACAATTATCTTTCCTGGCTAGACTATTCCATGTCAAGTTGTCTTTGTCAAATAAAGACAATTGATCCTGCTGTCTATTAAAACAATCTTTTTTAGAACTGATGAAACTGTATCTTTGGTTTACCTATCCTCAAGATAAGTGTCTGCAAAAAACCTGAAGAAAACCAATAAATCTCAGGTCAAAATCTTGTAACGTGGATACCGACATTTATTTTTGTAACCCAGTGTTTACAGAAGCATCCTGACTCCTCCAACAAACTGACCTGTCACAATGTCCACTGATTTCATTCAGTGGGGGCTACAGGTACAATTAGATTATTTCATTAGATGCCGAAATTCATATTTAGTTGGTTGAACATAGGTCCTTGTGTTAGGCTTTGTTAAGGAACTGAAGGGAATAAGGCAATGATCTCGCAGAGATTTGGTCCCATAGCACCTGAGGTTTGTTCGAAAATCCCAGCACGGGGTGTGAAAATCTCGCTCTGTCCAATTTGCATCTCTCCAAACCGAACCAAAATCTTATTTCCGGTTTCAAGCAGAGATTCACGAGGTCAATCACAGCTGCCGACAGCCTTGAAAACAGGCTAGCTTCACATGAGTTCGCGTTTTGCAAAGAAAGCTTTGCCTAGATCTAATGAATGCTCTGTTGGGCAGGAAATGTCTGGGGGTTTGTGGGTGTGTTTTTTCTTTTGAGCAAATGCCATTGTTTAAATGAGTGAAGGCATTTTTTTCCCTAGAAGATTTGATTTTAGTGCTGCTTAAATAGAGGATCATCCTCACATTTGAACTTGCTTTCCTGCTCACAAAAGACCTTGGATTGAGGGTTAACAGTATTTTTATATCCTTTCCTTTTATACAATGGCTGGATTATCTCTGAAGCTTTGATTCCATTCTTAAAAACCTAGTTCAGTTAAGAACATAAGAGCATCATTTGTACAGCAAGAACACAAGACCTTGGGAACAGAAAAACAGACTCTTTTTGACTAGCTTGACATAATACAGTTACCTTTGCTGGTTATTAAAATCTCAGGTCTACCTTTCTCCTGTTTCATTTCCACGAGAAACAGAGAAAACTGGAAGGGGAGCAGTACCCCTAGAAAGGACATAGGTGTGATCGTGTAGGGCAATAAGCACCTTGCATAGATTTTATATATTGATAGATAGAGAACAAGACCTAGCCGTGCAGGACATTATTCCTATGTCTTACCAAATGCGGTGCCCTGTGCTGCAGCGCTGGCGGTCTCAGCAGATCAGGCAGGCCTTTGGAGAGGAGAGGAAGGCATTCACAGGAGAAGTGACTGGTCAAGGTTACACAGAACACTAGAAGCAGAAACTAGCAGGTTTCCCTTAGATAGATAGATAGATAGATAGATAGATAGATAGA
>JAGPOW010000304.1:3215654-3229672 GCA_030014935.1 Caiman crocodilus
TAGATAGATAGATAGATAGATAGATAGATAGATAGAGCTTTATCTATATCTAGAGAGACAGAGAGAGATGTTAATGCATACTTTTTATCCTCTTGCCTTGTCTGAAGGTAAATATCAACCTCTGCCGGTTAGGGGTATGACTATTGTGCCTGTTGGCATACTGATGCTAGCTTAATTTATCTAGCATGAGTAATGCCCAATGAGGATGCTTCAGCTGAGGCTTTCGCATGACTATCAAAAAGAGTATAAATTCTCCGGGGACTCTTGGTAGCACATGTCAGGACCCCCCATTGTCAACCAGGCTCGAGAGACTGAGCTATCTGAGGTCTGGTCTCGCATGTCTCATTTTGCTGTGTAGCTGTGCAGCCATATTTTCAGTATGAACAAGTTCACCTACATTCGCATGTTCAAATGGAGAGTTGCATGCATGCAAGGGGATTAGCATGGGCAAGACTACACTTTTTACATACAAGTCAGCATAGTGTGTATGTGTGTGTGCGCATGTGTTTGCAGGCTTGGGGTTTTCCTACTGGGTAACATTCAACCTTTGTTTTGGGAAAACCAGGCCTGCAGTGTACTATGTTGACTGAGAGCTTTGTTCTCTCATTTTCACTAACCAATCTAGAATATACTGGTCAAGGGAGATGTACTGAAACGGAGCAGGCAAAAATGACGCCAGAACAAGATCTGGACATATTTCAGGAAGCACACTGCTGGTTTCTTTATTTTGATGCGCTCCTTTCCTTTCTTTTTGATGAAATATTATGCACCTCTTATAACTCAAAACTGGTAAGTCTGCTATAGCTTTTTTGGCATTCCAATCTTTATTGAAGAAGTTGATTTTTCCACTGTATTTCTGTTCCGCAGGTGACAGTTTCAGGCTTTTACATTTTTTAAATGTACTGAATAACATTTTCTGCAAAGTTACCCAGCTGGGATTAGAAAAAAGCTATTTCACATGCAGCACCATCTAATGAAAGAACAAGTTGTTCCACAATACTTCTGATGAGCAGTGAACATATTTGTCTGCCGTGTGAATCCTTTTAGATTCACCACAGTATTTCGGAAAAGAAATAGGCTCATTGGTTTCACTTAGCAAGACCTAAAGGCAAACAAACATATATTGACCTCTGAGCAACGCTATAAAACCTGCAGTCTGAAGGTAGATTTGTTGGCTGCAAATTCTCCGATAAAGATATACATGGTGGAGTACCTAGGATTTTTTTTGTTCATGGGTATTGTCTGAACACCACCAATTTCATGTATGATTGATTTTTGGAAATGTGTTGAATAGAAGCCACTTTCAAGGCCCCTTTATTCAAGATGAGGTTTGGGTCACAAAATGTAAATACTCTATTTTGAATGATAAAGGCTAACTGTGCCAGGACGAAGACTCTTGTTGTTATTCTAGGTAGGACAGAATTGAGCAGTAGGACCTCATTGTGCTTTTTTTCCTTCCAAATGCAATCTTATTCAAATGAAACTATTATTTATACTCCTGAAATGCTCACTGGATATATTACAAATATTTTATTGGTAGAATACTAAATTTTGGCAGGAAGATCACAATGACTTCTTGGACTGGCCACTTACGGCAAAAAAAAGGTATCTTAAGCAAACTTTCTGGCCATATTTAATTCATCAGAATTATTTGTTTGCAAATATCAGTGCTCTGGTTCAACTGTGGTTAAAGTAAGGACAAATAAAGGCAGTTCACTAGCCACGCCGGACTACGTGTGCCTAATCTTTGAAATGAAGGAGTTGTTGACCACTTGGGTGGGAGAATACTAGACCACAGAAAAAGAATGAATTTGGCGCTGATGAGCTGATGAATGTTAATAAGAGGAAGAAAGAAAGGGGTTTTAAACAAGGGTACTTCATGCTATCAGCAAAGATTTTTATAGAGGGATCTGCAGTGCAAAAATGCGGGTGCAAAAGGCCGGTGGCACTGATTAGTCCTGTCTTCTGATGTTCCTGCTGTTGCGGGTCTGCTCGGGACACGCATTACAGCCAAGTGCTGGTGAGCTCTGCAAAGAGACTTTGTAAAAGCGTCAAGTCGCACAGTTCCACGTTCAGGGCCGAGCCGTGGTGTCTCAATCAACCCCTAAATCAAAGGCCTGCTGAGCTTACAGTGCTGTAAGTCGGGCTGTGCTCTCTCTGGCTCTTGCATCCCTAATCGACTCTCTGTAACGGATACACGCACAGTTAATATTGCGGAGATCGTGCGGGAATAAGACTGTAGTCCCGTTTACTTCCTCTTAGCAGTATTGACCCTACAGGATTATCCGAAGCAAAAAACTTATAATGAATGTCTGACCAGATTCCTTTTGGAAATCTCTCATCAAGATAGGAAACTTCAGGACTGCTTTTATATATTTTTTAAAACATTCAACTTAAAGCAAACTCAATTAATTAGACGTTTAGGTATCCAGAGTAAAGGGTGGGGAGGGGGGAGAAAAGACAAAGAGCTTTACAGACCAAAATCTACAGTTAACCCCCATTCCCAACACAAAGCAGTGTTGAGGATGACAAATAAATAATAATAATGACACTTTCAGCTAATATATGTAACATTTTATTACCCTTGTAATCATATTTTCAATGAAAAATGTTGACATGGAAATTCACCATATGCATCATCATAACCTTGATTAGGAGCTACAGCATATAGTCATTAAATCAATCACAATACATAGCTATTGTATGTACATTATGAATTATATTTCGTTCTCCCAACAAAAAAAGCAAACCAAACCAAATATGAGCCCAGAGGCATTTCTAGTTGAGCAGAGAAAGCCCAGATGTTACAGAAGGCCTTGGATAATTTTGCCAAAACCATGACGATGCTATCTGGACGTGGAAGGAGCTCACGGGCAAGCAGCAGGCCGAGGGAGACTGCACTCCCAGGGGTTAAGGGAAGGCAGCCGCAGAGCTCAGGTAGGGCCTGGTGGTTTAGGGGTTACTCTTGCCTGGTCCTGTACCGTGCACACGCCGTGGAGCTCGAACCGTGATGGGATCGTTCCTTAATGACACTGCACCAACAGGTGGTTTGCTGTGCTAAAAGCAACCCTTGCAGTCCCTGCTAGGCAGGGGGTTTCTGATGTCCTTTCCAATTTACTTTCTGAAGTGAGGGCGTCCCAGGAGAGAAATGGGAAGAACTCTTCACTATCATAGAAAAGATACTGGTCCAAGTACCCAGAGTATTTATTAAAGGGTAAAAAAAAAAGGGACTGGCGTAACCCTGTTACCCACGATTCATATTTGTTCTTGGTCGTTTTAAACATTTCAGCAGGCCGTATGACAGGCCCCACGTATGGGCGTGCTGGACTTTTTAACAGTACATTAAGCATATATGAACATATCTATTCATTATTTATAAGCCTTTTAAAGCTGTTTTCAGTGAAACAGTGACAATGTTAGTGTTTGACTCAGAGAAGACTGAGCAGGGATTTGAAAACCATCTTCAAACACCTGTAGGGAATTATGAGGCCCGTGTCTGATGGAGATGTGCTTATCTCTGTGTCTGTAGCAGAGCGGACTAGGAGCAATGGCCCCAAGCTGCAGCACAGGAAATGTAGGTTGTGGTTTAGGAGGATGTTTCTGCCTATAAGAGTGGTCAAGCAATGGAGCAGGCTGCCGAGGGAAGCCGGGACTCTCTATCCTTGGGAGTTTTCAAGAGCTTATTGGACAGACACTTGGCTGGGATAATTTAGTGAGGGATGGTCCTGCCTTGTGCTGGATTAGATGACCTCGGGAGGTTTATTCTAGCCCAACTTCCCTATGGCCCTATCAGCTGTTACCCTCTCCCCTTCATTACTGTGACTACACATTTCCATCATAATGCTTGGTCTTGGTGATTGTACTTGTTCTCCTTTTCAGCTGAAGAACAATGTGTTTCAACCTCTACTTCAGATGGATCCTGAGGTCTGACAAATCTGATCTGCATGAGCAATGTACAACTACAAACTGAACCGATGATGGTAGATGGATGTGGTGGGCTGGCAGGGCTAATCCCCACGCCGAGGTTTTGCTGAAGATGCACATGCTCTGCAATCCTGGAGCGTGGCTCTTGAGGTTACCGGCGTCTCCACTTTGCACTTTGATGTTTGTTCCAAGTGTCAATGCCATATTGATTCAGTGTTGTTTTCTAACCGTCCTTGTCTCTTGTCTGGTGTTCACCATGTAGTCATGTGCCAGGTCAGGTTAAAGTAAAGTATTTTCTTGAGTGGTGGTGATAAGACATCCTAACTATGCAGCCAGACCATCTCAGTTTTGCCTGTAAAGGCATGGCTCCTATACCTGGTGTTTTTGCTAGCTATAAGAGTTAAGCATTGAATTCCATTTTCCCTCTTTATTTTCATTAGATTTCTTAGGCTACTTAGATGGAAATAGTTCAGGTCCTGATGAGATAGCTGGAGGATGCCTGTGATCCACAGGCATAGAGTAAAAGAAGTCAAAACTATCACTTTGTAGACTTTCAATGTTACGGGGAAAATGACATTACTCCTCTCATAGGCACTCACATCATCTTATAAGTCCAGCAGTCCTGTTGGGAACCTCATCATCAGTTTTAAACAGTAATACCCAGGTACATGGACTCATCTACAGCGTGATGCACCCCCAGTGGTGAAGACCGGAGGTACACAGGACTTAACAGGCGATGACTGGTATATACCCAGTTTTAAGACTAATCATCCAAAATGAAAGCATGTGGCTGCAAAGAGATCCACAACAAGCTGCAATATCTTCTTGGCAATGAGTGAGAAAGGCACAGTCACTGGCCAACAGAAGTTTATGGACCAGTTCCTTAAGCATCCTAGTTTTCACTTGCAGCCCATCTGGGATTAAACAGCTTCTCGTCGATCCTGAATGTAATCTAAATATCTGTAGATGGATCACAGAAAGCAACTATCAGCACAGCAAACAAGGATGTGTGAATACAGCTGTGTTTTACACCATTAGTTACCTGGAAAAGATTGGAGTAGTCTTATTTTCCATGATGCTTGCCATCGCCCCATCGTGAAATTGTCTCACCATTACTGTGACTTTGTCAGGACAGCCAGTCTTAGGTAGAAACTTCCATAAAGCTTCTCATCTTTTGCAAGATCCACGAACATATGGTCAAAGTCAATTTTCTGGTGTCTACATTTTCTTTGCATTTCCTTTGCAAAAACCATGCCTGCTGTCTCTGAAATTATGTGGACTAGCAAGCAAAAGATTTTGAGCTTTATGTTGGATAAAGCCGTAGAGTATGATTGCTTCATGCATCTTGCTCGTAACCACTGATAGGGAGATTTCCCAGTAATTGGCATGTACAAAATGATGACAGCTCTCCATATATGGGCAATATCCTTGTGTTTTGGGGAGAATCACGTCCTTATGTTACATCAGTTGAAAGAACCCCAATGGCACATCTACACATGCAATAATGCACAGTAATTACAGTGTACTAACAGGTACTAAATGCACCGTAATCGGCAGTACTGCACAATAGCACTGGTACACACCGTGTACATTATGCTAGTGCTCAGTAGACTCGTTTTGCTGCACATTAGCACATTAGCATGGCTTTTGTGATGCTAATTAAAATAGTCCTAACAATTATTTTGATCTCAACTGTAATGACGTCAGAGCCAGGTGCTTTCCCACTTGAAAGCAATGCAGTTCCCTCTCCAATGGTCAGTTTGGTGGCAAGAATTTCATAGCATGCTCGAGCAAGTGATCGCTAATCTTATCTGATGCTGGATATCTTGTTGAGCAGCTTGTAAAAGGAGTCAGTCCACCTTTCCAGGGTGGGGATCTTTTTGGCCAGGACAGCACTGCTGTTGGAGCTCATAAAAGGGAATAGCTAGTAAATGCTGCTACATGGAGCTACAACTGAAAGCATGCATGAGCATGGGCTTCTCAGATCTGCTTTCAGAGAGGATTCCTCTCTCCGTAATGCATCCATAAAATGGCACATGCATCACTTGGGCTCTTCAGCACCTGGGAGGAAGGGAGGCGTCTTGGTCCTCTCCAAACACCCCAGAACTGTGCAGCAAATGGTCTGGGCCAGCAGCACTATGGCACCGGGGCAAAACTAGGGTTGTTTGACCCCAGCAGTCTTTCCTGTCCAGGGCAGGGGGGGGGGGGGCTGGACTCGATGATCTTGCAATGATCCAGCCCTAAATCTTCTGTGAATATTTGAACCTTGGAGACTAGTCAGCTGTGGGTGGAAATTTGCATTTGTAGTCTGAATCCATACTGTCACAGGGGCAGGGACTTGGCTCTACATTTATCAGGTACTGAGTCCACAGGTCAGGTTTTTATCTCCTATATTTTATACAGCTCTAGGCTCTCTTTGCCCTTCTTTTCAAGGAAGGCTGGGTGTGGGAAGACTGTCCACAACCAAGGACCCCTAGAAAGCATCGGAAACCACTGTGAGCATGGCAGCTACACCATATTTATTTTGCTCCTGGGCTTTTCAAGCTGTACTGTGCAGTCCCTGGCTCTCCCTGTATGCAGAGACATGCCATCTGGCTAAAATCTCTGTTGTTTTCCCATTGGTCCCTTCCTTGTCTGGACTCAGCTAAGTCCAATGTTGCAGTGAAAGCATGTGAGTGTGGGTCACACCTGCCTTGGTGGCACAGAGGATGGAGTGCCCTCCCAGGGGTGCTTGCTTGGAGCTACTGTGTCCTTGTCTGGTCTCTAAAGGTCTTCTGGTGCCAGTCCAAAACTGGCTTCTAGAGCAAAAGAGAAGCTTGAGCTCCTTCTTGCTCTGAGACCCCGGCCATGACTTCCCCTAGTTCTCAATGGCCCTGATTCATGGAGCTGGCATCCTGGTCCATTTCTAAGAGAGGGACCTCACCTCCTCTTGGAGAGACCTAGTGCAACCCATGACTTCAAGAAGCACAGCAAACAGTCTCTTCAGTAAAGGCATTTATTGGGCAAAGGCCCCCCGGGCAGAGGTCCTGTCCCCTCCAGAGAGGCTAAGGAGTCCCTTTGTCCCCAGTCCAGCTCATATAGACCTGAGCATCCCCAGAGATGCTCTGCTGTTCCCTTTGCTGTTCTCCAGAGCTCCCTGACTTCTCTCAGAGTGAAGTCGCATATTACGTTTAGACCCTACTAAAGGCACTTAAAATGTGAGTGTCCACACGTTAAAGCTTGTTAACTCATATGACGTCCCTTATGAGCATCTCAGTGTTACACCACTTCAGGTCAAGGTTAACTCTGGGCTGTGCTACCTAGCTCATGTTAGGGTAACTTCAGTTGGCTGCACAGAGATAAGATGAGCAATTTGCAGTCCTCCAGCATCCCAGGATGCACCACCCCCAGCATCCCTCACCCGGAACAGGGTTAAAGCACAGGTCTCCCTTGGCTCCTAGCTACAGCCCCCCTCACCAGCCCTTAAATATGAAGTCAGAGCTGTATGGGCATGAACCAGTATTAAGCCTTGATATGCAACTACTCATAGCATGTTATCGCTTTAACTCTAATTGACATTCCCCAGATTGAGTATGATATGGCAATGGATAACTTTACGCTCCCTCTCCAGACTCTTCTGGCCAGGAGCTGCCAGGCTGCTTGTTTCCAGCCTGCTTGCCCATTATCATCTTTATCTCCTCCACAATCCTCCTTGCTGGGGCATCAGCATCAACAAAGCCATTCAAGGTTCCCCATCTTCTCTGTCCTGGTACTTAACTCTTCATTGTCTGCTCATAGACCCATGGGCTAAACTGAGTCATGCAAGATTATAACACCATTAACACCAACATATCAAAATAAAACCCATTGGCCCTCATAGCATGGCAGGAGAGAGTAATAGCTGTTCTCAAATGCTGTCACCAAGCAGCACTTGATTGCAGCTGGCAGTTGTACCATGTTTTTTTGCTTTGAAAATAGATAGAGCTTCACTTCTCCTGAGTAAACCTGTGCCACCCCCTTCCCAAATCCTCCTGGAGAACAGCCAAGGAAAAAGTGAGACACTTGGGTTCTTGGGGGCATCTTCTGTTTGCTACAGCTGTGCAAGGCACTAAAATTAGCTCTCTGATAAACAGCCCTCAACCAAGGATTTTAAATGTCATTTAGCTACTCCTCTAATCCCTATTCATGCCTGAGTTCTCTATCTAGTGGGGAACAAAGTTATTTAAGCAAATTGGCTTTTTCCACCTGTGAAGCAATATTTACTTGTAAATGCCATTAAAGTTCTTAGATTATAAAAAAAATTAAAAAGCAGGCCTTGAGCAACCTACCAAACCCTTTGGTAGATACAACAGATTTATGCCTGCCTCTTAATTCAATGGCATGAAGAATTCACTAGTGAACTGCAGCATGCATCAGAGGTTTAGAAAGCACGACCTGTGAGAAATAGGGCACCAAACTGGGATTATTTAATCTGAAGATGAGATGGTTGAGGGAGGATTTAGTAATAGTCTTCAAAGAAAGGGTGGTGAGAAGGAAGATGATGGTTCATTGTTCCCAAAGTGAAATGGGGACAGGAAAAAAAATAAGAGGCTTAGACTACAGATGTGGGTAATGCTGCCTTGACCAGGGAGCTTGGTGACCTCAAGGCCCCTTCCAGCCCTATTTCTCTGTGTTTCTATGAGATTGTATTATTCTCCTTTCTAGGGAGGCCCTGAAATCTTTGGATAATCAGCTGGGATAATCAGGGGGTCATTAGCACAACACTCACTGCCTTCTGGACTTGTTTCCCAATTTAAAAAAATAAAAATTCTCCAAAGGCAACTGATTCAGGAGCAAGAAGACAACACATTTAGGGGTCTGGGGCCTGTGACATGAAAAAAATGTTGAGGGAACCGGACTTAGTTAGTCTGGAGAAGAGAGGATGGAGCGGGGATTGAATAGCAGCCTTCAACTCCCTGAAGCGGGGCTGCAAAGATGGTGGAGCTGGGCTGTCCTCAGTGGGGGCAGATGACAGGACAGGGAGCAATGGGCTCAGGCTGCAGCAGCGGAAGCTGAAGTTAGATGTTAGGAAGACCTATCTCATGAGAAGGGTGGTGAAGCACTGGAACAGATTACCCAGATGTGTTGTGCACTGTCCATCCTTGGAGGTTTTTAAGACCCAACTAGACAATGTCTTGGCTGGGATGATGTAATTCAGGCTGGTCCTGCTTGGAGCAGGGGGTTAGACTAGATGTGACCTCCTGAGGTCTCTCCCAACCCTCATTTTCTATGATACTATGTGAGACTTAGAAGTGTAGCAATGGCTCTTCATAGCTAGCTAGCTCTGGAGGAATTGGTAATCTCTTGAGGGTGGGATTATAAAGGGCAGGCAGCATTGGCCAGTTCTTCTCAGAGATGTGGAGGCCTCTCATGTTCTTTTCCAGCTTGTGGCATGTAAGCCTGGCAGGGAAACCAGGGAAGAGTCTCTGTAGACTTGGTGGGAAGTATCTTTGCCTCCGTTTCCCCAACCAGGATTCTAGCTGAACTCGGGAGAAACGCTGCCAGGCCTATGTTTGGGAAGGACCGGGTTAGAAAGCTTCTGGAGGGGCTGGGCATGTTCAAATCAGCAGGTCCAGATGCTTTCCACCCCAGGGTGTTAAGGGAATTGACAGGGGTTATTGCAGGGCCCCTGGCATGGCTTTACAAGCACTTGTGGTGTTCTGGCCGGGTGCCAGATAACTGGAAGAAAGCCAATGTGGTCCCCATCTTCAAAAAAGGGAAGAGAGAGGACCCGGGCAACTAAAGGCCCATTAGTCTTACTTCAATCCTGGGGAAACTCTTTGAGAAGATCATTGAGAAGCACATCTGTGATGGGCAGCAGGGATGATGGTCAAGGGCAACCAGCACGGTTTCATTAGAGTCAGATCATGTCAGACCAACCTGATTGCCTTCTACAATCATGTCACAAAAGCATTGGATGCAGGTGTCACAGTGGATGTAGTCTTTCTGGACTTCAGCAAGGTCTTCGACACTGTCTCCCACCCCATCCTCATAAAAAAACCAAACAAACTAGGTGACTGTGGCATTGAAGCCTACACTGTCGGATGGATTACATATTGACTTAAGGGTCACACGCAGAGAGTGGTGATGGATGGGTATTTTTCAACCTGGAGGGATGTGGGCAGTGGGGTTCCCCAGGGCTCGGTCTTTGGGCCTGCACTGTTCAATTTCTTTATTACTGACTTGGACGCTGGCGTAAAAAGCAACTTGTTTAAATTTGCTGATGATACCATGATTTGGGGTGAGGTGGGCACGCTAGTAGGGAAGGACAGATTACAGCAGGACCTGGACAGGTTTCAGGGGTGGGCTAATGAAAATAGGATGGGTTTCAACACTAACAAGTGCGGGGTGCTGCACTTGGGCAGTGGGAACCAGCAGCACACTTACAAGCTGGAAAACTCCCTTCTCAAGAGCACGGTGGCAGAAAGAGATCTTGGAGTCATTATTGACACCAAGATGAACACAGGCCAACAATGCGAGGTCACGGTCAGTAGAGCTAACCGGACCTTGTCGTGCATCCATAGATGCATCTCAAGCAGGGCCAAGGAGGTGATCCTCCCCCTCTATGCGACACCGGTCAGGCCACAGCTGGAGTACTGCCTCCAGTTCTGGGTGCTGCACTTCAAGAGGGATGTGGCAGCATTGAGAGGGTCCAGAGGAGGCCACCCGTGTGATCCGGGGCAGTAGGACAGGCCCTACGAGGAGAGGCGACGGGACCTGAACCTGTTCAGCCTCCACAAGAGAAGGCTGTGGGGGGACCTGGTGGCCACCTATAAACTCACTAGGGGGGATCAGCTGGGTTTGGGAGAGACCCCGTTCCCCCGAGCGCCCCCCAGGGTAGCAAGGAATAACAACCACGAGTTGTTTGAGAGTAGATTCAGACTAGACGTCAGGAGGCGTTACTTCAGTCAGGGCGGCTAGGATCTGGAACCGACTTCCAAGGGAAGTGGTGCTGGCTCCTGCCCTGGGGGTCTTTAAGAGGAGGCTTGACGTCTACCTGGCTGGGGTCACTTGAGCCCAGTTTCCTTTCCTGTCCAGGCAGGGGGTCAGACTTGATGATCTACAAGGTCCTTTCTGACTCTGCTTCTATGAATCGATGAATCTATCTCCAACGTCAGCTGACGTTCAGCTGTCGTCACTGTAGATGCTGCTGTAGGGAGCGCTGCGCGTGGGTTTCTCAAAGACAGAACTCACCATTTTAAGGCCTTTTTTGGCTGCTTTTGAAGTCTCAGAGCAACATTTTTGGCTGATCCCTAGGTGCAGCCAGGGTAGGACAACTTTTATCATGCTCTTCCTTTAATTTTCATGGCTTGCTTCCAAAACCCTAACTAACAACTGATTACCGGAGCAGCCCAGCAATGATTCCTCGCTTTCAAGCCACTCCGGGGAGATAAACGTAGCGTTACTGGCATGAGAGCGGGAGTGCAGTGACAGCCTGAGCAAAGACAAAGGAGCCTTTTAGGGGCTTAGGAGATGCATAGATGGCTTTTTATTATGCCTTTGTTTCAAAGTTTCCTCTGGGTTTTCATGGTCTGAAAAAAGTCACCCCTGCATTCTTCCTTTCATTTAGCAAAGGAAAAAACATAAGCTTCACAGCTCACTTGTTCCAGTGGCTATGAATAAATACAGGACTCATATCCCCTCCTCCCAGGCAAACAGAAAGAGTTTAAAAGATAGCTCTTGCTATTGTTTTTTTGTTTCCCACCGTGCCTCCCCGGCCATGGAGGGAGGCATCTTAGTGACCTTCTCAGCAGGGGTTGACAGTATATCTTTCATTTGATCATCTGCTCTTCTGCTTTAGCGGCAAACACCTTTATTTTTGGTTCAAGTTGGAAAGCTCCGCAGAATAAGCTTTTAATACATACTCCCCCTCTCCTTTATCCTTAAGCCAGCTCGACACACACGATGCTGTGCGCAAAGTGAGCGAGTGGGGTTGTCACCGTGCTCCAGACAACAGCCGCTCAGCACCGGGAAGTCATTTCACCAGTGCAGAGATGCAGACCATTTTCGACTGCATCTCACAATGTGCCATGCTGCAATCTGTTCCAGGGACACCGGGCAACAACAAAAAAGGTATAATCCTCTCCTAAGAAAAATCCAGCATTATAATCTCCTTCACCGTCACTTTTTTTTATCCCTCGATTTAGGAAAACAAAATAAAATGAACTTATTGGGGGAGGGGAGGGGGGGATCAGACCCTTGCCTGAGCTCTAAAGTGAAAACTGCAAAGCTTTAAACAGAATGAAAGACAAATTAAATTCCCGGGGACTCCAGAGGAGAGGAGATTTAAAGTCATCCTCTCTCAGAGGTAAAACTATGGAGCCAGATCCCTTCCCTTTGAGGTATGGAGGGAACGCGCTGGGGTCTTGGCAATATGCAAGGCTTTGATTTGGCGTTTCATAATCACATCCTGAATGCCAGCTCAGAAAAACAAATGCTTATGCAGAGATATAATGCAGCAGTGCAAAGCCAACCTACAGCTGGTCATGAGATGATCACACTCAGGTAGCAGGAAATTTTAGTGGCATAAAAATCCTCCACTAGAGCTAATCACCCACATCTGTATACCCCAGCAGCCAGCATCAGGCGGCCTGGGAGGGTCTGCAGAAGGATCTGGGACTGTGGAACAAACGGGCGTCTAAATGGCAGATGAAATTCAATGTGGACAAGTGCAAAGTGATTCAAATGGGCAGCAAATAATCTCAACTCTACCTACAGTACGATGGGCTCTACATGACCTGCTACCAGATCTGGGAGTCATTGGGTGCATCTACATGAGACACTTACTGTGCGCTGGCGCGTCACAGCACACAACCGTGCTAATAGCCAGTTGTGCAGTGCTATTAGGCTAATGAGCAGTAAGCATCAATACATAACTGGCACTACTGCGCATTTACTTAGCACTTTATTCAGGAAGCATTAAACTAAACGTGCAGTATTTAAGGTGCATTTATGAACATGTCCATTGTGGACAGCTCTCTAAAAATGCCAGCTCCATGCTCAGCAGTCATCAAAGTAGCAAACAAAGCGTCAGGGATTATTAGGAAGGGGATTGTAAGCAAAACTGCAAGTGTCATCAGGCCCCTTTATAAATCCAGGGTGTGTCCACACCTTGGAAATGGTGCCCAGTCCTCAAAAAGGATATAGAAAAACTAGAGAAGATGCAGAGATGGGGAGCAAGGAGGATTAGCGGTATGGATGGGCTTCCATATGAGGATGACTAACAAGGCCAGGCCTATTCAGTTTAGAAAAAGAGTTGCTTGGAGGGGGCACGAGAAAGCTTTACAAAGTACTAAATGGCAAAGAGAAAGGCAATAGGGATTTATTATCTACTCTCACTAACAAGAACAAGGGGTCACAAAAGGCAAGTAGTAGTATGTTTAAAACTAACCAAAAGAAGTTCTTTTTCACACAGCCTTTCATTAAAGTTGCCCCCAGCTGTGGGAGAAGCTGCCAGTTTAGCCAACTTTTACGAAGTGGATTGGACAAATTCTCAGAGGAAAGATGCATCACTAGCAATGAGCACGGGATTGAGCGGCACAGCCTCTGAATCCGAGCTTCATAGTCCTTCCATGTGGGAGGCTGGAGGTGAGAGGGACAGTGGAAAAGACCCTGGTCGGCCCCAGTTCACTCGCCTTTTCGGTCACGGTATGACGCAGGACAGCAGACAATAGATTTATGGTCTAACCAGGAAAATGGCAGCTGTTGTGTTCTTATACAGGGAAGGCATCCCTTGCAGATGCAGAAATGACCTCAGCATTGTGGCAGCTGACTTCAATTAGAGTTCCCCTTTATCCTGCTCCAGTTCAGTTCACGTGGTGCCTTTCCCAGACCCATTCTCTGTGCACTTCTTCTGGCATCCGAGGATGTGAGCTCAGCCTTCCCGCAGCGCAGGGTGCACTCAGCATTGTTTCACGTGTCCCGCAAATTGGAGATAAAGAAATCCCACTCTGGCTCTTGTCGGTTTTTCTCCCTGGTGCTAGCCCAAAGGCCCTTAGGGAGAAAAAAAAAGAAGGCATGAGTTTTTATGTCTGCAATTATGCCCTTAATTTGCTGCTGGGATTATGGTGCATATA
>JAGPOW010000304.1:3238399-3251605 GCA_030014935.1 Caiman crocodilus
CCCCCCCGTGGGAGCAGCGGATGCGTTCCCCAAGGCAGGACTGGGCTCTTCTTGATTCTCAAAGTCTTATTCTCCTATCATTATTCTCCTCTCCCTGTTCTGCTACCGCTGCCTAGGCCCTTGCCATGTGACTCGCTGCTCCACGGATGTGTCCTGCACACGTGGATGTGACATGCAGGATCACACACCATGAGCCACCCTGATCCCCCAGTATGCAGTGGGACACTCCCATTATACTGCACCAGTGCAGTTGCCACATGGGTTCCCCAGATCCCTCTGAGTCCTTCAGCCCGGGGCTCCCTCAACCCCATGAGCTGCACCACCCTGCCCTTCTTCCAGGTGTGGGGACAGGTAGTGGAGGATGGAGGAAGGAGAAGCCTGGCAGCAGCATCAAAAAGCAAAGTGGAGTCAGTGCCTAGTCCAGGAGCCCAGGGTCCACATTTTAACCCTCCAGAGGTTGCATGCAGTCTATTCTGGAAGCAGACAGAGCAGAACACATGAGCTCTCGAGATCATCCAGCTTTGCAGAAAGCTTTACCGCAATGCTGGCCTGTTCGATCCACAATGGTGCCCACTTTTACATGAAACAACACCCATCTGAGCTGTCTGTCTGGCTCACATCTGGAGCACGCTCCAGGTCCAAAGATACGTGCTGGCTAGGACCCTGTTTTGGAGTCACTCACATTGCAAGCAAGCAGGCGCTTGCACATCTGACTGCAGGGATGCGGTGCTTCTGCCCTCCATAAGACCCTGCATACAAGAGAAGAAGACTGAAACACCAGCCACTTCTGATGTCTGCATCCCTCAGTCTCATTGACTTCAGGGGGAGTTCAGTGCCTACTGATCATTACAGTCTGGGTCTTCCCGACTCTCAGAGGATAAAGGTGATGGTGAAAAGAATAAATACCGACACATATTCCCTCCAGGCCCCATCATTTTTTGTCCACCATCAGTGTTGGGCTGGTGACAAGGCACAGCATCCAGCCTTTCTGGTGGAAAGAAAAGACCAATAGAAGCAATAGCGTTTGGCCCATGGGCACCTCTTGCACAGGCTTCTTGCCATGCTAGCTCCATATGTCTTTGCCTTTGCATATCGTTGCCTATTTGCAGCCATCTTCTGTGTGCATGTTGTTCCAGCTGTGGAGTATAGGGGATGTGGCCTGTTTCATCACCTTGCATGCTGCTCTGGGGTTGGACTGTGGGACCAAAGGCCACTGAAGTCAAGAGGAGTCTTTCCATCATCTTCAGAGGCCATGGGATGTGGCTCATGATGAGAGTTGCTGTCAGGGACTGATTAAGCTCCCTTAACCCTAATCTCAGATCTTTCCTGGAACTCTTTCCTGGTTCCTGACCTCAGCCGTGTCTCAGACTATCCGCAGAAAAGGATTTTCATTGGCTTCCTACTGGGCTGCCATCCCCTCTTTACATCTGATCCTACTTGCAGCAGAAAAGAGCACTTGGGCTCTTATATGAAAATGCATGGAAGATGCAAGGAAAGAACAGGCCTGCATTAAGTCTTCAGGAAACAAGACATTTTGAGCCTGTAAGGTGAAAGAGGAGCAGAAATGTTCTAATTCTGCATCAGGGCACTAGTTCCAGCAGTTAATTTTTATGTCAAAAAGAGGTGGGGGGAAGCAATTACCCCACTTCATGAGTCATTTGAATACTTCTGAGCTGGCTGAGATAGCCGAGCAAAGGCGATAGACAGGGAAGATGAAAATGTTCATCCCCAACGTTGCAAGGAGTTAAGTACAGGAGTCACTTTTCTCTGGTCTGGGGTTCAATTGGAATCCACGTGGAATAAAGATAAGATACCTCCCTATGCAAACTCCTTATGGTGGGGAAAGCAGACTTCACCACCCCGGGAAAACCCATCAACAGGTGTCTCAATAGCAATGGCATAATTCGGGAAAGTGAGAATGAGACAAGACGTGAACATACCTGATAACGATAGCGAAAAAAGCCAGGACGAGGAGAACGATTTTCCCAGGACCAATTTGGACACATGAATTCAATTAGCTTCAGGACATAGAAGGGATTAAACCATGGCAGTGTGGCGAATGCAAGGATAGTTGGAAGATCCTGAATAAGTTTCTGTCGGATTAGGCTCATTTTCTCAAAGTATAAGAAGAAACTTGATTGAAAAACCAATTACAATCTAATTCAAAGATGGGTATTTGCTCAGATCAACTGTATTACACCACAATTGTGTGCAGCAAATGAACTGCATATTGCAATTGATCCAAAATATTTCACACCAAAAAGCCAATTAATTCAACACCTTGGGCCACTACAAAAATAACCTGTTTGCATTCCAGCAGCATTGACTTCTGCACTCTTTCCTATGTTTGGAGGCATTTAAAAATATCCCTAGAGCCAAATCAGAAAAGATGTATTTATAATGACAGTGTTGAAGAGGGGCCTCTAAGTCAGACGGCTGATATTCCTGTTATAACATGTTTATATATTTCTCTGTATTCACCTGACTCTGTGCTGGGGAGAGGTTCATACACAACGGTAACAGCCAGTAACTAGACATGATCTTTAAGTCCTCCCTGGGTCCAATCCTAGGTACCAAGGAGCTTTTTCTATCAGCATCCGTAGTTTTTGATGTAGTCTGGGCTGCCCAGGGTCCAGAGACAGTGTGATCTAATGCACAAAGAGTTGTAGAAAATGACACTGGGGAGGGACCTCACATCTAGTCCAACTCCTGCTCCAAGCAGGACCAGCCCCAACTACATCATCCCAGACAAGGCTTTGTCTACCCAGGTCTTAAATACCTCCAAGGATGGAAATCCCACCACCTCTCTGGATAACATTTTCCAGTGCTTCACCACTACCACTCTCCTAGTGAGATACTTTTTCCTAATATCCAACCTCAACTTCCCTTGCTGCAGCTTGAGCCCATTGCTCCTTCTGCCATCCGCCCCCACTGAGACCAGCCCAGCTCCGTCCTCTTTGCAGCCCTCTGCAGGGAGGTGAAGGCTGCTATTCAATCCCCCTCGGTCTTCTCTTCCACAGACTCAGCCAGCCTATTTCCCTCAGCCTCTCCGCACCAGTCCTGTCCCCCAGCCCCACAACCATTTTCATTACCTTCAAGAGGAGACTGAACAGACACCTTGCTGGGATAATTTGATCTCCGCAGTATTCCTGCCCAAAGCAGGTGTGGGGAGTGGACGCAATGATCTTTCAAGGACTTTTCCAGGCCTTCATTTCTATGATTCCCCAGATGGGTCCCGTTATCCCATGCTTCTGGCCTGGGTGGTTGCTACATGGGGTCAAGAAGGATTTTTCTCCCCTCCTTTGACTGTTATGGAAGTTGGGAGTTTTTGGCTTCCTCAGAGCGCCGTCTGGTGCCAGGAGCCCAGGGCTACGTACCTAGCTTTTCCAAACTCATAGGTAAAGACCTAGGCTTCTATAAAAACCTTCCTCCTTCCCCTACACTCTTGTCCTGACAATAGTGTTTGTCACTGTTATTTGGGACCCCCCTGCTTCAGTCCTGTCTCACGTCTGCTTTGGGCCCTCCTACCCTGCTCTAGCCTTGTCCCTGCCTTGCTCCAGCCTTTGCCCCCGTGCCCTGTCCCTGCCTCGCCTACCGCCTTGGATGCTGAGACCTCGCTCCTGCTTCCCCTCTCGTGTGTCCTGAATCCTTGGCCAAGCTCTGTCCTGGCTTCAACCATGGACACATCTGGATCCCCAGCTTGACATTTAGCATGGTGACCCTTGATTCTGGGTCTTGACTAAAACACCCAGAGGTGTTTTAGGTAAAGGGTCTTGCCCTGGATCACCTCATTTGGAACGAGGAAAGAGGCTTACCCTATGGTTGGACTGGCATGGACTGTGGGGGCTTTTGCCTTTCTTTGCTGTGGGGCATGACACCCTTCCCTGGATTTGACAAGCATATTTTAATAACTACTTCTTGCCCTTGATGTAGCAGGACAGACAATGCCCCCTTCCCCCTACTTTGCCATAGTGCCTGGTATTCGTGCAAGAGGGCCGTTAGCAAGGTTTTTACGAATAGGCTAGACAATCACTTTTCTAGGATGATTGGCACAGGGATGACCCTACCTTGAGTATGAGATTGGACTAGATTTGACCTCTGGAAGACCCTGAAAACCCTATTTTCTACAATGATATGACCCTTGTACAACCCAAGGGCTTGCACTTACTCGCATTACAGCTACTGGAAAAATGGCCAAGTATCCAAGAGGTGCAGGATCAGGTCCACCCTATCCCGAGATATAAGTTGCTCTGATGTTTGGGGGGTGGGGGGAAGGAGAAAAGCACGTTTGCTTTATTTATAATCTGTATTTGTCTGGTTTCAGCTTCCAGCCATTGGTTCTGGATCTGCCTTTGTCTGAGAGATTAAAGAGCCCTCCCCTGTAATGTTCTCTGCTTGCAGCAATATAGGGATCATGATCAAATCAACTCTTAACCTTCCCTTTGTTAAGCTAAATAGACTGGACATCTGCAGCCATTCACAGAAAGGTGGATTGCAATGCCGTATCAGGACACGGTTGCTCTGAGGCTTTTCGTAGCAACGCGGTTCCTTTGGGATTAGCATGTGGGCATCATCAATGCAGAAGGTAACCGTGTGGCACCTCTCTACCTTGACCCATAATTTCTGGCACTATGGACTGTATGTTGCATGCAACGCTTATAAAGTGAGCTGCGTATGTAGCATCTCATTTATACAAAAGAGACATTCACGGATGCACCGGCAATAGTAGTTACCATTGTTAATGAGGGTCTAGAGACAAATTACAGCCAAGTGCTAGGAAGATAAAAGCACTGGTATCTACAGCTGCCATTTCTAAGGCTGCAGCTGGAACCCCCCGCTGATGTACTTTAAGCCTAACGCCTGCCCTTTCTGTCTCCAGCCACGGTGCAGCTCTGAAAGCCCTCGACCGCTGCCAGAAGGCTTCCTTTGCAACCCCGTCCAAAGCACATTGAAGCCCATTGGAAGCTGTCATCAACTCCCATGCTCTGCAGCCCAGATGACAGGTCCTTGGCTACTGCACGCAGATACACCCACCCGTCTTTCTAAGACGGAGCGACAGCTGTGCCTTAAGCCCATGAAAGCCATTCACGGTGGTCACAGGGTTTGTCCTTGTGTTGCCCACTTGGTACGAGTGGGCAGATCCACCTTGGGGCTTTGCCGGGGAAAGAAGGTGAGGTATTGTCTCAGCTTTTGTACTAAAGCAGAGGAAAACATCCATCCATTAGTGTAGTGAATTGTGGGAGGATTAAAAGTACTGGATCCGTGCATGCACTTGATTGGTCGGTGCTGCCAGGATGACCTGGGCTGTGTCCAAACCCTCCTGTGTTTTAAATACCTCCAGGTACGCTTCTCCATCCTAAGTATGGGTAAAAGGTGGCCTTTTCAGAGCAGTCAGCCTCAGTCCAACTTGCTTTCTACTGAAGGCACTGGCATGGAAATCCCACTAGAACAGGCCAAATTTAATTTCTGCCTCTATTTTTGGTTTTTTTGTCCTTTAATCTTTTTCTTACCTCTTGGGCTGTAGAGGCAAAAAAATAAAATAAAATAAAAATAACCCAATTTGCCACTGATTGAATGTGTAACTCATTTCTTACCTTACAAACGGTGCAACGGCGGGGGGAGGGAACATACTCAAAAACAAAATGGACTAATAATTGGTTGGTCTCTCTGAGAGCAAACCCTACCAGGTTCGACAAAGAGAAATGAGCTGGCTTGCTCCAGAACTGTAGGCGAACAGTCTTTGTGTGGATTTTGTTTTTTTTTGACTGTAAAAGAGAAAAAATTGTTTTCAGAGTTTTCTTTAAACTAGTGCTACAATACACATGTGCTTTACCTAGAATACTGTTTGTTTCGGTTTTTTTCTTGAAGAAAATAATTCCAAGCATCTTCAAGGGTTGTTTCTTAGGATTTTTTTTTATTTTATAGATAGAGGAATCATTACAAAGAGCAGGGGGGAAATAGTCAAGCATTTGGCAGAACTGTATTTCATGCAGGTGTCACATATCCAGTTTTCTAGGCATCCAGATCCCCCAGGGACATTCCCCTTTGCTGTTCGAATGGGCTCCCACAGCAACATTTTCACCCTTTGTGATTCAGTTTGTGCCTGGGGCACGTGCTCAGAATTGATTCAGTTCTGCCCTGGAGGCATCCAAGTCCACGGCAGCCCTCCAGCTTTGCCATGCATGCACAGACTGCCCAAATGGGCGACGACCAGGCCATGCAGAGCACTGGGCAATTGAGAAGGAGATCGTCATGGAGGCACAGGGAGCCTGGTCATGGGGCTCAGGGATGTGGATGCTGCTAGAAGGAGTTGGGTGGGTAGGTGTATTGGGGAGGCCCTTCTGGTTTCCACTGCTGCTAGTGTATTTTGCATCACTGGAACATCTCCATGAAGACCACCGAGGCCAAGAGCAGGCCCAGACACATGGCGCCCCACCTGCTTGAGACCTTCTCCTCGGGGCTGGAAGAGATGCTCCAGCAGCATGGCTGGGGATGCCTTGGGGTGGCAGTCCTCATGCCAATCCTTCAGCCAAGGGAGGCCTCTTGGAAGGGATGACCAGAACCCCAAATAGGATGCAGCCTGTCTAGAACGAGGAAAAGTAGGGCTGGTAGATTAACTTAAGGTCACTGGCAGATCAAGCCCACGTGGGCAAAGTATTCAGTCTTCTCCATCTCACCCTCATTTCCACCCTGGCTGATGGAGTCTCCACTGAGAAGTCTCTCCTAACGTGGCACTTATCCTGGGACACCCTCCTCCACGCACACACATCCACGTCACGCCGATGGGTGCAGTGGGCACACTAAGTCCCGCGGATCCATTTCTTTTCTGATCGCACAGTGCACCGGGCGTCCCCTCTTACTTGCCCTGAAGCAGCCCCGTGAGGCCAGATCCTAGCCCCTGACACCGTAACATGATCAAACTTCAAGAGAAGACGAGAAGCTTTCCCAGCCATGTCTGCCCTATTTCCAGGGGTTAGAGTACCCTACTGGAAGTATGGGCTCAACCCCTTGAGGATGAAGAGGCCTCCAATATCCTGAAGAGGTGCAGTAACCAACAGGTAATTAGGGAGGAGTAGGATCTCTATGTGGTTAATAGCAAACACATCCATCTGCTCCAGCCAGAGGCCCTGCTATGACATGCACACCTTAACTCCCAGATGACAGTCTTTAAAACTCTCCTTAGCATGAACAGAGAGCCATGCACCTCCTGGGCAGCTGAGCATCCATCTCTGGTGGCAGCTATGAGCTGCCTGGTGCAGCGAACGAGGGAGCTGTGTGAGTCCGCAGGGAAAAGCGGACTCCACCTTTGGGGACACATGCGATGCACACATTTGCCCGTGGGAACTAGATGAGATCTATGTAATCTACATTGGCAAAGCAGAATTCAAATGAGCCAGCAGTATGCCCTTGGTGCCAAGAAGGTCAACGGCATCCTGGGCTGCATCGGTAGGAAAGTTGCTGGCAGATGGAGGGCAGCGATTCTTCCCCTCTATTCAGCACTGGGGAGGCCACATCGGAAGTGCTGTGTCCAGTTTGGGGCTCCCCACTACACAAAGGATGTGGACACATTGGAGAGAGTCCAGCGGAGGACAACGGAAATGGTTGTGGGGCTGTGGGACAGGACTGGTGAGAAGAGGCTGAGATAGCTGGGCTGATTGAGTCTGCAGAAGGGAAGACCGAGGGGGATTGAATAGCAGCCTTCACCTCCCTGCAAGGGGGGCTGCAAAGGGGATGGAGCTGGGCTGGTCTCAGTGGGGGCAGATACAGGGCAAGGAGCAATGGGCTCAAGCTGCAGCAAGGGAAGCTGAGGTTGGACATTAGGAAAAACTTTCTTTGTAGGAGGGTAGTAAAGCCCTGGAGCAGGTTACCCAGAGAGGTGGTAGACTCTCCAACCTTGGAGGTTTTTAAGACCTGGATAGACAAAGCTTTGCCTGGGATGATGTAGTTGGGGCTGGTCCTGCTGTGAGCAGGGGTTGGACTAGATGTGACCTCCTGCGGTCCCTTCAACCCTCATTTTCTGTGATTCTCATGCCTCCCTGACTCTGGTCACGTGAACTGGGACTTTCCCAGCAAATCTGCATTACACATCTCCTGGGTCCCATAGAACTGAGCCCTTCGTCTATAGTTCTTAGGTTGATCTTTCAGAAGCTGTCAATCAAAGGCCAGCAATTGAAAAAACAAAACAAAACAAAACTATTTTAAGGCATCATCTTCAATTAACATTACTTAATCTGAAATCAATAGGCTGCTTAGAATAAAGAGAATTACCAAGTACTTTACAGTTGCATGATCTCATTTCTCAATAACAAACATTGATCTGTTCTTCTTTGAAATTAAGAAGAATAACCGCAGAGGTACCTATTTTCAGTAACACTTCTGGAAGCTGCTTTTCTGAAGTGTATTGAAATGATTATCGTAATCCTTCCTCATAGGCAAAATAATGCTCTGCCTGACACTTGCGCTAGACCTGCTATGTATGGATGCCAGGACCCAATTCAGTGGATTAGCACTCATTGTATCCATCGCTTTGCAGAGAAAGGTAGGTGCGGCCTGTTGTGAAGGCTTTGCAATCTATATAGCGGCAAGTCACATAAATATGTGTCAATCGATAAAGGCAACAGAGCCACATTGATTTATACCAGCCAAGGTGCTGTCCTGTAAAGACTCTGTTTAACTACTGTCTGATCTCTATAACATAGGCTAGAAAATGAAACCCGGTTATCGAAGCACTGAGCCTCTGTCGCTTGTGTTTAAATAAAGCATCTTTGCAGAAAGACAACACCTCTGGATGTGAAGAAGATAAGAAAAGGAGAGAGAATCCGTGCCTTTCCCCTGGAGAAATCAGTCCATTAGTGAATCCCTCACTGTGAAAACATTGTGGCTCCTTTTTAATTTGGGTTTGTCATACTTTACCTTCCAGCCTTTGGCTTTTCTTCTGCTTTTCTCTGCTAGACTAAGGAGCACATTGGTCCCCTGTTAGGAATTTGGAAACCTCCCCAGAGGCAGAAGAGGTGTAATTAAAGGGAGGAAGGCCAGACTTGGTTTTCATTTTCACCTGGGTAAATCCTGAGTTGCCAAGCTATTGCTGATGGATCTGCAGCTCCATAAAACCCGTTTTGTTTGGGCATCCTTGTCAAGCCATGATCATTCATTTCGACTGCTGCTGCAGGAGTCACTGCAGGTTATGAAGCAGATTTGTAAAAAAGGAGCTGAAATCCAGGAGGAGACGAGCACCCGAACACTGACAACTGATACATGATGGAGTGGATTGTGGCTCTTTTAATCTTGGTGAGAAATGTCTTCCTCCCCAGGTGTTCCCAATGACTTTAGTGACCTTATTTGCAGAAAATGGTAGCGCTGTGCATGAGGGAAGCTGGGAAAAGGCCATGCCTGGTGACTCGGGCTTGACTTTACTCCATTGCTTCCCACCGGAAGCTCAGGTGTAGAGGACTTAGTTCCTGCATTGCTGCTACAGTTTGCAGATAACATGGACATGGGGAATATCCCAGGAGCTTTTGCGGAGAAAGCATTGATCAGGCCTCACCCTCATTTGCTCCGCGCTGCTCCAAGTGGGCAGAGCTCTGCCGGAGGGCTTGAACCACCTGAGATGGTCGGGGCAGCAGGCATTTGGGATGCTTTTATATCCAGCTCCGCATGTTGGATACTTCGTCCTAGATTATTTTAGTAGCAAACTTATGCAGAGACTAGTTGGCTGAAGGAAACCATGTGCACTTGGGTTACTGGTTTAAATCCACCTGGAACCCCAACATGCCATACGTTTACTAGCTAAGGATGGCCTGGGGCTGGGCCAAACCTGTTGGTGATCACAATGCCCTGTATAGATGAAGATGAAAACAGGTCCTCTGGAGATTTGGGTCAGTTCCTGGCTTGGTGGTGGGTGGTTATTTCACCTCTCTGGACTGCTGTCCCTGCTCTTTCCCTTCATCTACCTGGGGTATTTAGCTTGTGATCTGCTGGCAGCATGGGCTGTCTCTCGCTGCATATATGCACAGCATCTTGCAGACAACCATAGAATAAAACAGGGAAGAAGCACATTGGCTGGACAGTGTGATTGAATGTGCATAGCTGGTCGCCCTCCTTTGATCCCAAAGCTTTGCCCCTTTTTTACTATCATCCTCACATCCCAGGCAGAAGACTTTATTTCTGGTTTCCCACTGTTTCCCTTTCTCAGGAGCCTTGCTAAGAGCAGCAGGATGCTGGAGACCGGCTCAGGGATGCATCCCTAGAGTCTCAAAGTGAAGGATCCAAGGAGGATTTCACGGGACCCTTGGCAGCAAGACGTGCTCGCTGGTGGATTAAGTGACATAGCCTAGACCGTCATAGCTTAGCTTGGAGGCAGGTATGTCTTTCATGATACAACAGAGATGAACCATTATTGTGTGGGGGCAGGGAGAGAGGCTGATTTACCTGGTGATCTCCTGCAAGGTTTTAAAAAATGCCTTTTTTCAGCAACAGGTGAAATCACCGGCATGATTCTCCAAATGTTGGCGAGTCCCTTGGTGCTAGATTTCCTTAGGAGAAAAAGATGCAATGATTCATCTCCTCTTTGAATGTTCCTTAGCCTTTGAATGATCGATGCCCTCTTTATAATGGTGGGGATGTTTTGAAGAGTAAGCAGCACAAACTCCTGAGAGCCTCAAACCACGTTTGAAAGTGCCATCCTAATGAGGGACTGGGTCTTGAAAAGCCAAAACACTGGAAAGGATTTGGTGGCTGCAGTACCTACCAGCTGGATGGGCAATGCTGAATGCAGCCCTTGGATGAATTAGCTGGGGGAAATCAAGCAGAATAGGGGAGAGGCTATTACCTCTGAATACAGCCTGAATCAGGCTGCCATTGGATGCTATGCATCCACTCTTCTGCTTTCCACACTTCAGGAAGGATGTTGAAAAACTGGAAAGGGTTCAAAGAAAGATCAACGAGAATATCTGAGGCCTGGAAAAGCCATTCATAATGAGACTTGAGAAGCTCAATTTATTTAGAGAAGGTTAAGAGGTGATTGGATCATCATTTACAAGTACCTACATGGGGAAACAATTTCTGATGATAGAGGGCTCTTCAATCGAGCCGAAAGAGGCAGCAGGAAATAGACTATTTGGAGCCCGAAGTCAGAAAACTTGCCCTAGAAAGAAGATGCACATTTTTAGCGGTGAGCAAAATTAACCACCGGAGCAGCACGTTTTGGGATGCAATGGGATCTCTAGCACACGGAGACTTGGAGCGGAGACTGGCTATCTTTCTAAAAGGTCTTCTCTAGCTCAAAACAAAGTCACATGCTCAATGCAGGAATATCTTCAGACTTTTTTCTATTTTTTTAATGAACTTGTACCATAATCCAGTCTTGCTCCAAGTTTACAAACTGTCACTACATCAATCCCCGAACTGGTGCATGTAGCCTACTTTGAACAACCGGGAGAGAGCTTTACACAATACAGTCAATACTTTCTTATTTAATGAACCACAGTCCACATATAGCAAGCAAACCTAAGGTCCCAGAAGAGCTTGGGACCCACATTTCAGCTGCAGAGCACCCACACCCTGGTTGAAAAGGGCTTTGCTTCCAGTTAGGCATCAGAAACACTGCCGGGCATGCAGGGGCAAGCTGGATGCAAAGCAAACCTGGGCTACAGTGCGTGCATATGTCTCCTGCTATGCTTTATACACATGCTGAAAGTCGAGGGGCTCAGCTTGAAGGCAGCCAACCTGCACAAACATGCATCTGTGGAGGATCTGCCCCTTAGTTTCCCCCCTACCTTGATATCTTTGAGCTCAGCTTAGACTCACATTTTTACACTCACTGATGTATACCAGGCCCATGCCATTAAAAAGAGTCTCCAAGAGGAAAAAAAATATATCCATCAGTTTAAATAGGTCATGCATACACTTAGCATATGTTACATTAATTCTCCTCCACTCAGCCAATCACACAGACTAATTGAAGAGTTCTGTAGTCTAAACTAAAGAAGGTAGTTTCTCTGATGATTAATAAGCAGGGAGTGTTGGAGCATGGAGGAGGGCCAAACTTAGCAGGGAGGAGGATCTGGAGGGCAGTTACATCCAGATGTGAGCAGTGCACTTGCAGGGGTCATCTGAAGAACAGCAGCCCGCGCTGGGTAGGACTAGCTTCCAGTTCTGTTTCACAGCGAGGCACTGGGGCATTACTGGGCTCTTAGATGCTGTAATAATGCACAACATCCTCGCTAGCCCATCCGCAAGAGGCTGTCTGGAGGGGCTGTCCACCACACATAGTATCTGGCCAATCTTCCAAGACAAAGTTCACAAGTAGGAGCAGGTGAGCAAGACATGCCCCTCCGAAGGTGCAGTGTGGATAATGTGCATAACTGATGAGCCCTTCTGAAATCACGGGCTTCAAACTATGGGCCACAGTCTTTTCCAAGTCTTGACTCATGCATAAAAGTGAGGCCGCTTTGTAACCAAAAGCCCCGCAGAAAATCAGCTTTCTTTTTTTTGGTGGGGGGGGGTGTACTTTTGGACTGTTTTTTAACCCCATAAGCCCTGAAAAAGAAGTGCCTCTTCCAGTCTGTTCAGAACTGGCGAGGCCCACCTGAAGTGTTGGGTCCACTTCTGGGCACTGCACTGCAAGAAAGATATGGACAGATTGGAAAGAGAGACAAAGGGGCCTGGGAAGCATGACTTAATGAGGGCCAACTGAACGAGGTAGGTTTCATTAGCCTAGAGAAGATAAGACTCATGGGGGATTGAATAATAGGCTTCAAATACCCGACGGGCAGTTTTATAGACTATATGGATGGGGACAGACAATCCATTCTAATTATAGGGAAAAGGTCAAGAAGCGGGGCTCCTAAATTGTAACAGGGGAAACTGAGGTTGGAAGAACTTTCTTACTCTGAGGATGGCTCAGCACTGGAACAGGGAGGGCGTGGAAACTCCATCCTGCAGGACTTTTCAGCTAGGGGCAAAAGTTACTCACAAACCAGTTTAATTCATAAGAAACTGGTTTAGACATCCAACAGAACAGATGTTCAGTTCACATAAACCAGTTTCAAAATGGCTGAAACTGGTTTAAGATAAACCTGGTTGAATGCAGTATCAGACTTAACTGATTTAGGAAACACTACTTCACAGTTAGGGTGGCTAGGATGTGGAACCGGCTTCCTAGGGAAGTTGTTCTTGCTCCTACCTTGGGCGTCTTTAAGAGTAGAT
>JAGPOW010000304.1:3251705-3267163 GCA_030014935.1 Caiman crocodilus
TCCTAGGGAAGTTGTTCTTGCTCCTACCTTGGGCGTCTTTAAGAGTAGATTAGATAGGTACTTGGCTGGGGTCCTGTGACCCTGGCACTCGTTCCTGCCGTTGGCAGGGGGTCAGACTTGATGGCCTGTTCTAGGCCCCTTCTGACTCTAGCTACTATGATACTATGATGATACTATGATTTGGGTCAAACCGGTTTATGAAACTTCTGTCCCAGCCCCCTTCCTGGTTTAAGTTCAATCAGAGTCCCCCAGCATGGTTTCCTGCCTTGGGCTGGATTTTCTGCTCCAACAGAGAAAGGTTAGGAAGGGGGGTGAGGCAGGGACTGCCACCTTCCCAGGCAAACCCGAGCTGAGGTCTGGGGCCAGGAAGAGGGGTTAAACCCCTTCCCCCAAGTACAGAGCTTCCTTGCCCTGCTCAAATAACTGACAGTGACTTCTGGCTTCAACTGTGGGCTACAAATCCCAGAGCCACCTGGAAGCAGGAAGAGGAAGTGATGAGCAACCCTGCAGAGTCCTGCTGCTGTGATTCCGGGCTGCAAATCCCAGAGACCCCAGGAGCAGCAGCAAGAGGAAGCGAACACACAGTCCATCCTGGTTGCATACCAGAGAGTCGTGATCTAGCATCCCCTGGCTTGTGGCCTGAGCCACAGCAGTTGTGTGGCTACATTTCCTGAATCAAAAGTGAATGTGTTTCATCAGCAGTTTCATTTTGACGCTGTTTCATTTCCTTTCGAGCCCAAAACAGAGAAATCGAAATGAAACAGAAAGCTTCAAAACAGCCTCAAAACGAAACAGTGCCTGTTTTTATTTGGAGAGCAAGGAAGTGGAAGGAAGATGCTGACGAAGTGCAGTGTTGCGAGCACTCCTTGTTTGGCAAGCAGCACTTCGGGGTACAACTTTCTCTCTCTGGAAAGTGAGCAGGACCAGGACCCAAACAGCAGCTGTCTGAGAAACGTTTCAGGCCCTCTCTGGCAGAAATGTGCTGTCTTCATGTAGGGGAGGTTTTGGGGTGTCCACAGAAGAGAGTTTGAACATGAAAACGAGGACTTCTAATGGAAACTGTTTTGCCACCTTAATGCTAGCAACTTCTCCCAAGCATCACGTGTAAGCCCCTTAAAGTGCTGGGAATGGAACAATGTTGTTGGTTTTTTTTTAATTAGCATAAAGGAAAAATTAGCAAAACTTTAAAAAAAAAACCCCAACCCAAAACCCTCCACTTCATTCTTTCCAGTTTGTCCTGCACATATATAAACTCCAGCTTGAATTTCAGCCCCGTTCTCTGCTGAGAGGTTTCCCTGAGAACTGCCTGGTAATGAGCAGCCATTAATATCCTTCCTAACAATATCCTTACTTCCTAACAATATCCTCCAGCAGTAAATCATTCCAGCACCAGCCCTATGGAGAGGTTTCGATACGCTCTGATGGTTTTCCCCATAACAGGGACCTGGCCCAGATGACGCAAGTTTATTTCAAGAAGCCTTTGCACGCTGCTGCTTTGTATTTCTATTGCTGATGTCTCCCTCTAAAGCTGGCTTTGCTTCAGCTGTAATGTTACTCAGCTATTAATTCGCCCAGTGTCTTCCTAGCTTCTCCCTTCATTAGCTTAGCCAATATATCGTCTGTGGCAAGGTTTTAATTAATGAAGCCAGCATTGCCCCTTGGTATGTTGTTTGCATTTTCTTGAGCTGATCAAGGTGGCGTCTCTTCTGCTTTTTACAACTCGGAGAGCTCTTCTATTAACTTCAGTCAGCGTCTGCTCTTCGTTAAGCACTGATGCCCTCTCCTGAAGTGAAAACCCAGGGGGTGTGGGAAATCTTCCTAAAGTCCTCCTTGGAGACCTGGCAGACCAAGTTCTTTAGGTAAATGTGATATCTTTTATTAGACCAACTAAATAGCTGGGGGAAAATGTTCTTTACAAGCTTTAAGGACAAATGCCTTTCTGCGGGCATAGGAAGAGACTGCTGGTGTGCGTGCGCTCTCCTGGGTGGGAGAGAAACCTTGAAGACTGGCCTTTTTTAAGGCCGCGTTCCCTGCTTTTCAGGTGCCTGCGGGCCACACTAGGGCTCTGACTACAAGGCCGGGGCCTCTGCCCATGTTGCCACTGACCTCTGGGATACAACCTGCAACCCTGCTCTCGCTGCTGGGTTATCGGCTTTTATCGGGCACCACTGCTCTCAGAGGGGCAGATGGCAGAACAAGGAGCAATGGGCTCACGTTGCAGCAGGGAAGTTTAGGTTAGATAATAGGAAGGACGGTAGTAAAACACTGGAACAAGTGACCCAGAAGGGGTGGAGTCTCCGTCTTTGGAGGTCTTCAAAACCTGGGTAGATTAAGCCCTGGCTGGGATGATGTGGATGGGGCTGGTCGTCCTCTGAGCAGGGGTTGGACTATGTGTGACCTCCTGAAGTCCTTTCATCCTGAATTTTCTGTGATGCTCTCTCTGCTGTAAAAAAAAAAAAGAAGAAAAGGCAAAAAGCTCAAATAGCCCATTCATCGCAGAATGGAAACTAGCTCTGAATCCTCCAAGATGTTTGTGAAGCAGAATTGTGGTTATTTGGTCTTTTAAAACCTTTTTAAACCTTCCTGCTACCGGCTACTCATTCCTAGATTCATAGTTGTAGGGGCTGGAAGGGACCTCGGAAGATCATCAGGTCCAGCCCTGCACCAAGCAGGAAAGACAACTGGGGGTCAGGCGACCCCAGCAAGGTGGCTGTCTAGTCTCTTCTTGGAGATTTCCAGGGTTGGCGATTGCATTTCTGGAGGGAGCTTATTCCCTCCTCTGGACACCCTGACTGTGAAGAAGTTTTTCCTAATGTTGAGCCTGAATTGATCTTCCAGGAGTTTGTGGCCATTACTCTTGGTTTTCCCCTTGGGTGCCCTGGTGAATGGCTGCTTACCAAGCTCTTGATCTACTCACCTAGTGTAGTGGTGAGCTGCCGCCAGGTCCCCTCTCATCCTTCTTTTCTTCAGGCTGAAGAGTCCCAGGTCCCTCAGGCTTTCCTCATATGGCTTGCCGTGTATGACTCTTATCATACAGGTGGCTCTTTGGACTCTTTCAAGCTTGTCTACATCCTTGCTAAAGTGTGACGCCCAGAACTGGACACAGTCCTCCAGCTGCGGTCTCACCAGCGCTGAATACCGTGGAAGAATTGCCTCCTTGGTTTTGCTGGAGATGCATTGATTGATGCACGCCAGAATATTATAATGAATCAGGTTATGAAAGAAACTTCCCTTATCAAAGACTTATTCCTAAATTAGCCACAACGAGGTTTGCTGTGGATGGTACTGCACACCAGCAAGCAAGCAGAGGCTTGCCAGTGGTCTTGTCTGGGGTAATCCTTATAGGTTTCTATGTAATGACACAGACCCTTCAATGAGACTTAAGAGAGTTTTGCCTCAAACAGCCCATTTCAGCCCCAGACTGGAGGGAGCACTAGTCTGGGTGCGCTCACCTACTACCACTTCTACAATCCGCCTAGGCAGGAGTAAAGAGCCATACCACCCCAAATGAGCCATTAATCCTAGCATGATGAAGCACACTGGCCACTGTTCTGACTTACTGGGGAATCGACCGATGCATAGATTTGTGGTGCCATTAATAAAAATAGTTGCTTCCAGTGACAATGACCTCCCCTGTCCTGTGCCGGCCGGCATAGATTTCTGTTTCTGAAATGAAAATAATCTGAACAAGTTGTTAGTTTCTAGTCGGGGTTGTTCTGACGGCTACATCCGGCATCTGTTAGAGTGGAGAGGAGAATAAAATGAGATAGCTACAGCATGTAAGTGATCCGTCCCCTGTGTACCACCTACAGAGGAGACTGCTCAAAAGAGAATAAATAAAACTTCTGGATCGACAGACTCTTAAAGAACAGCAGCCTGCACCACTGCAGCCCGATAAGACTTGTGAAATGCAATTATTACAAGGGAATAGATCTGAAGTTTTTTTCCCCTGTCAATGTATTAAGAAGCTAGAGTTACAGCTTTACTAATAACACTCCTGTTGAGGCAAAAGGAAGGAAGAGGGAAAGACATGCCAATGTGAGCCTTTCACGTGTTACGGATGCTGTTTCTGTGAGGATACAACAAACGGGGTGTTAGACAGAGGTGTGCCACCCTAACCTGCCTCGTTGTTTAATGGCCTTCGTACTCAGCTGAGCAAGATGGGTGCAATAAGTCCTGTCCACTGAGCAGATGGTGACGGTACTTGTATATTTATGCAACTGCAAGGACCAGCTGCTAAGAAGCATAATTACAACATTTGCTTCTGACCTGCTCCAACCATATCTGTAGGCAAGGTACAACAGGCCTACTTGGTCATAGAGCTAGCGGTGTAGGAGGAGATGGTGTATTCTGCGCGAACTCAACGGGCTCTAGTAGATGTGCCGTGAGGCTGCACCCATGTGCTGTAACTCCAGCGCGTGGGATCAGATTCGATTAATCGAGCCTGCTGGAGCACCGAAATTAATGCATTCCAGCAGCCTCCAGCGTCATGTGTATCAGCACCTCCACGCTGAAAAATGGTGCCAGGGCACTTTAAACATTTGATGAGCTTAATTCAGAGCACCACACCACCATCTTTCAGCTCAGGGTCATTGATACACATGATGCTCAGGCACTTTTACTTAGCGTGGCTTGCTAATTAAAGCACCCTTCCTCCTGGGAGCACATCAATAAACACCCACTGTCATTCAATGACATTCACCTTCCCCGAGCGCAGGCCACGTTGTGGCTTAAAATCTAATCTGTGCCAGACCCTTTTTGGAGGAGTTGCCCTCTAAGCTGCCCCTGGGCCTTATTGTACCGGTTCTTTCACTGCCAATGCAAAGCCCTAACATCCTGGAAGCACACCATAACATGCCAGTTCCTCCTTCCCACAATTCATAGATTCATAGTTTCATAGATTGTGGAGTCGGAAGGGACCACAATGGATCATTGTGTCTGATCCCTTGCCCCTGGCAGGAAAGAGGACCGAGGTCAGATGACCCCAGCCAGGTGAATATCTAGCCTCCTCTTGAAGACCTCCAAGCTAGGTGATAACAACCACCTCTCTTGGAAGCCCATTCCAGATCCTGGCCACGCTTACTGTGAAAAATTTCTTCCTAATATCTAACCTAACTCCACTCTCAATTAGTTTACACCCGTTATTCCTAGTCACTCCCTGGGGCGCCCTAGTAAACAGTGCTTCCCCTATTCCCCTTTGCCCTCCCCTAATAAATTTATAGATGGCCACAGGATCTCCCCTCTACCATCTCTCGTGAAGGCTGAAGAGATTCAGCTCTCAACCTCCCCCCATAGGGTCTATCACAAAGGCCTCTAATCATGTGAGTGGCCTCCTCTGGACCCTCTGCAGATTCCCCACGTCCCTCTTGGAGCGCGGCACCCAAAACTGCACACAGTACTCCACCTGCGGCCTGACCAGTGCCGCATAGAGGGGGAACATCACCTCTTTTGATCTATTAGTCATGCACCTGCTAAAGCACCACAAGGTGTGGTTGGCCTTATTGACAGCCTCGTTACACCGCTGGCTCATGTTCGTCTTGGAGTCAATTATGACTCCAAGATCCCTTTCTGCCTCCAAGCACCTGAGAAGGGCACTCCCTAACATATAGGTGGGCTGGGGGTTCCTCCTTCCCAGGTGGAGTACCTTACAATTATCTTTATTCAACTTTGTCCTATTTCTCTCTGCCCGTTGATCCAACCTGTTTAGTTTGGCTTGAATCTACTCCCTGCCCTCCGGTGTACTAACTTTGCCCCATAACTTGGTATCATCAGCGAACTTGGAGAGGGTGCTCTCCACGCCCTCGTCCAAATTGCTGATGAAGATATTAAATAATATTGGTCTGAGAACTGGGCCCTGCGGGACCCCACTGCCTCCAGACTGAGAAGGAACCATTCACCACCACTCTGGTGCGGTCCCGAAGCCAACTGGCCCCCACCCAACCGTGTAGGCATCCACTCCACAGTCCGCTAGCTTCCCAATGAGGATAGGGTGTGAAACTGTGTCAAAGGCCTTCCTAAAGTCCAGGAAGATGACATCAGCCTCGACTCGCACGTCCAGGCAGTGCATGACCTGGTCATACAGGGCTACAAGGTTTGTCAGGCAGGATCTACCTGTGACAAACCCGTGCTGGTTTCCCCTCAGCATCGTTTCCCCTGCTGGGCCTGCACAAATGTGTTCCTTGAAACAGAGCGTGTTCGGTGCAAACTGTATGAAGCAAGACTATGCAGATCTTTTCTTCTCCAAATGAAGAAGGATCTAGAGCAGTAGTTTTCAACCCACGGTTGTATGTGGTCCAATTAGTGCATTGCTTTGGCCCATGTGATATCCTGTTAAATGGAGAGACAGAAGGAAGTTGTGTGTGTGCAGCCCACATATTGCATCAAGAGCTGCTAGTGTGGCCTATGGCAAAGAAGTTGAGAACCACAAATCTAAAGGAAAGGATCAACTCCTTCCCTGCCCCCAGCTCTGGTCCCTTCCCTGGCACATCAAGACATGGAAACTCCTCCTTGCAACTGCGAATCGTGCTGAGAAGGAAGTCAGACTTTTAAACAAGGCAAAATCTGGACAATTTGGTTTCCCTGGAGGGACTTGAATGCATGGAGGATCTAACCCCAGGCACAGCTGGCCCATGTTAGCACTTATTACTGCCTCCCTCTGCTAATCGGCTGCTATGCTGAAATCAGCGGAAGAGGCCCAAAGGACAAGCGCTGCTTGCTGGTTGCATATGTCCTGGCTTCGGTGCTTTCCTGCCTCTGCGGACAGTCTGGAAGGATGACCTGAGTCGTGTGCTGCGGTGCTTCAACTCAGAGCAGCCTGGGCAGTCCCCGGCGTGGTTCTTCGTAGCTTCCTTTTAAATGATTGCCTTTGTGAATCTAGGATGTCTTTTGCTAAGCAAGCTTGTTCCTTTTATGTGTCTTTCTATATGTGCAATCTTGACACTGTAATATAATAACCACGTTACTGCATGTCTGCAGTGGGTTAGTAAGAAAACCCTTTAGTCTTTGCCCTTTAAGGGGGCTTGCTGACAGCAGGAGCAGTGCTCGCTGTTTTGTATCTCTGTGTGAAAGAGCACCAGCAGACCAGAAAATTATTTTAGGATTTCAAAGGCAGCTTAATTTCTAGAAGGAGGTGCCTCTGCGCCTTTCCATCCATAACCACTGATAGGGAACGTTTCTGAATAGCAGTAACAATCTGTTGCTGTGTTCGCTTCCAGAGAGATATAATACAGTGAAAGACATCCCACTGACAAAAGTGGTTGAAGAATAGCACACCAAATGCATTCAAGGCAACAAGAGAGGAAATGTGAGCCAATATTTCAACCAGGTTCCTAAATCATCGCATGTTGGCAGTGGAATCGGCAATACGAAACGGAGAGAAAACACCGAGACCTGAGATCAGTAGCAGCTTTCGGTCATTGTGAGTGATTTAAATAGCCGGCTTTCATCAAATCCCAACTATTTATGCAAGTCAGTATTGTTTAACGCAACAGTTTGGAAGTAACGGCTTCTTATTTATGGTCTCACAACCTTTTTCTTCGAAGAGGGAGAGAGGCAAAGCTGAGCATCCTCTGCTAAAGGCTCCCTTATCTCAGAGCAGCAGCATTTGGGAAAAGAAGCCCTCCATCTGTATGTGAGCTCAGATCTTCCCTGTCGGATGAGCAGCAGGCGATAGACTCCTCACCTCCAGAGAGTAGGGGCAACGAGACAGGGAAAAGCAAACAATGCTCCACAAAGAAACCATCCCTCTCAGAGCCTTCATCCCTTATCTAGAAGGTCCTGTGACAAATCATACCCCCCAGCGTAACCCCAATTTTTTTCAAGCCATCAGAGCAAGATACTTTGCCAGCAGACGCGTGGTTGGTTTGGACCGCTAGTTTTTCAGGAATGCGGTGGCTTTGATGCCTGTTTAATTTCATTATAATGGACATCACTTTTATTAGTTAACCTCCTTGTATTCTGCAGTAGATTTAATGTTGCAAAACACAATTCATCAGTTCTGCAGGAGCATAATATGTCTGAATGCCGTTACAAATGGAAGTGAGAAGGGCTCTGTTCTGGCACATCCCCTCTAATTTATCTAGGTACTTACATGGCCTTCGTCACCATAGTTACCTGAGTGCTCTCGTTAATGAACTCATTATCATTAATGGATTTAATACTCACGACACCCCTGTGAGGTTGGGAAATATCAACCCCATTTTACTGAGACAGAACCAAGGCGTAGGGTGGGCAAAGAGATGTGCCCAAGGTCACATAGCAAATCTGTATCAGCTGAGTGCCCATCATCTGCCTCAATTATATGGACATCCTTTCCTTCCCATTATGAAGACTGTTGCAGCACATTGAATTTGTGTGCCCCTTTACTCTGCAGTGAAGGAAGACGATAACCAATCTATATCTTATATAGGCATCAGGAAAATATGAAGGAAATCCGTTTTCTTTTCAGCCCTCCCCCACAAATATATTCGTACCTTGAAAATGAGATTAAAATCATTTAAAATACATCAGCGTAGCAGCTGATATGTGTCACATACAACATCTCACAAGTCTGTTAAATCTCTGGTGCTCAAGGTTACTCCAAAACACAGCGGTGAAGAGAACGGCCTAGTTATTAACTTCTGTGACAGTTCACATCAGATCCCTTTTGTCAGTAGGGATGATGTGGTCACTACTCAACATGGTTTGGGAACAAATCAGTGTGGGGCAGGGTAAGCAGTGGAGTCCCTCAGGGCTCGGTACTCAGGCCAGTACTCTTTAATAGCTTCATTAACCATCTGGATTTGAGAATCAGATGCGAACTGGCAAAGTTCGCGGATGACACCAAATTATGGGGGCGAGGGGTCACACTGCAGGACAGGCTGAGGATACAGGCAGGCCTGGACATGCTGTCAAGGTAGGCTGACCAAAACCTGATGGCCTTCAATGTAGAGAAGTGCAAAGGGCTGCACCTTGGTCGGAAGAACCCGCACCATATTTACAGGCTTGCTCGCTAGCACAATGACCGAAAGAGTCACCACCAAGATGAACTGGAGCCACCAATGTGGTGCTGTGGCTGGCAAAGTGAACCGTAACTCTGGTGTGCACCCACCAGTGCATCTCATGCAAAACCAGGGAAGTCATCCTTCTGCTTTACTCAGCCCTGGTGAGACCACAGCTGGAGTACTGTGCCAGCAGAGATGTGGAGAAGCTTGAGAGAGTCCAGAAGAGAGCCACTCATATGATCCAAGGCCTGGAGGGCAGGCCATACAAGGAGAGGCTGAGAGACTTGGGACTCTTCAGTCTGGAGAAGTGAAGGCTCAGGGGGGACTTGGTGGCAGCCTACAGTTACATAATGATATGAGGACCTAGGAGAACAGCTGTTCACCAGAGCTCCCCAAGGAATAACCAGGTCTAATGGCCACAAATTCCAGGAAGACCAATTTAGACTAAACATAAGAAGAAAGTTCTTGATGGAGCATGTGTCCAGCGTCTGGAACAGACTCCCCCCAGAGGTGGTGCAAGCACCTACTCTGGACCCCTTCAAAAACATCTGGATGTTTTTCTTCATGGGGTCACTTGATCCCAGCTGACTTCCTGCCTATGGGGGGTAGAAGGGGCTGAATTCGATGATCTGCAGGCAGATCTGGACAGGTTAGAAAAGCAGGCACTACACAATAGGATGCAGTACAACAAGGACAAGTGCAGAGTGCTGCACCAAGGGCGCAAAAATATCCACCATGCCTGTGTGACCCTCTCAGCAACACAGAAGCAGAAAGGGATCTCGGAGTCATAGTGGACTCCCAGATGAACATGAGTCATAAGTGTGATGAAATCATCAGCAAAGCTAACTGCACCTTATCCTGGATCAGCAGATGCATGGTGAATAGATCCAAGGAGCTAATACTTCCCTTCTGTGTGGCATTGTTTGGAGTACTGCGTCCAGTTTTGGGCACCGTATTTCAAGAAGAATGTTGACAGACTCGTGAGGGTCCAGAGGAGGCCATTTGTATGGTTAGGGGCTTACAGGACAAGCCCTATGAGAAGAGACTGAGGGACCTGGACCTCTTCAGCCTCCGTAAGAGAAGGCTGAGAGTTGATCTTTGTGGTCACCTACAAATTCATTAGGAGGACACAGCAAGGGATTGGAGATGCTCTGTTCACCAGGGCGCCTCTTGAGGGACCAAGGAACTACGGTCACAAACTGACAAAGAGCAGATTTAGGCTGGATGTCAGTAAAAACTGTTTCACGGTGAGGGTGGCCAAAATTTGGAATGGGAGTCCAAGGGAGGTGGTGCTCTTCCCTACCTTGGGGGTCTTCAAGAGAAAGCTGGATAGGCATCTGGCTGGGGTCACCTGGCCCCAGCACTCTTTCCTGCCCAGGCAGAGGGTAAGACTCAATGATCTGTTGAGGTCCCTTCTGACCCAAACATCTATGATCTCATGAGGTCCCTTCCGGCCCCTATTGTCTACGAAACCTATGAAATCTATGTTCCTATTACTTACTCCCCAATAATAAGAGGTGACTTAAAAGAGGAACTTGTGGAACTTAAGCATCACATTTAATCAAGACAGGAAGGCATGAATGAGAACAACCTTTATTGTGGAGCAGCAGGCAAACCTCTGCAGTCCCTTTGTCTTTTCCAAACTAACTGGCTATTCCCTAAGTCAGGGACCAGCCCCTAATTCTTAACTCTTCTAAATTAGGGAGCAACTCTAAATTATCACTTGCTATCACTTCTCCAGGAACTATAATGCATGGTCTTGAGCACATTCTCTGTCTTCGTGTGTTGACAATTTGCATATAGATAGACAGTGTGAACTCCTGGAGGACCTATAGCACCGGGGTGCTCTACTGGTTTATTACAGACTCTGTGCTGTCTTTATAAAGGACAGGTGTCCTTTCTGAACTTCAGTCCCCTTGGTTCTTTCTACACTGGTGGTTAGGGTTGCCCTGACCTGCTGGTCATTTATACTACTAATCCCAGAGCCCCCAGTGGCTGTCCTGGTCTATCCTGGAAGATCAGTTGAAGTCCTGGGTCAGTCCCATGGCAGCTGGTCTCCTAGGTCATCTCTTTCCCCATTATATTTGAAAATTACCAAACTGGGCAGACCTTAAGGATAGGAGCTCCTCAAAAAAACAGCCTCCACATTGTTTTCTTCTGATTTATGTACTCCACTTCCTCAATCTACAGCCTGGAAAGACACACAAGTCCCGCACAAGAGACTTTGGCAAGGTACCTCCCCAAAAGATTACTGAAGAAACTAAACCAAATGGCATGAGTGATAAAGCATCGTTGTGGATCAAAACCTGCCCAGAACAAGGGAAGCAAATGTCAGGAATGAATGTTCAAATTTCATTTTGGCAAAAGGACATCTCCTATTGGCTTGTAGGCTCAGTATTGGGTCCTCTGTAATGCATGGGTCCTATGTAATGCATGGTATTTATTAAAATAGAAAAAATTGCAGATGGCAGAAATGCCATTAGGTTGTCCAGGGCTAGAAAGGACTGTGAGGAACTTCAGAAAGACCTAAAACCAGTGAGAGGAATTGGCTCCATGCAGCCAAATTAACTTCAGAGTTGATAAATGTGCTTGTGTTGGAGGGAGGAAAAAAAATAAGTGAGTCTTACACCTTACCAGGCTCTAAATTAACTGTATCCTCTTAGGAAAAGGGAACGGTGTCAATGCAGAGTGCAGCAGTGACCTCTGCTAATGTGCAGCTGTGGTCCAAGAAGGAAGCAAAACGTTTGGTCACCTGAGGGAAGGTATGGAGAATAATGTGGAAAACATAGCACAAACCAATGGCATGGCCTCATCTAGAAGAGTGGATGCTAGCCCCCATCTCCAAAAGATTACTGGAAACTTATAAAAGCAGCAAAAAAATGAATGAGATCCTGGGAAAACTTTTTTATGAAGCAGAATTGAGAACCTTGGAATTATATTTCTAATGAAAGAGGTCTCATGGTCAATGGTTACAGGAATAACAGATGGCCTAGAGCAGTGGTTTTCAACTTTTTTTTTCATTTGTGGACTCTTGAAAAACTTTGAATGGAGGTCCATACCCCTTTGAATTGTAAGTGTGGGTATTCACATACTTTTGATGGATCATAGTCATCTTTTGTAGACCCCTTAAATATAGTCTGTGGACACCCTGCCCCTGCAGGGACCTCCGGTTGAAAACCACCAGACTAGAGGAAATAGATATTCTTCCCTGTAACAGATCCAAGGATATGGCAAGGGATCCCTTCACTTTGTCTGTGCTCGTAACACACAGTAAGCTCTAAATTCATTGCCTGGAGAGCGCTACCAGAGCTTCCCATGGGTAGTAATCTCTGAGGTCACCAACTGGTCAGCAGCTCTGGAGTCTAGAAGGTGAACACTGCTGCAGGTCATCCTTCATCTTCTTCACCCTCCCTGCTAAATTCACCAGCAGTAGAAAGGAGGAGACAAGTGATGATGGCACCCTGTGGTCCCCAGACCCATGTGAAAGCAAAATCTCTGGCCAGACCCTGCATCCAGCATTCAATACAACATAGCCAATGCAGTGATGCTTCTGCATCCTCTCTGAATCCACTCCTGCTTCTTCCTGTCCCGCAACACAAGAGCAAGGCAACACTCAGGAAAGTGATTAGGCAGCAGATTCAACTCTGAAACAAGGCAAGAACCCTTGGGCTTGGGGTATTATTGACTGGTGGAGCTCTAGGCTGTATGAAGGATATTTTTGAGGCTTGAAGCTAAAACATTGAATCCCGAATTGGGCATTTCTAGACACATAGCAAATGTTGAATTGTTCTAACTAATTTTGTGAGGGATAGTCATTCTTATGCTTCCAGGTGAAAGTTGGTCTCCAAGTACTAGGGATCAAGAGGCAAATTAATGTAGAAGGCAGGTTATCACAACCCCATTGAGGTTTGCTGCCCCTTCTTCTGATGCTTCCATTAATGGACACTACTAGGGACAGGGTACTGGAGTTGATGGACCCAGGGTCTGATCTAGTCTGGCATGTCTCCTCTGAGGATACGTCCCCATCACAGATTCATAGCTTGTAAAGACAGAAGGGACCTTGGCAGATCATTGGGTTCAGCCCCCCTGCACCAAGCAGGAAAGATAACTAGGGGTCAGGCGATCCCAGGAAGGTGACTGTCTAGCCTCCTCTTAAAGATTTCCAGGGTCGGCGATTGAACCTCTGGAGGGAGCTTATTCCACAGTCTGGACACCCTGACTGCGAAGAAGTTTTTCCTAATGTTGAGCCTGAATTGATCTTCCAGGAGTTTGTGGCCATTACTCCTGGTTTTCCCCTTGGGCGCCCTGGTGAATGGCTGCTCACCAAGCCCTTGATGTACTCACCTAGTGTAGCGGTGAGCTGCTACCAGGTCCCCTCTCGTCCTTCTTTTCTTCAGGCTAAAGAATCCCAGGTCCCTCAGCCTTTCCTCATATGGCTTGCCACGTATGACCCTGATCATACGGGTGGCTCTTCTTTGAACTCTCTCAAGCCTATCCATGTCCTTGTTAAAGTGCAGTGGCCAGAACTGGATGCGGTACTCCAACTGCAATCTCACCAGTGCTGAGTAAGTGGAAGAATCATCTTCTTGTTTTTGCTGGAGATGCATTGACTGATGCAAGCCAGAGTATTATTTGCCCTACTAGCTACAGCGTCACACTTCCAGCTCCTATTCATACTGTAGTCTATAATTAAGCTCAGGTCCCTTTTATTTGTGGTGCTAGTCTATCATTAGAGCTGTTTAGGTAAAGAGGTGTCAGGAAATTTATTAGGCACACAGAGACTCCTTCCCAGCTTTCCATGGTGAGGATGCAATAATCAAAATATCCCAATCACAGAGTATATGCATTACTACAACTGCTTGATACACAGTGGGTGTGCCTACACATGCCTTAGATTCAGGAGCAGTTCACTCACAACGTAGCCCCCACCCGGGCTGCCACCCTGATAGCAGGCAGCTCACGAGGGCAAGGAAAAATCTCTTGCCCCCTGCTAGCTGGTTGTCCAGGAGCAAATCTACACAAGCTCTACTGTGCAGTAACCAATCACAAATGAATTTTCTACTTCCATTTTCAGGTAGCAAATTTACTTGTGATTAGAGCAGTTTACTCTAATCAGCAGTTTACTCAGTAAGCATGTGTATGTTGTAGAGGGACTCGGGCCAAGCAGGGTGGGGCCCGAGTGCCACATGCTCAACAGGTGTCTTATTCCCCTATTTTCATATCTTGCCCACCACCACTTAGTGTAACTGTAAAAGAAATCAGGAGGAGGTGCTTGATCGTATAGGGTTCATTGAGACCAGTGCGGGTCATGATGTCTGAGAGCCTTCTGTGAGGCTCCTCCTTCTCTACACCCCACCCCTTTCCACGTGGGCGTTCTGTTGGTGATCGGACTAGGCACTTGGTCTCATGAAGCAACTGGCCTCATTTTCTAGGCAGAAGAGTCTACAGAGTCAGTGTACGCTGGTTGAACTCAGGTCTTGGTAAAGTTTCAGGTCAATGGCATCTAGCCCATGGAGAAAAAGATGAATAAACTAATACAACTTAAATAATGGTGTCTGTGCCTGCTTCAGGCCTCTCTCTGGCCTAGCAACATACCTTGGCCACCTTTCTCCAGGCAGTCAGGACTCTTCAGGGTTTGCCCCCTGCTACGAGCCCAATCTGAGTGGGCTGGCCTATCCCAGGCCAAGCCCTTTGGGTAATCTGGGGCCATGGGTATTACAAACCTCCAAGGAGTCCCTAAAGATACCTGAGCTTCAGCGGCTGCATGACGGTCAGGTTTTCATAGGGAAAGCTGATGTCTCCCTCCTTGATCTTTATCCCAGGTCCCTGATTCTGGTGGAGGGACACAGCATGGACCAGTGCCTATGCTGGTGTTCCCCTACCTTCTGGGGCTAGTTCTGTCTTATATAGGAAGTTCTGAGTAGGGGACAACCAAGACCCCTACCTGTCCTCATGTTGCTCATGGTCAGTGCCAGGTGTTAAGAGCCCCAGAGGGGCTCATCAGCCCCTGCACACATGGTTTCCAGTAGCAGTGTCTGTCAGCTGCCTGCCCTCTTTTTGGGCTGGGCCCTGTGTCCTCATGGAGCCTGGGTTCCAGCACCCACTCCAGCCCAGGGGGTGGTCCCAGGGAGAGTATGCTTCCCACCGGCTATCCGTCCCACCCCCAGAAGCGGGATTCATAGATGTTAGGGTCGGAAGGGACATCAATAGATCATCAAGTCTGACCCCCTGCATAGGCAGGAAAGAGTGCTGGGTCTAGATGAAACCAGCTAGATGCATATCCAGCCTCCTCTTGAAGACCCCCAGGGTAGGGGAGAGCACCACCTCCCTTGGGAGCCCATTGCAGACCTTGGCCACTCGAACTGTGAAGAAGTTCTGCCTAATGTCCAGTCTAAATCTGCTCTCTGCTAGCTTGTGGCCATTATTTCTTGTAACCCCCAGGGGCACCTTGGTGAATAAAACCTCACCAATTCCCTT
>JAGPOW010000304.1:3267263-3296160 GCA_030014935.1 Caiman crocodilus
TCCAGTCTAAATCTGCTCTCTGCTAGCTTGTGGCCATTATTTCTTGTAACCCCCAGGGGCACCTTGGTGAATAAAACCTCACCAATTCCCTTCTGTGCCGCCGTGATGAACTTATAGGCAGCCACAAGGTCACCTCTCAACCTTCTCTTGCGGAGGCTGAAGAGGTCCACGTGCCCCAGTCTCTCCTCGTAGGGCTTGGCCTACAAGCACTTAACCATACGAGTGGCCCTTCTCTGGACCCTCTCCAGGTTATCCACATCCCTCTTAAAGTGCGGCGCCCAGAACTGCACGCAGTACTCCAACTGTGGTCTGACCAGTGCCCGATAGAGGGGAAGTATCACCTCCTTGGATCTATTCATCACGAATCTGCTGATGCACGATAATGTGCTATTGGCTTTTCTGATGGCTTCGTCACACTGCCGACTCATGTTCATCTTGGAGTCCACTAGAGCATGTTTTCATCCTGTGAACTCACCGCTTTTCCTTGGGGCTGGCTGGGAGTCCGACACCTACAGACACTGGGCCAATACCTAAAGTTTGAAGATTTTGCCCCAAACACTCAGGGTGTGATGACTTGTCTTTGGGACTGGTGTCTGGCATCCATGCCTACATTCAGCCCTACTTCACACAGGGCATGATTCAGAGACCACTGAAATCAAGAGGTGCCTTGTGGGTAGCTCCCTTCCAGTGGAAAACACTGCTGACCAGAAGCCCCTGTGAGTCCCTCAGATGTTTTAGAGAGAAGAGCTGAAGAGCTGCTGCTGGGGAAAGTGATAATGTGACGCCTTTACCTGACTGCCCCTCACCCAAGTGCCTTAAAAATGTGGAAGGGGAGCTGGGAAGATGCTACCAGGCCAGGAGCCTGACTGACAGCTCAAGTCACCAATGGCATGGCCAAGATAGATAGCATATTGCTTCGTGTTCAAGCGGAAGGAGATATCTGAAGGGGGCAGTATCCAGAAGCTGGAGAAACAGCCACTTGGTCATTCAAGAGCCCTCAAGCTTGTTGTGCCACTCATTGAATAGGAAAGAGAAGACTCTCCTAGTTTTGGAAGGTGACGTGAAAACATTAGGACCTGGTCCATGGGGTTGCCAATGTCATGTTGGATCATGGCATTGTTGGTTTGTATTGCCGAAACGTCTGGATGGAGACAGTTCCACAAGAGTGTCACTATTCAATGAATTTGCAGCATTTAAGAATACCCCTTGATGTCTCTGGGCGCTGTAGGGTCAGTGTTGAGACTACTTCTCTCTTTCCTCTGCTTTGATAGACACACAGTCTTGGAGCCAAGAATAGCATCACAGGCAGTTGAAATGTAATGAATCTTGCAAACCTTGAGGATCTTTCTCCTTCAAAAATATTAAACTGGATCTTTCCTTGTAACAAAGATTTATGCCCCGAGGACACAATTCAGATTCCACAAATGCCAATGGAAAAAATCAGCAGTTTTGGATTAGGGTCTGAGACCCCACAACTGTGTTATATTGCATGTGCTATTTCTGCCATGTTGCCATAGCTTTCTGCTAGAGAAGAATGATTGAAACTATCAAAGGAGAAAGATGTCTGTTTTGTTCTCAGGAAACAGCACAGTGCTCAAGATCAGTCATTTTGTGTGCTGGTGGGATATTTTTTTAAAAAAAGGGGAAAGAAAGAAAGGGAAGAAAATTGTAGAAGTGTTGCTCCTTAAAACACACACAGAGCTTGTTCTTTAATTCATGTTGAACTTAGTGAGGAATTACAGAAATCTGGTATAAATGACTTTCCTGCTGATGGGGGATGGCAATTTCACTTTAATGATTATTAAATAGCTGTATTGACAAAATGCATCATTAAAATGCATTATTAAACCGTGCTGTGGATTCTCAAACACAACCGGCACTGAGAGTTTCTTTCCTTTTGTATTTCTCTCTTGAGTCAGCACTCATAATGACAACCACCTGGGCTGGACAAGCTTCTGCTTAACTACTTTTCTCCATGCAATGGTTTAGTGGATGGAGGATTTCTCAGGTGTCATCAGCTTGACTTCCAGTTGGCCCCAGGGGATCTATATGCCTGGCTCTCATGGTCCAAGAATGGTGACCCCAAGATTAAGCATCTGAAAGGAAATAGTGTGGACTTAAGTACAATTTCAGAAGCAAGCAAGCTCAGCACACCAGCATACCTGCAGGCTAATCCATAGAGCCCGGCCTTGAAAAAGCGCCTCCAGTGCACTAGGGGATTTGTGCTAACATTTAAATATTATCACCGACTAAATCAATGGAAAAGCCCATAAAAATGCATTTAGCATTGCTGGATAAACATCATCTCCATTTAGTACAGCGCCATCTGTGATAATTAGGGGAGTTATATATCTTCTGTAACTATAAAAAGGTCATTGCATATAAATTTCCTATCTGAATTACAATCGGTGCCGTTAGACTGAAATTTACCACATGGAGCTTAACTTTCCTGAGTTGGAGCCAGGCCAAACCAAAAAAAAGACTAAGAACCAGATCCAGAAAGGAACTGCAGTAACTGGAGTGGCACTGAAGTGAAGATAAGTCCACAAAGTATTTGCAAATCTCTGCCCAGCGCCCCCTTCCCCTGGAGGTTCCTGCACTGCACAGGCACGGCGTTTGGTGACTTTAACAATTTCCAGATGCCCCAAAATTCCTCTCCTCTGCCTATATAAAAATTGCAGCAAGGGAAGTGAAGGTTAGATATTAGGAAAAACTTTCTCACAAGGAAAGTAATGAAGCCCTGGAAGAGGCTACCCAAAGAGGTGGTAGATTCTCCATAAAATTCTCCGTTAACTCCACGCCCCTGAAGTCTTCTCTTCTCCAGACTAAATCAGCCCAGTTCCCTCGGCCTCTCCTCACATGTCCCCCAGCCCCCCAACCATTTCCAATGCCACCCACTGGACTCTCTCCAATGTGTCCACATCCTTTCTGCAGTGGGGGGGCCCACAGCTGGACACAGGACTCCAGATGTGGCCTCCCCAGTGCTGGATAAAGGGGAAGAATCACTGCCCTCGATCTGCTGGCAGCACTTCTACCCACGCAGCTCAGGATGCCGGTCGCCTTCTTGGCGACAAGGGCACACTGCTGGTTCCTGTTCAGCTTCACCTTAGCCAGAGCGGCCCCCATCAGTGGTGTCCATAGCATTCATGCTGGAAGCTAATCAAACCCTTGTCTTCATGCTGTCCTGAATCCGGGTCATAGAAAAGTCTTGAGTTGATCCATTGATCCAAGACCTGATTTTGCTAAGGGGTCTGTACCACTAGGCACCTTTTCCTGCAGAAGCTACCATGAAATTCCAGGTTGCTCTGCAGGGCTACAAGTGAGTCAGAGTCCAGGATCAGGACCTCGGATTCTTCCAGCCTTAGGGACTAAGGAGTTAAATTTGAATTGGCATCATTGAGATGGTGGCCTCTGTGCAAGGTGCCAGTTTGAGATTCACTGAAGGCACGAGTGCTGAAGGATTTTTTTTTTTAATGCCGTGAGCTTCTTCCATTCTCCTGTTGTGATAATGCTGCTCTCTAATCTCATCATATTTGTGTAATTAAAGCAAAAAAAAAAAATCAATCACAATGGGGAATACACAATGGCAGAGAAAGCTTTTAAAAAAAGAATTATTTTTCAGTCCTAGAATGAGAATAGCCTTTATGAACATCTTTCATTATCCCTTCAATCAAAGACACACAAGGCAAGGCAGCTCTAAAGCAAAATCAGGGTGTATATCTAGAGCTCTCTGTACCCTGCTCTCCTTGCACATCCATCTTCAATGAAATATCCTATCTATTACGTTTTTCAAGTGCGGGGGGCAATCTCACTTCTCTGCCTTGTGGAAGGCCGTAGTCACATATGGAAACCGATCATGATTATTCTGCTTGGAAAGCTGATGTGTGACAGACTGGAAGCCATCCCTCCCTTCTGCTAGATTTGTACCACTGGAACAGTCCAGACCTGCCTCTGATCTCCATTATCCAGGCCAAGCCATCCTATTTCCTTTTGCCTTCATTAGGTTGGTCCCATGAATTGTGGCAAAGGGATTCAGCCTAGGACCATATGAATGCATTTTACTGCATTCATTTGGGGCCTTGTTGTGATGGCTCTTTCCGAGGTATCATTCAGATTTGAACCCAAGACTTCTCAGTCCAAAAGCATGGACCTCAATGACTTGGTCTAAGAACTCTAACGCTCCTTTCCTGGGTTTGGTAGATAGTATAAGCACCTAAAGGAAGGAAACGAAGACCCATGTTGTTTTGCCATGGACTACACTGGAACAAACAAGGTGAGAAGCAGTGATGGTCTTGCTAACAACATTGCTTACCTGACCTGTAATACGGCGGTGATGATACCATTTTGCTTTTGTAAAATGCCCTGAGATTTCAGAGTGAGAGGCTATAGGTTAATGCAAGGAGGCTAGCAATGTGTATGTGCAAAGTGGTATCATTACAGCAAGTGTACCCCTACACATCACCCTATGGTGTGTAGCAACGTGCTACGTCACCATATGGTGCACTATGGCGACACAGTAATCACATGCGTCTACATGTGATCTCCAGCTATGTCACTATAGTGGCATGCTGCCCAGCAATAACGCACCGCTATGGGGACATAGCTGGGAAGTTTCCTGTGTGCGGCGTGCATGGTGCAGTGATAACCCATACTTCATCATGTTTTAGTACTTCCAAAGGGATTTACTAAAACACGGTGCCATAGCAACATTGCCATATGGCGACATGTAGACATGCTCACCAAATTATGTGTGAAGCCGGATGGTTTGCTGCTTTACTAGCTAAGGGCATAGCCACGTGCAAAATTTGAGGTCATAACGAGTCAGCGGGGTTTAAAACCATAGAGTCAGACATTTTTCCTGGCTTCAGCAGAAAGTTCTGAGTTAAATCTGAACTGGAGTTGGACTTGGACCCAAGGAATGGTTTGGATGCATTACCCATAGCGGGCATTGAGAAGCACCAGTAGTTCACTTGATAACCAGTACTGGTGAAGTCCCTGGTAGATTCACCTTGCCTTCAGGGGATGCTAAACCAACCCCTCCATGAGCAGAATGCAGGAAATATTGCTCCTGATGCCTCCCACATGGGAACCGATGGTCTCGGGAGGGCCTGTAAGCATAGAGCACCAGCTCATGTCTCATTCACAAGCTGGGTACTGCCTGGTCACCTCCATGCCGCTGCTGTAAGGGCATGGTACAGCTTCTTTTGCTCATGTAGAATTACAGGAGGGCAGGTCTGGATGGGACCTGTGGAGGTCTAACTGCCTGCTGGAGGCAGGATTATCCCTATTCAAGCTGTCCCACACAAGTGCTTGCCTAAATTGTTCCCAAAACTTCATGCACAACCACAAGGCACGTAGCCCAAGGACATCCTAACCTGCCGTAGGTGAAGCCGGAGGACAAGGATATGGTTAATGTCCTGCAACTACAGGGGTGTTAAATGCAGTCAAAATCCAAAGGAAGGGTCCATGTCCTACCCTCACCCCTGCAGAGGAAGGCAGCACTCTAGTCTGTAGCAATCTGACCATGGGGTAAAAGTCCTTCTAGACCCCAAATATGAGGCTTGGTCTGACCCTACATGATGGGGAAATACACCCGACCTAGGAACCTTGGATTTTAGTTTAGTTGAACACCCCAGACACATTTCAACACAAAAATGAGTGAGACCAATACCCAGAGCCATGCACTGCTTCCTGGGAGAAACGATGTCCAAGCCGGCCACCCTGGCACTTATTGCCATGTCTTATTTTCCCATCTGTGAAAAGCAGAAGAGAATTAAGACAGTTTTAAATAAATAAGGTTACCCTTATTTTATTAAACAGCTCTTTTCCTTTGGGAGCTGATGCTTTCCTAAACAAAACCCTGTTGTAAGAGGGGTGGGAGGTTGTCTGTGCTGCTCTGACATCTAGGGAAGGCCACCTGATCCTTGAAAAGCTTATCCAACAGCTCTCCCAACTATACAGTTGGTCAAGTAAAAGATATCGCTGGAAATCCTTGCCTTTTAAACTAATCTGTCACCCCAGCAACTACTGTAACATCCCTAATGCCTTCAGTCAAGGACCCCGCAGCCAAAATGATTAAAAAACACTTTTAGAGAGGAGGGTGGAGCCACCTGAAATTTGACTGACCAAGGAACATTATTAAAAACATCCAGAAGACCTCATAAAGCTGTTGTTTGTCTGGCTTCTGCTCCAGCCTGTACTTTTCAAAGGAAAACACACTCTTTATTTTGCTGTTTTATTAATAATGGAGCAACACATAAATAATGGATGTGTTATTAATAAAACGGGCAAACGTGTATTCCCACCGAAATGCACGGATTGGAATGAAATGTCACGCAGAAATTATTGGATGAATATTTGATATTAATTTAATGTGCCTTTCCAAGAGAGACAATGATTCGGGTTTTTCACTAAGCTGCAGGTCCCATATGGATTCCCTGCTTCCGGATCTCACGTCTCACCGGTTCATCCCGTATAATGCCATTGACTTCTCTCGACCCGGCTCTCAGTCCTGTCATCAGCAGACAGACTGTGCTGCATTTGCATCTCAGAAAAGGGCTGTGTGTGCAAAACTGTAAAAAAAAAAAAAAAGCCACTTGAAATGCACCTGATACTGAGCTTGTGGAAGCCCATCACCTGACTTAGAGCAGCAAACTTCTCCCAAAGGTCTGCTCTTGCAGCTGAGGGTAGGTGACAGAGACTGACCCAGCAGTTCAGTAGCCCCAGAAGCATCCCTATAGTACGAGTGAGCCTGGCATTGCAGTCGCAGAACTGCCACGCATTTACTAGTCACCATTCCCAGCTGACTCCCAGCCTTCCCACCAGGCAGGCTCTTCACCTCTGCAAGCTGAGCACCGCCTGCGCTCTCCAAATCCAGCACAGCAAAAGGAGCAGTTTAGCCACTGCATTTTTGAATTCACCATAAACTCTCAGTATCGAGATCCAAGGCATCTCTGGGTGGCTACGCAATGGAGGAAAGCGCACTATGCATGGAGGCAGCCAAACAAGAGCGGACGATATAAGGGCCTAATTCTCCAATCTTTACTCAGACGTGCCCCTTGCTCAAGCTGGTGGCCCCTTCAGAACAAAAGGGATCACTGGGATCTGTGATGGTTATCAGCCGTCAACAAGAATGGTGTAGGCCGTACTATAATGCTGTTACATACATGAATGGCCACCTTGACCTTTAGTATTGGGGTCGGTTTAATAAAAATAATAATAAAAATAGAACCAGGGCGAATGAGAGTAAATAAAACATATTGGAGACTGAGACAGCAAGCAGACGTTGCATTTATCCTGGAATAAACCACTCTATCCCTGGACAAAATGCATGTAGACAGCCACATGCACTGTCCCAGAATAAGTCCTATATAAGTACCCCAGAGAAGAGGGAATAACCATTTATTCCAGGATATTATGAAGTACATCTGTGCAGTTATTTCAGGATTGCTTCATTCAAGCAATAGCAGAAAAATAACATGGTATGTGTTCAAGAAACCCTGATCAGAAGGGTGATGTATATGCCAGTCCCAGGATATTTCTGTTCCAGGACAAACACAGGCACAACTTATGCAGGGATAATAACAGCATCTGTTCCCAGTCTGAAGAAACTCCTACATAGTTTATTTTTGTTAATTTTCCTGTTTAATAGACCTGGCTGAACTGTTTGTCGTGGTGAAACACAGATATAAAATGTAAGTATTTGAAATATTCTGATATTTCAATCAAGTGAAAAAGTAGATTTGAATAGAATTGAAACTTAGCTTTAGTTTGGATTTGGGGTGCTTTCCCCATTTCTATCCCAGCACATCCTTTTCCCCTCACTCCATATTTTCCACTGGAAAGCAAGATAAAAACTATTAAGAAAACCAAACCAAACCAACCTGATTTCACCCCCTTGTTTGACTTTAAAAGATGTTTTAACCTTGAACCACTTGTTTAAAACGTTGGCGAAATGGGCTGAAGATGTCAGATGAGATGAAAACGTTTCATCCTATTTGAACATTTTCCCAGCAAATGAAAATGTTTTTTGGCCTTTCCTACTAATTAGTTTTCCAAGAAGAAGAGGATGGGTAGAGAGGTGTGGAAAAGGATGACAGTTTTGGGGAGAGACTCTGATTTACCTGTCACAAAACAGGAAGAAAAGGGCATTTACTTTTAAAACAGATGAAGGGACATGCCTCCTGTATGCGGAAGGGAATTCATCCGTGGAACTCATTGCTCCAAGTTATTAGAGCAAAGAGCTATTAAAAATGCGAAAAGGGACAGGACGGATAAATGAGACACCCGTTACACTGGTTCGGATAAACATTAAGGGGCAGGGGGAAAAAAAACAGAAAAAAGAAGCCGAAACTCTCAGTTTTTATTTGCTTCATGCTTCATTAAAACAAGAAAAGTTTTTTTTTTCTACTGATTTCAATAATATGAAGCCTCTAAATAAGAAGCGATGCTTTTTTTTTTTTTGGAAATATGGCCATTTCATTGCAGTACCTAACCCCCTCTCTCCCCCAGCTGAACATTTATAAAAGGCTAGCCCTGATGGCCTATCTCTCCATCCTCATGCTACCTTCAACCATAGGGATCAGGGAGACATTTCTCAAGTGTGATGCCATTGCCCCCTAGATCATAGGAGCACAGGGAAGCAGGCTGGGAGGGACCTCACAATGTCATTTCATCCCACCAGCTGCTCAAGCCAGGATCTTCCCTGGCTAAACCGTCCCAGTCAAGAGTCTGTCCAGCCTCATCCTGAAAACTTCCAAGGATGGAGATCAGATCATGTCTCTGGGCAGCCTGTTTCAATGCTTGACCACCCTCACAGTCAGAAAATTACCCCTAATCTCCAATGTAAATCTCCCCTGCTTCAACTTGCAGCTGTTGCTCCTAATCCTAACCCCTAAGGCCTCATAGAAAAGTCCAGCTCCATCCTTTCAATAATTGCCTTTCAAGTATTTGAAGACCTTTATCAAATCCTCCCTCAGTCTTCCCTTTTCCAGGTTAAGTAACCCTAGTTATTTCAGTCTTTCCTCATAAAACTTGCTTCCCAGGCCCGTAATCATATTTGTCGCTCTACACTGCACTCTTTCCAATCTGCCCACATTCTTCTTGAAATGTCGGGCCCAAAACTGGACATAGCAATTGCAGGCGAGGCCTCATCAGTAGTGAATAGAGTGAACAATCACTCCCCTTGATTTGCAGGTGACATGCCCGTTAATGCAACTCAAGAGGCTGTTAGCTTTCCTGACAATGAGACCACACTGTCAGTGCATTTTCATTTTATGGTCCTGTAACCCACAGGTCCTTCCCTGCAGAATGACAGTCCGGCCAGTCATTCCCCAGTCTGTATTTATGCATGCAATTATTCTGTCCCAAGTGCAGAACTTGGCACTTGTCCTTGTTGGATCTCATCTGATTGATTGGGGACCATTTGTCCAGCCTATTCTAGTCATTCTGGATCCTAACCCTATTCTCCATCGTATCTGCAACTCTACCTACTTGGTGTCATCCACCAATTTGCTAGGCTGCACTGTATCCCGTTGTCTAAATTATTAATGCAGATATTAAATAATAATTATATTACGTATTAATGGACATATTAAATAATAATACTGGACCCAGAGAAAACTTCTGGAGAGACCCACTTGATACCTTCTCCCCAGTAGATGTTGAACTATTCGTGATTATTTCTTGAGGATGATGATCCAACCATATATGCAACAGGGAGCCCAAGCCCTGTTACAAGTGCACAATGGAGGGACAGGCAAGACGAAGAGACCCTTTTCAGGATCCAGGCTGTGAGGACTCACAGGGGAAAGATTCAAGGGAGAGATTCAAGACTGTAGGCCAGGGACTGATAAAAACCTGGGGAGAACGGTAGGGAAAGAAAAGCCAAACAGCATGTTAAGCTGAGCAGGAACACTTGGGCTCGTTTATTGTAGACTGAAAGCGTAATGCCACCCCAAACCAACATTGTTGTGTTTTTCAAGCAGCACCTCCCCAAGGCTTTGGGGCAGATGTGTAACTCATCCGTGTTTGTGAAGCCTTATAGGTCTCTACAGAAACGCACCGACTGACCGGTGTTCGCACAGCATCGGCACGACTGCTGCCCATGCCACAAACTTTTGCAGAAACTGCATTAGAGGTTGCACAGTTTCATCTGTACCATTTTTAATATCCTCCCTGTGAAGCCATGCTATTTTCATTACTAGAGTCCAGCTGTTCAGGCTTCCAGGAGAGAGGAATATTACAATAACTATTTAGTAAAGACCTCAGCAAAATTACCAAACAAAGTCTGAACAGTCAGGATTGTAAAGCTATCAACTTTCTAGGACACAGAGCCTATACTGTAGGGGTCTTTCCCTTTTTGGGGCCTGTTTTATTCCATATGATCAGTGTACAGCTCGTTGTGTCGTTAAACTTCATTGGGTCCTATTGGGAATCCTCAACCTTTGGAGACAACCATATTTTTTAGCTCCCACTGGCTTACAAGAGACTGGCCTCTCCATTTGTCTTAGGGGCTGATGAATGTGGCTCCAAAATGTTAAGGTAGTGAAATTAGATTTTCTCAAAGGTTTCATATATTAGGAGTCATTCCAGGGATGATGACTTAGTGCACGAGAAAACTGGACTCATGCATCCTTTATCATATGGATCCATATGTACCTGAAACCTGTCGCGCGGGCATCATCACTGGAAGTGGGTTGGTGAAAACACCCCACAGGCAAAGTCAGATTTGCCCTGAGTATTGTAGCCATTTGTACCAAGACCAAGAGGATGTCAAATGCTGCTATTCTGGCCAAGGAGTCATTGCCTTTGCAATGAAGCAGGGCAATACAGAATCAGACCCATAACGTGTGTCCATATAGAGTGTAAGCGTGATGTAGCCATGAAGGTCTAGACATTATGTGACTGGCAAGCATTTCTTTGGGAGGTATCTTTTATTGGACCAACTGCAGAATTGGGATAGAGTTAGATGAGCTTCTGTATGCAAGATATTTTTCTGCAGGTCACATTCTCCTGATGAATGTCTTACATTTGAAAGCTTGTCTGATTCAACCCCAGCTCCACAACTAGTCCAATAAAGAAATCCTTGCCTCCGTGAGTATATTGAATCTACATGCGTATGTGTGTAACGTGTCTGTTTTGCACAAACCGTAAGCCCGAGGAAATACTGTGGGCAGTTTTCCAAAATGTGCCAACACTTGTTCACTCCCAGACCCTTGTGCTTGCAAATCCCCCTTTCCGTGCACAGCCTCTGATCTCTACACTGGGATATTTATGACGACGAACATATGCATAATGAGTGGAGGGCGCCCAAAATGTATGTGCGCGCTGGTTTGCAGCTCTTCCTCTCCATATTCTAGGCATGGTGCAGACTCTGTTACATGTTCAAAAAGAGACTGAATGAATCAAATAATAGGCTAAACACAGTGACTTCAGTAGAATTACGCCACCAATAGACTCGGCTCGTTATGTGTTCTGGAGCTGCCAGACCTGAATAAATACAGGTTCATTTTCCTGCCTTTTTAGAACAGTTCCTTCACTTGCAGACTGATGTGTGTGACACGGCTGCATTTGTAAAAAAGCAGTTATGGGGTACTGCATCAAAGACCCAGGCAAGGCACTCCAGTGTTTGACTGTGCAACTCCTACTAACCACCAGCATTATCTCAGTGGAACAGCAATAGACTTTAGGTCCGTCAGATGCTCTCACAGCATTCTTTAAAATAAAGCAAATCTTTGTTCATGGATGATCCCAGAAGAGTTCCCAAGCTAGTTAGGTGAAGTTAAGGTTGAGGCTCCATATCAGTAACTTCAGGATCAAAAAACGTAGAAAATGCCAGCCTTGGGTTTGTTTGGTTTTTTAATTACAAGGAAAAATGCGGGGGTGGGGGGGGTTGTTTGGTTATTTCTAATTACAAGGCAAGAGCAAAATTAGTATGCAAAATTAGTGAAAGTATGGATACGTGCCACTAAAGTATCCACATGCCCCTGACTGTTTCCATGAACTTGTTCATTTTCTTTAAAGGGACATATCAAAACATATACACCACAGAGCACTGGTTCCCAGTAGGCTGCTGCCTATGTAAGCTCATATCTCTCTGAAGCTTTAAGCATCTTTAAGGTGCTACCCTCCCTTGCCTTCCTCCTGATTTTAGATGAATTAGGCTAACAATCTCAGGTTTAAAATGTGTCTCTATGATACTGCATCACTGCAGTGACCTTTGCTGCTTACCTTTAAATGCTTTAATATCATTATTTTAAAACATCTATATCAATGCCCACTGCTGTACTATGCTGGGTGCTGCAGAAGCATGCAGAGAGGGGCTGTACGCTCTTTGAAAGGCTTATGAATGAAAGATGAGAAGATGGCAAACAAATGGGAGGAATTCAATACATGAGCCAATGATGGTGGTTCACAGATTCATAGGTTGTGGAGTCGGAAGGGACCACAGTGGAAAATCATGTCTGACCTCCTGCCCCTGGCAGGAAAGATGGTCAGATGGACCGAGGTCAGATGACCCCAGCCAGGTGACTATCCAGCCTCCTCTTGAAGATCTCCAAGCTAGGTGAGAGCACCACCTCTCTTGGAAGCCCATTCCAGATCCTGGTCACCCTTATGGTGAACAATTTCTTCCTAATATCTAACCTAAATCCCCTCTCAACTAGTTTACACCCAGTTTTCCTAGTTACTTCCTGGGGCGCCCTAGTAAACAGTGCTTGCCCTATTCCATGTTGACCTCCCCTAATAAATTTATAGGTGACCACAAGATCTCCCCTCAGCTGTCTCCTGTGAAGGCTGAAGAGATTCAGCTCTCAACCTCCCCCCATAGGATCCATCACAAAGGCCTCTAATCATGTGAGTGGCCTCCTCTGGACCCTCTGCAGATTCCCCACGTCCCTCTTGGAGCGCGGTGCCCAAAACTGCACACAGTACTCCAACTGCGGCCTGACCAGTCCCGTGTAGAGGGGGAACATCAGCTCCTTTAATCTATTAGTCATGCACCGGCTAAAACACTACAAGATGTGATTGACCCTGTTGATGGCCTCATTACACCGCCGGCCCACATTCGTCTTCTAGTCAGTTATGACTCCAAGATCTCTCTCTGCCTCCAAGCTACTGAGAAGGACACTCCCCGACCTACAGATGTGCCGGGGGTTCCTCCTTCCCAGGTGGGGTACCTTAAATTTATCTTGATTAAACTGCATCCTGTTTCTCTCTTCCCACTGATCCAACTTGTCCAAGTCGGCCTGAATCTACTCCCTGCCCTCCGGTGTACTAACTTTGCCCCATAACTTGATATCATCAGCAAACTTGGAGAGGGTACTCTCCACGCCCTCGTTCAAATCACTGATGAAGTTATTGAATAATATCAGTCCTGGGACCAAACCCTGAGAGACCCCACTGCCCACCTGCCTCCAGACCAAGAAAGAACCATCCACCACCACTCTCTGGTGCGGTCCCTAAGCCAGTTGGCCACCCACCTGACCGTGTAGGCGTCCACTCAACAGTCTGCTAGCTTCCCAATGAGGATAGGGTGCGAAACTGTGTTGAAAGCCTTCCTGAAGTCCAGGAAGATGACATCAGCCTCAGCTCCTGTGTCCGGGCAGTGCGTGACCTGGTCATAGAAGGCTACAAGGTTCGTCAGGCAGGGTGGTAGAGAGTTGCCCCAGCTTTTGGATTGCATTCATTTTCCTTTCCTATGGTTGGACGTTGATGTAATTAGCATGGAATAAAATGGAGATAGCTAACTGGCCATGGGATCCCAAAGCCTGAGCATACACAACACCCAATGTCCGAACATGGAGTGATTGCCTTCAGCAGGCTTTTTGCGTCATTCAGGACTCATGAGGAGCTTTACAAGTGTGTGCTGTGCAGTGTGCGTTACAGTAAAAAAGACCAGAGTTCTTATATCTGCCGCTGTGCTGGGAATCCCTGTGTTGGGACACACCAGAGACCTCCAGAGCAAAAAGCCTGAGGGTCTACAGCTTGGACTCGAGACCCAGACTTCAAAACTTGGGGCTGTAATAAACTCGCCACTACCCTGGCTTGGCCATGGTGCAATTAAGAGAAAAGCTTTTTAGTTCTTCTAATCACTGTTCAGCTTAAACCCTGAGTGGCTATAGTGACCTGAGTCCCCAGCTCTATCAAGGAAACCTCCCCATTGCCATGGGGAAGACGTTGTGTGAGCTGGATGTCTGGATGGCAAAGCTCCATCTGATCAAAGGTTTGGGGTAACCTCCAAGTCCGATCTGCCTGCTGGATGTCCTACCTCCTAGTATTGTTGAAGCAACTCTTGTTGCCCCATGTGAACAGGTACACGCTCTCAGTCCTTACTTAAGTCGATCTTACCTTTCTTTCCTCCAGCAATCACTTGACCTGAGTCAGAGTTATAAAGTGCAATGTCCTGAATTTCAAAAGTGATCAGTGATTTTTTGGGTCTGACTTTTCAGCGAGTGCTCAGCACACAGGCTATCATGATAAGACTCACTTTAGGATTCACAGGGCAGAAACAGAGGCATTTTCCAAAGCCCAGGACTAATATTGGTCTCACCTGACAGGCCTTCTATCCTTTGATATCCGTGGTATCCTATACTGGTACCTACTGCATACCAATGTTTATGATGCATTTCAGGGGCAACAAATTTCTCCCCACCCTCTTATAAGGTGTGCTCATCTCCAACGAGCTACAATTGCAACCACCCAACAAGCCTAAGGGAGGATGCAATACAGCTTGTAATGAAGTCTTAGATGCCATCTTGAGTCGCTTTCAGCCTTAACGATGGAGCGAATAATGCCCGATGGAGATAGTACCGAGAGGGGGATTCAGGAAACCTGGGCTCTGTTCCTATCTAGCTAACCTCAGGCAAGTTACTTTTCTTTCCATGACTGGGTTTCCCCATCTATAAAGTGGGGGCCATGGCGCTGACCTCTTTTGCAAAGCACTTGGGGATTTAATGCTGAAAAGTACGGCCAGGGAACTATTAGAAATGATATTTCACAATAAGCTCCAGCCCAATGGGAAATTAATAACATTTGTCTGTGGTGACTGCGGTCAAAATTACCAACCTACTGTGATGGTCAGAAGCAGCCGATGAAAGTTAAAAGAAGATATTAAAATCCTGTTGAAGGCTCATTAGTTGCCATCTGCTCCAGGGTAGGTTTTTTTCCCCACTTCGCATCTCGTCTGTTGATTTAAAGTGTGTTCAACATGGGTTGCCCAAGAATACACATTGGAGAGTGCTCTCTTGGGCAGAACACACACCTCTGACATCCTTACCTGTCACAGGCAGGACATATCATCCCTTTGACGACTGGGTTTAAATTTTGTACTAGTATTTGACCTTTCTATGGACATATGGATGAAGTTGATGGAGTTACACTACAAAGGAAGCAGTTTTCCCTTTCCCTAGTCCCACCTACTTGGTTACTCAGAAAAGTTGTATAGAAGAAATGAGACTCAAGGATTGATGAATACAGTGAGTTCTCATCATCAAACTCTGGTTCATTGTTCCTGGGGCCATACCCAGTCGAGTCATTTTGGTTTGGAGAATGACATTTGCCCTTAAAATCCTCTCAATCAATCAATCAATCACACAAAACTTTCAGCCCATTGTTGGTAACAACCTGTTGTTTCTTCACCAAAAACAAAAGCTTTAGACCAGGAGTTAAATATGAGCTTACAGGAAATTTGCTGGGCTCTTGTTTTTATTGCAGTAAATTTGAAGTTAATCCATTGAAGACATCTGGGTTCAGCCAGACAAGCGCAGCATAACCGCAAGGTTGAATTTGCTATTTAATGCCAAAATTGGCTTTTATTTCAAACACGGGCTAGTTCATTTCAAACTTGCTGAGCATCTAAGTCACTGGATCAGTGGTGGCTAGAGGAGCAACAGTAGCCATTTGATCAAAACTTCCGTTTGATCCTTTATTGTTGGTAAATCAAACAGCAGCAATAGAACTGCACAGCCCCTGAATCAGTATCTGAGTCTGAGCTAAACAGATCGTGGAAACAAAGAGCAATCTGATGTGAGGTCTTTATGGTAAAAATAAGAGATGCTTTGCAGCTAGAGGGCGCATCTTTACATGCATTAATGCATTTTAGTTAATGTGCATTAAATCTAGTACCTCTGGACACTTTTACATGTGCTCTGGGCCTGATGGGGGGAGGGAGCGTCGGGGGTATCCTTTAATTGAGGCGGCTTTAAGGACTGCTTTAATTAAAGCACCACCTTGTCTCCCATATCAGTGTCCCCGCACTTAAAAATGGTGATGGGACACTTGAACTAAAGCTCATTTGATGAGCTTTAGTGCAAGCCTCCTGTCACCATTTTTAAGCATGGGGACACTGACACATGGGATGCAGGAGATTGCTGGAGCACGGCCACTGCCCCGGTCCGGCCAACTCGATTAATCAAGTCTCAGCTGACACACTCAAATACCAGCTCATCGAAGCCGCCTCCATAGGGATAGGCACCCTCCATTGTGAGGTGCTAGGAAAATGCACATTAACTAAAGAGCAGGATTTTTAAGTGACGCTTAATGTGTATTAGCCTATTTTAATGTGCGTTAACTAAACAGCAGTTTTTTCAGTGTTGCTTTAATGCACATTAAAATAGGCTAATGCACATTAAACCACAAATGTAGATACCTAGAATGAGTCAACGGCTCCTCCTCCTAGAAGGGAATTATCTGAGAGTATCAACGTGCAGAAAAAAGTTAACACTTCCTTTAGGTGAGTTGTTCATGGCAGAGTTACTAGAAGAAGAAAGGGCCAAGGAGCTGGATGTCTTTTTGGTGAGGTGTTCTTGTCTACCTACACATCCCTGAGCATGTTAAGACTTACCAGTGTACATAAGAGGAAAGCATCATTCCCTCTACTGAAGGCTGGACTAGAGACGAGTCCATCACCTGTGCTTTACCGACGGTCAGACTAGATCAGGGCTTGGCAACCTACGCTCCGCAAGCTGGATTCGGCCCACTCAGGCATCTTAGCTGGTCCATGCAGCTGGGGCACTGGTTGCAACCCAGCAGCAGCGGAAGCAGTGCCGGCCAGCAGGCTGCAAGCACCACGGTGGCATTTGGCAATAGGAGAAAGCAGTGACAATGAACTGTGGTATTCAGTGGCTGGGTGGCCCTGCCTTCAGACTGATCTATGTTAATATTGCTAAATGGTTGCCGACTGCTGGACTAGACGATCACAGTGACCCCTTAAAATCGGCAAAGCAAAACCTTGTAAGCTTTCTGGGGTAAGAACCATCCTCTTTCTTTGTGCCTGTACAGCACCTGGTGCAGAAGTATCTTGGCCCGGGACCAGGTGTTATAGCAATACAAATAGGAAACAGTAATAATAACACTTCCTCTTCATTTGTGCTCACCATGCACTGTGGCAAGCGTGCTTTTCAGAGCTGCCGGCAGACAGAGGACCCCACCTGTTACTGGCAGCTTCACCTTCCGTCATCTCGACATCCTGGTTTCCACGTGGGCTCCAACCCTCTGCAACCTTCAAAACCTAACGCAGCTTAAAAATCAGCAGACCTCATCAAGAGCATCTTAGGGAGAAATCTGTGTTTACTTCCAGGCCAGGAAGAGCAGTTTGTTTCTCGGACAACAGAGTACCTCAGGCCATATTTTTCCCCATCGTTTTTTCCTTTGCTACACGTCACAAATTAATCAGACACTGGCACACGATTAGAGAGAGAAAACATTGTGTACAGGGGTTGGGGGGGGGGTAAAAACAAAGACAAAAAGAGAAGGGCAAGATGTGACAGTTCATCAGGGACCCTGGAAACACAGGCTGAAGCAGCACTATTTAGTTTTAAAAAAAAAATCAATATAATCCTTGAAAAGGAGGTCTGGGCCTGATTGCTCTTCTTCTTTATGAATAGCAGTTACCAAGCTTGAGATGTGCAGTGTGTCTCTCCTGTTACTGCTTTGGTGTGCTGCGGACTGATGGGCGCTATCATTTGGAAGGAAGTAATATTTGGCTGGACATCCATACTTCAGGGTTGGTTTTTTTGGGTTGTTTTTTTTCATCCCCTAGGATGCAGAGTGACATAAAACTTTGGGGAAAAAAACTCTGCTGCATCATACTGCAGGGATGCTTTTATTCCAAAGGGTTTGTGCAGGTGTGTAACCGGACCTTGCCGCCTCTGCACTATTCTGGTGTCACTGCAGATGCACCAACAGGCGCTACTCTTGCACGGGACAGCAGCAGTAGTATCTGTGGGATCTTTGCACATCACAGCACAGACCACAGCCCTTGGCCTTTAAAGGTATGATTATATTAGCCTCTAACGGAAGTCAGCTCCTATCCTCTAGTGAACAAGTCATTCGATCAGCAGCTTCTTGAGCTGGGCCCTATAAACAGATGCAGTTACTGGAGTTTGCTGCATGAAATGCCTGAGATCTGAATACGCAAGGCAGGGACAAGGTCTGAATACGCAAGGCCTCTCCCTGGGATCTCTTGAGCGTACATTAACCACATTTCAGAGAAGCAGGACGCTGGGGCTCCCCTGCTTTCCCTGTGGCAGGGTAGGGTGTGACGTCTTGTGCTATGTCAGGGTGGAGGGTTTATACTGGGGTTGTCTGGCATGGTTTGCACAGGGCGGATCCTGCTTCAGACGGCGGGTTGGACTAGATGTGACCAGCCCCACTTCTCCATGCCTCCGTACGTCACCGACACCTCGGTAACCGACCTCCCAGACCGAACAGAAACGGGCTGAGCTGCTTTAAGCGGCTGGAGCATCTTTAGCGCCGTGTAGACAGGTCCCCGGCGAGACAGAGCAGCCGAAGTCGGGATGCTTGAAAAGGCAAGTCCTGACCCCAGTCTTCTTCAGGCTGAAATGTAGGGTGGGCAGCAATTTCAAGCCCACTAGCCTCGTATGAATTATGCTACCTTTTTTAGAGAGACCAGGCCTACGTGGCTTTACGCCCTGGGCACAGGTCCCTACTGCTTCAATATGCCAGTTGCCTATAGGAGAAGATCATGGGCTAGCTGTTGAAAACCTATGTAGGCAACTGGTTCTCCCCCTTTTTAGACCCAAGACGCCCCTCATTAGACTCATAGCACCTGCCATAAAATGCCAGCACTTAGCTTTCACTTGTGGGGTTTTTTTTGACTACAGAAAAATAACAGAACATTTCTTCTGTTGCAAAGAACTACGCAAGCTCAGAATGGGTTTTGACACTAGCTTCCTAGTTGCAATTTCTGGGTTTCTCTTGTGAATTGTGGGCAGGTGTCTGTACACCGAAACTATGCTAATATTGTGCAGTGCTCCTAAGGGACCTCACGGCCCCCCCAGACACACTGGTTGGGAAGCCCTGCGCTCAGGCAACACCAGGTCAGGACCTGCCTCCATGTGACTTGATCTTCTTAAATGCATTTAGGTTTGTATTTGCACTTGTATATGTGCGTTTGCCCTGCAGACATGTTATTAGCACTTTGCTGTGTGCTGGCAAGACGTTGGCCTGTGGCTATGAATTGATGCTCCTTTGATACTTGCCTCAAAACAGCCCAGCAAACAAATACTGGACTTGAGCACAAAAAAACCCCGCTGGATTTGTTCATGTCCAAGAGGCCGGGAAACATGAGACTTTCATTGTCAAGTTGTTTGTATAGTCACAATATGATACCTCTCTGTGGATTTCTGTCCCGGAGTAGGGGTTACATAGAGGAATATGACTGGGCCTGAGCTCAAAGTCCCTCCCCTTGGCCATGCATCACCTCATTAGTCTAACTAAGTGGGGGCTACCAAAGCATCAGCCCCAGACCTCAATTTAGGGGCAGAAACAAAAACAGCAGCCACAGTGCTGATGGGCTCGTACTTTGCAGAGTGCAAAACTACCTCTCTATGGACTTACTGCTCCAGGTATGATTGCAGCATCAGGTCCAAAGCCCAGCAAGAAGCCAGAAGAAAAGTAGATGATCACTAAAAGCCACCACACCAGTAACGCTTGATGCACCAGAAAATGGGAGAGAGGTGTTTGAATCTCAGCGTTTATTCTAACAACAGCAAATTAAAAATAATAATAATAATAATAATAATAAAAAGTAATTCAGCCACAAATGCAATTTGGAAGTGGGGTGGGATCTGTTGCTCTTTCAAGTAGTGAAAGGGGATGGATGGGACCACCACAAGCAATCACAGCCGGCAAGTAATCTGGTTTATAAAATGTGGATCATCCAGGAAAGGAAAGTAGTCGTCAAACCCAGCCGGTGTTTCATCACTCAACCGCCTTGGCCAGCAGAGTGCACTCAAACACATCCAAGCAGCCTTTGCAGACGGCGAGCGCAGATCTTCCTCTCTAATAAAACAGACCCTGCATTTAATATGTAGCAGCGGTAGCGAGGAGCTACTGAAACTTAATTGTTTCCCCCTGCATTATGAAGAAGAATAGAGATGTTCCAAAGGGATTTCATTTTATTTGGGGAAATAAACTCGGTCTGATTGTGTTACTTTAAATAATTCCCAGGGCTTATTTCCATAGTGCAATAGGGGCAACTTTACCAGCGAGAGTGTTGTACATTAATATTTCTGGATAACTTAACAAGGGATTCACTTTTTTTTCTGCTGATTATGCAGAAGCTACTCATTAGGTTTTGAATGTCAGCCTTATTTGAATTACGGCTGTCGGCTGGTTTGTTTGCAAACTAGCAGAGCAAAAGCATAAGCTGCGGTTTTTTTTATTATTATTATGGACAGAAGAGAAGCCATCTCTTGCCGGCGTGCTAAGGCTCGTGGCCGTGTATTAGCCAGTAGGCTGATGCACCTTTGTGGAGCGCACCCATTTGTCGCTGTTTAATTAAATGCGATCTGTTTCTTTTATGCCATCCTTCCCTTCCACTCCGAGGAATCGTGGCTCACATGCCGTAGTCAGCGCAGACCTATTAAACCGGCAGTACCAGATACTCTTTTTATTACCTGCCACAACGGAGATTCATTCTGGCGCCAGATGTGTGCATATAAATATTTTTAATGCAAGAACACAGCCACCGAAAAGGAAGCAGGACAGCGGCAGCAGGGCAGTGGGCCGTGACTGAATATATGTCATTAAATTGAATTCAGCCAATACAGAAATACAAATAGATGGGGGGTGACTTTTTAACCTGGCCAAAAGGTGGAAAGGAACTGGACCATTTTCATTTCCTGCCCAATTAGGGAAGGATCACATGGAGTAGCTGGAGTTGCACCTTTCCGTTCACAAGGCATTCGTGCACTGGGGGCTGAATCCTATTTCACCTTAACACGTCTGTGGGGCTTAGGTGGCTGCAGTTTGGGGCACTGAAGTTTGGATTGCTATTCACGTGGCGCTTCCCTGTGGAGCGTGCTCAGTAGGATGCTGGAGTTGGTGTCGAACCACGTAATAATGCAAATCCCAAACTTCTGGTTATAGAAAATCCACGACAGAATCACAGAAAATGAGGGCTGGAAGGATGCTCACATCTAGTCCACCCCCCTGCTCCAAGCAGGACCAGCCCCAACTACATCATCCCAGCCCAGGTTTTGTCTAGCCGGGTCTTAAACACCTCCAAGGATGGAGACTGCACCACCTCCCTGGGGAGCCTGCTCCTGCCCTAGTGACAGAGTTTTTCCTAATATCCAACCTCAACTTGCCTTGCTGCAGCTGGAGCCCATTGCTCCTTGTCCTGCCATCTGCCCCTACTGAGACCAGCCCAGCTCCGTCCTCTTTGCAGGGAGGTGAAGGCTGCTACCAAGTTCTCCCTCAGTCTTCTCAGGCCTCTTTCACCCAGAAGAGGTGTGAACCTGCATCTCAGGAAAAGGCTCCAAGCCCCAGGCTGGACTTTGCCCAGTGCACTCTCCAGGCTGCCTCTGAAAGCTGGCTCATACACAGCCAGGAGGCTGAGCTCCATGGGGGCACAAGGAGGGCAAGCCCGAGGAAGGTCTCTCAATGAGCTGGGCGCTTCCCTGGCAGGACGGATGGGGTCCAGCTCAGGGCCCTGTCCCCAATAAGGCAAAAACTATCCCACTGATTTTTTGGTCCACTGAATATTAAATGCAAGGTACAGGGGGGCAGGTGCAGGAGGAAGGCTGGAGATGCTCTGCGTGCGGTCTGCCCATGAAGAGCAGTATGTCCTTCTGCTTAGCACAAGATGCAGGTTCAAATGTCTTTAAAGATGCACGTCTTGCTTGTAAGCACGAGATGCAGGTTCATATCCCCTGAGGGTGAGAGAGGACCAGGACCTGGGTCTCTGCCACCCTGGATAAGTGTCCCAGCTATGCAGCTAAAAGTCAAGAGGGCTTCCTTCTCCACTGTACTTCTGCAAATACATGACCCTATCCCCGCATGCGGGGAACAGAGTCCCCAGGGGTCCTTATGAAAAAAGTGGATCTATATGGGGAAGCAGATCTTTCCCTCCTCAAAATGTGGCTGGAAAGTGTTTTCCCTTGCTTCCTAGGAGAGACATCCTGAGAAACTTCTGCCACCTTGCCATGGATCTGGCTGCCCTTCTTGGCTTGACAAGACCTCTTCAAAACAAAACGTCTTGGGGTCGTACGGGTCGGGGTTGCTGGAGGCAGGGGGAACCTACCCGAGCGGGGAGATCCTGCCAGGTCCAGGAATCCCCAGGAAGAACCAAATCCACCCTTTCTCCTCGGGGTTCAACAGCACCCAGCACCTGATCACCCAGGGCTCGGGTCTTCCTCTGTACTCGCCTGGGTCGTAAACAGTGAAATCTGCTTTCGTCTGAGCTTGTCACTCCTTTAGAGCCGCGATTTCCGACCCTTTTCGACTCAAGGCACCCCTCGTTAGAGTCTAGGCACCCCCGTGGAAAACGCCAGCTCTTCGCTTTCACTCCTTTTCCGACTATGACATAATAATAGAGCTGTTCTTCTGTTGCAAAGACCCCAGACAGACCACGACAAAATGTGTTTGGCTCTCTGGATCCTGATTTGAACTCTCTAGGTCTTATATTAGGGATGGTGCATCGGTGGTTGCACGCCTAATAGTGCTTATACTGCAGGGTGCCGTTAAAGGGATCTCACAGCACCCGACTCGAGGGGGACGTTTCGGGATGTCTTCTCTCTACAAATATCCTCATCATGGAAATCGACCACAGCCTGTTCCTGTGAGATCTCCAGAGTCTGGCTTCCAGAAGGACACCTATGTGGTCTTCCAGGAGACGTGTACAGCTCTAACTGCAGTAGGCGTACACCCCGTGACTCCAAAATGCAGGTGTGGCAACCAGCAACCTGATCACCTCTGCAGTGTAGCAGATAGCAGTGTGCTTGTTGAATGGAGTTTTACTCCTTGCACAACTAAAACGTGAAGAATTCACATGGATGCTATTGTGTCCCATGTAGCCTTATAAATTAAGCATGCCTAAAGCACGCCAGGCCCAGCCAAATGCATGTATTGCGGCTCTAACTTCATTCCCGGTGATTTCTAAAGCGATGTGAGCACCACTAGAGGGCTCACAAACTATTGAAAGGGTTCCTACCCTGTTCTCATCAACTAGGACAGCACACCGAACAATAATAAGGGTAGGAGAAATTTTGATTAAGGACAATCCTTCTTGTCTGACAGGTACCAATGGATTTTCATGCTTTGTCCAGAACAGATGGTGCTCATTTTTAACGTACTTCTGAGAGATGAAAACGCAGGGCACTGGGGGAAGCGACTTGCTTCGGAAAGATAAAAGGCTGACTAGACATTGCCTGGATTTGTGCAGGCTGTTCCAGGATTTTACACCCCAAGTCAGTCTGATCCAGCACCTTCATTCGGGGGGGGGGCATTAAATAAACAGTAGCAGTGTTTTGCATGCATGAGACACACAGCTGTCTAGCACGTTTATCTGTTGGAGGTTTTCTAGATTTCTCTGATAGACATTACCTCTGCAAGGTAACAAATCAGATGGTATCACTGGTTTTTACCCTCTCGCCCCATCTTGTATCATACGGTGCTGTTTGGAGAGAAGCAAAGTTTTTCCTTGTGTGTAAAGCACTTTATAGTTTATGATTGAATTAACCCTGCTGCCCAGGGCAGAGATGAATTTTCCTACCAAGGCTTTTGTTTCCCAGAAGCTGTGAAACTTTCATCTGACCATAATTATGAGTCTATTGACCCAAAATGATGACTTGTTTATGAATGCATTTTCTTTCCTTCCACTAAAGTGCTGTTTCATACTTGCCACCGCATAAAATAATGGTCCTGCATAGGGATAGGAGAGGGAGATTTATTTTTCTGCCCTTTTTTTATGTCTCTGAGCTCCTACCTACAGTGGGAAGATGCAGCGCTCTCATTACAGAGATCTTTGCGTCAAAAGTCTTGTGGGATTCCAGTTTGAGGGGATCTCATGCCAACCCTGAGCCCCCGTATACTCTGCTGATGGCCACTCTTCAGAGCTAACCACTCGGGTGGTGTGAGCTGAGTGCAATTGTTGCGTACACTTGCTAATTTACAAAGCACGTGTAATGACAGGAGCATATCTTGGGGTACGCAAGAGGAGCCAGCTTAGGAGGGGCACCCCTGCGGCATCGCCACCCCCTGCAGAAGCAGGACATTGTGCTGCTACAACAGGAGCGGTAACGGGGACCATGTGGAGACCATGCTGGGGCAGCAGCAGCTGGGGACTATTTTTGAGTCCCCGGAGCAGGTAAGACCCTTGCCCCCCTTCCCTGGAAATCACTGGCACCTTCTCCTCCTCCTGCCCACACACACTGTCCCGCAGGGTTAATCCCTGCTTGTTATGCTTCTCTGTAATAATAAAGGCCTTTGAAATGTTAGTGGCCCTGTGTAGTTTGCATGTTCGCGGGCTGGGGATTTAAAAATAGCAGATACACAAAACACTTGTAAACACAATTCTTTTTCATATCCCAAATCACAGCGTAGCGTTTTCTAATAATGCTTATTGACCTTTCAGACTTACTGAGTTATTTATTTATGCTTTAACATCAGATTGGTTTTATTTGTAACACAGTTTAAAGAAATGCTGGCATTAATACTTGAAAAGGGATTAAGCCTCTCCAGGAATAGCGAACAGTCTTTCTCAGCGGATGCCGTGGCCTTGGCTGGCATGCGGTTCGTCTACAGATGCCAGCCTCCTTGGATTGACATTCCAAGGCCTTCCCAAAATCTTTCTCTGACCAGGCTGTCTGGCTAGTGTCTAAAGAGAGGGAGGGCACATGGGAGTGAGATGAGGCGTGTACAAGGCTTTCCTTGACTTAAGTAATTTAAGCAAGTGGAGTCTCAGTTTGAAGATCAGGCCGTAGATCTGGCACAATCGGCATGGCAGGAGCAGGTGCTTCCCTGTGCACCAGCAGCTGCCCCGGGTATAGACCTGCCCTGCCGCACCTCTGAGATTTGACTCTCATCTTGCACCCTACGAAGCTGGTAGCTCCATTCAGGGGCATGGTCTGAGAGTTATAGGATTGTAGGAAAGCAGGGCTGGAAGGGACCTCAGGAAGTCATCTGGTCCAACCTCCTGCTGGAGGCAGGATTGTACCTATCTAAACCACCCACGACAAATTGGCTCTAGAGCAACAAAAGTCCCACAACCAAAGTAGAATTGCTGCCTGTCCCATACTCTGTGCACTCCTTACACAAGACTCCCTCGGATAGCAGTGCGCTTCTTGAATGGATGAAGCATTGCACAGCCGCATCTTCTGTGACTATTGTCGAATTAGGGTCTTCAGCACCACGTTCCTCCTGATTCCAGCGCTATATGATATACCAGGTAATTAATTAAGACATAAATTGTACCGGGTCATAGAATCAAAGAGCTAACAGAACTTAGCATTGGCCAAAAATAGTCCTCTACTTAGGGAGAGGAAGCCTAATACACAATACCATTTATTTAGCATTCAATTGCACTTCCTTCTTATCAAATGACTTTATCTATTTTAATAAACGGATGTCAGTGGAGTCACCTTGAATTTATTCTGGTTGTGGGGCACACAATCTAGTCCTAAATCGGGTGACTTGGTGCCTTGTGTAACCAAGCGGCACCTGTGAAGAAAACAGGTACGCCTACAGAGTCTCTCACGCGTAGTTATTTATCTACCAATCCCATTCCTTACAGGTTTGGACCTCAACATTCATAGGTTCATAGATTCATAGATGTTAGGGTCGGCAGGGACCTCAACAGATCATCGAGTCCAACCCCCTGCATACGCAGGAAAGAGTGCTGGGTCCAGATGACCCCAGCCAGATGCATCTCCAACCTCCTCAAATTGTTAAGTGAACCTCTTTAAATTCTCAGAGCAAACTACGTCATATCAGTGGGTGCAGTATGAGATGCTAGGATCAAGAAGCAAATATCTGAGGGAAGAGATAGCTGAAAACCAGGCCCTCGTGTGTGTGTGCAAGAGTGGTGTGCAAGCTTTCTGGAGAGCCCTGGGAGACATCATCCTGCAGAGAAATCTCCCAGACACCGAGCCCCTTTTTGCACTATTGGCAATGCATCATGTCCCTCATTTGGGAGAGCTTGGAAGAAGAAAAGAGCATTTAGGCTTCTACCCCTTCTGGTAGAGAAAAGAAATATTCAGTCTATTTATTTTTTCAGTGCATGTGGTTTTGGTCAACGTTTGAGCCATCTCAAGGCGATGTCATCACCGGTGAAGGCCACCAGGTTGTATAGTAAAAGGGCACGAGTCAACAATATAGGACATGGTTTGAACGTGTCCATAGACCTTTGCAGTGGCAACAAATGCCTTTATGGACACATTCAAACCACGTCCAACATCGTTGACCCCTGTCCATAAGAGCATTTGTTGCCATTGCAAAGGCCCCAGTTGGTATAGTTTTGTGGCGCAAAGACCTTGCCCAGTTCAAAACTGGTTGAGAAGTGCCCAATAACGGCGCGGACAGTTAGATCCTGGTTGACTGACTGCAGGGTCAGAGATGATGTGTTGATTGATTGAGCTTGTGCAGGTCATTCTTTGTGCCATGGAATAAGTAAGGAAAAGTCAACGGATTTTGAAAGCATGGACCATATTGGGTGTTTTGTGGGGAGCTGACCTATTGGTGGGTGGGATATGTCCCAGTGCACTGGCAGTGTAGGATTATCACAGAGTCTGGCTAGTAAATTGACTTCAGCATTTTTGCAGCAGATATGAGGCATGATGGGATTTTGCAGCATTTTTCCAACCTTACCGAGGACTGATAACCATGGGAGTGAAGTGGGATGCAATGCGCCTGACCCAAGACGATGCAGTTGGGTGCCCACTGGTTTTCTCTGCAATCGGTCTGCCCCATACACTTGGTTGCTCACTGTAAATAGGGAATCCTTGGTGGCCAAACCCCAAATCTTCAACAATCGTGAGACTTTAAAAAATAAACCTGGGGGTGGTGGAGGGGGAGGAGGGCGCGTGCATGTTGGAAGTGGAAAGCATTTGCTTGGGTTCTGAACATTTCGAGTTCACGGTCCAGCTTTTTCCCCTGGAGCCATGAGGGCTACAAGATGATGTTGCACATGTGCATGCATCTGTGTGTGTGCACGGTCTTGTTTTAATTGAAAGCAGAAGACCTTCCATCATTGCTGTGATTCCAGGAACAGGAGCTTCCAAAAAAACTAAGAGCTGGCAACACTGGTGCCACCTTGGGAAGGCAACTGGATCGAAACAAGAAACAGAACAATTCAAGGGGGACCTAGTGGGACAGCTGGCTGCCAAACATACCATGCGAGGTTGAAATCGCATCTTCCCCTTCCAGGTCAGGGCTGGCTCAGGCTGGGCTGTGGTGGAACAGCCCCACAGCTGCTCTCTGTCTCCTCTTGCCACTCCACACATACCGTGTCTATCTAGTTTCTCGAGCTTGCAACATGTCAGGCTTGGTCTGCTCCATTGCTTGACTGAGGTCCACACCCACCTGACGTCTTCCTTGTTGGGGGAAACTGGAAGTGCCTGCGGGGGACATCTCCATGTACCAGGGCATCCCTGATGGAAGGAGGGCACTCTCTAGAGAACAGCTTTGAAAAATGTTTTTCCAGACCGAGATATATTTTGTGTAGCCTCTGACTTCCCCCCGCAGCCTAAAACTGTGAGATTTGTTAGGCTACATTGCAGTGGTGGCTACCGTGACTTCAGGGCAGCGGACACTGTCGATGTACCTAGTTTTAACCAGTCACGTACATTGTGCCTTCATTCCCATTGCAATTTGGGACACCCTCCCTGTAATCTCTGCGTTGAATTGTTGCTGATCATATACAGCCTGTCCATTCATCATTAATGTTAAAAAAGGCATGAGCAAGAAGACACTCGTCTGAAATACCCTGGCCTAATGGTGACAAGTTCATTTCTATTGGGCTGGATATGCTTTGCTGGAGGCGAAAGCTCGATCCGCAGTGGAGAGAAAAAGAGTGGATGCTCAGGGTATTGATGCCGCAGAATATTATTTTATGGAGGTGGTGGTAGAAGAGGTTAATCATATTTAATTGTAGACTTACTCAGAAGAAAGGGAAAGACATCAGTTTCCTTTCATATCTTTCGTGGACGAGATGAAAATGCCATTAGGAGAAGGGCTGATATATTTCTTGCTCAGGAACAAATGACTGTTGGTGGGTAGGAAGCACTGGATTTCCGAAGCTTTTGCCGTTATCACAATTAGATTAATTCATTTTGAAATCTTCTTTATTTCCATCTATCCTTCCTACATCAGAGTGAGCTGTAACATTCATGCAGCACTACATAAAACCGTACAAGTCTCTTGATATTGAGAAATGCAAATCAGTGCACAGAGATGAAGTTCCCTGACGGCTCCTTATTTCTGGGGCTACAGGAATAGAGCGACAATTTGGTTTGAAAGAGGTTACATGGCATCAGCCACTACAGTAATTGTCTCTATTGTGCAAGGATGTATGAGATGAATATAGAATATATATTTATATATATATATATATATATATTTATATATATATATATATATATATATATATATTATT
>JAGPOW010000304.1:3296260-3338726 GCA_030014935.1 Caiman crocodilus
CTTTACTACTTCCCGTAGCACCGTATTGTAATTATTTTGGAGTTCTTTTAGATGGGATGCTCTTTCTTTCATTTTTTTGTCTCAATATTCTGCTACAAGAAAATTGTCGCTTTGCTTCCCGAGCCAATCTCCAATACGCATTTCAGCATCTCTCTGTATGATTTCTTGTTGTGAAGGTGATGACTGAAAAAAACAATGAGCCCTTTTCAGGAAAAACCTGCTCCAAGAGAAACTTTCCCACAGCAAGGTTTGCTTCAAGGGGGGGGGGGGGGGAAGTGCTTGTTGCCTTTTCCTTGGCAATTAAATAAAATGGTTTTAGGGCTTCATACAAACACTAAGAACACAATTTTTGCAGGGAGGTGGCATTAATTAAATGTTCACCATCCGACCAAAATTTCCCCTGAAGCCAAGAGGGGTTTAGCGGCACAAGGAAGGCAGGGCTGGATCTCCAGGGTTAATAAGAGTGGCGTGCAAGCTTTCTGGAGAGCCCTGGGAGACGTCGTCCTGCAGAGAAATTTCCCTGGCACCGAGCCCCTTTTTGCACTACTGGCGATGAAAAATGGTCTGAAGCCACAGCACTTCCTTGACCCCACTTGCTCCTGAAGCGAACATCCTGAGCAGTCCTACAGTGGAGACAGGACTTGTTCTCATGCAGGTGCATGGGGAGAGGGAGGCTTTTTTCACCACCCTCCTGCATCTCCTGCCCTCCTATGGGTAGGGCTAGTCACACTCGAGCCCCTGACCAGTTTCTCTCTCTCACTCTCTGGCATTTATAAAGCTCTCCTCACCTTATTAGCTGAGCAATGCGCACAAATGCCTGCTGCTCCTGACCTCGGCATCTTATCGTTGCAGATTCCCGGAGTGAAATGAAGAGACTACTGCAGGGAGGGGGAAGATATTCTTGTAAGGGAGATGGAGGGACTGGAGCGGATAATGTGCGATAAGCAGTCCAGTTAAAAGCATCGAAACTGGTCTTGTATCGGAAGGGTGAGTCTTTACTTCGACACAAAGGCTAAAGAAGAGCAGATCCTATCGAGGTGGCTTTCTGAATAGGCAGCTGGTTTCTTCTTGGCTCGTATAAAGTCATATAGCTCAGTGGAAATCGGAGGAGCTCTGCCATTGTACACCTGTCCTGTGGATCTGGTGATGAGACGCATTGGATGCTGGTCTCCATCTCTGCGGGGAGCACAGGGATGCTGTTGCCACAGTGGAAGTCCCATGCTACCTACCTCCTGTCTAGCCCATGAGCGATAGGCAAGAGCATGCACCTTGCTGAATGGCTTCTTTGGGCAACCCGCAGAAACCCCCTTTAGGGGTTGGTGGGCTCACTGCAATCCACTTGCTCTCCATCTCTTTGGACGAGGAAGCCATGCAGGGGGTGTGTGTGTTTTTGGGGGGTGGGGGGGGGGGATGTTTCTAATTACAGAGGACAGAAATGCCATGCAAGTAGAGTAGCCGGATCCGCTTGGCGAGGACTGACGGGTCTTCTGACACTTGTCAAGAAGAAATGTAAAGAATAAAGAAAACCTGTACGGTTCTGCACGCCGGGGGGGAGAGGCCGAGAGAGGACCCCAGGGTCCTTATTAATGACAGCACTTGCCCTTACAAAGAAAGCAGGGGGTGCAGGGATCCTGCTTGAGGGGAATTATTTAAATCCTGTCAATTAGCGATGGAGTAAGGGACGGTCGGGAACTGGGAGCTCTTGTCCATGAGATGTTCTGAATGAAACAGAAAAGGTTCGCTTCCGGATTTTCCACAAAAAACCTCACTTATTTGTTACAGGAGAGTCCAAACCAACCAGGAGTCTGTCCGATGGGGACAGTGCCCTCGTTTCTATCAGCTCCTCACAACCTCCATTCCCTCTTTTCGCCCCTAAGGAAGGCGCAAAACTTTAATTATGATTCAATTTGAATAAAAATGTTCACTCCTGGTCATGAAGCTAAAAGAGACATTGTGAAGCAGCATAAGAGCAGGTTGTCCACAAATCCCTGGTGTTTGAGAAGACATCCTTCATCAAACTATCCATCCAACCCTAACTCCCAAGGCCATGAGAAATGTCTTCTAAGAAATAGCAAGGCTCATTCCAGACCATGCGAGGCCTTTTGTTGTCCTAGGGTTGTTGTATCACATCAGTAATGTGCATGTCCCATCCCAAAACCACCAGCCGTCTAGAAGTTAACAGCCTACTACTCCCTCCAGCTCATGGAGTTAGCTCTTCAGCTCAAGTCTGTGAGGTAGGGCTGACAGTCCCAAATGCAAACCCAAGTCTGACAGTTTTGTTCCTTTCCCTCTCACTGACTCGTGTCAGAGGTAGCACACGCTAACCTTTCAGCTCCGCGGCAGGTGACGCAACGCACACCTTGAAGGTATGCAAGAGCAAGAGCAGAGCAAGTAATGCAAGCAACAGGGTGTAAGGCCTTGTAGTGAGCTGTCTATTTTGGCTAGAGCTGGGCCCCTCGGAGTGCAGGAGACCCCCATGCGTCTCCACGTGACAGTGACATGTAGGTTAAAGCACCACCTGCCAGCCCCAAAGGCCATCCTCCTTTCAGGCTTGTGTGTGTTGGAGACAGATTATCTGCTCCTCCCTTTCTTGCATGGAGAGGCCCCGGGAGGTGAGCTGTGCATGGTCAGACCCAGGACTGGATGGAAATGAACGTTTTTGGGGCGTCTGCTTACGTCTCCTCCCAAGGCATTGGGTGTCGGCTGAAGCCAGGCCTGGGGACTTTAACTGGATTGTGCCAATGCTGCTGCTGGGGCTGAAGCTGGAGGTTCCTGGCTAGAGGGTCTTACCCTTTTGCATCATCCTAGCCAAGCCTTTGTTCAGTCCAGTCTTAAAAACCACCAAGGATGGAGACTCCACCAACTCTCTGGGGAACCTGTTTCAGTGTTTCCATGCAGGTAAGGTGGTCTCTTGCACCAGGTTTGACGAGGAGCATTGGCAATGTCTCTAACTTGGTAATGTGGGGGTCTCCCATACTACGACAGATCATACAGAGCAGCCATGCAGTGCTTCTGGAAGGAGATCCTCAGGGTAGGGGACTCTGCTGATTCAGAGACACTGCCTGACTTCAAGGCGATACAGGACAGAGGAGATGAGCATGATCCCACCTCCAACATCTCTTCATTGCTAGATGGCAAGTCCACCTTGCAGGATGCCACTGCCCCATATCCAGCCACAGAAACAGCTCAGACCCCCGCATCCTGCATGTCATACCATCATAGGGTTGGAAGGGACCTCCAGGGCCATCTGGTGCAATCCTCTGCATGAATGCAGGCATGCAACTCCTACAACATCCCTATCAAATGTGTGTCCCTCCTCCTCTTAAAAACCTCCAGGGAAGGACACCCCACAACTAGTTTATTCCCCTGCCATGATGTCCTAACAGCAAGGAAGGTCTTCCTGGGAAATAATGTAGATCTGCTTTGCTTCAGCTTGAAGTCATTGCTTTGAATGTCTCTCCTTAGACTGTCCCTTTAGGCGCTCAACTCAGCCACACACAGTGTGGTCCTCGAGGATCTGGTGATTAAACCTCCCTTGCCCTGATCTGAAGCAGTGCATGAGAAGTTTCTTCAAGAGGAAGAACCAAAACCTGAGCAAGAACAGAGTTGCATCAAACTGGGGGAAGGAGGAAACGTAGGCAATGGGATAGGAGAGCTATGAGACGGCCGCTCTGGGGTGGGAGAGGGTGGGGGAGATGGTGGGATAGCGGCTGGGGCCACCTTCTTGCCACTTCTATCCCCAGGGAAGCTCTCAGAGTAGAAATCAGACCTGCTTATTGAGGGCTGAGCTAAACCTTCATGCAGCCGATGGGAATCTTTGCATCGGAGCCACTGGATTTTGGATTGAGTCCTTAATGATTGCTCAGAAACACTGGGATTATAATCATGGCCTTAATGAAAACAGAAGTGCTGAGGAGGACTTGGAGAGAAGCCAGTGACGATTAGTTAGACACACAGCTTGAACTCGCTGCCTACTATACCCTTACACCTCACGTTGCACTGCCACCAACCCCATTTTTTGTTAAGAACAGGTCCATGGGTCTTTCTTACGGCTTTAGACGGTGATGGAGGGGCTTCGGAGAACTTGGACCGCTGTCAGGTCTGACCTGGCTCATTCTCTGCATTTTAAATTCCTCCTTCCCAGCATTTTTTCTCCCTCTCTGGGAAAAAGCAAACTATTGGGAGCACCCCTGGAGTTCAGGTGTGCTCAGTCTTTTCCCTGGCAGCACTGAGGTCCTAAATCACAGATGTGCCTACACGGACTCACTGGCAAAACGTCATGTCCCATTATGCTGGTCGTTTCACTACGGAGTAATAGCTGCTGGCTCCTGCAGCTCAAATGGGGGAGGTCTGCACTGCAGGAAGGAGGTAAGCTTGCATGTAACCCCTGCTGATATAACCTCAGAGACACGAGTTCAAGGCAGGTGTCTGATATACCTAGAGCTCCCCACATGCTGAGACATGGAAATACTCACTCGGCTATGAGAGCCAAAGGTGGCCACGCAGTTAAGTCATGGAGGGCTGGGCTGGAGGCTTGGACCCACCTTGGACACTGCCCTTCCTTGAAGTGGGTGTTTGCTCACTTGTGGCATTAAACCAAAAACAAAAACCTCCAAAAAACTCCTAGAAGCGCCAAAGGAGCAGACGGCTCAGTCTCCACAGGGAAGCTATTACCTGGCCCATGCACTGGTTTAGGGGGCATGCTCCTGTGTGGCAGTAGAGAGAGTGGGTTGGAAACACTGAGTGCTCCACCTTGGAAAAAGGCCCAAATCTCCCTTGCTTCTTCTGATAGGCATCTACTCCTGCAGGTGCCTATGGCTGTGGATTGTAGGTTTCCTATCCAGTCTTTGGGTCCCATGCCATCCCTTGGAGCATTTCCATAATTGTCCAAACCCATCCCCTGGGCTTGAACTCCACTTGTCGAGAGGAAGCCACTGGAGGGTCGGCTGGAAGGAGGTGCAATTACCTTCAGTCCCGGGGGAAGCAGCAGAAGCTAACCCTGCCCGAGGTGTTCCTTTGAACCGGTCCCCTTTCCGCCAGTGCCCTTCCTGCAGAGCTCACAAGGAACATGCAATGGCAGCCCAGAAGCCTGGTTCCTACTGAAGAGGTCTAGGGAGCAATGGGGATAGGTCAGGCTGGGCTTCATGCTCCTACAGAGCTCAGGGGACTTTGCAGCGTAAGAAGAGTGGCTTGTCCCTTTACAAAGGCTGAGACTACCTGGTTACCATATTTTATGGTGTATAAGTTCAGTTGTGAAGTCCAATTTTTAACTCTTAAAATTCAATCTTGACTTATACAGTTATCACCGTTCCCTTCAAGCAGTGCCGGGCGTGGTGCTCGGCTGGCATGGCCCAGGCAGTGCCGCTTGCAGGGGATGGGGCCGTGCCTGCCCCCGTCCCCTGCAAGCGGCGCTGAGGCACGTATCCACCCCCAGCTGCCTAGGCCACAGTGAGGGCATGCGGGGGCCAGTATCACTCGACCTCATATTTCTGATCCAAAAGGTTAGGTTGACTTGTACGCCAGATCTACGAAATTCCTAACTTTTTGCATCAGAAAAATGCGGTTGACTGATCCATACACTGCATTGAGCTATACACCGATGCACTGGTGTATCACTGGGATCGATACACTGCATTGAGCTATACACCATGAAGTACGGTCACCTGCTCTGCCTGCTGCACCTGGTGAGCGGGCAGCTCGGGTCTGGCTGGGGTGGATGGGTAGGTCGCTTCAGAGGAGCAGGAGGCTTGTTGGACCGGGAGCTGGTCCCTGTTGCACTGATCATTGCTCCGGGCCTGAAGCATGCAAGGTCGCTGGGATCTACCTCTCATCAGGAGCACGGAGGTGGACTTCGGCAGGCCGAGGATGAGCAACCTGGGAGACGGTGGAGAGGAGACACCATTGGAAAGGGACACGATAGGGAAGAGCCTGGGAAAGCCCCAGGGAACAGCCAGGCAGCGGACGGTGCCTGTTGGGCCCGGGGCTCATGCATGGGCCTTTAGTGACCCGAGCCACAGGGAGAAAGGGGAGAGCAGGGAGCCTCTTGGGTGCTTTCGTGAGAGGGAGAAAATATCGGCAGCCCTGTTTACCCGGGGAACGGTGATGAGGTGCAGAAGGGGAAACTGAGGCAAGTTCACTGCAGACCTTCTCCAAAGCAGGGAGGCACAGCGAGTGCAGCGGTGGTATCTGAGAGTCCTGTTGGGGTGGGCTGTAGCCTAATGAAGCTGCAGGTTATTTATGGCGGGGGGGAGTGGCTTTGTGGATGTGGGCTCACTAGTTATTTGGCCTCACAGAGGGGATATTTTCTACTTCCCAAGGGGAGGAGGAGAGGTGTAAAGCAAGACACCGGCCCTGCCCATTGGTGGGTGAATAGGAGTCTCCGCAGCTCAAGGGTCACATCCCCATGCTGGAGAAAAGGCAGCCCTCCCCGTCTGGGTGGAAGAAGAGTGCAGCCCAAAAAATAGCTGCTGTTTCCTAGTCAGTCCTGGAAGTCCTCAGTGTGTCCCTGGCCATTTGCTGCGCTCTTCCCACCCTCCTGGTGCCGTGCAGGACAGGAGCCAGCCCTGCCAATCGAGCCCGTGTACAACATGTCTCCACTGTTGCCTGCCGGCCCGCAGGACGTGGTGTGTCAGCGGCTTGCATCCGAGCTTGAGCCTCGCAGCGCAGGCACACAGCTGGCTTCAGGGCAGCCCGGGCGCACCACGAAGGCGATGCAGCGGTCCCTGTGCTCTTGGCATCCCCCTGCTCTAGCCCAGTTTAGGCCGGTTTGCTTGCAAAAGGCAGTCAGCTGGCAGCCCCTGAGTACAGCAACCCTGGGAAACACACCTGTTCAGGCGTGTAAAGCTGGGATCCAACAGCGAGAAGCCATTTGGGAACAGGCAGCAGCCTGCAGGACACCTGACGCTGCTCCAGCTCTGCTGGGCTGCTTATCAAGAAGGGTTTTGTTGCATGAATGCCTCGGTGTGCCATGCTGTGCTGTTCTTCATGGACCTCTCAAGCTATTCGGCTTGTGTAGACTTACTGGAAAAAAACAAAAGGCCAAATCCCCGAGGCAGCTGAGCTCCTTGTTGCGCACGACACGGGGGAAAGGGATGTGGCTGTGCATTCTTGCACCCGCCGGGGCTGATAGCCTCGGGTTGGGGGTCCTTTCACTGGGGTTTCTTGGTCAGCCTTACTCGACAGTGGGCAGCGGTGACGCACGGCCACCTGCGGAAAGGCACGTGCAGTTGACCATATTGTAGGAGCTTTGTTTCCTCCGCTGCCCCTTCCAGGCCCTGGGCTATGCAAGCACGGCAGTAACAGAGAGGACCCACCGTACGCTGGTAGTATGCGGTTCCTAGAACCGGTGGCTTGGTCAGTGTTAAACAGCAGGACAGTGAGGAGTCCATGCCTTGTTAACACGGTCGACCTCCTTCTACCAGCAATGTCGGCAGGAGGTTTTGACAGGCCTGTGGCCTCTGCCAGCATGTGCCACTCCCTGTTGGCCTTGGGCGCTAATCCTTAAATGATAGGTAGAGGAAGGAGAGTCAAGCTTAGCTCTGTGCTTAGTGCATACGTATGCTCTGCTTTGCAATCCGGGGTTCTGGCACCACTGATGCTCCTGAATTCACCCCTGGGGAATCACCAAATCATAGACAATGACGGCTGCAAGGGACCTCAGGAGGTCACATCTAGTGCAATCCCCTGCTTCAAGCAGGACCAGCTCCAATTACACCATCCCAGCCAGGGCCTTGTCTAGTCAGGTCTTAAAAACCTCCAAGGATGGAGAGTCCACCACCTCTCTGGGTGACCCGTAATTTATTTCCTAGTGAGAAAGCTTTTCCTAATATCCAAACTCAACTTCCCTCGCTGCAACTTGAGCCCATTGCTCCTTGGCCTGTCACCTGTCACCTCTGAGAGCAGCCCAGCTCCATCCTCTTTGCACCCCCTGCAGGGAGGTGAAGCTGCTATTCAATCCCATTTCAGTCTTCCCTTCTGCAAACTAAATCAGCCCATTTCCCTCAGCCTCTCCTCAACCAGTCCTGTCCCACAACCTCCAACCATTTTCATCACCCTCCATTGGACTCTCTCCAATCTGCCCACATCCTTTCTGCAGTGGTGGGCCCACAGCTGGACGCAGGACTCCAGATGTGGCCTCCCCAGTGCTGAATAGAGGGAAGAATCACTGCCTCCATCTGCTAGCAGCGCCCCTACCCATGCAGCCTAGGATGCCGGTAGCCTTCTCGGCACCAAGGGCACACTGCTGGCTCATAATAAAATGGTGCTATTTAAAGTGGAAGGGCCGGACCGTGAAGTTACTCACAGGCTCACTCTGGGCAGCTCCAGAAGCCCCGTGGCTGGTGCCATACTGCCCCGGGGGCGTTGTGTGAGGATGGGAATCACTCACTTTGCACTGGGTCCTTCATTTGTGGTGGAAAATAAAGGCACATCCATCCCTCCCTGCTCACGAAGCGAGCCGGGCTCTCAAACACCAAGGCCAAATATGTGCGAGCCGACTGCCTCGCAGGAGCAGCGGTGGGCCTGCGACGTGCCTCTTCATGCTACTGCACATACTCCTGGGAGAAGAAATAAGATATTCGAAGTTTCTTCCTAAAACAATAATACTCCCATTTTCACTTCCTGCAGGGCAGTTATCATACCGCGTCGCATTTGGTGATGTGCATCCACCTCACCTAATAGATTATGTACCCAGTGTGGGCCCTTGCATCATTTAATGCACAGTAGCTTAGTCTAATTTTTTTATGTGCAGCTTTAATGCGCAGTAACCTAGTCCGCTTTTTCACCTGCCGCTTTAATGCTCAGTCACCTCGTTTAGTTTTTCACGCACTGCTTCAATGCACAGTAGATTAGGCTATATTTTTATGCGTGGCTCAGATGTCCAGTAGGTCCGTCTAGATTTTCACTCGCTGCTTTAATGCGCAGTAGACTCGGCTAGTTTTATATGTGCCTCTTTAATGCACAGCCACCTAGTCTAGCTTTTGATTTGCTGCTTTAATGAGCAGTATACTAGTCCAGTTTTCACACCCCGCATTAATGCGCAGTCATTTCATCTAGTTTTAATGCCCCATGTTCACCTGCACGCCCAAGTTCACGTGCAGTCACCTGCACGCCCACATTCACGTGCAGTACACTAGTCTAATTTTCACACCCCATTTTAATGTGTGCAGTCACCTGCACGCCCACATTCACGCGCAGTACACTAGTCTAGTTTTCACGCTCCACTTTAATGTGCGCAGCCACCTGCACGCCTGCATTCACGTGCAGCACACCAGTCTAGTTTCCACACCCCATTTTAATGTGCGCAGTCACTTACACGCCTGCATTCACTAATCTGGTTTCCTCACCCCGTGTTCACGTCCAGTGCACTAGTCTAGTTTCCACACCCCATTTTAATGTGCGTAGTCACCTGCGCACCCACATTCACGCGCAGCGCACTAGTCTAGTTTCCACGCCCCATGTTAATGTGCGTAGTCACCTGCACACCCGCATTCATGCGCAGCACACTAGTCTAGTTTCCACGCCCCATGTTAATGTGCGTAGTCACCTGCACACCCGCATTCACGCGCAGCACACTAGTCTAGTTTCCACGCCCCATTTTAATGTACGTAGTCACCTGTGCACACGCATTCACGTGCAGCACACTAGTCTAGTGTCCACGGCCCATGTTAATGCGCGCAGCCACCTGCACGCCCGCATACACTAGTCCGGTTTCCGCACCCCGCGTCCACGCGCGGTCACCTGCACTCGGGACCCCGCTGGGGTTCCCAGTGCCCTCCTGAGTGCCAGCCCCCGCCCCACCTTAGTGCGCATTCCAGCGCACGTGTGCACGCCCCCGCGCTGGGACGGGCCCGCTCCTGGCCGGGGGAGGCGGCGGCGGCGGCGGCGAAGGAGGAGGAGGAGGAGGAGGAGGAGGAAGGCAGCGGCAGAGACACGCAGGCTTTGACGTCGCCGGGCTGCGGCTGCCGGGCTCCGGCTCGCCGCACGTAGAGCACAACGTGACCGCCCAGCCCGACGAGCCTCCTCCTTCTCCTCCTCCTCCTCCTCCCTCCGGCTCCGGCTCCGGCTCCGCTCCGCTCCGCTCCGCTCCGGCCCCCGCACCTGCCGGCCCCGCTGCCGCCGCCGCCGCCGCCGCCGCCGCGCCGAGCAGCGCGGGGCCATGGAGCTGCGCCGAGCCCGAGCCCGAGCCCGAGCCCGAGCCTGAGCGGGGCGGGCGGGCGCGGGGTCCATGTCCCGCCCTGGATATGTGGATGCCCACGCGAGGATGGATGTCGCGTGCGGGCTGCTCTGGCTGCTCAGCGCGCTGCTGGAGGGCGGCTGCGGACAGGGGGTCTACGGTGAGTGCGGCCCCCTGCGACGCGGTTGCCATGAGCACCGGCATCCCCATCCTGGTCCCCATCTCCATCCCCATCCCCATCCCCGGCACCATCCCATCCCCGGCACCGTCCTCGGAGGGGCGTGGGAAGCCCTGGGAAAGGGCAGGGATGTGTGTGTCGGTGTCGGAGTCGGTGTCCGTCCCCGCCCGGCAGAGGGGCTTGCTCCGAGGACGGGGTGTAAGGACCAGCCTGGGATGCAGGAAGCAGCCTGGGTTGGAAAAAAAGCCTGGGATGTCGGAGCCAGGCTGGGATGTAGAGAGCAGGAATCGGCTTGGGGTGTAACAAGCCTGGGAGGTAGGGAGCTTGGGGTGTAGGGACAATCCTGGATGAATCAGCTGGGATGTAGAAAGCCTGGGGTGTACCGGCATGGCATGCAGGAATCAACCCGGGTTTTAAAAAGCCTGGGGTGTACCAGCCGGGCATGCAGGAATCAGTTTGGGATGAAGACCTCCTGGGGTGTAGGGACCAGCCTGGGGTATAGAAAGCCTTGGGATGCAGGAAGCAGCCTGGGTTGTAAAAAGCCTGGGAAGCAGAGACCAGCCTGGCATGCAGGGATCAGCCTGGGATGTAAAAAGCCTGACATGTAGAGACCAGCCTGGGATGCAGGAGTCAGCCTGGGTTGTAAAAAGCCTGGGCTGTACCAGCCCGGGATGGAGAAAGCCTGGGCTATAGAGACCAGCCTGGGATGCAGGAATCAGCCTGGGATGTGGGAATCAGCTTGGGATGTAGCCCAGGGTATTCATTTTATTTTTAAATGCTACTCCAAAAAACAGAAAAAAAAAAGAGCCCTTCTGGTAAAGCTCGGGAGCATGTAATGTGCTGGAGGATGGAGTGCGTTCACATGAGGAGGACGTGGTACATAGAGGATGCAGCCATCATACACAATCAGGCTGTCGCACAGCAAAAGCCAGAGAGCTCGAGGACCGGAGGGATAGCTCAGGGTGTATTCGGTCCCGGGTGATGAATGAGTGCCTGACCTCAGACCTCTTTCCGCGCGCTGCTCATTCGCCCCTTTGCTACATGACGGTGCCAGCGGCGGGGTCGCCTGCGGGTAAGTGACAGCAGCGTTCCCCTTGGGGCCGCGTTCACGGCACGTATAAGTTGGCACAGCCCGGTTGACTTCCCCGAGTTGTACCTGCTCATGGTGCCGGGCTTGCGTTCTGCATTATGTAAGTGTTCCTTCGGTGGTGTGACATTGCTATAATGCCTCCCATTTCCGCGGGAGCGGGGAGTCGAGGTGAAGGAATTGGTCGGTTTATTCAGCAAATGCATCTGTTGACACGTCTGAGCTGTGCGGATCGGCTCCTGTGATAGTCGTGAGCTGTAATGTTTGTTACCCACCGGTGAGCAAACTTGTAGGTAGCCATTGCTTGAAGCCTGATGTAATTCAACATGTTACGAGCCATCAGCTGCGTGCCTTAGTGCTGGGATTGCTGACTTGAAGCATTGGACTCTGTGTGTCACCGGTGCATGCTCGGAGGGCCTCCTCGCCTCTCGAGTGCAGGGGCGCAGGCAGCCGGCTACCTCTGCTGCTGCAGCGTGTGGAGGGATGGTTTAGGTTTACGATGCTGCGCGTGGCACGCACGGAAAAGGCATCCCGGCTTACGGGAGAGGAGGTTAGGCACGCTGATGAAACTTGCAGTGTGCAAGCCAGAGTCAGGCATTTATTTTCCCCAGGAGTGAAGTACGGTGCGTTTCGACTCGAATGCACGCGAGACCTGGCCTGCGTTACGGATGAGGGGCTTGCAGATGTTGGTGATCGGGGAAGGAGGGAGCGTGCTTGTTCGTAGGGGAACGTGCAGCACTCTCAACCTGGATACTCCTGTTTGCTTCTGCGTTTGAAATGGGGCTACCTCTCCCCTCCGCCGTGGCTTGAACAAAGGAGAGCTCGTTTTCGAACGCCCTCAATCTCAGTCTGGGTCTGCTCCTGTTGGATGGCACCTCTGTCTTAAGCTGTCTGTTGATTGCAGTGGGAGGGCTGAGCCCCTTTCCAAGCCCCACGCAGCAATGCCGAGGGAGGGGAAAGTTTTCCAAAATCACCCGAGTCTGCTTGCTCCGAGAGACTTGGCTGCAGTTTGGGGCAGAAACCCCCATCGCTTTAGGACTCTGTGAGCCTACCTCTGTTTAAAAGATGGGACTGGTCAGGCTGTGCAAGTGCGCGCTGTCTGTCTTCAGCCGGGAGCTAGTGAAAACGCTGCACTGATCGCACAGGCAGCGTAGGGCCCGGGGTCCAGCCTCGCTTCAGCGCAGCACCAACCCTTCCCAAGCCCGCTGTCTTTCCACCCTTGACCACTGCCCAGCATCACTGATTCCCTGTACCCTGGGCACCCTCTGCAACTCAGATCGCTCTCAGTCCTCACGCCTCGAGTCTCCCAACATTTTCTGCCTAACACATCTGTGACATGGCCTTTGCTATCTATGCACACAGCTCAAACACTCCTCCTGCTTCTCATCCTGCGAAGATATTACATCCTCCTTTTGCACGGCCTTCCCAAAGACATCCCTCGTGCATGCCCTCCCTCATTCACTGCTGTAAAGATTATTTTCGAGCCTGTTGCTTTTCAGCCTCTTCTTTGCAGCCCTTCCCCGGCTCCCCCCTTCTCCCATCAAATGCAACCTCTGTGTATTCACAGCCCATGCCTTGCTTTACTTAGCATCTCTTCTCTGGTACTGAGATGGAAGAGTCCCTGACCTCAGGCCCCCGTTGTCCAGCTGCATTTTCAGACTAGTGCCTTCATGTCACCCTTCAGGGGTGAGAGGACCTGCCCTTGCTCTCCGTTGCTGTGTGGCCTAGAAGTCACTTGACCATCACCTCACTTACTGACCAGGCTCATCTGTGTGCACTCTCCTGTTTGCCTGCTGGGCCTGTCCACTTTCTCTCATGGTACTGGAAGGCCTTTAAAGAGGGTGCACATTTTGTTGTTGTTGTTGTTGCTCTACGGTTAATACAGGGATAATCTAATGGCAAACTGGTCCAAGACTAGGGCTTGCTGCATGCTGTATTAATACACATAATACATAATAATACTGAAGTTAGTGGACATGTCTTCTGATAACTTCATACACCGCTGTCGTATTGTTGGGCTGAGACTGTACCTCCCTTTGCATCTCACAAAAGCCCGTGTGCGCACTGTCCACTTAAAATGCAAACCGTCCTGCAAACTCATCATGCACAATACATGATGCAAACCTGCTTTCCTGTGATCCTGCGCACCTGTGTTACTCTTGTCTTTCTTCAGTGCGGGTCTTCAAATAATTTGTTTTCCTTAGAGGTCCTCAGCTGCTCTAAATCAGCATTAACTCGTTGGATTTCAGTGGAGCTACAATGATTTATGTCAGCTGGGGGGGGTCTAGCCCTTCGTGTATTATAGTGCGAATGGAGCCCAGCAGCATGCACTTTTACTTGGCTAAGACAGAGCTGGCTGAACCATGTTGTTTGTTCACATATATATATTTTTAATGCAAACTCATATTGCTTCTTTACAGCAAAGTTGAAATGCGGTCATGAATGTTCCTATAGAGGCTGGTCGACAGGTTAAGGGGAAAATGAAGTGGAAAGTACAGAAGTGAGCTGGATGAGGTCAAACAGTAGGGAAAGGGCAGGGATAAATCTCCCGTCTTCCTGCCTGCTCCATCCGGTCCCTCACTGAATGACATTGCTCCTTGATGAGATGAGTGGTTGTGACTGACAGTAAAAGGCAGAGATTCCAGTTAGGCCCTGAAGGGTTGAAAACAGAGGACTCTTCTCTCCCTGCAGCTGCTTAAGTTTAGTCAACTTATTTTCTGCAAAATATTCCTAAGGAAAAAAAAAAAAAGCCAAGCGCTACACATACTCCCACCCTGTTTTAAGTGGTGTTTGACACTCAGCAGAAAAGTAAGTACTTAGAGAATTTCTGTTCAGTGTTTTTTATTCTGCATTTGGGTTGCAACATCATGGTTCAACAAGATGGTTCAATATAGGCACGGCATGCCGCGCTGAATGATATACAGGGGATTCGACATATCAGACAAGGCGAGGGAGGTTATAACGGAGATTTGGAGACGTGAACTCTTAGGCCATTTCTACCAGCCAGCAAGGCTGAGGGCTATCTCATTCGAGCGGGTATAAATGGTCTATATTGTTCCAGACATTCCTAACGCATTGTGTCTTAGGGTCATACCCTCCCCTTGTCTTGTTTGCTGCACAGTGAAGGAAAAGCGTAGCAAATTACTACAGATCCACTCTGGAGAGTCCAGCTGCTAACCTCAGCCTTCTGCGTGGCATCGTGCAAACTGGACTACAATAGGGAAGTGGCAGAACTGGCACGATGGGCCCACACAGAAACAGCAGGTGCGGGGGGATGAACTGCGGAAGAATGGGAAGAGTTGCCGAAAATGACTGCCTGTTGCATGGGGGTGAGCGGGGAGGGCAAAAGTTTCTGGCTCTGGGTTAAATTTTGCAAACCGTGTTAGTCGGCGGAGTGGCTTGAGAGCAGCAGCAGCATGCTTCTTGCTGAGATGAGCTTGTATAACCTACCTGCAGCCTTGGTTTTCTGGTGCCGGAGTAGCTCTGGGTCGGGGGGGGCTTTGTAGCACGCTCGAAGAGGCTCAGCATCCCTTGCAGTCACAGATGACAGACACGATGCGTACGGATGCTACAATACATCTTTTTCACACTATTGCTGGCACACCGTCCCTGTCTCCTGTCGATCTTTTCACTTCTCTCTGTCACTTCCATGCTCTCCCTCCAGCCCTGAATGGGAAACACGCAGCCCTTAATGATCTGAGGTCACAATACTGCTAACGGGTTTGGTTCCCCCCCTTCCCCCCCGTGTGCATGGAAGTCAGCTATCTGGACAGAAGAGGAGGCACATGCATAGTATTTATCCATCTCTGCAGATGCGGGCACACACTGTCTTTTATAACAACTTCTGTAATTAAGAGAGATAAATACCCTGCCTGCAGACATGGATAACAGGAGGCTCGGCATTCAGAAAGCTTACAAGCGACACTTGAACGGGAGCATAACTAGTGGGGCAAAAGCACCAGTTTAGTGGGGAGGAAAGATTGGTGGTGGCCACCATGGGCCTGGGTATGGCAAAAAGCTGGTTACACCTCGACACCTCAAGGGAAGAGGTCCCAAATGAAAAGACTCGCCGTGCTGCTCGAAGGCTGTGAGAAGAGAAGAGATGAAACGGCCACATCAAATTAGTACTGCGTGCTGAATACGCGAAGGGAAGCCTTCAAAGGGGCAAACCTGTAAGCGAACGATCGCCCCTTTTCATTACTCACGCAACCGGCGGGGAAGAATAGGCACGTATTGTCCTAAACGTCGGAAAGTTTGTTCCCTATTTCCGGGCCAGGGACGTGCATTACCCAATAGGCTTTCATTTTCCATCGTGTTTATGTTTTGCAAAGAGGCACGTTTTAAATCATTCAGCGAAGCTAAAAATAAGAGCTGAATGTTGCATCCCATATGGCGACTGGATTTGGGACCTGATTAAGTATTCTGCGCAGACGACACAGCAGGCCGTTCAAACGGACGGGTGGACATATCTTGTCAGGCAAGAACGTCTCTCTCCTACCTTGCCCCTCTTATCTTTTCCAGCCACGTGCTAACAGCTAGCCAAAGGAAGAGATTAAGGATTGTTGTCTTTGGCGATGCCGTGTCAGAGCTGACCCTGACTTTGCCTAAGACTTCCTCTGGCTCGTGAAACAAATGTGGCTGGAAAGTGAGGGGGGAGAAAAAAGGGGAAAAAAAAACTTCAAGGAGCGGGGAAAAATGCATTTTTCCTGCGAGAAAAAGAAAAAAAAAGAAGCTAATTTAAGCTCTGAAAGAGAGACGGCCACTTGCTTTGCTATTCATCGGGCAGGCTTTTAATCAGCCAACCCCCAAATCTGATGGTCCAGTTGAGGGGTGTTTTGGGTGGGGGTGGGGGGAAGGAAGCTGTGGTCCCCATCGTGGACATTTTTGAATGCCGTTATTGTGTCATATGGTTTAACCCTGTACAATTCTGGATATTGTGTGATAGAAACCAAAGCAGTCTCACCAGAGAACAGGAAAGGTATTATGCTGTGCTGCAGTGCTGTGCATTCCTAAGCAGCTGATGTTCTCTGCAACCACTAACTCCCCGAGCCTTCACAGACACCAACCGAGGCTTCAAAACTTTAACTCTTAACTGAACCCACGTTACAAAGACGTCCTCCCGTCTCACTGTGCCGTCCCGCTAAGGCAGCCGTAGTGCTGTGACAGTGCAATGCCTTGCGACCAGGCCAGCACGCTTCAAGAACAGCGAGGCTGAGACCTAAATTTAGTCCCTCGGTGGGTAATGAACATTTAAAGCAAATATGAAATATGAATTTTCATTTCTTCCTAGGAGAACTTTTACAATCCTTGCAACCTCCTACGCATGCTGAAAGGTGCCTGTGCCCGAAAGCTTGCAAATAAAGACGTGTTTTTGCAAGAATCGAGTTGGTTTAATATGAGATATCACTTCTGACATGAGTTTTGATTCCATTTAAAGCAATGGCTTTCAAAGCCTTGTCTTTTCTCAGCGTTGCCAGACGCTGCTGTTACATGTCATGGGTAACATGCATGGCATAGGTAACGCATGAGAAAAGTGCATTGGTTTTCTTAGGTGTGGGACGGGGAAGGTGTCTGCTTGCTTTTCGTACTCAGCTGCAGGGATCCTTGTGTGAGCGTAGAAGGGACGGCACTGGGAGCATACAGCAGGTGGACCCAAGGCATTGCACTCCTCCACAAATGCATAAGCAAGATTTAACCTGAATTAAAGGCATTTTCAGCGTGATTTGAGGTCCATCAGAGCGCCCAAATGCTTGTTGCATGTTGAAGGAAGGCAGAAAGGTTGTTTCCTAAAATAGGACATCACCCTTGGCTGATGTGAGTGGTCCCGCTGAAAGCTCAGGGCACGTCTCTGTGCCGGGGCTTGGGATTTGCTCCTGAGCACGTATCCTGTTGTAGTCCGCTCCGTGTCTTGCAAGAAAGGCAAAGATCATCGGGAGTGGTGGGGTCGTTTGGCAAGCTCGCCAGGGCAGTGGGCATGCAGCACTTGGCGTTTCTGTAAAGCCTTTGATAAAGCTGGCAATTGAAAGCAGGCTCATGTCTGAGAAGTATTAACGGAGGTGACGGAGCCGAGCAAAAAAGCAGGCCCTGTGCAGACCTCCTGCGACCGGAGGAGCCAGCCCACCGCCTGGCGCTGGCTCCGCACGAGGAGGTGACCACTCCAAAACGAGCATCCTGACCTTTCAAAAGTTTCCTGCCTACTGTACCGTGCGGCTTATTAGCACATCATTTGCATCTCCATAGAAGGAAACAGTCGATGCTCTTCATACGCCGGGTCAGCGTGCTTCCTTTGAATCAGAGCCGGGGGAATTGAGAGGAGGGCTGATGGCGAGGCGAAATAAATGAAGCTCTCTCAGCTCGCGAGGCCTAAATCCAGTTTAATTAGAGGCGTTGGGGGGGGGAGGCGGATAGCTCGCTTCAGCATCTCGCATCGTCCTCCCGTTCTGTGGCAGCTTGTGTGCGGGAGGTGGGACCTTCAGCTCAGCCCCCCGCCACGCGATGCTCCTATGGAAAGCGTAGCGGGGCGTGAAAGGTCCTTGTAAGCAGACTTGGCTCACCTGGATTCGGCTCCTCCGTGAGCTCTTCATCATACTGTTCAGCTGAAACGCCTGTAGGCCGCTGCCATTGCCACCATTATGCTCCATAGCGATATGTTTCTCTCCAGTGCGGTCCCTTCATGTTTTACCCGTTCTCTGAGGCTTAACGGGGCCGGACGGTGAGCCGAGCTGGACTTCTGAAGTTCTTCCGGCAGGAACTGCCGGGCTGTCTCCTGCCTCTGACGAGGTAGCAGAGGGGACGATTAGTATAGGTTGTCATAGATGGGGGCAACGGGCTGCTTTCAGATGCCTTTGTAGACTGGCAGCACTGCTCAGTTCCCCAGGGACGATGCAAAGCCTGGGTGGGTGCAAGGAAGCCAGATGTACGGGTCCGAACACTGACTTGCTAGCGAGCCGGTGGAGGACACAGGCACTGGCTGTGCATTTTGGCCATGCCTTTTTGCATGAGAAGTGGCAGGACTCTGGCCATCGAGTCTCAGCCACAGTGAACGCCCCTTTGGCATTACAGAGAGATCCTATCCGCTTTGCTCCCGGTTTCCGAAAGACCCTCCACAAGCCCCAGAAACAACGGGAACTCAGCCGGACGTGAAACTCCTGCCCTGCTTAGCGCCTGTCCCTTGGGGATCAACTGCTCCAGGTCCTTGCATCAATCCTGGGGCCTCTGCTTCGTTTCTGGTCACTTGTGGCACAGTTGTGGTGCGAGGGATTTCCTCTGGGTCTCTGGGAACCGGGGGGGGCTTGGACACCTCCGCAGGACCAGAGACGGGGTCGAAACGATGCCGTCCCTATTCCAGCACCGACCCTAGGACCTGTCAGGTGCAGGAAAGGGATGAAGTGCAGAAGAAGCATTTGAATCCTTTTTTTCTTTCCAAGGAAGAGGAACCCCTGATGCCGTCCCCTTGTTCCCCTGGGTCTCCAGGCCACGAGCTATGCCCCTATAAATGTCTTCTCAGCATGGGAAATCTTCAGAAGCACTAATGACAGCAGGTGCCTATTAGCTCCCAGGGACTTCCAGGGGGAGACAGGCACGCACGCGACACTCCTGCTTTTGAAGATTTCCCCCAGTGCTGCCCAACGTGGACAATGCACAAACGGGAGCTGCCGGGAAAGCCTCTCTCCTCTGTCTTTTCCAGCTCTCCTTATTCTCCGGCAATAAAAGTAGCAATTGCAGGTAGGTTTTTTTTTCTTTTTTCTCAGGGTATCAATTAAGCTGACAATGTCCTTTTAAAGCCTTATTGTGTTGTAAATGCTGTAATGCCCAGCGCTTCCCAGGCCTCGGCGGGGAATATGCAGTAAATGGTCATTAGCGTGCACATTCTCAACGGCCTCGGTGGTTCACTGGGCACGCAGGAGTACATGAACTTTCTCGCCACGATCTGTATTATTATTGTGACAGGTCCAGATTTGAACGTGCCAAGCAACAATTTCCTCTGCCTATCGCCTTTCACGAAGGGCCAGCAGGTGTCTGTTTAAAAAATAAAATAAAATGCGGACTTGGAGTGATCGGGAGTTGTTTACGCTGCGAGGGAGGCAGCCTTCCCTTCATGCAAAACACCAGCAAGCGCCTTTGTGCTCCTGCTTCAGTCCTCAGCATCCAGGTGTCCCCAACCTCACCTCTTTTCTGGTCCTTACCAGTCGTACAGAGCGTAGCCAGGGCTCTCCCACCGGCCGAAATCAGTCCCAGGGCTTTGGGGGGGGCTTCGAATGGGCAGTTTTGGGCAGGTGGTTTGCATTTTCTATTAGTCACAAATGCTTTTTGCACACATTTGTGTTAATGCTTGTGTCCTGCAATGGGGCTCTCTCTCCTGCTTCATATTCAGAGCTGCAGCTACGAAGAGCCGGGCTTCTCCATTCAGTCACCGCAAGAAAGTTTTGGGGCCTCTGGCAGGCCGGAGCCCGCGGGAAGCATCGTGGGTGGCACTGGTGAACGCTGACTGCCGGTCGCACCGTTTCACCTTGGTCCCCCCTCGGGTGTATCCTTACCGATCTCCTTTTCAAACAGTGCAGGGGGAAGCCTGCATTATTTTGTGCCCTCTATGAATATTACCATGGTTGCAGTCAGAGGGAACGGCGAGCATGTGCTCTTTTCGGGTTGTGTTGCTTTTGCTTTTACATTGGCACTGGGTTTGTGCAGCCTCTCGTTGCCCATTCACAGCCTTGGAGGGCCACTTCGGGTGTCGAATCCTGGCAAACGCCTACACATTTCACATCAATGACAAATGCAGTTGCAGCCTAGCATCCAAGCGTCCCATCCTCGTGCCTCTTGCACCACGCGGACAAGGGCGTGCAGGCAAGCCCTGGCACTATATTTTCAACTCAGTGCAAGGCATACCTTTATTTTTGCAGCTTGCTGTTAACGTAGGCTAACCCAAAGCCTGTGCTAATCAGTGATGAGTAGTGGGCCGTGATGCAGGGCACTGCTCAGTGAACTGAGTGAAGTTGATTTGGCTACAAGAATGATTTGTGGTTTGGAAAATATGCCTTGCGGGCAGAGACTGAAGGAGCTCCATCTGTTTAGTTTATCCAAGAGATGGAAAAGAGCTGATAGTATAACTACCTACAGGGGAGAGAAATTTCTGCTCGGAGGGGGCTCTTTAGCTTTGCAGTCAGAGGTGCCCGGAGACCCACGGTATGGGATTTGGTCTGTAGAGTTCAAACTGGACATGTGATGGCTATATGTATAAGTGTATACATGCATCTGTATAGGTGTATAACTACATATTATATGTGTGTGTGTGTGTGTATGCATTATATGTGTGTGTATGCATCTATACATATATATGTATGCGTATATGTGTGTATATGTATATGTCCAGATATATAACTATATATATAACTGGAATTGTGATGGATATATCTATATCCATCTATCTATATGTATATATATAACTATATAGTTATATAGCTGTGGCTGGTCCTGCTTGGAGCAGGGGGTTGGACTAGATGTGACCTCCTGAGGTCCCTTCCAGCCCTCATTTTCTGAGATTCTGTGATATACTTAATGGTCCAGGTAATTGGCCATTGGAAGAGCGTAGCACGGGAAGTGCGGGGTTCCCTGACACTCTCAGGAAGAACAATTCCACTTTACGTCAGAAGACGCCCGGGCTCACCCATGATTTGTTAAGCTCACAACAGGCAGGGGTCACTGGGGGAAATCTTTGGCAAGATCCCAGTCACTTCTAGCCATAGAAATAGGTTTGCTGCTTCCTGGAGTTGAGTGTTGCTTGAACAAAAGGATCAGAGTAATGTTAGTCGCTTAGCAAGTACTCTGGACTTGTTCAGTTGTAACCAGTGTTTGATTCGTAAAACCCTATATGTGAATAGAGAATGCAACACTGAATGTGCCTATAGAGAGCAATCTCTTTAAGAAAGCGCGGCTATAATGAGGCTGCCTGTGATAGCAGAGCGCTGGACTCTTACCTAGTGGATCCTTTTTGGTCCTGTGCTTTGTGTACTGCGGGGGTTTATCCGTTCGTTTCCTAACACTGTCACTGTGTGGGCAGTATTTCAGGTTTCCTTGAATGCAGATAGGTTTTTGGGTTGAGGGGACAGTTGGTTTCAGTGTCTTGTTCTGCATGTTGTGAACCTGTGGCTGTAACCCTAGGAAATGGAAACCAGCCAGGAGCAAACGTGCGATCCAAACAGCCCAATTCAAACGTCCCTGTCCCGGCATCAGATCCAGTGTCAGGCTGACCTATGCAAGCTGACCAGCCTTTCAAAAGAAATTTTGGGGCCAACTTTTGGGGTGACTCCTTGGGGTGAAACGGACATGGGGAGATGCATGGGGGCCGCTCCTGCTGGGCTTACGTATGCTGCTCCTGGAGTAACAGAGGTAGTGAAGGCTTGTAAAAGGTTTGCAGTGGTCTGGTTTCCACTGATTTCAACAGGGGTCAAGTGCCCAAATATCTTTTGAGGATCCGAGATTGCTGCAGTTACCAGGATGTTTCCATCTGCTCTGAAAGAAGAGAATAAAAACAGGTTGGTAGGGGCTACAGTTTCATTTTTCTCCTTATTCTCCAGCCTATTCATCACACAAACCTGCGTTCTCTTGGACCACTTATCAGTGGCAAACACAAAGTAAATTGTGTCCTGGACAAGCTTCTTGTAATTGTATATAAACACATTTTCATTGACAAAAGGAAATGCTGGGCTATCTCCTGCCTCCGATGAGACGTTGTCCTGGCATCTCTCTCTTGCAAAGGCTAGTTTGAAAGGAGGAGATGGGGGGGCAGGGGGAAAGGTATTGAAGTGGAGGCCTGACTCATCCTTAGAAAAAATCCCAAACATTGAATTATGAAGTTGTAGCAGTAGATTCAATTTAAGAGCCAGAGGCAGACTGGAATAAAAATCTGAAAAAAACTCTAGTGATGGTCAGCAAGAAAGTCCTAGAGATAGACTGTCGGTCCCCATCAGGATGGGGTCTTGGTTGGAAAACTAAGAGAATAGACCATAGCACGTTCAGTCTTTTGCATGTCTTGCAACTTTGGGGGTTTGTCTGCATGGGAGGCTTGAGTCCTCTTCACTGCTCTGAAACCAAACCTTTATGCCTGAGCCCCGGCCTTCTGCCTCCTTTTTCCCTCTAGGATGTAGATTAGAGAACAGCTTTCTTACTAAGATGGACTCTGATCCATGGACTCTGGCCCATCCACTTAAAAGGTACCATGTAGCTAAATCCCAGGTTAGTGTGCTTGGCCTTTGATACTTCCCAGGCATGTCTGCATATCCACATTTACTGCACATCAATATAGGTTACTGCGCAGTAACTGGAAATTACTGCTCAATACGGGCGCACAGCTACGTGCACGGTATGGACATGCACAGTAACTATGGTGACTTATGCCAGCTTGGGTGTAAATTTTATACTTGCATCATGCAGGTATTTATGCATGATTGGTTACTGTGCAGTAGTCATGTAGACATTGTACTGTGACTTATTTGACAAAGTACTGACTTAGAGTTGGTCCCAAATTAGTCCACACACAGCGTTGCTGCACTTTAATGGCTACACGTGTGGACACCAGCCTAAAAACCACAGTAACTTACTGTACAGTAAATGAATGTGTAGATTCCCCCAGTTCCCCAGATGTACGTGTCCTGGCCTGTGTCTTTGCTTTTTAATAGCCTGTAGCTATGCTTCACCAGTAACTCAGTAGTTGGCAATTTAACTTGCTCAAGGAAAGGAGGACGTAGACGCTCAGAGCTGGGATTAGAGGTGCCGCGAACCTCGGTGTGCATTTCTCAGCCTGGGCTGCTCTCTCTGTGATGCTGCCATGCCAGCAGACTTCAACTCATGATAACGCTGCGGCATTGCCCTGGGCAGCCAGAATGATAAATGGCAATCGGAGAGTCCCTTGGGGACTGCAGCGCATGTCCTCCGGGTAGCACGCTGTCTGGCGGGGCATCCGAGGAGGTTTATTCTGCCCTAGTTAGCACCCAGTTAACGTTCACCCCAATCCTACCCACTCCAGAGAGGCAGTGTGTTGAGAAGCTTTTGTTGGGTAAGGATTCATCCTGGTTGCTGGGATTGCTAAGCGAGACCCACATCCAGCAGCTGTCTCTACCTTGCAAAGTCCTCTCCGCTTATTAATAGTTTGTTCAGTCGTCTTTGCACGAGTGGTTGGATGGATATGTAAAATCCCACCCTTCACCTGGAAAAGTCTCTGCCTTTTCCTATCAAGGATCTCCAGACGATTTACTTCTTCTGAAGCTTCCCCTGGATAAAACAGACCCGTGACCTGATTGATCTCGCACCTTTCCTTCACGGTTTTTTTAATTTATTTTTTTAAGCATGCAATACATTTTCCTACCTTTACCTCTGGGGCTGGCAAAACAGCCAGGTGCAACTTCTAGGATGGCCTGTGTGTGGAGATAACGGCAGAGTAAGGTGATAAAAGCCTTGCTCTCACACGGAAAAGAAAGTGTGCAGGGGCAGATAGCATCTTTCTCTGTAGCGCTAGGAAATAACACGTCCTTTCGTCTCCTGGCAGGGCTGCCCATCTCTGCAGCACCAAAGCGTCCACTCCCAGCTCCTGGGGACAGGACCTGGGGGAAGAAAAGGCTTAGAGACAAGGACTTGCTGTATGAAATGCATCGTGGCTTTGGGCACAGGACTGTTGAGTGGCCGCTCTTCGGTGGCCACCAGACCTCAGCCCCCAGCGACTGCCCAGGGACTCTCCTCCATGCTGCTGCGTATTGCACCCGGTGTGCACCCCACAGACAAATCTGGGCTTGGGATGAGTGTGAAACCACCTGGATCTGGAAGGGACACCTGTTTGCAATTCACTCTGTGGCTATGGAAGCTCCTACACCTCCTTTCAGGGCACGAGCAGGATGAGTGACTCTCTCACTGCCATTTCCATAAACAATTCACCCTTTTCATTGACAGATTTGCCTCTTTTCTTCTTTTGGCCCTTGTTCACTTTTTAACCGCTACCTTTTTTTTTTTTTTTTTTCAAAGCGGCAAGCTGGTTTTAAAAGCTTGGCAAATAGATGGATTGGCTGTGCACTATAATGCTGCATGAGCGCTTGGGAGAAAAGGCAGATGCACAGAGCCTTGTCTGTTGAAAAGTCCAGCCCTCTTCCCCCACAAGCAGTGGCACATGCTGCTGCACTGCACGGCAATGCATTCCCCTTTTCAGGGCAAGGCATGGGTGCACAAAGCATCCTTCGTTTCCTTGGCTCACCTGGGCCCAGCTTGCTGGTCCATTGTGCTGGGGTGTTTGTGACCAAGGCCAGGACGACTGCAGCATGAGATCTGCTGTGGGCAGTGCTACTCTTGCGCTCCTCATGGCAGGTGAGGTCTGAGCATATGAGCCATCAGAAGAGCAATTTCAGGAAGCCCATGCTCTGGAAGCCAGCAATGGTCGGCCTAGTGGTAAATGCCTCACAAACCTCCGTCCATCACTGCAGGCTTGCCAGCATGCATCTAGTGAGCTGGGGTCCTATCCCAGTGGAAGGCAGCCGGCTTTCAAATGGCAATAGCCCACTTCTGCATGCCTAATCATGGGCATGCCTTAGCAGTGGATGTTTGGACTAAGAGCTGCAAACGTCTACTTTGTCATGCCAAACTTTTGGGGCACTGCTGGTCCTCCTCGGGCTGCGTGGTGGTGCTCCTACCCAACCGTGTGAGCTGTTGGAAGAGTTGGGGAATCTGCAGTGATGGGCAGCGAGAGGTGGCGGGCTTCTTGCTGGCTTGATGAGAGCATGCCGATCTGCTGTGCCCGGCGCAGCGTGTTGGCAAGCGAACAGCCCTTCTGCGCAGCATCCCAAGCACAAGCAGACATGCATTTCCTCAGTGCTCCCGAAGAGCCAGGTTTGAAAGCAGTCATGCAAATAAGGTGCTAGGGACCCTGTGATGCAACCGCAGAAATCCTAGCATCATGCCCAGGGAACTGAAGCATGAGCGTGGCCAGAGAAATGCGTCTGCACTGTGGAGGCTGGCGGGTAGGGTTGAGAAGCACAGGAGCCCTGCTCCGGGTGCAGGCGGTGGGCTCGGCACACCTTTGCTGGCTGGGTGCGTACCTGGAGGCTGGTAGCAGTGCTAACTTCAAGTGGGGTACGACAGACCATGCGGTCGCGTGCTGGCGTACCGTGGTGAGCCCTGCTCCTCCTCAGCTGGATTCCCTGGAGCCCCTAAGATGGGACAACAGTTCAGTGGAGGTCCACGAGAGGTGGGGGACTCCTGCCCGTTCATATTTGGGGTTGCCTGGGGCCCCACACTATTTTGCCCTGACCCGGTGCTTTTCAGTCCTGCCGTTGACAGGCTCAGGGTTGACTCCACAGCCGGCGCATCCGAAACGCCTGCTTCTGAGACTGGACGGTTCTGCGTGTCCCTGTGCACATAAGAGGCGGGGGGGGTGGGGGGGGGAGGATGCTCGCAGGCAGATGCGAGACGGCACGTCTGCGGCACTGTGCCATTTGTCCCCGCTTTGAACGTTCACGTGGCTCTCGCTCAGCCCTCCGCACGAAGCATTAATGACAAGGCTTGAAAGTCACTAAATGAATCAGAATTGTCATCTCGTCTCTGCAGACGATTGTGGCCTGGTGTTTGGGTCCCTTTTTGTCCCTAGGCTAAGCCGTGTGCTGTGCAGGCGCTAGTGCTGTTTGTGGGTTAATACAACAAAGGCCAGATGTTTTTGTGTGTGTGTATGTATATGTATATATGTGTGTATAGATGTATATGTGTGTGTGTGTATACATATACATATATATACGCACCCATACATACATATATCTATACATCTATATAGATAAACAATACGCATGCTGCATATATCTATATATCTGTTTGCTGCATATATCTATATCTATTGTGTCCTGATTTCTGGGTCAGGACAAAATAGTGTGGGGCCCCAGTAAACCCCAAATAAGAATGGGCAGGAGTCCCCCACCTCTCGTGGACCTCTATAGATATAGATCTATAGACATAGCTATATGCAGCTTATTGAGTTTTCAAGACTACTTTAACTTCTTAAAGCTTTTTTTGAAATCCCAGACTTTTATTGCTGTCTACCTAAAGGGAAGGGTTGATCTGGGTGGCAGAAACCTGAAGCCAGCTGCCTTGATGTGCGATACCAGGGTCAAGGATGAGGGGCGGAACTGTAATTTGGCACAGGTAGAATTGACTCCCCGCCTCAAGAATAATGACACACACAAATAGGCACTCTAGGTCTGCAAGAGGCTTTAAAGGCAGCACCATAAGCGCACGCTTGATATTGCTCGGGCTTTTTATTCTTCGCGTGGCTTCACTGACTAATGCTGGCTTGTGGCCAGTGGATTTATGAGATATGGATCAAAGAGGCAAGGAGATAAAAGTCTTCTACTGATTCTATAGACTAATAGTCCTAGCACCATTTTAGGGGTGTGCGCTATGATGCTTAATTCAAACCTAAAAATCAATAAAACCTGTGTCTACTTCATCTGCATTCAAGGCAGGAAATATTTTACCGCAGAGTGGTTTGCTACATGCTCTTTGCAGATATGCACAGTAGCTGTTGCTGTTAATACCTCGTTTCATATTCCAAGTTCTTATCTCATTCCTTAAACTCAAGTTAAACCTTTTGGTCCATGGCAGTCCCCTCCCTCTCACGCAGCCAAGGAGAAAGCTTGTGAAATATGTTGATTTAGGGATGTCTTGAAAATTGACTCTGCCAGCTGTGGGTCAACCCCTCAGCTGGGATCAATTAGTACAGCTCCACGAAGGTCAATGGAGCTACAAGGAATGGCACCTGCTGGGACTTCGGCCCCATATTTTCATGTTAAGCCTTTTTTTTTAACTCTGTTCATTTGGGCTATTTAAAAAAAATCTTTTGGAGCAGCAGAGGACTGACAGGTTTCCAGGTTACTTCTGCCATCTGTCAAGTCTCTACGCTCTGGTACTTGGCTTGTGTTTCCCAGTGGGGATTTGTGCCTGAGCTATTTCCCCCTCTCTTTTTGCATTCATCTTTGCCTACTCTAGATTCGTAGCTCTACCTTGACACACTTATACAATAACCTACTTCTGGTGAGTCATTAAGCATACAGATGGCTCTGCAGATCTCTTCAGTACTGCGCGGCCACCGGCACGGCTCGCCGGGCACGTTTCCGATGGTCCCGATACCTGGAAATCGTTGTTGTTGACTGGTGAAACGTTTCCGTGCGAGTTGGCCTCAGATCAGGCTCTTGCCAGCGACTGGCTGGCTGTGAAGCATCATTAGCATTCAACGGGAATAGGAGGCGCTCGGCCATCTAGGCTAGAGGAACGCATGGGCAACGGGCACGGATATGCTACAGCGCAATGCGGAGGGGTTCGGCACGCTCGGGCTCTGCCCTGCGGGAAGATCGAGGCCCTTTTCCCACCCTCTGCCACACGTAGCTGGCATCAGGTAGTGCCATGAAAGCTCTTTGCGATTTTTGCTCTACCCTTGCAAACTGAGCACCACCTTATTTTGGCGTCTCGCTGCCCACCCCTGCGAGCGCGGTGCAGGTGAGACGAGGACTCGGGCGGCGAGTGAACTTGGCACGTCTCGGAGCAGGCATTGACTCAGTGAGGTCCTTAGGATTGCTTGCATGAATAAGTGCTTACCTGCGTGAATAAGGGAGGCCTGGTGTTGGCCGGGCTGCCGATTCCCTGAAGGCTAGAAAATGAACTTGGCAGGGTCTCTCTTCTGTGGACTGTGGGGCTCCACAAGCAACTGCAGTTCAATTAGGCTGCTTGTGAATGCACTTCAGTATTACGGCTGCCGAAACGAATGCCAGCTATTGAAGTACGGTTGATAGGAGTAAAAGAACGAAGAGGAATGGAATGACTGGCTATCTGTAATTAGATTAACCCCACGGTTTGGGGGAAGACGCGCCGATCGGCTGCGCTGATTAAATAAAAAGTCATCGAGGGGACGTTTATAGCGACGATGCATGCACGTTATGCAACCTCTGCAGCCTTCAGGGTCCCGTATCTTGTAAATCTGACACCCTTTATTAGCACTTCTTGAGGAAAAATAACTTGCCCTGTCAACAATGCTATCTATCTTTGATGAAAATAGGGACTAGAGAGCTCATAACTCAAGAATCTCATGTTCGACGCTGGTGCCTTCTCGTGCCATTTTCGCCCCGACCATTGGGCATTTGGTACTAAAATGTCCCAGTTTTTTCCCTTATCTAAAACCTTGAAGGTCAATGCGGTTTAGGACCCGAGGGCCCAGATGGTGAATTAGAAAGGAAATGAAGTTTTCCTTGTGAAAGAAGCTGAACAAAAAAAAAAAAAAAGGGACTTTATTCGAATGAATGCTGAGCTGCCTACTTAATTAATAGCTGTTTATCTGGGGGCAGAGTCGCCGCGCTGCCCTTGCTCTTTTGGATGAGACTTTGACGAAGTATAACCTGAGCAAGGCAGGGTTGAAAGCGCCGTGTCTACCTGGGGCCAGACCTACCCAGAGGGGCAAGTTTGGCCGAGCAGAAAGTTGCGGGCTTGCAATCGTTGGAGCCGTTCTCCGGGCTCTGCGAGCGTTGCGATTCCCTCCCGCGAGGAGACAGGGCAGAAAGGCAGCGGAGGGGAAGCGCCCTGCTCTCACCCTGGGCTCCCTGGCTGCATCCCCGCAGCTGGAGTGCCAAGAGATGCTGATTTAAATTGCAAGCCAGAGCTGCTCGCCTCCTTCTTTCCCCAATCAGCGGTAAATAGTGCAGAAGAGAACTGGCAAGCCAGTCGCATGCCAGCCACCAGCTTCCCCCAAATCTAGCACAGCCTCGTTTGTTCCCCCCCCCACCCCCGCCCCTCCTCCCAACAACACATGACACCTTGGGAAAGAGCCTGCTAGTGCATCAGTCAATTGTGGAAGCCTTTTGCAAGGAGCACGTTCGCAGGCCGGGCGCCGTAATTTATTCTGAGCCTTGCTTAAAGCACAAGCAAGAGCACAGTTCTTCTGCCTTCCCACAGTGGCTGCGAACAGCGCAGGGATGAATTGGCAGATCTGGCTTGTTCGAGCTCCAGTCCTCCTGATGAAGCAGTCCCTCTCCTTTATCCTTTGCAATTACTCATTGAATAGAGAGAGGGACACAGTGGAAGGGGGAGCAAAAAGGGGGGGCGGCTACTTTATTAAGCGGACAATGTCCGTGAATTAAACCGGAGGGTAGGATAGGCCCCGCATCCTTCGTTCGTTCTGCCAGCTTTTGACAAAACTCCATCGAGCCGCCAGGTAATAGGCCCACCGGGACGGCGCTAGACTTGTGACCACCGGCCTGATTCATCGCTCCTGTTACTCCAGGTTTCCGATTGCGGTGCTGCATTGACATCCGGGGAGAGAAGGAAAAAAACGTACCCCTACTTTAAGGACAGTGCAGGGAAGGGGCGTGATTTGAAACCTCGTGCTGGGCACCCAGCGGATGTTGTAGTTTACGGGCCATTTCAAACAGCCGAGAAAAGCGTTTGCAGAATGGTTTGACTAAACAAAATGTGTTATTTTTTGACCATTTCAAAAAATAAAAAAATAGAGAAGACTTCTTCCCCCCCCAAGTCACTCTAATTAAAATGCTTTATTTAGAACATGCTGAAACATTTCCATTTTGGGGGGAGGGGCAGTTATTGTTTAAACAAGGAATTTGCCTAAGTTGGCACTAATGCAAATCCAAAGTTTCAAAATTGGTGAATCTACCCTTTTCCTTGCAAAAAACCCACCTAACTACAGTGATTAAACCGATGTATCAGAGCTTATGGGCCACGTCCTAATGAGTGCGGACATCTGGTATGCGGCGCCGTAGACCCGTCTGCAGCACCGCGCACGTCGCACGTGCCGGCGTTCCCCACGCTGCTAATTTGCAGCACGGGAGGTTTTTTTAAAGCTTGCATAAGAAGCTTTATGAGACATCCCGGGACAGATCCTGGGGTCAGAAACCCTCGTGCCTTACAAAAGCGAGGCAGCGCACATGGCGGCAGTGCGTGCACCGGAAATTGGAGCCTGGACAGCTGGAGACACGCTCTGTTTGCCATCCGGGCTCCGTGCTGCCGGACAGCCGCGGTTACAGCCCTCGGAGGCCCTCAGGACCCCAGTAAGGCTGCTGGGGCTAGTCCAGATGCTGGCCTCAGCCTCCCCCACCCCGCCCAGGGCAACACGCTGTGCACCAGAACATATGCGTGTGGGCAGTTCCCGAGGACGAGCAGCAGTGGCACACACTGTGCATATTGTGCCGCTGCTCTTTGTCCCTGGGGAAACGCACACCCGTGCTCCTGGGGAGGCCCAGGGGTGCCTGTACACGAGCAGTGAGGCTGCTCCAGTGTGGTGTAATTACAGCGCTTTAGGGCAGGCTCAATTACTCGAGTCTGCTGGAACGTGGTAATTACCGCACTCTAGCAGACTCCCAGCATCTCATGTATCAGTGCTGTGGTCGTTAAAAATGGCGGCAGGGACGCTTTAATTAACGTTCATCAAACAAGCTTTAGTTAAAGTGTCCTGACTCCATTTTTAAGTGTGGGGACACGGATACACAAGATGCTCCAGGAGCTTTAATTAGAGCAGCTTTTGGAGCCGCTCTAATTAAAGCATCAACCCTTCCCTTCCCAAGCAGAGAGTCACAAAAGTTGAGGGCTGGAAGGGACCTTGTGCGATCATTGGGTCCGGACCCTGCTCTGGGCTCAAATGACTCTTTTTTCTTAAATCCATGCTTTACCCACCCTATAGTTCAAAATAGGACGAAATACTCATTTCCATCTTGACAAAACCCTACCCTAGCTGGAGAGACTCACTAAGAAAATTAGATCAATACTTGCAGCCCAGGATCTAAAATAGCGTAATTAAGTAGAAGTCGCACCATAAAATGTTGTGGATTTTACTGATACAAGGTGCCAGGTGCCGGCCAATGGGTGCCAATGTAACTTTCTACATGAAGTCGCTATGAGTGATTGAGCTCTATTGACTCTCAGTTCTCTCTGCCCATCAGTGATAGAAACTGGTGCCAATATGTTGCTTTTCTCCAAGAGCTTGAAGAATACACATGGCCTTAATACAGGCAGTCAAAAAGCCTGAGGACGAATCAATTCAGTCTTTGCAGGTTAGTCTAAACTGCAGAGATTAAACTGAGAAACAACTGGACACGCATTCACTTTTGATTCAGGAAATGGTGCCACAGGTATACATGGCCAGGGCGTCTTTCCCAAATCTGTTTGACAAACATCCGGAGCACATTGCTAAATCCAATCGGTGCAATAACATAAGGAACATTAGACTTGCATTTTTCAGTGACAGCTTTTGAGGCTGTATCGATGCATGCCCTTTATGCTTCTTTAAGCGTTAATGATCTGAAATATATAATTTTGAATAAATGAAATAATCTTCCCTGATTCTCCAGTTCTGTCCCACTGACACCCACTGAAGCCAAAAGGGCCGTTTCTGGTTGTACTGTAACTATGTTAATTAATTACCAGTTAATCTGCTAATGTAGATTTGGGGTGAAAAAAAGAAAATGAAGTGTTTAAGATTATAGTATTCATGAGCTGGAATGGCTTTTCCCGCACCCAGAAACAGGATACGATCAAAGGGGTTACGACATATATAAATGATCCTCGTCCTTATTATAGGTCTGCTTCAGATTAAGCCAGTGGGAAAACTTCTGCTGACTGCAGTAAGTGAATTGAAGGGGCCTACATTTTGACCAACTACTTATTTACATGCAAATCAAGTCATGAGTTTATGATCTCTAGTTCATCAGATCAGAGAGGGCTTTTTATATTTTTTCCCCCCAGACATAAGCTCAAAACACAGAGATGTCCCTTCAGCTGCTCACATCTTCTAATTAATGTAATTAATGACTTGTATTTTCACTTATAAAAAATGGGCCTGTTTTAACCCTGGGCACCTGTACATAAATGACAAATTACAATTGAGCATAAATAATTTCATAAAAACATACCCTGATGCCTACAGTCACTCCATGTTAACACAGATAGCCCCATGCGCTTGACAGAGCTATCAAAGGTATTAAAACTAATTCCCCACAGTGAAGGACACTGGATGAAATACTAGACCATCTGAAGTCCCAGGGGAGTTCTGCCACTGGTTGTCAATAGGGAATGATTTTTTTTTTCCATGGGTCCTTGGAAAACGTGCTTTCTGGTGAAGCTTTAGAACATAGATTAAACCCCCCCCCACTAATGCATTACTGATGCAAGCTTTAAAAAAGGAAATGGGGTAGCACTGGGATGGCCAACCTATGATGCATGCACGAAAGATCAGGGAGGGGACAGAAAGTACAGCAGCGGATAGGAAAGGAGCAGAAAGCAGAGCATCAGATCAGGCTGAGAGCATGGGGTGTGGAGCAGAAAGCTGAGCAGCAGATTGGGGAAGTGACAGGGATCAGAGCAGTGCTCAGGGAGGGCGCGGGACTAATTTGTGGTACATTGGCCAAAAAGATGAATGTAGAAGAACATCAGGATGTTGAGGCACCAGCCAAAGAGTTACCAAAAAATTTACCAAAATTTACCAAAAATGCATTTGGCATCAAAATGGTTGCAAATCATTTTCCTCTTCTGTTTATCTGCCAGGGTCTGAATTCTGCATTTCTCTTCCTGCAACACTTGCGTGCCCCCCCCCCCCTCCGGTGCTACAGAAAGGATGTGGACACACTGGAGACAGTCCAGTGGAGGGCAATGAAAATGGTTGTGGGGCTGGGGGACAGGACTGGTGGGGAGAGGCCGAGGGACCTGGGCTGATTTAGTCTGGAGAGGAAAAGACCGAGGGGGATTGAACAGCAGCCTTCACCTCCCTGTGGGGGGGTGCAAAGAGGATGGAGCTGGGCTGGTCTCAGTGGGGGCAGATGGCAGGACAAGGAGCAATGGGCTCCAGCTGCAGCAAGGAAAGTTGAGGTTGGATATTAAAAAAAAGATCTTGCTCAGTAGGAGGGTGGTAAAGCACAGGAATAGGTGACCCAGAAAGGTGGTGGAGGTATTGTTAAGAGCTTCAGGACAGACCCAGACCACTGCCTGATTGTGCTGCTACTGGTCTGTGATGGGGAGGTGGTGGCAGTGTTAATTGCCACTCCCCTAATGCCAAATTTCTGGACCTATGGGGATCTCTGCGGGCTGGATAATGTGGCTCTGCATGATGGATTATGCCAGCATATGGTTGTATCCAGGCATGTGGGGTGGACCCAGGGGATCCAGCCCCTGACTGTCCCCATGCCACTCGTCTGGTCCTTGGGCCTGGAGGATGGGGTGCCACCTGTCTAAGGTTTTCTGTTGCTTCCAAAACCCTTGCTATTTTGGGCAGATGCATCATGTATGCATCCTTAATGAATTGGACAGTGCAAGCTTTAGGCCAAGTTTCAGGGGTCCTTTGACACCTTGTTCCCCACAAGCTGGAAGTGTAACTTCCTTTATTCAAATAGGCCTTTAGCTGCCTGCAGCCAGCTTCATCCTAGCTAGCAGCAAAGGGGAGAGGAATATGCATCAGCAAAAGGGAGGGGGAATAGTAAGAACAATAAAAGCATTGTTTTAATACAGAAATGAAGCAGTTAACAGGTAGGGTAAGGGAAAATAGTTTAGATCACACTACTGTTAAATGCGTGCATACCCAGTTTGATAGCCAGGCTGGACAAGTAGGTAGCCACAGCTCCGGTTCAAACTGGGAGGAGGTAACAAGTGGGGTCCCCAGGGGGTTGTCCTAGACCCGGTATTGTTCAGTGTCATCATGGATGACTTGGATGGACTTGGGTGCACACAGACGATTTGTAGAGGAGATCAAACTGAGTGGGATTTCACGCACTTTGGAGGATAACACTAGGATTCAAAATGGCTTAGGTAAATTGGAAGAACGGTGTGAAACAAATAGGGTGAAGCATCTCAAGGACTGAAAAAAAGCAAAGTCCCACGCTAGGGCAGAACCACCAAATAATATAGATACACAGTGGGGCATGACTGCTTTGAGTCTACAGTGGATCTAAGATCATGTGAGTGCATGATATCCTACTGATGTACTATTACAAATAAGATGGGTAAATCCCAGGAAGTGGGTTTTTTTTTCACACTGTTCAGCAATGATGATCTAAATCTGGTTCTGGACAGCAGACTTCAAGGAAAAAAAAAAGTTTAGGGCGAATTGGAAAGTCTAGAGGAGAGGAGTAAAAATGATCGTCGGTCTAGAGAGCTTGAGGAAAAATTGAAAGAAGTGGGCTGATTTAGTTTAAAGAAGAGAAGACTCGGTGCAGATTGGGTAACAGTCAAATCGAATCTGAAAAAGGGTGATTTATCGTGAGGACGGCAGCCAGTTCTGCGTCTGCTGGGGACAGACGACAAGTAATGGACTCGCATGGCAACAAGTGAGATGAGGCTGGATGCTGGAAGGAACATTTTCAATACGAGGGTGGGACCGTGCACCGAGAGAGGAACCTCCATCTCTGGAAATCTAAATGCAAGTTAGACAGACTTGGCTGCAATATTTGGACAGGGCTGATCCTGCCTTGAGCAGGGGGCTGGACTAGATGTGACCTCCTGAGGGCCCTTCCAGCCCTGCTTTTGTGCGATTTCTATGAGCTCATTTAAACCCGAGAAAGCTAGAGGCAGCGCTTGGCTTCAGGAGTGGAAGCAGAGACCTGTGAAAACGATACTGGGCAGGAACCCAAGACCTAGATTTCAGTTGTAGCTCTGCCATGTCACCTTAGCCAGCTGACTGCCCTTGTGCGAGCTGCTGTGTTGTATACGTTGCGGACAAATCCATTCCTAATTATGGCTTGTGATCGTTTACTCCTGCGGATTAAAAAATGGACCCTACCTGCCTGTGCTCTTATGGCGTGAAGCCATGCGGGTCCGGCGTGCTGGAGGAAGTCTATTGCTTCTGGCCAGGCTGGTGCATTTGGCTGTCCTGCCCCCTCCTAACTCCCATCAGCCGTCAGGACAGTGGAGACAGGGCATCTCTTTCAAGACAGCATCTTTTCTCTCTTCCTTTGTGGTATCCAGCTAGTCGAAGGACTGTCTGTTGGGTTTGGAGCTGGGTCGCTGAGGCCTGTTTTGCTGCGTTGTTTATTGGCCGTACGATGACGTTCCCTACGCAGAGGGGCATCGTGGTCCTGTAGAGTGAGCGCTGGGAGCCTGGGCTTTGCTCCCGGCTCTGCCGCGTGACTTCCTCCAAGCTCCTTGCAATTCTGTCTCTGAGTATTTTGCGGAGGGGTTCAGGAGTCGAGCTTGTCCCCATTGAAACCAATGGCAAAACTCTCCTCGCTTGGTTTGCATGGGGCAAGGGGGTCACCCTCGTGTGGGGCTGGGGTCTTTATGTATTGCTGTAATGCTGAAAACACTAAGACTCCTGCAGGGTTACTCCAGGAGGGCCGTAAATGAGATCTTAGCGTTGGCTCTAAAAAGAGCATGATTAACTGGGTTTCAATGCGTGAAGCCGAAGGCCCCCAGAGCAGGGTCAGCGGTACGGGACTGCAATAACACTTCTGAGCTGATTAACCTCCCATGCGGTCCCGGACCAGTATCCCCAGTTACCTCAGCACTGGCTGGCGTTTGACCTACCGCCCTGACTTTGCAGGAGCCATTTGCCATTAAAACAATTGTGAATGCAGAAATATGGATGCCTGCACGTTGGACACGTGTTCTGCCAATCCCTGAATCTACCCAGTGTTCATATAAACCGAGAATTGCCCTCTTATCTTTTATTCGACTTGCTTGATGAAAGCCAGAGAGGTCTGGCTGGAGCTGCGAGCCCACAGGAAAGCAGTGCCTGCGTCTGCCGGGGTCCTCGAGCTTCTGGTGGCTGGCGTATTTTTAGATAGCGTCTCCTCCCCTTCATAACAGAGTCCCAATATTTCTTTTTACTACAGGTGTGAAGCATGACAGCATTTGGGGCTGCAAATTAGTGGTATGACAGCTTAAATGCAGGTGTCAGTGCCACCTAGGAGCACAAGTGAGTGTTATGAATAGGAGGTGGGTGGTTGGCACGTACCAAATTCATACGCCTTCGACTCAGGCCTTAGCTACCGCGTGCCTCCTTTGCTACTGATATGCTGTCCTGCCCTGCATGCCACGGCTGCCTTCACGCGTCTTTACTGAGTCAACCTTTGCTCTGCCGTTCCTTTATTTATTGTTTTTCCTTGTGATTTCGTGCCATCCAGAAGTCCCCGACCCCCGCGCCGGCTGCACGCAGCTGATGTTCCCGCGCTTGACCGTGCGCCGCGTCGGGGTCGAGCACCCAGCTTCCTCTGACCTCTCTCATCCGTCCCTTTTCATTTCTGACGCCGGGAGCGGAGATGGAGGCCGATGAAAATCAAGCAGATGGGAGTGTGCTGTAATGAGGACAGCGGAAGATTAATCCGTGGGTCAATAACACGCCACCATTGAGAGTCGCACAGCCGGAGCTAACACAGGAATGCATTACGTTTGCAACGGCAGCTAGGGGAAAGCCCGCTCCAGGAATTGGCGGTGCAGCGAAATGTGTCCTGTCTAGGATGGGAGGATGCTGTCGCCCCTGTTTGACACCTAATTTGTCCTTTGTGTAAACAGGGGCAAATGCCCCGTGTACGTCAGTCCCTGCCGACTGCCCAGCTCAGGCTGAGCCGATAGAAGGGAAACCCACCGACAAAATCCTCCCCGCGCCGTGTGAAACCTCCTGTGGGCCACAAGGCCAGCGTGCCAAATCTGTCTCTATCATTTATTTTTAGTCAAGCCCGTCGAAAAAAAAGCGACAGCTTCTACATTTTTTCGCTCTGATTCAGGCGAGCCGCGGTCAGAGGCAGTGGGAGCTATTGAGTAAATCCCCCCGCGGTGCAGACGACCTCTTGAGACCAACTAAGTAACTCCTACTTTAGGGACCCTTTGCAAAGCGGGACGACGAACGCCTCGGGATAGCCACAAGCTCTGTGCTTGAACGTGGCTGTACCCACCGTGATGTGCTTTGCGTCGGAAGAGCAACCACCCACTTGACGGCCCTAGCAAGCTATGCCAGTAAGAGAGTCTTTTTGCTGCAAGCTACCAGGGACGCTGGAGCGCCTCGGGGATCACGCCTCTTCACCCCCCTCACCGCGTCCCGGTGCTGGCAGACATCTAGTGTAGACGCAACCTACGCACCAGCGCTGCCTTGATTTGAGCAGCAACGGATGTGGCCGATCAAAGCCTTGGCTCGGCTAGAAGACGTAGGAGATGTCAGGACCGGCGCAAGCCCTGCGGGAGCACGCGCAGACCATTCAGCGCTAGGTTCGGGCATTGAGAGAGCGGGGCTGAGCTGGGGTTGGAGCAGCACCCCAGATGTTGCGTCTCCAAGGGAGGTGTTGTATTTCCAAGGGCTTCGTGTCCCAACATTGTTCCTTCCCCAACTCATGACATAGAGGCTAAGTGGGTATGTTTCTGGGCATCGGACAGGGCATGATCTGAAGGCCACGGTACTTTGTGCCTGGGCCAGAGCTGCAAACACACATCCTTCCCGCGCTGTGCCCGGCTGAGGGCTAGGCCATTTTCTGAAGGGTTTTTGGTTGCAGCCATACCGGTTGAAGGACATAGGACATAGGTAGCAAAGAAATTCTTGGGATGCCCGCGAGCATCTTTTATTAGGTGGTCTAAAAGAGCATTATCTGAAGGGGTCACTCGAATTTACACTTGCACGAGGGAAAGCAGCACTTGGTCCTCTTGGTTTGCTGCGATTAAAAATTCCTGATCATTCCCCCCCTCTCGTGTCCTTTGCTTTTAGTGCCTCCAAAGGGAAGGGCTGGAAATGCCATTAGTGTTCCCGGTCTGAATCGGGTCCCCACCTCCCAAGCGTGCCTGTGAGCATCTCTCCCGCTGGCACCTCTCTCTGCCATCATGGGGCATTTTTGGTGTCCTCCCCGGGGATCCAGTTCACATGCAGACCTCTGCCCTGCATGGGTTACCAGCAACCGTCTCCTGACCTGTGACCCTTGTGATTTTGCCAAGTTACAGACGTTGTTGTTATATTGCTGAGAGCGGATGGCTGCGGTGCATAGGCGGTAGTCTAGATGAAAATAAAGATTAGTGGGATAACTTGCATGCACTTGGGAACAAGGGAGCCCATCAGGTCAACGGATCTGTAACAGAAAGCATCACCAGGGCAGGGCAGACGACTCGGTTTGCAGCAAGGTTCGATGAACGACGTGCTCCTGTAAAGCATCGTGCGTTGCCCTCCTTGCCCGGTGGGTTATGTCGTGCCAGTGATTGGTGGCGTTGCTCTTGCCATAATGCATATCGCTCTGCTCCTCCTCGCTCTGAGACGCCGGACGCGGCGCTCAGCTGTTTGCTCTGCAACTATTCATTTATCAAGCAGCATAAAGCGTTATATATTAAATAAAGCCAATGCTTTTCCGGCATGCTGATTGACACTAAGATTTATGAATAGCCCTCGTGAGAGAGGGGAGCAACGCCATGAACTCTACCATCCTCCCTGTGACCGTGTGCTGCCCTTTGCCGCCTTCAGCAAAGATAATGACGTTTTGAGCCGTGCAGCAGGAGGGAGAACCGCTGCTTTATTTAATAATCACGGCCTAGTGCAACTCTGGGGTCAGAAAAGTGAAGTTTTATACCGCGGAGCATTTAATGCTCCCCAATCCAATACCATCGTTAGCAGCGAGGCTTGGCTGGAGGTGTCACATCACGGTGACGTGCCCCTCACCTCCGTGAAGGCAGCACTGCACCCCCGCCTCCCTTACCTAAAAACATCAGGGCCTCATTCAAAACCTGCTCTCACCTGCGTAACGCCAGCGGAAGAGCAGTGGTTTCTGGGGAGGCATTTTGCGCGGTGTACCTGTGAACCCATCCAGGTGGACGGACAGTTGCTGTATTTGCCCATGAAGAATAAGCACATGCCAGCGTGCGTGCTTTCTTGCCAACGCAAGCCAGGCAGGACCAGGTTTTACATTTGTAGTCGGTGAATATACCCGGTGGCAGCAGAGACGTGAGCGGTATGGGAGGGAAACAAGAAGTGATTTTTACCTCCCTTTTCATCAACCCCCGTAAATACTAGACATCTTGGATTTAAATTGTCTGAAGCTGTAGGGGGGGAAAGGGGATGTGATTTTTACTTCCCTTTTTGTTAACCCCTGTAAATACTAGCCATCGACCGAACAAGTGCTGTGCCCGGTGGCGTGCGCTGGGACGTCAGGGGTAGCATCCAACAAGCAGGATTTCCCTGGGGATATCTTTTATTGGACCAGCTCTATAGCTGGGAGAGCTCCTGGGTAACCATCAACCATTATTAATATTATCATGACTACGGTAAGACCTAGAGACCCCAGCATGCATGGTGGCTAATGAACTGCTTTGAGGTGGAGAAGTCTGTGCCCTGTTGTAGGGTCTGGGTCTTACCTGCTGTCGCGGTCTCGGGACGGTCTGTGCTCTTCCGTCCCGGTGGTCAGCTGTGATTTCTCTCTTACCTGTTCAGATTGCAAGCTCTCTGCGGGGAAGGCTGTGTCTTACCAGGGTAATGTCCACAACCTGCATTGCCTAGTGCAGGTCCACTGGAGCTAGCTTGGAACAGGTTGGTTTCATACTCGCTCCGGTTCGTTACCTTGAGCATTTACTCCACTCATTGGTGTGTCTTGAAGGCTGCTGATCTCCATGGCTTGCTGCCGGTGCCTGCATTAGCTAGTTTAAAGCTACCTCTGCTTTGAGCACTTCACACTGCAGTCACAGCAGCGGTTGCAATGTAGATACACCTTACCTCTATGCACAACACCAAGAAAAATAGATTTTGGACCTAAGCTGAGCCCCTAGGAGCTAGCAGTAATAATAATGAACATTGAGACTCTTCTCTCTTAACCTGTATATCAGAAGTCAGTGGACTTTCAGCAACTGCAAGTCACTGCAGAAGAAGAGGAAATTTGGGTTTTCTGCTGTTCAAAGTGTATTACTTAAATGGACGTGACTTGTGTAGCTGGCCATACGCTGCCTTGGGCTTTGAACTCTCACCGCCTGCGGAGTTTGCTGTTTGCATGACCACAAAAGGTGGCATTTGAAGGGCATTAGTAAAACCCTAAACTTAGAAAAGTTGCATCCAGGTTGCAGAGCAACGAAACGCGCTGCCTGGCCGAACGATGCTCGTTACAAGCCGCGATGGCTACGCTTTGTTCTGAAGTTTCTGGCTGAGGCTGAAAGAAGTGTCTAAATCTATTTTATGAAATCACTGCTTAGTAGGAATAAAAGATAATGTGATGAGTTAAGAACCCTTTAGTGTGTGTGGTTTTTTTTTCTTTCTTCCAATAAAATTCAAGTTTACTGCTGCTCAGTTAGAGCAGGGCGGGCATTTTACTTCAGAATTTCAAGCTACAGCATCTCGTTACTCATTAAGACATTAATAAAGCTTACCCAGAGCCTTAGATTTTAGAGGAAAGATCCCAAAGAGTTTCAAAAGAGTGCTTGGCTGTTGGCTGTCGGGGTAAAGTCTAGACTGGTGAGGAGAGGCTGAGGGAAATGGGTTGATTGAGTCTGCAGAAGAGAAGACTGAGGGGGATTGAACAGCAGCCTTCACCTCCCTGCCGGGGGGCTGCAAAGAGGATGGAGCTGGGCTGGTCTCTGTGGGGGCAGACGACAGGACAAGGAGCAATGGGCTCCAGTTGCAGCAAGGCAAGTTGAGTTGGATATTAGGAAAACCTTTCTTGCTAGGAAGATGGTGAAGCACTAGAGCAGGTTACCCAGAGAGATGCTACAGTCTCCATCCTTGGAGGTTGTTAAGCCCCGGGTAGACAAAGCCTTGGCTGGGATGATGTAGTTGGGGCTGGTCCTGCTTGGAGCAGGGGGTTGCACTAGATGTGACCTCCTGAGCTCCCTTCAACCCTCATTTTCTCTGATCCCGTGATCCTTTTTGCCTGTCCAGAGTGATCGTGCCTCCTTTCTATGTTCTCCTTACAGCTGAGGAGGCTTTAGAAAATGCATCTTTTTCTCTTCTGTCTCTGCTTTTGTGGATTTATCTCCTCCCTGTGCATTGTATCTCATGGTAGAGATATGCTTTGTTGCAGAATAATGTAAGGGCCTGTGTGAAGTATTTTCACACTAAGGGCTTGTCTGGGATGTATCAAGTGCTTCTCTTTTTCTCTTTAAATCCAGCCTCGCACTGAGGGGTCTGACCGTGACGGCTGTAGTGGATGGGCACGGAGTTGTGCCCCTTTAAAGAATTTGGGAGCTGTGCATGGGCCTCCTGGTCTTTGCACCTAAAGCCTACCCTCATTGGGGTAGATGTGCAGGTGAGATACAAGGTGAGTTGGGCCAGAGATGGACCTGAGATACTCACCTGAGATATAGGGTGAGTCAGGGCAGCTATTTGCACCCTGATGCACCTGGCTGTGAGGATAGCAAAAGCAAGGCCATGGGTTTTTTTTTGAAATCTGGAAGGATTTCAGCAATGTATAGTCTTGTGCTTGCCCTCTGCAGAGAAAGCATTTTGTCCTCTACTCTGTGGCTTGCAGGAGAGGGCGGCTAGGGGAGGTATAATTGCGCAGCAATGCAGCTTTAATGAGATTCCCTTGTTCTCTGGATGAAATACTAGATGTGAAACACCAGCACAACGGTAGTCTGTTACCACCATTCGGGGCTCATAACAAATTACCCCCATATCCCTTCCCACCAAGTTGAGATCCAGCTCCATGCTTGCTCCAGGGTACTGGCATTAGGGCTGACCTGGCTCAAGCCTGGATGGCTCGGACTGCCCAGAGCTGTGCTGTGTTTTGGGGGTGCTCATCCCAGCTGACGGCAGATGCAGGGAAGCGGAGGGACAGCGCTGGGCTGGGCAGGCACATCGAGCCCGGAGCGCTAGAGGTCTTGGTTTGCATCCGCGCAGGCAGCGTTGGGCCCATGAGGAAGAGAGGGAAGCCGCCCAGAAGTGATCCTCTAAAGAGATTAAACCAGTGATTCCTGGGGGATTATGGATTGGGGTCAGGAAGAAACGCCACTAGAAGTCTTGAGTGAAAACACAAGCCAAGGGTATCATAGTATCATAGTATCATAGTAGTTAGAGTCGGAAGGGACCTGGGCAGATCATCTAGTCCGACCCCCTGCCTTGGCAGGAAAGAGCACC
>JAGPOW010000304.1:3338826-3368869 GCA_030014935.1 Caiman crocodilus
GGGCTCATTGGCTGTCTCAAGGCCCGGCAGTTCAAGGTCTCCTCCGCCCTCATCTTCCCCCTCCCCCGGCGAGCCTAGTTTAAAGCCCGCCGAAGGAGGGTGAGTGTGAAAAGTGGGTTGATGAAGGACTAAGCATTCTTGGATGGGAGGCTCTGGACTATCCTTTAGTCTCGTATTTGTACAGCCCCCAGCACAACGGTGCTTGGCTCCGGGGCTGTTGCTCCTGAACCGTGCTGCAGACTAAATAATAATAGCATTTTCCTTAGGGAATCCACATCTGGCAGCCTTGCTTCTAACCCTCAGCGTGGCTTCCCCTAGCCCCAAAACAGGCCTCTGGAAAGCTTTTTAGGTCAGCCTTGGATGAAGAAATGCTAGAACAGGGAAAAATGGGCCTCCAGAGCTCATAATTAGTGTTTTATGGCAGAGTTTGTCATCTGGGCCTTCAGTGCCATGAGACAAGCCAGCGCTTCTTGAACTTCAGGAGCTCCGTTAGCAGTAGCAGTCATGAACTTGTCCATGAATGGACCAGCCAAGGGGAAAGGATGTAGCACATTTTTTTCCACCGAGTTGGAGAAACTCCAAAGAGTTTTTCGTTCACAAGGCTTCAGACTCCTAGGCATGTCTATCAATCTCTGTTTAAACAAAACGTGAGACTCAGGTTTGCAGAAAGGAGTGCTCAGGGGCATGCTGGGAGTGGGCAAAAGTTCTCCCAGGGCCCCTTCATACCATCCAAAATGCAGCTGTAGCTTGAATCAAGCACACACTTCCAATATTTTAAGGGAGTTGGATGACAGGAAGGAGAGAAAATAGGCTTGTTCTCCAATTCAGCCCCCCGTGTGGTTAATGATGAAGGTCTATTGTAATCAGATTATTGCAGAACATGTCCCCTTTTGCTGTTCCAAAGGGTAATGCTTTCCCTTGGCATGCTTCATCACATGATTATATGGAAATTTCTCCTCCTTGGAACGTACCTCATCCGAGCATCTCCCATGACACATTAGATGAATCCATCACGGGAGCAAGCAGGTGCTCGGGTTGCGCATTAGCTCAATAAATCATTGCAGTGAGGTCCAATGGCAGCATCATCCCTGTCTAGGTTACGGTCCCAGGAGGCAGGATCAATTAAATACACAGAGACATTAGAATAGCACGAAGTATCCGAATTCAAACTGGTGAAGCCCAAATCGTCCTAAGGAAGAGCTACCCCTTGCATTTCACAAGGTATTACTGTATGATCTGTGCACTAAATACATTAAACCGTGGTCTTGAAGCCAGAAGTTCAGTGGATCGAGCTGGAAGACCCATTTGGAAACATCTCCTCTCATTTTATTAGAAGATGATGTTCATGATCCTTTTCTCTCCTAGCTCCACAGGTGCATCTCCCGGTTTTGCTGCTGCAGAGGCATGGCACGGGCGTTAGGGTTGTTAATTGTATGGCATGGGTTGCTTGAATGCTGTACCTTGGCACAGAGATTTAAGTCCCTGACTCGTGATGGTTTAAAGCAGAAGCCATTCAATTTTAGTTGTTACGGCCCAGTGGACAAAGCACAGTCACAGCTCAGCCAGTGTTTTGTGATGCAGAATCATGACGATCTTTCCTGTTTTCCTTGGTGCTTATATTTATTTGAAGGAATTTGAATAGCAAATGGTACATCCTCTGAGGGGTGGAAGAGGGAGAGCTTTGCTGGGCCATGGAGACAATACGATGGGTGAGGAGCTGCGAGTAGAGCAGCTGCATGCACAACAGATTTGAAAAATGGACAAATGCACCAAGCAACTACTGCAGAGTGTGTATGAAACGCGGGAGGATGCTTCCCTCCAGCATCCCAAACAGAAAAAAAGTACAGCCTTTTCTTCTATGATGTAGTACATTTATTCCCTCCACACCCTCCTCCACACACACACAGCAGAGCATTGCATCTTAGCCTGCATGAGTTTTATTTTAGTTTAAAAGAAACAAGAAGGAAAGATCATGCGAGGTGTCTCTACACAGGATAGTACAAAGTAGATGGTGTAATATCAAGTGCCTGTAAGAGAGCACAGGGTGAAAGGCTTGCTTTGATCCTGCCAGGCTAAAGGACAATATATTTACTCTTATAAATATAAAGGTGCTGGATGTCGAGTACAGCCGGTCAATTAAGCACTGCCACACACCACACCTTGAAATAGATGTATTGTTGCGTTGCCATGGAGCAGAATTGCCTGTCAGACTCATGCCTGTTTTATTTATGGGTGCAGTTTCTAAACTGTTTGATAGATTTTTCAATTATAAAGGTATTTCTGTAGTACAAGTGCCCCAGTTTCCACTTGTGACACACAATAAGCAGACAGATGATAGAGATTTGTTTTGCGGTGTTTCTACTCGAGAGTCGGAGAGAGAAGGCGGCTCCGTATCTCCCAGCGGAGTTGCACAGCTATTTACTAGCCACCCCACACACAAGGAGACACAGCGCGGGTCTACACATGCATTTAAGCCTGCCTAAATTGAACGTGCGTTATCTTAATGTGCATTAAGCTGGGCGTCTACACATGCAACCATTAAAGACTTTAGTCCCAAGTCAGTCCAGACACGCAGCATTAATGCACTTTAACATGTCTGCATGTGTGTTCAATGTGCCTTAACAATCCACCTCTAAATTTAATACCTGCATTTGCAGGTATCAAATTTGGGTGCAATTATCTCCAAGTTGCCATTTTTATAGTGCATTAAGGGCGTGCACATGTAGCTGCATGCCCTAATATGCCTTAAATTTAGGCTAATGCTCTTTAAAGCATTGCATGTAGATGTGTCCCCTGAGCAGCCAAACGTGGACCCCAAATGGCAACTTGGATGCCTCCATCTCAAGCCAGACTGGTTGGACTAGCCTTTGGAAACACAGATGCAAACAAAGAGGGTGATTATTTTTAGACTAGCATGACTGAGGGAACCAAAAGAGCGGATTCTGAGGTTTCCCGAATGGAAATCCCCTATGGTTAAAGTTTGAAAGATGGGTGCACGTAGCGTTTGGCATGGGCTTTGGCTCACAAGGGAAACTATCTCCTCAAGCAGCTTCCCAAAGGAAATGGTAGATTCTTCACTAGTGGGAGGCATTAATTAGGGGTTGGCTCCTTTTCCAAAGAGCATGCTGCAACTTGGGCACATGTTATGGGCTTGATGATGACATAATGAGGAGCAATTCTACGTAGTCTGTTAGGCCGGAGGCCTAGCTATCAGCTCATAAGCATCCTGTCTGACCTGGACTTATGGGTGAGGAATGATCCATGTAATGAGATTTACAAAAGCATCAAAGTACCTTAGGAGCAAAGTCCTGGCCTGGTTTGCTGGGAGTAATGCTTCTAAATCACTTAGGCAACTTGGAAATATGCATCTTGAGCCTCTAAACAGGAGATACCATTATTGAGAGCATTGGGAGTCATCACATGTCAGTCATGGCATTAATATGAACCCAACAAGTTCCTAGGAAAAGAGAGAACTGAGACACCAGAAGAACAAGGGTTTAATCTTTTTTTCCTGTGCTGGGGGAAGCTTTTCCCATCAAAACGTGTTTTTGTGGAAGAAGCAGATGTCCTGAGAATGCTTCTGGTTCTACCAGGAGCCCCGGATAGCGGTGAGGATGATCCAAATGGCTTGAGACCTTGAAAGCCATGCAGTCTACTTTGTGCATTGGGGCAGAAGCACGTGAGAAATGTTCATGTTTGGAGAGCGGCGGAGGAAGGCGACAAAGTCGCTGTGGTTACGCTCGGGGTTACATCCTTTATTTCTTGCTAAGGGAAGCATTTGAAATGGCAGGGCATTGTGTCTGTGGCAGTTCTGGCTCATTCCTCAGCCAGGCAAAGTGGATGGGAATGAAAATGAGAGGAGAATCCAATCCTGAATTTCTGCCTATCAGCCCAGAGGCAGTGCTTTTATGGGGTGATATCTTTTTTTTGATCTACTGTGTATTTGGGATAGAGTTAGACAAGCTTTCCAATGCAGGGCATTGTTCCTCAGGCCTCTGATCACAGGGAGCCAGGCACAGCATAGGGAAAACCTGGAGAGGTCAGGGGCCGAGAGAAGACTCTGGGGCGCGGGACGCACAATTAGCAGAAGAAAAGCAGCCAATTAGTGGGAGATCAAGGCCTCTCAAAAGGGGAGGGGCTCATGCTTACCTATCTTGTGTGGCAGGAATTCAGGAGTTGGACAAAATACAATGTGCCGTAAAACCAACTATCAGCCTTTAGTCCAGGGCTTCCCAACCTTTTTCTCAGCATGCCCCCACTTAATTTTGGGGTTGCAAAAAATTTCCACTGTTTATGCTGGCAACAACAACAAGTCATAAATGTGGCATTGCAATATTTATGGTCTTTATGTTTTTAATTTAAAACATTTAAAACAATCTAAACTTTTAAAATTACAAAATATACATTGAATACAAAATCTAAAAAAGCTATTAAATGCATTTATTTGACATTTATTTCAAGGATTCATCAATTTTCCGCTTCTGTGTCTTGCACTCCTTTCATTTCTCATCCTCATCCTTGTCATTAGTTTTACTGCTCAGGCTTGAAGCAGAAACTTTTTGAAGAAAAGCATCCTTGCTCGGTTTCTCTGTCGTGTAAAACATATTTCAGCCACCCAGGATCAACATACTGGTTTTACGGCAGCTTCCTGTACCGTACAACCACTTCGTATCGCGCATGGACGAATCACTGCCACACACAAGAGTTGCATATTTATAAAAAGGAAGTATATTTGTCATCATCGGTAGACATTGTTGAGCATCTTTGTGACCCCATTTTTTTATCGTTGTGACCTTAAATGGGGTCACGACCTCAAGGTTGGGAACTACTGGTTTAGTCCTTGATTCTTAGTGGCCAGCCAGTTCATGGGTTGCTGTTCCCACGTTCACCTTGTAACAGTGCTATGTACGTTTCCCGCGAGCACGAGGCTAGCGAGGTCAGAGAAGGAGTCGTCAGTCTATGAGCAATATCGTCCTAATGCTGCCTGTATGTCTCCACCCCTCATCTTTTCCCGTGAGAATTCATAGTCGCTGTTTGGTTTCTCCCCTGGTAGTTGCTATGGAAGCCCCTGGTGCATTGGTAGATCAGGTAGATCACATTGTGGGAAAGGCATGTGTAGGAACCATGGATTCAGATAGGGTTTTTTAATGGGAGGTATTGGTTGTAATGGCTGTGGACCTGGTGCTGTCAGGTGAAGCATTTCTCGCCAAGGCAAAGTTGTGCCCCACTTGACATCTGCGGAGCAGTGCAGAGTTTGCTTCTGAGATGAGTTGGGCAAAGTTTGGGGGCCGTTTGAAAGCAGGAACGGAGGGGCTAGGCATATGCCTCTCAACGTCTGATCCTTGTCAAGTATAGGCTCTATTTGGTGATGCTTCTGATCATTTCCAGTGTGTTGGTCCGGTTCGTTTAAAGCCAGTCCGTCACCTTCTCTTATGTTCATTACATTTCTCAATGCATTACGAAAACGCTTTAGGGAAAATACCTTGCATTGGCAAAACTGCAAGGCAGAAAGGCTGGATGCTAGTTTCTTTCAAAAATCCCATTGCACTTTGCTGGAGTGGGGATGTTAGCATTGGTATCCAAATTAAATTCCAGTTATTCTCCCTTCTTCAATCTCCCTCCTCTTCCATTTGGAAGAGTCTCTAAAGTGACTTCCATGTGCATGCTCTGGTCATGCATCTAGTCCAGTGTGGTGAGGACTTCGTAATTGTGGGTGGCTTTCATTCACCCCATCAGCTTCAGTTATTATAATAATGAATTATTATTATTATTATTATCAGTCCAGTTATCAGAAAGGCTTGTGTCTAAATAACCAATGATATATATCTTGTTGAATATATAGATTGATATTCAGTCGCGCTGAGAAATGTACTTCACAGTTGTTATGAGAGAGGTCAATAAATGCCTTTTCAGTTTACAATAGCTGTAACCATCATTTCAGTTCTATCTAATTTCAGGAACAGATGTGTGCATCGTGCTGAAACAGAATCATGTTTTTGGTTTTTTTTTAGACTAGATCCCCTATACATATAAAACGACAGGCAACGCTTTTGTACCTGCCTGCTATATATTTTGGGAGTTGGGTTATGCTTTTGGTGACAGTTACTACATTGTGCTCTAGAAACCCAGAAATGCCTCTGAGTAGAAAGGGGAGTATTTATAGACTGCAGTTAAAAAAATAAAAATACCCTGCATTTGCTGGCAGTTCTCATGCTTTGGTGCCTGCGTTGCAACACCTTTTTCTGGTATGAAGGGTATGTCCCTGCTACGATCAGGGGTATGACGCCAGCTCCTGTGAGCATGCCAGAGCTCGCGTTGATGACTCTACTCAGATATTTGGGAATCTGAACTCAGTGTGGGCCAGCTGCCCCTGGTTTTACTTGCCATCCAAGGCGGGTTTTGCTGTCTATGCTGAACTCGGCGGTGCTGTGACTGCGTTGCTGTTGGTTTCCAGGCTAGCTAGTTTGAAGCTCTCTCTAGCACCACTATGACTTCAGTGGAGTCAAGCTCTTAGGTGAAGAAGGAGTAATAGTTCCTCTGTGGCATCTGCTGGCAAATGGGGATCACTGAGGGACAACGTACAAGGGACTTTTATACCGTGTAAGGGTTGAGTACAAGGTAGCAGTGAACCGAGGTACGCTGAGCAAAGCAGAGCCATTACCAAACCTTGCGGAAAGTTTTATTTTCTAAAGGTGCCCGTCTTCTCCTCCTTTTTTGGCTTGGCTATCCTCTGAGGAGTCAACGGGACTATTTATGGCCCTGACTCGGAAAGACATTTAAGCACATACATAATGTTAAACATCCTGGAGTTGGAGGTAATGATGCTAACCTCCTTTTTAAAGTGACCGTGCTGCTTCCAGGTTTTACCTCTGTGACAGTAGCCGCTTGTATCAGTTACTTTTGTTCCTCCCCAAAACATGCAACAGACACTGGGTTCAAAGGCCAGGTCCACATCCACATGTTCTCTCTTGGCATGCGGGTATTTGTGAAGGAAAGCTGAAGACTTTGAAACTCCAGCTTATTGTTAGGAATATCCCTGGTTTCTCCTCTAGTGCTTGTTACCAGTGGAGCAGTAGATTTTCAAATAGAACAAGATTCGTTATCCCCATTTTACAGATGGAAAAAAATGAGGCACAAAGAGGTAAAATAATGGCCCGTGTTACCAACTCTTCTAGTGACAGATATGCCAATGCACCCAGCATCCTATCCACTGGATGGTACTGCCTTGCTTGGGTGATGGGGGTTTCTCGTGAAATTCGCTTTGGGAAGTGAAAGGCCCTTTGTTTCTAATGAAGTCAACTACGTGAGCCACCAGTGAATGTACTGTGAGGACAGGAGCTGCACAAATACTTTGAACTGTGTGCTGTCTCCCACATTTTGTAATGAACTATGCCTTTTAAATGGACTGGACTTATTGCCTCTAAGTCTACCTCAGGGTTAACTATTTTTTTACTGACAATCTCGAACAGCAGCTCCCAAAGCAGTGCCCACAGGTGCCATGGGGGTGTCACGAGCAACTTAAAAGGGGGTGCAAATTCTCTTCCCTTCCTAGAAGCAGTGGCATGGGGGCGGGGCCACCCTTGATCTAGGACTTTGTACTAACAACCCAACGTTTTCCCTGATGCATGTGTTTATAACTCCACCCACATCTGTTGGCAGTAGGCTGTGTCCCAGGCCTGTCCTGGTGCAACCTTCTTCCCTGCCCCATCGGGTGCCCTAGACCTTCTGGGGCCACATGGCCTTGCCTGCTTTTGAGGTGAGCAGCCATTGCAGGCAAGCAATGGCCAATGAGACACATCAGCAGTGGCTGGGTGGGGGCAGAAAAGGGCTACGGAGGCTCTCATTAGCCACAAAGCCCTGATTGAGAGCTCCTGGCTAACCACTGAGCTGTGCTCCTTCTCAGACACAAGGTTGCTCTGCTCTGCTCTGCCCTCTCTCTCCATCAACATTTGCATCCATCCTCAAGCTGACAACAGATCTTCAATTAAGCTCGTGGTTCCTTAGCATTTTACAGACAGCTCATTTTTTTTTTATGAACTTCCCACATAAGCATTTTTAGCTTTTATTTTATGGACTTTCTGTACATTTATGAGCAGTTGGCAACCCTGGTTCATGTACAGGTTCTGAAGACGCAGTGCTTAGTCCTGTACTCATGGATACACTGAGCATAGCGAGGATTTGTGGAAGTCAGAAAGGGGCAGGGTTTCCCATGGTACTTGAGCTGGTTTTCCTCCATTTGGGTGACTGGGGGTTCACACCACTGTGGAGAACAGTGACCCTACCCCAAATCATTGTGGACAGGGAGATGGTCCCTTAGTTGCTGCCTGAACCTGGGAAGCAGCAAAGAAAACCAAGTGATGCCACTTCCCTTTTCTTTGTGCTCAAAGGCATAACGATCCATCAGTTGGGACTCAGCTTAAGACTCTAGTTATAATGTTTAGCTGTAAGAACTGCTTATAAAACACGGCTCCTTGGAAAAGAATTTCGTAGACTTGGAGAGTTTTTTTGTTTCATCTTGTTTTTGATCTATGCAACAGATGCGGTTTCAGGCCATTTTTAATCCCTGGTCAAGATGGGAGATTAAAATAAGGAGCAGGTGGTGGCTCGGTGTGACATGAGATTGGTGGCCTGCACTTTTCCAACCCCTTCCTTAGCAAAAGCTTGGACAGGTTTTCCTTGCAGCCTGGACTCAGACTGATGGGAATCTCTCCAGGACTCAAGTGCTGGCTTTACCCAGTAGATTTCCTTCAGTGTTTCCTTTCACCCTCTGTGTGCATTGTGTGTTTAACCTTCTTTCTCACATCATGTGTTTCTGGTGCACGTCCTCTGGCGCGGGGTTAATCTTTAATAGTCATCATTACCCATGTATGTGCAGCTCCCAATACAATGGATCTTCAAACCCTGCGGCAACCCAAACACAATCATCACAAGTAATAAAGGGTGGATTGGGTTGTATCTACCAAACTAAGGAGCTCCACATTTCAGTGGGAAGCCCCTCTGCACAAAGTCACTTGCATTCATATTCTGCTTCTTGCTCACGTTGTTGTTTTAAAGGGACGTGTCCCAGCCCCTGCAAAGAAATCGCAGTTACAGATCACTAAGAAAGAGAGACTGCCATCCTCCAGTGGTGTGACAAGAGTCCTTAAAGCCAGGAATATTATAAAACATGATCTCCCAGGGGGTCCTTTTCTATGCTGCCCTCTTCTTTGCTAATGGGGCTTCGATTCAGGACTTCGGTCTCACCAGCCGGAGATGTCACCCGCAGGTAAAGCGGCGTCTGGCAACTTGCGGTAGAGTCAATGAAGTGGTAAGCAGGTGGAGGCTCGATGCGCAGTGTTGTCTGGCTTGTCAATGCATAGCATTGCAGAGATCTCGTGTAGCCCTGCAGCACAGACCAGGTTCCCCTTGACAGGTTTCACTTCATCCAACGCCACTGGAAAGCATCCCCCTCCTTGACAGATGTGCTCATTAGAGTGGTAAACAGAAGAGAACAAAGAGAGCCCTTGACGCGCCTCTCCCGGTGTGCGACCTGCCCTTCGGGGACCCGGGACTTGTTGCCGTGTGCAGGCATCAGGCGCGGTGGTGCAGAGGAGAGGGTGCATTTCATCTAAGATTGCAAACCACTGGCTTAGAAAATCAGCTGCTGGTTTTGCTTTAGAGGATCAGGGCAAAGAAAGAAAGCCACGTTTGCTTTGAAAGAAAAAACAATTTGCAGACAGAGCCTGGACCTTCCTCTGGGCATCTGAGTTAGAGGTGGAGCCTGGACCTTCCTCTGGGATGCCCTTTGCTGCTAGTGCACCTTAGTACTTCCTCACAGCATCATGGGTGCACCTAGACCTGGGGTCAACATGGAAGCAGGGTTCCTAGGAAACTCCCCTTTTCCCCCCAGAAATTAGCTGCATCTCCTGAGACTATAGCAGAGTCAGAATTGTGCACATAATTCCTCTCCCCCTGCTCAGGTGTTTTCACTTCTCTGGGAGAAATTAAAAGCTGTCTTGACCTCTTACCTCTCTTGTGCACACCCTTTCCTCCACCTCCGCCGTGTTCACTCCTGTATCCCACAAAAGAACAAGTTCTGGAGCTGTTCCTTGGCTTCATCATGCCCCCAGGAAGAGCGATGTATTTCCACAAGCCGCAGACCCCTGCAGCACAGTTGCTCATAGACTTGGCATGAATTAATGCAGATGCATTAGGTGCAAAGGGGGTGAAATCCCTCCTTCTTGCTTATGAGCCTCGGATGGATTCTGGATGAACCAGCCTGGTGTCCCTTGCAACATCTGGGCTGGATAGAACAGCTGTATTGATATGTGTATTTCTGGGCTAACATTCGTATGAGCAGGAAATGGGGGGGGGAAGGAGTGCTGTCATTATGTGAAGAGGCATAATTACTGGGAGATTTGGGGTGATTTTTTTTCAGGGGGCAGATGTGTCAGATGCTGGGACTGGGTTGCCATGCTAACGGCATATTCTGTGAAGGAACCTTGTGTGTGACTGCAGTCACAATAACTGCAGATGAGATTACGATGCAGCTTAAGAAACAAGAGAAACCATTCTGGAGTTATGATGCCAACAGTTTATTCCTCCCCTTTCTGTATTAGGCATACAGGGACAAGAGGAGAATTTCCTTTTAGGCAGGGATTTTCAAAGGGGGACAAGTGATGGAGGATGGTAAAGGACCCCTTCTTCCCCAGTCTGAGACACTACTTCCTACTCTCGTGCTCGTAATAACTAAAGGAACTAATCATCTTGCAAGAAGGCAGGCAGTAAGATGTAAGGGGGACTCTAATTTGCACTGAATTAACACCGGTGGAGGCAAGTTGAGGGTACTAGTATCTTCAAAGTGCATTGTCCCAGAGAGGTTTTCTCTGTGCTGGGAGGATGAATTCTGTCTGCAGGAAGAGCCTGTGCCATGGTTACATCTCATGAAGTCCTATGTTGAAGGGTTTAGGGGTCCTTCTCTTCCCCAGGAGGCCTTTTGGTTCAGGGAAAGGATTTAGGAAACTATGGGGGGATCTAGCATCATTATGGATCTAATTCACCTTTGTCAGCTGGTGACTGGCCAAAATCAGCATAACTAAGGACAGCTGCCCTGGGAAGGGGGACCACCACGTGGCCTTCAGCAAGGTAGTGAGATGCCCTAACCATTCAACCATTGAGCCCTTCTGCAACTGGCTAATAACCCCAAATGGGGTCAGTCCTTCCAAATCCAGAAAGGAGGCCCAGAAGGATGCCCCAGGGACTGATACATCCCACTACTGGAAACTGATGGAAAAGAGAAGCCAGTGTAAATGCAGGAGGAGGAAGTCCATTGCCATCCTGTAAGAAAAGACAGGTTGCTGGAGAGATGGGTGCCTGAGGATTTGGGGGAAGCTGCTAAGATGTATCAAGGTGCCAGATTTGTCTGGGCAAAATAGACGGGAAGGAAGGCATGTCTGATGGTGACTGCATCTGATCTCTGAACTGTAAAGCATGGGTATTTCGAAGGAAAGTTGTCCTCCAGCTGGTAGGCCAAGGTTGCTCTTTTAAACTTCTTGTAAACCTGCTTGTTAAGCACAGGAGTCACAAGGGGAGTGGGGGCAGTGGCAGGAACCAGCCCAACCCAACCCTGCCAGGTCTGGCAGTCCAATGTCCTCTCTCTTCAAGGCCATCTTGTTCCTCCAGACTCCTGCCCGGCCCCGTGGCACCACTCCTTGGCGTGGGCTGTTTGCAGGAATGTGGAAGATGCCAGTCCAGGTTTCCATGATTTCAGGTTGCTTAGGACGGCAGTTTTTTGCCCTTTCAAACTCAGCACTAACTGGACCGTGTCAACACTGTATTGCGGGGGGCCAGTTCCAGAGCTAACCACGGCTGAAGCGGGGAGTCCCGGGTGTGCAGAGTTGGTGGATGCCTCGAGCGAGCACACGCGTAGTCACAGCCTACTTTGTAGCATGAAGCCACTGTTGTACCTACAGCCTCGGTGACAAACCACAAAGCTCACTCTGCCTTCCCCTCTGCTCTGTGCCCTCTCGTTCAGGCTTCATGGGCAGTCCTTCCCCACATTTGCTGCTGTTTTATGTCATCCCACACCCTGCTTGCTCTTTATGCTCTTACACACCCACGCATCCACCTGTGGCCAAAGCCCAGCTCCACTGAAGTCAATGGCACCATCGGCGCGGCATCAGCCTTAGCGTGGTGTGGATTTCCTTCTTGACCCCACACCATGTGCATGTGGCAGCTGATCTCCGTGCAGGCTGCGTCTTCTCCTGTTTCTGTCGTAGAGGCCTGTACCACATGTTGGGATCGGGTGAACTTGCTGAGGCATGGGACCTCGTCTATGAGAGATTTCGAATGCTTAAGTGGCATTTGGACTCTTTCAGAAATAAGCCGTCACTATTAGCAGAAACGTTCAAAAGTATTGGGGCGGTTTGTGCAGACTAAAGAGCTTTGGGCCGGGTGCTCGGCTGGTGTCATTGGCTTCAAGGGACCTGTGCCACTTTGCCCTAGCCAAGGCCCCGTGATCTAATTTACCCCCAAATCTGTGTTTCCCTTGATTGCGATGGCCACGCCACCTTAAAGGGAAAATGGAGAGAGGAGATAAAGAACAGTGTAAGATCATAGGTGGGGTCTACCGAACTTGAGGAGGCAGCCAGCCGATTTCGCGGGGACATCACAGGACTGGCCACTGTTTTCACAGGCTGATCATGGCATGCTCCTCCTTCCCCCACTGCCATGTCTCTTCGCGTGGCCCCAAACCTTGACGCTGATTGGTTTTGAGGACTGTCTATCATATGTCCTACTCCTCACCACTGACTGGTTATGAAGGTTGTCCGTGATGAACCGATTGGTGGATAGGTGTGGGGCCGCATAACAGGCAGTCCTCTCAGCCAATCAGCGGTGAGGGGTGGGGGTGGCAGCCATCTTGGGCTGTGCTTCCTTTTTTCCCCCTGGTGGGCTGTGCAGTCGGGCTATGGCACCACGAAGACCTTCTCAGTAAGTTTTCATTTTTTTTCCCCCATGGATTTTGGAGACGTTGCCGGCTTTCACGATTTCTGCAAAATAGTGATTTCAGTAGGACCCGAATCATAGTAGCTTCTGGGCTCTGCCTGCCCCATCATCCATCTCATCCAGTCTCTGGGCTCTGCTATGGCTGGTTGTGCCTTCGAGGAAAGTTAAAAAACCCAAAAGAAACCCAGAAATGTATGGTACCCTGTGCCCATAGGGAAGTTTCTTCCTAACCCACTCCATTTGAGGTTGGCATTTGCCATGACACTGCTAAAAATATTCCTCCTAAGCTCTTTACTATTGGTTTTGAGCAGAGTCTGAACATTTACATGCCATAGCATTTATTAAAAGTGACCTTCTCAAAAGAGAGGGACGGTACAACATGAGGGTGGCTGCAATTCTGGCCGTTATAGACTGGAAGGAAGCAAATTATGTCTCAAATATGTTGCTGTTTGCTTTGAAATCCCCTGAGAACAATTCTAACCAGCAAGTCTGAAGGCTTTATAAGTTAACAGTGCACTGACATTAACCCTCTTTTACTTGGGCATTGGAGGATGCCAAAGAACAGTCATTTGAAAGGCTGACGGAGGCTCAGACCACAGAAGGAACCAAAGGTTGAATATTACAATTTGTTTTTCTTCCAGCAGAGACCAAAAGAGAGAAAAATAAAATAGAAAGCCCCGATCCATGTTTCTGAATTCTCAAAATAAGCAGGTTCTTTTTAGGACCGAGGAGTTAATAACTCACCTTGCAAGGAAAAAATATAAAATTTCACTGCAATGAGGAGCTCCGCGTATGTGTACAGCACGGCGGCCTGGGAGTTAGGCCACGACTGAGCCTGACGCCTGCAAAAAAAAGGAAGTTTTTTTTCCCTAGGCTGCTTGAATTCTTAAGGCTATTTTTGTGGGATGCCAGGTTGCATTTTCCTTTCATATACGTCACAAGTGAGGGAAGTCGGAAGGAGTTGTGCTAATCTGCAAGGACTTTTCCTTCACAACCCGGAGGGCTCCTTGCACTGGGCAGTTACATGAGTGCATTCGTGCCGGTAACGCCACGAGCTGAATGGCTTATGAAGATATTTCCCCGAGATGGAGCTCAGTCCTGTATAAAGCTAGCTATGGAGAGGGCAGAAGGCAGGGCACTGAGCGCCTGGCCCACGGCCGCATTTCAGCTTCAGTCCTGCCTACGTAGCTACTTTCCAATGCTTTAAAAGGTTTTACATAATGCCAAATAATGAGACAGTGGGTTGACCTGGGTGTCTCCCATAGACGCCTCTCTGAAAAGTGATTTCCAATCAGACAGTTGTCTAGAAATGGGCTTTTATTTTAAGGCGGGCTTGGCTTCTCTGGTATTCGAGTAGCAGTTTCATCCTCATCGCACTTAACGTGGCTCAGGCATTTGGTAGGTCTCCCCGGCTTGCCTGTTTCCCAGATTGGCCTCTCTCTTTCCAGCTGGGATAAACAGCTCCCATAAAAGGCCTTGCACTTTCCATTGTGACAGCTCCCTTTATTGCAGCCGAAATATCTTCCATTTCATGTGAATCGAATGAAAAAAAAAACTGTGCAGAATGACATCATGCTTCTTAAGCAAGTGGCACCAGTGAAAGTTGAAACAGTTCAGTGCCTCGGCTTTTTATAGCACATGAATGAAATTGCTCAGCAGAGCAGCTGTGGGTTGAGGAGTTCTTTAACTATACAAATTTCAGGTAAATCAGTTCTGAAAAGTCTTTTTTTTTTTTTAATCTCCGGGGAGAGAGAGTGAGAACAAGGAAAAAGAAGTCAAATTGGGGATTATTTTAAGGCATATTGTTCCTTCGTACAGACGGGAGTGCATGACTGCGAAGCTCAGGAGATTTAATGTTAAAATAACTATCCCGTTATATAAGCTCTAAATAAAGACTATAATCAAGACTGTGCAGGATAATAGTTTGGGCCGTGGAGCTGCAGCTGAGAAAGTTTTGCTGAGTTTGGGCTGCCAGCTTGTTGTCTAGCGATGCCAGCGGGGTCCAGGGCAGCCTGGCTGTCTTTAGGGAGAGCTCTCCTCTCCTCTCCTCTCCTCTGGACTCGAGAGACAGAGATGGGGACAGGGCACAGCTCCCTTACTCATAGCTGCTCACAAATGTTGTGGAGATCATTTCAGCGAGGCCTGGTATCTGCCCAGCTGTACTGTTCTTCTCTGTAGGAGACCCAGGTGCTTTCTGAGTTAGGTATACTCCACGAAGGGATGTATTCAGCAAATGATATGACCTTGCTCTATTTGCTTGCAGGCAGGGTGAGGCTGGGAGGTCCTCAGCTAAGAGCCATAGGCCTGTCTTTGCTGACCTGACATGACTTCTGCTTTTTAAGGCAGATTCTGGATGCTTGTGCTCCTGGCTCGTTCAATCCCTGCTAGTAAGCATGATGGCAATGGTTGTACCTGAACTGTCTTCTTCTTTGCAAGAATCAAGAAGATGGGGTAGTCAAACCAACTAAGGAGCAAGGTTGGCTGGCAATGGTCATCTCTGCCATCAGTGAAAGGGCACAGGGATGAGACCTGAAGAGGCAGAAAGCATTGGAGAGTGACCATCGGTCTTGTGAATCCCCTCCTGTGCTCAGAGTTCGTATAGCTGTGAGTGGCACAGCGTACATGGAAGCTAGACTGGATGGCATGCAAACATATATGTGCTTTAATGGGACTATGTTTTAGGTCTGGCTAGACCCCTCCTGCTGTATAATGGTATAAACACATGGATTCATAGACTGCAAGGTCTGATGAGATTTCTTGGATTATTTAGTCCGACCTCCTTGATAACACAGGGCATGTCAGTACAAACAGTGGCTGCAATGCAACCATGTAGTTATTGAGATTGCACCAGCAACAGCAAAATACCTTTTGGGTGAAACAACACCTTGCCTGTACGGTGTGTTTTCTACCAATTTCTATTCCATTTTTTACCGAGTCAAGCGATAGACCTCCAGCGTTTCCCTTCAGTGGTGATGCAGCCGTCTCAGCTAGATGACCAGGGTATGGAGATGGACTCCAAGCACGTTATGGTTGCCATACACACCATGACACAGCTGGCCTTTGTGGTAGCATCTGGATATGGCAAATTGTGCTTCCCCCTTCTCTCCCTCCCCAAAACTCAAGAATCCAACCTCAGATTTACTTGTAATGACTCGTGATGTTTAAGCCAAACTCTTGAGTCTGGTTTACAATCTGGGCTAATGACGTGGCTGGCACGCAGTGTGGATATAATTGCTAGGAAGCACAATGACCTGTGCTTGTTGTTCTTCAACCTACTGCAACCTGCTTCACCTGCAGCTATGAATACTGCGCACCGCCAGATGGAAGAGCAACGGGGTCTCTTGTATCAGCAGGGATCACTGAATTGGGCCTACAGCTTGGGACCGTGCCGTCGGCGGGTACAAATTGGCAGAGCTCTGTTAACCCCCGCGGGAGACGCTCTGCTTCACTGCAGCCACCGATCTGTACGTGGCACTTGTGACCACACTTATATTTCCCAAAGATGTGCTTTGCTACACATTTGCTCAGCACTTCCTTCCACCCAGCGCTGAGAGCTAGCACCAGGCCTGTTCATTACAGGGGTGCGAACAATTGATTTGTATTTTTTTTGCCTGGTGATTGGACTGGAAAAAAAAATGTTTAAAAAATTAAATGCATTATTTTGTTCTATCCATGGATTATTCTTATCCCCTTTTATTAATTTATTTTTTTGTTCTAAACAAATAGGTCAGTTTTGAAAATATTAGAAATAGGCTTAAGTGTCACAATGCCTTGTTTTGGCTTTTCCAACTGTTTTAGTCCTTGGGTCAAAACTATTCTTCAAGTTCAACTTGGGTTTGTAAATAATTTCATGCTGTCCAGCAGTATTTCACTCTCCCCTACCAAAATGCACCCCCCTCGTTTTACTCTTCACCATCTTAGTCACATAAGTGGGATTATCTTCGTTGCCCAGAGTGAATTTCACCCATCAACTCCCCCCACCCAGCACATATATTGCTCCCAGCTAATGCATTTACAAGGAAAAAGAGGACAGAACAACATATTCGAACAACCAGGGAGCCACATAGCGACACCTGGATCACAGGCTACAGAAAGTAATCTTGCTTGGATCCATTACACAGACCATGTCACTCCCAAGCCTAGCGTGGGTGAGCGTTCACGCTTCCCGTCCCACCAGCCAGAGCAAAGGAGAGAGCTCTGCTCTGGAGCAGAAAGAAAGGCGAGCCGTCGATCATTCCTGCAAATTAAAAGGATTTCCAAAAGGACCTCAGGAAGTAGAAACTAACGGGGAACTATATGGAGCATATGTGGCAGCAAAGGCAAACCAGCCAGACAGGCAATAGTTGCAGAGCACGAGCCACGAATCCCAGCATAAGAAACGCCTGTGCAAAAACGAGCGGAGAAGCAGAGCTGCAAAAAGCATGCAAAGCTCGGAGAGCAGCCCAGAGACCTGCGATCTTCTCCATTCCCTCGGGAGCTCGCGTGACCCTTTAAAGCAGCAGAAAAAAGCTTGCACCTCGGGACATGACGGCGCACGTGAGAACTGAAAAAGGGGGCACAATCTCAGTGCTGAGCAAACAGCTGGCTCCAGAGCCCTGGGAGCTAGTGCCAAAACTGTCACGAAGGGAAATGGGACACACCTAATCCCAGGGATGAGTGCAAGAGCTAGCGTAGGGGTTGCAGACAAAGGAGCCTCAGCTCGTGTGGGGTAAGGCCCTTCGGGTGACTCCACGCACAGCAGTGAATCAAACCATGCAAGGTGAACGGGGCAGGAAGAGCCAGACCATCCTTGCAGGAGAATGAAAGCCCCGGGGCAAGAAGCTTGCGTACCCGAAAGAAGCCTGTATATACCCCCTCGTTGCTGTCCCTCCCTGCTCTTCAGCCCCTTGCTGCCCTGCCTTGGCTCCTTCTGTCCAACAGCTCCGTGTAGCTGCTGAGTGAGACATCCCGGAAGGGGATGCAGCATCCTTGGTAGTAAGGACCACGTGTCCCAGCAGACGGTGGGGGGAGGATTCCCCTCTCCCTGGCGGATCTCGGGGACTTCGCTTTGAGGGCTGTGTTTCCCTAGCATAGTTTGGCCTCTATGTAAAGGGGACCACTCCGCTGGCGTATTGACCGAGTGCCTCTCCTCAGTCCTAATGCATTGTGGGGAAGTGACATGGCCATGACTGAGCTCAGGGCACCCCATAGGATCATAGACAATGAGGGTTGAAGGGACCTCGGGAGGTCCTATCCAGTCCAACCCCTGCTCCAAGCAGGACCAGCCCCAACTGCATCATCCCAGCCGAGGCTTTGTCTTCTGCGTCTCAACAACTTCCAAGGAGGGAGAGTCCACCACCTCTCTGGGAAGCCTGTCCCAGTGCTTCACCACCCTCCTGGTGAGAAGGTTTTTCCTAATATCCAACTTAAACTTCCCTTTCTGCAACTTGAGTTCATTGCTCCTTGTCCTGTCGTCTGCCCCCCCTGAGACCAGCCCAGCTCCATCCTCTTTGCAGCCCCCCGGCAGGGAGGCGAAGGCTGCTATTCAATCCCCCTCGGTCTTCTCTTCTGCAGACTCAATGAGCCCACTTCCCTCGGCCTCTCCTCACCAGGCGCGTGCTCCAGCTCCCCCACCATTTTCACTTTAATTTTCTTTATCCTTTCTGTAGTGGGGGGCCCAAAACTGGATTTGTTGCTGGGATGAACCTCACACCTCTAGTGCTAACCTAGTGTCTGAAGAGCTGAGCACCCACGCCTGCCCGCCCGCTAGCACCGGGGGTTCCCGACCCGGTGGGGAATCGGCTGGTGCCACCCCGGTGTACCTAGACATGGGGAAGAAAGCATGCATCACTGGTGAGGGCCATATCCCGACCCTGCCACTTGTGAACGTAATGCTTTATGGAGCTAGGGCATAGGGAAACTTGCAATACAGGGACACGTGCACCTGTCCTCTGTGTATTTACACACACCCCCACGAGGCAGGGCAGTTCTATCGACCCGCTTTTGCAACGTATGGAAACTAAGGGATTTGCAAGAGGTCTCATGGGGAATCGGTGGCAGCAGAGGGAATTGCATACCTATTCTCCTATGTTTAGGGGAGGGTCTTCACCCACGGGAACTTTTGTTCCTCCAGATGCATAACGGTCAACATTAACCATTGCCACCATATTTTCTAGTGGGTGGGTCTTAGTGCCTGTGTTTCATGGAAATTATACCATCATGCACCAGTGCAGTGCCTTACAATTAGCCCAGCTCGCATCATTAGTCCAGCGCACTTTGTCTTGTTTTGGGAAGATGAAAGAAACCGGCCATGGGGCTGCGATGAGAAAATCTGCCGTGGAGCTTGGACATCCTAGCTGAGTTTGGGCCACTGATGCCAAGTGCTTTTCAGGAGCATTTCCTGCCTTGTAGGGGCTTACAATTGAAATGTGCTGGAGGATATCATTCCCCGCTTTTACAGACAGGGACCGGAGGTGTGGAGTGAGGCAGGGTTTGCTCACTCAAGGAGGTCCCAAGGGGAGCTGGGAATTCAGCCCTCCAGAGTTGTGGTTCCACATGGAGACCTCCGCTCCTTTCTCACGTCAGCCTCTTCAAAAATCAAATGAGCTGAAAAAAAATGCAACACAACAGGTTTACGAAAGATGATTGGGTGGTGCACCTTTTCCCTTTTCTCTGTGCTAACACATGGGAGGAGCTAGGCGCGTTCAGCTTGCAGAAAAGGCACTTAGGAGGGGATGTGATAGCAGTCTTCAGATACTTGAAGGACTGCATTGAGGAAGGAAAGCACCTTTTCTGTCTTGCTGCAGAGAAGAGGACATGGACCAATGGCTTGACATTTCAGCAAAGTAAATTTAGACTGGGAACTGTGGGAAAAAACCCAACAAAAAACAAAACAAAAAAACCCTTCTTCACTGTGAGAAGTGTGAAGCAGTGGGATAGATGCCCAGGGAAGGTGGGACTCTCCATCACTGGAGGTGTTCAAGAAGAGGTTGGACAGCCTCTGGTTGGGGATGGTCTAGGCATAGCGATGCTCTACCAGGGCAATTTCCCAGGGCTCAGGGCTTTGCTATTGCTCCCCCCACCACCTTTTTTCTGCTACACGTGTCAAGAGGTTTTTAAGCCTTTCCAGAGGCATTGGGTGTTGGGTATAACTAAGGCTGGGGACTTTGACTGGGCCGTGCCAATGCTCCTGCTGGAACCAAAGGTCAGAAAGGAATTTTACCCCATGGTCATATTGATATAGACTGTGGGGGTTTTGCCTTCCTCTTTAGTGGGGGGCATGGCCTCTACCTGGGACCTCTTGAGTTTATATTGATATTTTATAGAAGCAGGACATTGGCTGCTGTGGTTCCCCTGCCTTACTTGGGGCAGGTTTGGGTGTTAGGTGGGTGTTGTGTCAGGGTTGAGTTTTATGTACAGTTTAGATTAAGGTGGTACGGGATGGTTTGGAGAGGGCTGATCCTGCCTCAAGTAGGGGATTGGAGTAGATCCGACTGGCGGAGGTCCCTTCCAGCCCTGCTTCTCTGTCACTCTGCGCCTCTTCACTCACCAGTAACAAGAGCAGCACGCCCTCTGGTTTGCATAGTCCCATTGTGATGAACTGTGGTTCATTGCTGAAAAGACACCGAGGGAACTAATTATGACATTAAACCACAAGTGACAGAACATACGCTTTTCCTCCACAAATTCAAATGCTTTTCCAAAACCACTGCTCTTTCTTGCATCATGCAATGTAAAAGGAGCTTTGGTGTTGTTGTGAAATGCTGGCTTTGACCTCCCTTTTTCATTTTTGAATCATTCCTGTAACTTCCAGGAGGGCGTTCCCTTGGCTATCTGGCGTACGGGATAAATGGAGACATGTTGATAATCACAGGGGGAAAAAAAACAAACAAACCTCATTTTCTTGAAATAGAAGTGTTGACACCTCCTTCAGAAAATAAAAACTGTTCAACCAAACAAACTCATTAAATGCCCCTTGAGTGCCATGGCAAAATTATAATTGCACATCTCGACTGACATCCCAGGTTTGCAAGCAAAGATCGCTAATTGTTCTGCAATCTTCCCCTCCTAGATGAGTGCCAGGATAATGAATATTTATGAAAAGGCTTCTTGAGTTTTGTTTCTGAAAGACATGTTCAGGACAGTGGCGTGCATCTCATTTGTAATGCATCATGGGATGCGAGGTTTGGCTGCGACACCAAAGTGGAGGTAGAGAGTGTTGTACTGCTGGATATGGCTGATACCAACAGCACGGTCTAGTCTAGCTTAAAGGAAGGGTTTGTTGATCTTGTTGATCTAGATCATAAAAATCACAGAGAAGTGGGGCTGGAAAGGACCTCACACCTAGTCCAACCCTCTGAGTGAGGCAGGATTATCTCTATCCAAACCACCTGATACAATCCATCGTCTAACCGATTAGAAGAAATATACTGTCAACCCCGACATGACACCAGACATCACCCCCTTACCTGCCACAAACAAGTAGAAATCAACATCCTGCTGTTATAAAAGTTGTTCATATACACCAGAAGACCCCCACCATAGAGGAAGACAACCCCCCCCAGTCCATACCAATTTGACCGTGGGGTAAACTTCCTTCCTGACCCTAAATTTGCCATCAGTTTGACCCTGAATAGAAAGGCAAGACCCTCTAGCCAGGAACCTCCAGGTTTAAATCCCAGCAGGAACATCAGCATGGACCAGTCAACATCCCCAGCATGGGTTGCAGCCAACAGCCAGAGCCTCTAAGGAAGGCTTAAAGAAACCCTGGATGTGTGTGGGGGAGGGCGGGGAGATGGGAAATCCTCTCGCAAGAGTTCATCCAAAGTACAAGATCATCTTTGCTTTAGTGAGTGTTTAGTCTAAGGAAGGGATAAATGCAGGAGAAAGCACTGTTATTCTTATTTTGCAACTAGAAAGCAAGAAATAGAGGGAGGCTACATTTTTTTTCACAAAAAAAAATGTTTATTTGCCAAAAATCAATAAGCAAGCTGCAAATAAACAGATTCAGCTGAGAATTTTGTATTTTTTTTCTGAAAATAATGGGGAGGAAGTTGGAAAGGTTTCATTTAGCAGTTTCCTAAAAGATGTGTTTGGATCGTTTTTTATTACTATTTTGGAACGGCAGGTTTATGTGAAATTGCCAGAATTATCATTACTACTTTTAGTAGTAGCAAACACAGTCATAGTAGTAGTAAACACCTGAAAATGAATGCAAATGTTTTCTGTTAAACAAAATGTTTCAACCTGATCCAAAATGATATTATATTCCCCTGAAAAACTGGAAAAAAATGCATTTCTGGTTGGCCAACCATGGGATTTTTTTTTGGATGTTTCAGTTTGGCTGGTGAACCAAGAACTCAGTTATCTACACAGCTCTCACACCAAGGCACTGGGAGGTGAAGTGGTTTCCTAGCGTCATACATCATCAGGCACAAGGTTAGGAACTGCATTCAGATCTCCTGAGTCCAGTCGAGTGCCCATATTGCAAGATCATCCTTCCACTCATGAATAATGCAGCCCTCAATTTTTGTGTGTGTGTACTCACGCCTTAAAATGACTTTGCTTCTAGTTGTCTTCACTGCAAGTGCATTTACCAACACTTAACAAAAGTCTAGAGACATGTGAACTCTGATCTCATAGATTCATCAGTGTTTGGGTCAGAAGGGACCTTAGCAGATCATCGAGTCCGACACCCTGCCCTGGCTAGGAAAGGATGCTGGGGACAGATGACCCCAGCCAGGTGCATGTCCAACCTCCTCTTAAAGACCTCCAAGGTGGGGGAGAGCACCACCTTCCTTGGAAACCCATTCCAGATTCTGCCTACCCTTATTGTAAAGAAGTTCTTCCTGATGTCTAACCTGAATCTGCTCTCCATGACTTTGTGGCCATTGCTCCTAGTTACTCCAGTGGGTGCCCTGGTGAACAGAGCATCTCCTATTCCTTGCTGCCCCTGCCCCCATGAATTTGTAGGCAGCCACAAGATCACCTCTCAGCTTTCTCTTGCGGAGGCTGAAGGGATCGAGGTCCCTCAATATCTCCTCATGGGGTTTCCTGCAGGCCCCTAACCGTGCGAGTGGCCTCCTTTGAACCCTCTTGAGGTTGTCCACATCCCTCCTGAAGTGCAGTGCACAAAACTGGATGCAGTACTCCGACTGCGGTCTGACCAGTGCCGCATAGAGGGGGAGCATCACCTCCCTGGGCCTTTTCATCGTGCACCTGCTAATGCATGATAAAGTGTGGTTAGCTTTACTGAGCACTTTGTCACATTGACGACTCGTGTCCCTTGCAGTCAGCAGTGACTCCGAGACCCCTTTCTGCCGCTGTGCTGCTGAGAAGGTCATCGCCCCGCCTGTAAATGTGTTGGTGATTCCTTCTCCCCAAGTGCAGCACCTTGCACGTGTCCTTATTGACCTGCATCCTATTCTGTTCAGCCCATGTGTCCAACCTGTCCAGATCTGCCTGGATTTGTTCCCTGTCCTCTGGTGTGTTAACTTGACCCCATAATTTGGTAGCATCTGCAAATTTGGACAGAGCGCTTTCCACACCCTCGTCCAAGTCATTGATGAAGACATTGAATAGCACCGGTCCAAGGACCAAGCCTTGCGGGACTCCGCTGCCCACATCCTTCCAGGTCTATACTGACCCATCCACCACCACTCTCTGGGTGCGACCCCTAAGCCAATTTGCAAACCCACCTGACTGTAATCATCTACATCACAGTTGGTCAGTGTATCTATGAAACTATGAGATGCCATATCGAAAGGCTTCTTAAAATCCAAGAAGATAACATCCACCTTGACTCCTGCGTCTAAGCATTTTGTGATCTGGTCGTAAAAAGAAACAAGGTTAGCCAGGCAAGATCTACCTGCAATGAACCCATGCTGGTTGCCCTTTAGCACTGCTTTCCCTGCTGGACTCCCACAAATGTGATCCTTAATAATTTTTTCAAAGGTTTTCCTGAGGATAGAGGCGAGACTAGCTGGTTTATAGTTACCTGGGTCCTCCTTCCTCCCCTTCTTGAAAATAGGGACCACATTGGCCCTTTTCCAGTCCTCTGGGATCTCACTGGAGCACCACGAGTGCTTGGACAGCCGTGCCAGTGGCTCTGCTATGACACTAGCCAATTTTTTCAGCACCCTTGGATAAAGATCATTCAGGGCCGCTGACTTAAACACTTCCAGTCCTTCCAAGTGTCTCTTCACTAAGTTGGTGCTAAGAGTTGTTGGGCTGGTTCCCCCTTTATGCCTGTCTACGATACAATCGGGAGATTTGTCCTGATCCAAGTGCAGGAATACAGAGGCAAAAAACTCATTGAAGAGCTCAGCTTTGTCCACCCTATGGGTCACTGGTTGCCCTACCATCTCAATGGACGGTCGCTGAAGTGGGCAGTCATGTTACAAACAGTGGGAAAACTCAGAAAAGCAAGGGACTCAGTCTCTGTCTGAATTTCATTAGCTAAAACTGGCGTAAGGCAGAGGTATTTCAAAATCTTCCCATACAAGGTTTGGATTAAGTAAAACAATGTTGATATATTAATTTTTAAGATGTCCTGACTCACTGTAGTAAATAAGAGTTAACCAAGTTATTCAGTGCGAGTGTGCATGTGCAAAGTGTGCGGGCATATGCGCGCCTTGGAAGTGTGCTGCATTCGATGTCTCAATTTCATTCTTCCACAGAGTCAGATCATTAATAGACTTGCATCTATTTAAGGAAGAAGCCTTTGTTTTGGTGAATTGCACCTGGCATCTGCATCTGGAAGTGCGGTTACGTGTACAGTAGCTGTATTTTATATCAAGCAGGAGGTGGTAATTAAAAGCAGCTTCTTTATATTTAGGTACAGAACGGGATAAAGGTTCTTCCAAGTTTCAGAGTTAATATAACCGTCAATTTGCTGAAAGCTTTTGTTATTTCTTTGAAACAAGATGTAGATACGAATGAGGGTTTTCTGAAGATATAGGGATATGCTCGTGGGGCTCCTCTATTTAAGGAGATAAAGGTTATGATTTGCTTTAGAAATAATAACCTGTCTTGTTTTCTTGGGCATTTTGTATAGCTTTTCCTGTTGAAACACCAGAGATAGGTTAAGTCGCTGAAGACAACAAAACCTTTCATAGTCAACCTGCATCAATATGTTCATAGGTTCATCGAGTTGAGTCCAGGAGTGGCTCTAATATTAATATTTTGCCCTGGTATACCCTCAAGATGTGGACAACATGTCTGGACCATGACTATGGCAGCCGGCATGTCGTGCATTTAAGAATTTCACTTGGTTTTCCTACGTTGAGCCCAACAACCTGTGTTTGAACTGCAGCATGTGCTGATTGTAATGGTGAATTCAGACCACAGCAGCTCAGAATGGTTTTGATAATCTGGATTCTTGTGAACCAAGTGTAGGTGATGGTGCACGTCCCTTGAAAAGCAGCTTAATCACCGAAACCACTAGCAAGGGATGGAGATCACTGGCAAGGCTCAGGGTGGTCCCTCCGTTCTCCACCGAGCGTCTGCCGACCTTCCTTCCAGGGAGCGGCTGAGCAGAATGGAGAAGGAGGTGAACACTGATTTATTTCCCGGGGAAGGTATCCCATGCAGAGGGTTGTCTGGGGAGACTCGCGGCCATGATACCAGCAGGGGATGACGTGAGTTCCCATTTAAATGGCAAAAACCCCCTCTACCTCCATCGTCCCGTATTGATCATCACCCTCTTTATGGTATGAGACCGTCCAGCACTGTACACTGCAGGGGAGAGAACAAAACAAAACATTTCTACAACCTACAACCTAAAGGCTAGGGCCTATGAGATTTTTTTTTTTTTGGATGTAGTACGGGGGGGGGGTCTCAAAAATATATGTATTGCTCTGTTTGCCACTACGATGAGTGCCTGGGTGTCAGTGGGGGGGCAATCGAAACACCGACAGTAGTGCACACGGTGCGCCACAGCTGGCAGAGATGCCTACACTGAAGCCTGCCTAATTCTTTTCTCTGTCTCAGACTCTGTTTTCCAATGCCTGTAACTTTGTCAACCGTTCAGGCTAAAATTTTCCATGCTGGGTGTCTGCCTCAGACAGAGTATTTTTAGAAAGCTTCAGCAGAAACTGGTACAGCTCTTTTTTGTGAATGAGGTTGGGAGGGAAGATGGTCTCATAATCCTGTTGAAGAAGATTCTCACCATCGTTTTATTTAGGAAGTCTAGCACGTCCACGACTTATACCTGGGACCCGAAACGGGGCCCCGGGGCCAGGGTGGTGTCTTCTGGTATTTCCTCTGAAAACACACCCTCGTTTGGCTGAATTCCCAGGTTCTGGAAACTTGCAATTTTCACATGCTCAGCAGGGGTGTGTTGGAAGCTGGCGTCATTAATCTTTGAAGATGCTTCCTGCGCCGCACGTGCCCCTTGCCCGCACGGCTCGTACATAGCCATCGAGCTGCACGTCCCCACCCTGGCAGGCCGTGCTCAGGATGGATGCTGCGGGCTGCTGTGATGAAGGTGACTGTTGCCCCTGTACTCTTGCTGCTCCGCTTGCTGCCCTTCGTGAAGCAAATGGCCGGATTCAGACACAGAGAGGTGAGGAGCGAATGGGGCAGACAGGAGGAGCTGCCTGGAGGGTCCGTATCCACTGGGGAATGCTCCATCACCTCCTTCCACAGCCCGGCCTAGCAGCCAGGTTTCTATCTTCTGCCATCAAAGAACAGCTGTGAAAGCCATGGCCAAATCGCGTGTGCCCCCTGCCCTGCTACAAGCTGGCAAGCACACCTGTATAGAGGTTAATGCTAGGATGGGACAGTATCTTCCTGCAGACCAGGTTCTTGCCTCACCCAAGGCACAAAATCTCCCCACTCAGCCATGGGTGACCGGTGCCTCCTGAGTCGGGGGGAAGCAAAATTTATGGGTGGGATCGGAGTGGGCCAAAAGCCCCATATCCACTCCTATACTTCTATGCCACGGCTTAGTGCCTTCCGCCTAACACATTGCCAGCCTGCATGGCAAAAAACTGCCCAGTCCTGAGCGGTGCCGAGCCAGGGGCCAATCTCGGGGTGGGGGGCATGTGCCCCCCCATGCTCTTCCTACCAGTTGCCTGTGGACTCAGCAATATCTGTTACTTCTGCGTGTGAACGTGTCTTTACAAGGCCTTCCAGGCCTAGTATCAGGGGCCACTTGTCTACGCTGCAAAATTGGCCTTAATGCCCTTTTGCATCACTTTAATGGTGCAACGATTTGGGTATCTTGGTGGCGTAATGAGCATTTAATAGCGCACAAAGTAAAACATCTCCGAGATGGTTTAGTTTTTTTTTTTTCCCTTCTCCCCAGAGTCTGCCTGCCTGAGCTACGCGGGGACCCGGCGCTTCCCTCCGCAGCGGTGGTGCCCTCTGGGACCGCTCGGGCTGGGTGCTTCCGAGTGGGTGCTGCCACTGCCACAGAGGGAAGCACCCCCCCCAGCTCAGGGACTGCTGGGCCGGCCAGCAGCTCATCCTCCCCGCCCTGCCACCGGGCAGGCATGTAAGGGTCGGGCCCAACTCTTATGTACATGCCATGGAGTTTAGTTTGCCCTAAATTGAAGCAGTGTTTTTAAAGATCCATCGCTTCAATATAGGGAGAATTAAACCAAAGTAAACCCCCATGTCATGTACATAAGAAGACTGGAAGGACTTCCTATAAGGGTGGATTCACCACATCTGGAATTGGGCCCAGCTGTTGATTTTCCTCATTGCTAAGCAAGTGTGCCCAATTTCTCATCTAAAGTTGTCTAGATCTGTGATTCTCAACGTTTTTTCAGATTTAAGGCCCTTCTCACAAGACTCAAGGGGGCCTTGAAAAATGCCAGTTCTTTGCTTGCAATCATTTTTTGACTGTGGAAAAATACTAGAGCAATTTTTTTCTGTTGCAAAGAGCTTGAAAAGACCACAGCAGCTCAGAATGGTTTTGATAATCTGGATTCTTGGGAACCAAGTGTAGGTGATGGTGCATCGAACAGTGCTACTACTGTGTGGCACCTTGCATCACCCTTCAACGTATCTCATGGCACCCCAGGATGCTACAGTGCCCTGCTTGAGAAGCACTGGTCTAGATTCACCTCCCAGCCTTGGGTTCTCACTAATCCCTTTTCTACTGGACTGAAGAGCTATCTATTGTCAAAAAAGCCATCCCCTGTATAGGAACGTGTTGCTCCACAACCTTTTCTTGATTAAGATAAATAAACTGACTTCTTGAGTCTTCACTATACATCAGGTTTCCCAGATGATTCTTGTAGCTCTTTTCTGAACATCTGCTGGTTTTTCAGCATCCTCTTTGAAGGTTGGGCCCCAGAATAGGACGCAGTCTCCAATGATCACCATGACAATGCCACTTCCCCTACTTCTACTCAATATTCTCCTTCTTATACATGCAGGCATCACTGTTGCTGTCTAAGCGGTGGTATCATGCTGGTCTCTCATGCTTAGGTGGTACCGTCCATGACATCTAAATCCTTTGCACAAGCGAGGAAAGCTGTAATTGTGATCAGCATTCTTTGTTCCTCTGTGTACAACTTTCTGTATTAAAAGTATTAAAAGTTTTCAGTATTAAAACATTCATACTGCTGCCATTTGTAGCAGTTTTGTACATGGATATCAATTACACTGCAAAACTCAATGGATGGGTGAATAGTTATTGCCTTCCAATGAGGCGATGAGGGCACTCCAGTTTGCAAATGCTAGAATTAAGGATGCCCTATAACTGTAATTTGTCCCCTTATAGTTTGGCATTATGATACTGTTCTTCGTTACAGGATCCCATACAATTTGATACCATAAAAGCATTTAGTAGCTCCATTTTTTTTCTTCACCTTTTCAAGAGGAACTCAACTCAACAGACCTCTGCAGAGCTGTTCTGGGATGAGAATTAAAAAATTGCTTCTAGGCTTTTGCATGAAGCTTCTTACTGGGCATGTCTGCATGTGCATTAATGTGTCATAGGTAATGTGGATTAAGTTTAACACCTGTAATAACAGGTACCAACTGAATGTACAGTAACTGGCACTACTGTGTAGTAGCCAGGTTCATGCCTTTTTAGTGATGCTAATGTACAGTAGACTAATTCAACCACTCATTAGCACTGAAGCAGAGCTTTTGCCATGACATGCTAATGCTCAGTAGAATTAGTCTTCTGCACATTTAGCATCTCATATAGACGTGCCCACTGTGACTCAGAAATACATTTGTTTTCATACCGTCCCTTCAGAGGCAACTGCAAATTTGGGCTTTCCTAAATTCTGAGTGCTTGACTTGCTGACCTCGTGATTCTTTTAATAAGTCCCCACCCCCTCCTACTGAATATATCATGTATCAGTCATTTTCCTGCTGATACATCCATAAAGTTTATGTACCAAGAAAGATAAAGGTTGAGGAGAACCAGAACTTCATTCCACAGAACAACAAATAAATAAAAATTAATATCAGGCAAAGTAATTGCTAACTTCAAGTGCATGAACATTCATCAAAAATTCATAAGCATCTGGGACAATCTAATTTTGTTCTTACTTTTTTATAATTATTATTTTATAAATCCTCTTAAAAGGATTGCTGGGGAAATGATGAGCGGTTTGGAAAGAGCCTGGAGATAGTCTGCGATACAGTGGCCTCAAGAACATTGGAAAGAGTGAGGCCAGATGGCGTGTTTCCACATCACCCTGCAGATAACCAGGCAGTGGAGGAGTGGAGCAGGTACAGGTCAGGACTCGGGAGACTTGGGCACTGTTTTCTGTGCCCTGCTGCTGGGCGCAGAGTGCGGTGGAGCGGGACAGCTCACGGTACGTGGTGCAGCTTGTGTTTTCTCTGTGGTGCTGCCGGCATCGCCCCTGCAACAGTGGGTGTGTCTACACGTTCATTAATACACTTTAGGTAATGTGCATTAAATCCAATACCTCCCAGCTTGTCTACACATGCATTTTAATGCACATTAGCCTATTTTAATTTAAATTAAAGCATCACAAAAAGTGCTCTTTAGCTCATCGCATGACTGGGCGGTGAATGTCGAGGGCTATAGGCTATACAGGAGGGACAGGGTAGGAAGGAAAGGTGGGGGAGTGGCACTCTACATCAAGGA
>JAGPOW010000304.1:3368969-3382501 GCA_030014935.1 Caiman crocodilus
CCGGTGCTCTTTCCTGCCAAGGCAGGGGGTCGGACTAGATGATCTGCCCAGGTCCCTTCCGACTCTAGATACTATGATACTATGATACTATGATAATGTGGATTAAAATAGACTTATGCTCATTTTTCTATTACCTTACAATGGAGGTACTAGATTTAATGCACATTACCTAAAGCACATTAATCGAACATGTAAATGAGCCCTTCTGTGAGAAACATGCTTATTAGCCTATTTCAATGTGCATTAGCTAAAGAGCATGGGTTGGTTGGGGTTTTTTTTTGTTTTTTTGGGAGGGGGTGTTTGTGACACTTTAACATAGATTAAAATAGGCTAATGAGTACTAATGCACATGTATAGATGTGCCCAGTAACAACTAATATGCTTACATAGTATAGGAGCTCCAGAATCAAATGCTATAGTTTGGAGTCGTGTGGTCGAATGCTAGTGTGAGTGTGATTTGCAAGTCTGTTTTGCAACAAACCCTGCTCTCATTGGGTTGACAACAAGATTTTGAAGCCCATGAATATCTCCTCTGACTTCCATGGGCTTGGGATCAGCCCTGTCTTGTTCAGTTCTTGTGTAGATAGTTTTATCCTGCTTAACTCTCACAGGCATCTCTTGCAAGGGCATGTTTGTTTTCACTGAGTGCCTGGTTGGAAGCCGGATTCCTCCCTTCACAGCATCCTGGGGGATTTGGCGGTGAAGGTTTAACCACGATGAGAGAGGCTAAATGTCATTGATTGACTCCACGTGTTCAGAAGGTTAAGTCCTTGAAGGTGGTTACTCGTCCTTGTGCATAGCTCCATCTGTTTCTGCCAAGATTTTGTGATCTGTCCTGCAGGTTTTGTGAGGACACAGGCCTTATTTTTTTCAGCGACTGGGGCCTGCTTACAAAATAGGCCCTTTTGCTCCCTGGCTTTGCAAATGGATGCTGGTTTTCACGTCTGAATGAATAAATGGTCCTGACTAGTTTCACGTTATCCCCCCACGCACATGCCCTGGAATCTATTTTGAACTATAAATACAGAGGATGAGCAATTGGACTGCGCCATTGCAAAGTTGAGACACTTTTTCTCCTTCAAGTAATAATGGATTTTGGTGAGTTTGGGGACTTGCAAGTTAAATAGTGGCATTAGCAAGATGTCTTAAAGCTTAGCAATCAGCTCTGGGTGCTTTCTTCCCTGAGCTTTTATGCCAAAGTATTAAAAGCAAGCAGTGGTGCCTTAAATGTTTTTTGATGTAAAAAGTGCCCGTCTAGGAGTCACAGAGCAGGGTGACACCAGGTTCTCTCAATAGATGCTGCAGCTGTCCCTCAGTGGCACAGAGCTCTCCCAGTTCTGGGTAGTGGATGCAGTGGAAAGATCATTGCAGATGATATGAAACGTATCTGGAAACAGCTCTAGCACCCATTAAGAGCTCCCTCAGTTCTTTGGATTAATTGCATGGCCTGAGTTCTGTCTGCAAGGCTTGCATTGCTATGAGCATTGTCACCAGACCAAGGGCAGTGATTCTTCCCCTCTATTTGGCACTGGTGAGGCCACATCTGGAGTCCTGTGTCCAGTTGTGGGCCCCCCGCTGCAGAAAGGATGTGGGCAAATTGAAGAGAGTCCAAAGGAGGGCAGTGGAAATAGTTTGGTGATCGGAGGACATGATTTGTGAGGAGAGGCTGAGGAAACTGATCTTATTTAGTCTAGAGAAGAGGAGACTAAGGGGAATTTAATAGCAGCCTTCACCTCCCTGCAGGGGGTTTCGAAGGAGGATGGAGCTGGACTGTCATCAGTGGTGGCAGATGGCAGGACAAGGAGCAATGGGCTCAAGCTGCAGCAAGGGAAGTTGAGGTTGGATATCAGGAAGAATTTTCTCACTAGGAGGGTAGTAAAACGCTGGAACAGGTTACCCAGAGAGGTGGTGAATTCTCCATCCTTGGTGGTTTTCAAGACTCAGGTAGACCAAGCCTTGGCTGGGATGATGTAGTTGGGGCTGGTTCTGCTTGGAGCAGGATTGGACTAGATGTGACCTCCTGAGCTCCCTACAACCCTCATTTTCTATGATTTCTATAAGGCTGAGAGTAGCTGGGATGCCAGGTAAAATGCCCTCAGACCTGTGTGGCCCTGTTCCCTGTGCTGTTACGCCTAATGAGCTTGGTTTGGTTCAAGTGCGGAGACATTGACTGCTTTTTGCCCACAGGCACCTTTGAAGACCATCCCAGGGCTTTAGGGTTTCAAACTAACTTTGGTTTCCATCTTGATTTCCATCAGGGAGGTGTAAATTGGAGAAATACCATCAGAATCGGTGGGGTTCCCCTGTTTGGGTGCCAGTGTTGCTCTGGTTGCAATGTATCCCCTAAGCTTTTATACTGCTAGGGCCAGAGAGTCTTGGTTGTATCTTGGCCTGAGTTGGGGTGGTGGAAAGCCAGGTCAGCTCAGGGGCAGCTCCGGGGCTGGTAGTGACTGCTAGTGTAGACAGATGCAACACTTATACCTGTCAGACAGTGTGTTGTGGGCTCAGCTTGTCCGCCGGCTGTAACAGGAGTTACAACTTGATTGTGTGTCTGCTCAAGTAGAAAGTCATGAGCAGTGACTTATTGGTGACTTAAAAGGTGTTTCGCTCCCGTGTCAGCTTCCCTGGATTAACTTCCCTTCTCTCCAGCTAGGCACGGACACACCACACAGCTACAACCCATCAGCTCATAAGCCAAATTCCAGAGGTTCCTGCTTCATGTGCTTGCTACTTCTAGGGTGCACAGCACCTCTGCAAAGGTCCCCAGCACCAGGAAGGAATGGGAAGTCTCCCTTGCTTTGAGCAATGGTGCAGCTGGTGTCTGGCATTGCCGTAGGAGCTGGCTGATGGCTTCTCCCTCTCTGTCCTTTTTGGGGGCCTAGGGACAGACTGATGCCCTTGTTCTCTGAGCTCGACTGTGCTCGAATCCCATATACTGGAGGGATACAAGGACCTTTGTCTTGTTTCATCACCCCACGATGGAAATCATCTTTCTGGGAGTGATCTGCCTGGGAGCTAAAGTGCCATCTGCTGAAGTGCCAAGGGTGGTTTGTGATCTCCTGGTCTGGATCAGAGGCCTGGCACATCTGGTTTCGACCAGGACCCAGAGCTTTCTGGAGCAGGGGTTACCTCCATGCTTCATTGATATACAGGGCCTTGCACAACAGGGAGCCACCTGATTGGTCCTCTAGGTGCTACTTTCACCTGAACTGTGAGTCCTAGAGCTGTAATTATCCAGCTCTTCCCTTGGTGTGTCTAGGACTTTTGGTCCCCAAACTGATTTTAAAGGAAACAGGAATCTATACTGAAATTGAACCTAGCATGTCCACACTGCACAGTGCAGGGAGGACAGAGAATCCCACATTGGCTGCAGGCCTGGGACGAGTCTAGCCAGGGCGGGTAGCATGGTAATGTAGCCTCTGTGATACCATAGCTCACCTATTCCTAATGTATGAGCTACGTGCACTGGAGCTGGTGTGGGCACATCCCAAATGAACATACCTCTTTACAGGCCAATTGTTCCTCCTTTCCAAGGATCATCAACCACCAAGTTGGGAGGGGCCCTGGAGAGGACACCAATCCATCTCATCCCCCTCAGGTCCCCAAGATCACCTGCCTGCATCTGTACCCTTGGCAACTCTCAGGAAGGCAAGGCTAGTGAAATGCCATCAGATCCCCTTCACATCCATACCTCACCTTTCCCCCAACTCCTTTCCTATAATTGCTTCTCTTCAGGGCTGCCCAGGTACGAAATGAAACACTCCACATGCCTTGCAAGGGTTACCCTTGGCATCATCCCCACTTGGTTCTGAGTTACGGCTGCAGCCACGGTTGATAATGACTGTATTGGTGAGGATCTGGACTGCCGCCAGAGTTCCTGGAAAGCCGAAGGAACATCACCCAGTTTAGCTGTAATCAACCTCTAGCATACCACGACTGCAAGAACACTAATCAGAGGTGCTGGCTGGGGGTTATTAGCTGGGAACGAGTGTGCTGGAAGTGTCGTGCTTCGATCTTAAATGTAGGTGCCTGTTTAATTTTAATAAGGAGATTAAAAATTATATAAATTATTGAAGTGGAGAAGGGGTGGTGAATCATTTGTGGAACCCTGATGGCTGCAGGCTGTCACTGCTTGATGATGGGGAGAGTATTTCTCTGGTGAGATGGAGTGACTTAAAGCACAAGGGCACAGAGCATGCCAGGTTTGAGCCCTAGCATGGCAGCACGTGGCTGGCTAACCTTGGTCTGCTTCTGGCATCATAGTCCCATTACTGCACCCCATGAGAAGCCTAGGCAGTTGCACAGTTGGAAACAGCCTGTCCCAAGAACACAGCCCAACCAAACCAAGCAAAGCTACAAATGAAGCCTGGGATGTCAAAGCCATTGGATAGGGTATTTTTCTCTAATGTAATGCTAATGAATAACATACTGGAAGCTGTATGGGAGAGGGGTAGGAGACAGATCAGTCTGGACAGGCACATATACTCTTCCCTTGGGCACCCATCATTTTTCACTGCAGAAAACAAGATACTGGGCTAGAAGGTCCCGTGGTCTGATCTAGAATAGCATCCCTTATGCTTTTATCTGTTTTACTTTAGAGCACTATATGCCCTATCCATGTGTATGGCTGTGCACAGCCTGTGGCTGTGATCTTCACGGCCAGGGACAGAAACGACACAGAAACTGGTATAAGTGATCGGAAACTGATTCAAAGCTGTAACACAACAGAAGTTCAGTGCATATAAACTGCTTTCAAATTGGCCAAAACCAGTTTCAGATCAACCTGGATGGATGTAGTATCAGACTGAACTGATTTAGGTTAAATCGGTTTATTGAACTTCTATCCCAGATCCCCTTCAGATTCAAGTTAGTTCATAGTCCCCCAGCATCCCAGGATGCTTTGCACCTCCCCTACACCCCCCCTGCCCCTTGCAGCGTGGGTGAGCTAGCCTTGGCCCAAGCTGTCTGCTCCAGCCCAGCAGGGAGGCGTGCTCTAGCTCCCCCCAACTTCTGGCCTGGGCACTGCAGGCATGTGGCTGCATTTCCAGAATCAGAAGTGATTTCCTGTTCACTTGCTTATTGGTTCAATCTACTCAGCTTAGACTAACATGCAGAGATTGAATCGATTCAGCCTCAGGCTTTTTGACTGTCTGTACTTATCCCATCTTATTATGTCCATCTACCATGAGTCTTTCACCTGCCTTCTGCGTGCTTCCTCACCTTTGCCTGATCTATCCCTAACATACCAGCTTTCTGTACAGCTCCAGCGACCAACATCTTTTAAAGTGAAAGAACCTGCCAGGACAATCATCACTCCTTTTTTACTATAAATGTTGCAATTTCTCTCCCGAAATTACTTTTGCTTAAAGCCCACAAGAGCTGATATTTATTTTTGGAATAATGACAAGCTTGAGATAAAATATCATGAAACCCCTAAGGGCTGGAAATGGGTAGCTTTAAACTGCAAGGAGTCTAGGATTGTGCTCCAGCCAAGAGGGTAAAGGCTAATCCATGCATCTTCACTAGCTGCAGAGAACGTCTCAACACTGTTTATGAATATTGCTAAACTGGATTCACAGCACTAATACCATGCACAGAGAACTAGGACATTGCATTGCAAAACCCACTCTGCACTAACATTGTTCATTAACTCATTTAAAAAAAGCTGTAAAAATACAGCCCCAATTCTTTAGATGAGTTGAACGCTCATTCATGGCTTAGGTATGATATCCTGACCAAAATTCAGGTTTCTGACATCTAGTATGTGGCACTACTAGAGCTGTCCAGAAATGGTGGGAAGTTTTCTATAAAGAGAAAAGTACATATTTCTTTTCACAGAAACAAAACTAAATCTTTCAGTTCAACCATTTTAGTTCTGGACTTAGTATAAATTTGTCATAGAATCATAGAAAATGGGGGTTGGAAGGGACCTCAGGAGCTCACATCTGGTTAAACCCCCTGCTTCAAGTAGGACCAGCCCCAACTACATCATCCCAGGCAAGGCTTTGTCTACCCAGGTCTTAAAAACCTCCAAGGATGGAGATTGCACAGCTCCATCCATAGCTCATCATATTTCTGTCAGAATTGTAAAAAGAGAGGGCAGGGTAAGGAAGAGGAAAAATAAAAAGACAAAAAAAATGTATAAGCAACAACAAAAAAGACCCCTTAGAATGGAAACTGTAGTGTTACCCCCCTATCCGTAGGTATTGCTTGCCATGCTGATGTTTATAGTACAGATGTTAATAGATAGACTTTTATTAGTAAATGTTTAGGATTGTGAATCCAAAAAAAGCTGACAAAGCCGGTAGGGAAATACATAGCGCCCGAGCGAGGAATTGCATCTATATCCATATTAGATATATAGCCATCATTCATCTGTATTCATTCTGTAACTTATATAATAGTATAAGTAATAGATTTTTAAAAAATTGTAGACTGAAACTCTTTTTATGTACACAGAAATGAGACTTCCCTTGACACACTTGAGAGAAAGAAAGTCTTCAGTGAGACAGAATGGTAAAATAGTGGCGAGATCAGTCGCTCCAATATGAACTGCAGCACTACATGCAAACTCCCTATGTACTTTTTCATATATTTGCATATATTTAAAAATATGCTATCAAGGCTTCAGGACGTGCTATCAAAGCTTCAGTAACCCTTGTTTATGTCTTGCCTCTTTTAAATAATAAGGATTTGCATAGTTTAATGCCGTCATTTAAATTGCAAATGGCAGTGGCAGAAGCACACAGTTCGTTCTGTAATAATCTGCAAAGTATATTTTCAAAAGAATCGGCTTAGTGGTATTCTTGCCCTGTCACATTAAACTCCATGGTTGCCCAAGCCATCTTTGTCTGCCAAACCTAGATATCCTTCTCTGTGTTGCCCTTTGCAGTCCTGCTTCTCAGCCTTACAGTCACGTGCTCCCATCCGCTGTTCCCCGCACGTGGAAAAGATGCTGAAAACCTGAGGTTATTTCCTCTCGAGACCAATCGTCTCCAGAAATTTATGAAGTAGCACAGCTGAATTAGACACGAGCCATAACTCTCTGGCACCAGATGAATGGATCGGTTCCAGTGTAAACTAAGGCTAGTTTAGTCAAATCAGCCATCTGTCCATGATGAATTTATACACTAATGTGGCACGTTGCCATGCAGTGGCTGTACTCGTCTTGAGTCGGAGGTGTCTGTCTGGAGGACGTGCTGTTCAGCTTCAGATTTTCTGAACCATACCTTGGTTCATCAGCCCTGGGGTTGCCTCTCTTCGCCCAGTGCTAGCAACTCTCCTCGAATGGCGCAGTTGTGGTTGCATCATAAGCACGTATCATTTTGTTATGGTCTCATGAGGATGCCTTGTTCCTAGTCACTGCGATGCAGAGAAGGGATGGTCTCTGCCCCAAGGAGCCTACAATGAACACACAACAGAGACAAAAGCTAGCTGAGAAGGGTAAATGGTGCAAGCATATATGCTTGTTTAGGCCTGGATTGTTCTGTGCGCCTTGTTTCCATCCACCTGCCTCTGTCCTAGCTGCGTTTGCATTGGGAGGTCCTTTCTTCCTCCACATAACTTGACTCCCAGCTGGAAGTCTGGAGGCTCCTTAAGAGGAAAACCTTTCCTGAAAGGACCCAGGGCAATGCTTCTGGGGCAGGAAGATGATGGGCAAAATCCTGCGTTGATTTAGGATTATAGCAGCGGGCCTCGTAATCAATCATAACGGCTGAGAAGGCAAAGGCTGCTGTTTGATACATAATCATGCTCCTTCAGCCTTGTAGCTATCCTCTGTTCATCGCAGGCTGTCAGCAGCAAATTACACTGAACGCTAGCTACCGAGCTACAATCCCTGATGTCGAAGAGGCTGGAGAGAAGCACGCTTAGGAAGGTCAATTTTACACATTTCCTTGGATCTTCATCATTTGTTTCCATGTCTAAGCTTATTGCATATCATGATTTGGCATCATTTTGTTATATAGGCCTCCTCAGCACAGTGCACAGGGCTCAGAGACCCCAGCAAACCGTTCTGGGTAGTGCAATGCACTGCAGTCCCTGAATGGAGACTTGCAGTGATAATTGTTCTCCACTGCCCTTCTGGGATACACCAGTTATTTGCTCCACGTGGTTTCCATTTCTTCTTGTGGCCTGCCATTTCAGATCAAGCTTATCCATGTCCAGATTGGGTCGGGCCTCCTCATCTGAATGAGGATACACACATCTGTATACTCTAGCAAAGAGGCTGACATCAGTGGCGGAGCTGCTGAGAGCTGGAAACGGTGGGCAGTTTGTGATGGGAGGAACTGAAGGGCAAACCGTGGCATGTCATTGTGATTGTGTGCATAGAAATAGGAGTAAAGAGGATGTGGCCTTCATGTTTGGGATGCATCACTCATCCAGAAATGCTCGTCAGTGACAGGGACGATGAAGGATCTTTTTTTTTTCCTACTTTCTTCCATGAAAGGCATGTGCAACCATTACAGGAACCACAAAACCAAGTCAAAGTAAGTGGTCAAAGGCAGTTTAGGGTCGCAGGAAAAACTTTCTTGTTGCCAAAGCAGTGCACCACTGGGAGAGACTTTCCAGGGGAGTTGTGGGATCTCCTTCACTGGACTAGGATGGTTGGGGAACAGCATCCCTGCATTCATGAAGGGGGTTGGGACAAATAATGCTTGAATTCCCTTCCAGCTCTGGGCACATCTACACATGCACTTTAATGCACAGTAGCCTATTTTACTAAGCATTAAAACATCGCATTTAAAAAAAAATGTGATGATGCTAATGCAGACTAGAACAGGATACTGTGCATTGAGCATCACTTACAAACCATGCACATTCACTACTGTGCATTAGGGCAGGCTAACGTGCAATTCTTTAGGACCTCACCCTGGAGGTACTACATTTAATGTGCATTAGGAAAAGCACCTTAGTGCATGTGGAGACATGCCCTATGATTCCAGATGCCACAGAGAGGTGAAAGTCCGACCTGTACAGCACAGCACCTGCTACTTTTAAGCCCTATTGATAGGACCGCTGTGAGAATAAAGTTGTCCCTTGTTTGTTTTGTAATGATTCCTTGAAGGAAGGAGGAGGGTAGGGGATTTTCCCCCCACAAGGACTGGAGGCCCGCCCAGAGGGTAGGATCTAATGGCAGAATCCAGAATCAAGGTCTGGATTTTCAATCATGGCCATGGCCAGTGCCCCTGGACGTACGCGTGTGTACTGATTGCCCATCAGCCGCCTGAGCTGCGGTAGAAATGCAAACATGTTTTTGCAAGTGCATGTCTTTTTTGTGGGTCCTTCAGTTGTACCCAGTCTTAAAAGCTGTGACCCCGCGTTCCCAGATCCAGCTTCTGGCGTGGCGGAGACTCCTGGGATTCTGGATATTAACTATTTTATGTACTTTCTGCTCCACCGAGCTTACGTTATGTAATTATTTTGCCATAAAAAATGTTTTCTGCAGAACTTAGGGCTTGTAAACCTTTGATCGCATCTTATAATAACCCAGGCTTGGAGTTCTGCATTTGCTCCAGCTTGAAATGATAATAACACGTTTCTTCCTGAACATACTTTGTATACCAAAGAGTTTGCGAAGTAGATATTTTACATTTAAAAGTGCTGTTTTTTTTTTTTCCCTGGAGGGGGGGGGGAAATAATCAAAATACCACCTACTCCATGTCTTTTCTTTTCTTTTTTTTTTAATCTGTCCTTGATTTGCCCTCAAGTGTTACTGAAAAATATTGCCGGTTCCACTGTATGAAGATTGTTTTCAGGAAAATAAATGTTTCAATTGTGGCATTATGTTCCCATTTGATACACCTTTCAGTTTGTAAGCCGCTGAAGGAAGAAATAAGGACTTTTCATTTTTTTGTTGCGGTTCCAAACCAAAGCCAAAGCCTGCTTCTAATATGATGGATAGCCGTACAAAACTGGAGATGTCTCTTTGTGCTGATCGTGTGCTAAAGTCTTGATAAAATCTTCTGGATGGATGAGCTATAGGCGAGCACAAAGGCAAGCTCCACGGTGCTTAGTTCAGTGAACACTTGCATAAAACCTTCACGCCCGGACCTGCAGCCTGAGAAAAGTCAACCATTTATGTGTTATCATTGTTGACGCTGTGGTTATTGTTTCTCTTGGCTCCAGTCACCCAGAGCTCCCTTGACATTTAGTTCATTGACAAAAGGGACAGGGGAAATCCAGGTGTACTCAGAGAAGTCAAAGTGGTGCCACCTTACTAAGCCGCTCTGCTCCGTATGTGTGTTCAATCAGACCTATTGGCACTGCAGATGCGAATAATGCGTTTTCTCTGCTTTTAATGGCTGTCAGCCAGGAAGACCCCACACCACCGAGCCACACTCTCTTACGTGCACCCTGGAGAGACATTCACTATGCCCCCGGCACAGCACTGCTGCCTTACGGATGGCCACGGGGTCCGGGCGTTGATGTTTCATGCTGAAAAGAAAGAACCCAGCTTGACTGGCCTCTGAACTCAGCGCGAGTTTGCAAGGGTGGTAGTTAAGAGGAAACACGTTATTACTGGGCGACCGAGCGTATTCAATATGGCAATCAGTAACCTGATGATATACGGGTGTTATTAAAGTCAAGTTTCTAACTTTTTCATCACGCAATGGAACGACTCCCACTGAATTCAGTGGGTTTTGCATCACGTTCTTAATTTGTCGTTTTCATTGTATGTCAAATATAAAAAACACCAAAGAAGAGCCTGGTTTAAAATGAAATATGCCCTCGGTGGCCTAGATATTGACTTTAAGTGGCCATTTATAAATATAAGAGTAATCTTAATATCTCGGCTAAATTCCAGGCTGGAGCGTCGCTCTCTGCCCACTTAGGTCGTTACTTTTGCTTTGGTTAGTTATAGAGACCAAAACCTTCAAAGGAGATTCTTGACTTCAGGTTGCCCAGATCAGGGGAGAGACACTGAGACTCTTCCAAGGTCTGATATTCCACATGGAGATGTAGCTTTGCTGAGGCATCTCAAGCCTTGGCCCTTCTTAAAATGCTTGGCTGTCACATTTGCTGCCTGTCCCGAGTTGCCATGTAATCACAGAATCACAGACAACGAGGGTTGAGAGGACCTCAGGAGGTCACATCCAGTCCAACCCCCTGCTCCAAGCAGGACCAGCCCCAACTACATCCCAGCCAAGGCTTTGTCTACCTGGGTCTTCAACACCTCCAAGGATGGAGACTGCACCACCTCGCTGGGTAAACCTGTTCAGTGCTTCACCACCCTCCTAGGGAGAAAGTTTTTCCTTATATCCAACCTAAACCTTCCTTACTTAACTTAAGCCCATTGCTCCTTGTCCTGCCATCTGCTCCCACTGAGACCAGCCCAGCTCCATCCTCTTTGCAGCCCCCCGGCAGGGAGGTGAAGGCTGCTCCTATTCAATCCCCCGTCGGTCTTCTCTTCTGCAGACTAAATAACCCCAAGCCCATTAAAACATTGTGGTTTTAATGTGGTATTGTATTTGTACTTCATTATACTCAGGGCATGACTCTGTCTCCATAATGGTCTGAAGTGGATGAGATGGTGAAACCATGCCCCCAGTTAAGTTCAGTGGGGCACCCACGATGTTTTGTAATCCTGGCAGGCATGAGACTTAAAACTGATCAGGAAGAAGAGACCTTTTTCTTAAAACACATTAATCAACCCCCGTAGCGTGATTTGTATTCAAATACTGCTTGTGTTGTGGGGTTTAATTTCTGCCGTCCCTCTCAGCCTCATCCAAAGGTCTGTACATGACAGACACACTGATTAAAGTGTGAAAAGCAGGCTGGTGTTTGGGGCTGTTCGGTAGGAACAGAAATGAGCACAGCAATACTGATCAACCAAAGAAAGTGCTTATCTACAGAGCTGTTGCTTTGCAGCTTTGAAAAGTCCCGTTGTGCTTTGATGAAATAATAACACAATGTAATGCATAGTTTGATTTCCCTTAATTAGCACTATATCAATTCAATACCCTGATTTTTTTATTTTATTTTTTTGGTCAATGATGCTAATCAATTATAACCCACAGCAGATGCAAACGCAACCAAACCTTGCTGCCACAGACTGAAATAATGATAAGAATAACAACAGTAATAGTAGTAGTTGTAATAGTAGTAGTTGGTGGTTCAATAATTAATTGATTAATGCTTAAAGAATAACTTAATAAATAATAAATACAGAACAAGTCTTTCCTGAAAATGGCATGTGATAATGCATATGATAATGCATTCAGCTTTTGCCCAGAAGAATTACAAAGCATGTAAAAATGTACCTTGATACCATTCCAAACTGAAGTCAAGTTTCATAATCCAAAGGGTATTTTTAATCACCATGTGAGGCCACGAGCACTTGTAAGGTGGTTAACATCCATTTGATTGCATCCCGGTAGTGTTCTGCTGATGTAGTAGCAAATGCCATTGCATCTCTGCTGCTGACAGCGAAAACAAAGTGGTTGGCAATGTTATTCCCATTAGCCCATTACTACCTAAGCTTATTTATAGGACTGGAGTGAACTTCCTCGTGGTTTACCGTGCAGGTCGGGGTTTTTTTCAGCTCCTCACAGTTAATAAAAGATCGTACCTTCAAAATGCAATGCACATTGGAGTGGGCAGAACGAAAGTGCACGTGTCAACTGTGCTCTCGAACTCAGGCTCGAACTCCAGCCTCCTGAGTGAAAGCCTGCATCTTCCCCTCCTCCCCTGGCTTCTCAGAGGTGTGATGGGAAGAGGGAGCTGTGGGCTGCTGCTGACTCCGAATTGAGGCCGATTTCCTTCTCCGGCAGAGGGGCTCTCCCTTGCTCTGCAAGCTGCCGACAGGTCCCTGGGAGAGCTGATTTACACCTGGCGCTCATCAATACACCTCTGCAAAGCAAATGATTTCCCTTGGAAACAGGGCAGGTCCCAAATTGCAGGTATTTTCTCAGGCAGGGGACTCCTGGCTCGCTCCTCACACTGCTGCGTGCCCCCCTTGCTGACAGCGCTCTGTAGTTCCCAGGAGCAAAGTACAACCCTTTCCAGAAGAGTGCACTGAGCGTGCCTGTTTGCCAAGTGGCGGGGCACCCATCTGTGAGTGTTTTGTACCAAGAAGTGGATTAATTTGTGTTTCCTCCCTGCAAGCACTAGTACATCAAGCTTATAGCACTGAGCTCCTCATTGTCATGGGGGAAGCATATCAGTCCATTTTCCTCCAACTGTCCGAGGGCAACTGTTACCCATTTGTTTTGCAGATGGAGGGAATGACTAGCAGGGAGACCGGAGGGGAGTCTTATGCAGCAAAACACATCCACTGCAAGCTGGCTTGATTTTCCCTCCCATGATATTGGGTCTCTAATGCACAGCAGGTGAAAACCCGTGGAGGTTTTGCCACAAACTTCAGTGGGTCCAGGGTTTCAACCAGGAGTTTTACAATTTCAGGGGACCACACAGGTGCTCATATTCCCTCTGATCAGATATCTCCGATGGCTCGTAGTCTTAACCGTGCTGCAACTAGACGATTGCTCACCCACAGCAGGACCTTTTCTTTTCTTTTCTTTTCTTTTCTT
>JAGPOW010000304.1:3383908-3408514 GCA_030014935.1 Caiman crocodilus
TGTATATATGTTGGTATACTATATACCATATATTGGTATATAATATACCATATATTCATACATTGGTATATTATATACCATATATTACAGAAAGACGGTGAGAGATCGCTTTTATAGCCAGATGGATAAAATGGTTATGTGGGATGTGGGAACCCCAAGTTCTGAAACAAAGATACAATTACGAAACAGAAGTGTTGCTCTCCAGTGAGGAAGATGGACCCAAACTGGAGTGAAGCCTGCAAAGACTTTAATCAGGTAATCATGAGTACAATTTATCCTGATATACCATAAAGGCAACTTTCATTTTTAGGTCAAAAGTCGTTAGGGCAAGTTCTGTATGGATTTATATTAGTTCTGCTATTTTCTCATGAGGGCGTGCAGAATATCTTTAAAAAAAGGATGCTGAGAATGCTGAAGCAATTGCCGTGAAACGAATCCAGGCTTGGCGAGAATTTCTCGATTAGGTCAGTTGATAATTTTATAAAAGAGTATTTTTGCTGATAGTGGGCCTTCCTGTCCATCGCCCCCATCAGAAAGATGACAACAAAACCTTTCCAGTGAAGATCTTCCACATCTCCAGATGTCTTTTTGTCATTCTGAAGGACATCGTCTCTGTTCTGAACTTCTCTGATTTTGCAAAACCAGAGCTCATTCGGTGCTGGGACTTTCTATCATGACCTGTGGCCTACGGATCAGACTATGTTGACTCTCCAGAATGCTTGGTCTCCCTTCCCTGGCCGTAACACCCCAAGGTAGACCTTGAGTTCAGCAAATGAGATACAAAACCTGTAAAAGCAAAGACCATGTGGCATCAACAGCACCTGAAGCTATCTATGGGCCCCATCCCTTTCCTGTACTATCCAGGGAAAGAAGAAATGAAAGCCCTGAGTCACCAGCAAGGCCAGCCTGACCAGACAGCACCACTGCAGGAACCTCTAAATGTGTTGCAAGCTCTGACAAACCCCTGTGGCCTGGTTCCCTGTGAGCTATGGATCCCAAATAATGAAGCAAGAGAGTTCTGAATACTTTTTAACCTCTGTTTTAATGAACGGGCACCTTTCTCTCTCTTTCTCTCTTTTATTAGTATGTGTATGTGTGAATGTGTATGTGTGTAGGGATAGCATCTTTAATAGTTTCCTAAAAATAAACCCCAATCTGTCATGGAATTAGTCAGCTGGTTCTGGGTTAGAAAGCAGTTGCTATTGTGCCTGATTTAGCTGTCACTGCTGTGTTAAGAAAGGGACGGGGCTATTGGGAATGGCCCCCAGTAACCTGCAATGATAGTACAGGTTAAGGGGCTAATGGAAAGCCAACACAACAACTGGCAGGGCATTGGTCCCCGTACTCTTTACGTGCGATTTGCTCTCAGGTTTGTTGGTTGTTTTTCCCATGGGGCATTTGGTGTTTGTGGTGTGGGGTCAGTGTGGCTGAATGTATCGGTTCTTTGGACAAATGTTGCTAGTGAATTTAGGAGACTGGACTTGATGGCATGGGGGGGGCACTCTTAATCCAGCCCTGGGCTCCTGAAGTCGACTCATTGCCAATACTTCCATCAGGGGTTGGCAACATTTTTGGGCAGAGTGACAAAAACACCCGCAACCTTGACTTGTAAGATGTTGGTGTGCCGGAGTGGATTGTGGGAGAGCCATGAGGGGCCGGGTCCTTGTGGCAGCACAGCCCAGGCCTCTTCTCCGCCACCTGCCCCAAGGAGCACATGTCAAGCAGAAAGCCTTCACGTACCATGCTTTGGCATGCATGCTGGGAGTTGCCTACCCCCAACTTACACAAATGTACTTCCTCAAGAAAGCCAAATGAACTCTGCTACCTGCAGTAGGTGATTTTTCTTGCCATGGGCATGTAATTCCTGGGAGCCGCTGCATCCTACAGGTACACGAGTCCTTCACCTGCAGTCAACACTGTTGGTTAGGACTCTACCAGGGCTCTCAGACTGAAAGGTATCTGGTGCCTATTTAAATCCTCTCAAGATAAAATAAGCATAGAGACATTCCTAGTCATATTAACCTCATGATTCATTTGATTACTTGGCGTCTTAATTTGATCATTTGGATCTCTTGATTTATTGATTCAATGTCAGTTTGATCATTGCGCTGCTCCATATTTAATTAGTTCAGCGGTATGGTAGCTGAAGTATGTGTCTACTTGTTCCTTCTTTTCCATAAAACCCATTTGAAATAAACATCATGGCTCACTCTTTCATATCGCAACGTGCTCTTGAACGCGAGGGCACAGTTAGCCCCAGGGAAGGCATATGGAACGAATGTGTTTTATTTGTAAATCATGCCTAATGTTTCTCACCTGAGGCTACTAGGAACCTTCCTCCTATTTACCGTGGAGAATTTCTTCTTCAAAAAAAGAGTTCCTGGAGTGCTAGTCAGCAATACAGAGCTGAGATTCACCCTTGAGCTTTTCCTGAGCTAGACTATCACGTGGAAGGTTGGATGAGACCTGTAGAGGAGGGAAGGCCAAAATTCAATAGTTAGTTGCAGCCCGACGGACTAGAAGACTTCGCAATACGTACTTCAGAACGTAAGAACTGCCGTCCACCGGGTCAGGGCATAGGTCCGTCTTGCTCGGTATCCCGTTTCACACAGTGGCAGAGGGTGGATGCTGAAAGGGAGAATGAACTGGGTATGACCAGGGTTTCTTCCACTGTTCCTCTCTCACTTGTGGCCTCCAGCATTTAAGGTCCAGGAAGTTCTGATTTAGAGGCTGCACCCCGAACTCCTGTGCTCACTTTGCTACAAATGCACCTTTCCTCCATGAATTTATTTTCTAATCCCTTTTTGAGTGTCGACAAACACTTAGCTTCCAGCACATCTGGCGGCAATGAGCTCCACACTTTAATTCTGCATTGCGCGCATGTGTGTGTATGTGTGTGTTTGGGGGGGGGCACAACTTCCTTTTGTTAGTTTTCAACTGACTACCGACTGGTTTCATTTTGCGATTCCTAGCTCCTGGATTGTGAAAGGCAGAAATAATAAATCCCTACTGACTTTGTCTTCACCTTGTAACATTTGTTGTAAAACCGTATCGTGCCCCGCCTCAGGCATCTCTTTTCTACACTGAATAGGCCTGCCTCTTTTCTCTGTCCCTCCGCACCACTAATCATCCTCGCTGCCCTTCTCTGGACCTTCTCTAGTTCTCCCAAATTATTGTTGAGGTGGGAGGACCAGAACTGGGCACGGTGTTCAAGGTGTGGGTGCACCATGGATTTCTGGAGAGGAATCATGATACAGGAAACTCTTGCTATTCATGGATTTGCAATTCACGGTTTTGAATATTTGCGGTGCGTCGCGCCAACCCTCGCTCTCTCCCCGCGCAGTGTGATGATGCTTTGTTACTGCGCTCTGGTGATACTTTTACATTCATTGCATTGCAGTATCAGCTAAGGGTTTTATTAGAGCAGGGAATAAAATGCTAGTTAGCATTTTATTGGCATTACTGTCTCCAGCCTGTTTATCCTACGCTGTTATTGGTCCAGTGCAGTATTCACAGATCTCTCTATTCGCGGGGATCTCCAGAACGTATCCCCCACGAATGGCAAGGATCTCCGGTACTTTCAGTTGTGTTAGCAGTTCCCTTCCTAACATTTGGGTTGCCTTTTTGATGCCTGCTAAGCACTGAGCTGACGTTTTTAGCAAACTATCCACAGCGACTCCTGTATGTCCTTCCTGTGTGGTAACAACTCACGTAGAGCCCATGGGAGTGTACAGATAGTTTGGGGAGTGTTTGCCGAGGTGCATCACTTTATACTCATCTACGCTGAATTTCGTCTCCCATTTAGTTGTCCATTTGCTTAATAGTGCCACATCCTTCTGACAGTCCATTTTGCCCTTTACCACTTGGCATAATGCTGTGTTACTGGCAGATTTGGCCATCCTGTTGCTCGCCCCCTTTTCCAGGTCATCTATGAATAAGTTAAACAGCACTTCATTTATATTAGGGTCTTCTTTAGGCCCAGCTGAAGCGTTGTGGGATTTGAGCAGTACAAACACAGGGAAACAGTGGTCATTTTGTGCCCAAGCAAATGGTTACCTGAGAATGGGAAATGCTCATGGGGATCCCTCCTATGCAGTGGCCTTTCACAGTGATGTGTGGTTTGAGCCCTATATTGATGTACATGTGCTACTGCGGAGTAAGTAATCTCAAGTAAATTTGCTGCTCTCATTTGCAGGTAGCTAACTTGCTTATGATTAGAGCCAATTACTGCGCAGTAAGCAGCTGCACGTGGAGACACAGATGCTTGCTGCACAGTAATTAGCTCTACTGTGGAGTAAAAAGTCCTGTGTAGACATGCCCAGTGCCCTGTTTAAGGGTCAATTGGCATACTACCATATCCAGTCCAGTGTTACTTGCTAATGACCATGTTCATTTCTTTTTTCTTTTAACGGGGAAAAAAAAAGGGGTATTTCATTAGCACGTGCACTCAAAGATCCTCTTTATCCAGGTGGTTTATTAATAAATAGCATCATCGGAGCGATAAAATGTAGACGGTATAGGGTTAGTGGTGTACAGACTGCGAACCTCAACCTTGTCTAAAACTAGAAAAATAACTTCCCTTTGGGGGTTTCCTGTTTGCTGTCATGACGAGGGATTTTGTGCATCTCCCGTGTGACTGCACAGAATAGCCAAACCTCTCCGTCGCTACAGCCGAGACCATCTCCCATCTTCTTCCTCTGAAAGGTACGCGTCTGCACCGTAATTTCCTTACACATCTGCTGGATGATTTTGACTTCACTTCTCTGGATTTTAATCACTGTCAGACTCCCACACTGCAGTCATACTCTGTTATCTGTAAAACTCAGCTGCAGGCATGTTTTCAGCGGGCATGCTTGATTTTGTTTTTCCCTTCTATAAAAAAGTGTATATTTTATATGTGTGTGTATGTACGTACATGCATATGTATCTGTAAGAATATACATTTATATAAACGTAAACTCTTCCCAGACTTTTTGAATATGCACGCCAGCTCCTGATCCAAACAAATCAAAATCCTCCTTTGATGTTTCCTCAGTCTGCCAAGCAGACAGCTGGCTTGCGCTAGGAAAATGTTTGTTGATGTCTGAAGATTATTTGTTGCTATCTGAACTTTGTTGAGGGATCTGCCAGCGTCTCGATTTTGAATTCGCTGAGCTCCCGGTCCTCGTGTTGATTTGTTTCCCTTATGGCAGATGACATTAGCATCCTTTTCTTTTTTTGACAAAAGGAGAATAAAAATTATATTGTCGGTTTGAGATAGGGAGCAAGAGGAAGTTTTCGGAGCTGGTTTTCTGGTTTATATCAGATCGAGTGTACCACAGGGTAAAGAGATGCCAGTATGTTCAGACTTTGGTATCTTAAGTTGGCTTCCAGAATCCCTGCATCGGGACCTAAGGGGAACTGGCCTCCGGTGAAGAGCTAAAGTCTTGCTCGGTTTAACCTTCCCTTTAGGCTATCCAGTGGTTTAGCCGTAATGCATGTCTAGACTACACCAGTGGGAATCCGGCCCAATCTATACATGTGGTACAAGCATCAAACACCATGACTGCTAGGGTATAAATCACTCATGAGAGTCAGAGGGGGGCCTTCATTCGTCAGGTCTAAAAATATGGGTAAGAGGAGTGAATCTCTGGTTAATGCGAACGGTAAGCGCCAGACCCTCTTGGCTAGTCACAAGGGGATGGATGGAGGGATGTACTCGCTCTTTCAGCCTCCCTTCCTAGCCCAGGCATAGCATTACAGCGTATCCCCAACAGTATCCAGAGTGCAGGGAAGGCTATAGCCTTGGCATTCACATTTAGCCATCTGCCACTGGCCACAGCACTAACTGGCCCCTTCTCTTGTATTTGCAAGCAGGTCGGGATATTTTCACTGTGTGACTTCTGTCTGCATTTGAAATGCATGGCTACCACCAGCATGCATGCACATGTAAGGGAGTGCACGGGGCATTTCTAGGGTGTACCTCCTAGAGAAGTCCGTGCCTTCTGATCACAAATACCCCTTTATGCCAACAGGCCCTCGGGCTGCATCCTACCCTCTAAATGTTTTTGGTGCCTGCTAGTAGATCCCCTGCTGTAGTTTATCTGTCTTCAAAACAAAGAAAACAATGTTCATTGTGATAGCATTCAGCCATGATGGGTGCATCTCCATGAGCGGGAATGTGTGTTTCCCCGGGGACGAGGACCACCAGCACACCTTGCACCGCGGCTGCTTGTCCCTGGGACATGCCTGTGCCATGTGCGCTCTGGCATGTGGCACGTTGCCTTACTGGGGGAAGGAGAGTTTGGGGCCAGCAACTGTGCTGGCCCCGGCATCCTTGCTTGGGGTCCTTCCAGAGCTGCAACTGTGGCGCTCCTGCAGCAAGGAGCCTGGCTGGCCAGGCTCCGGCTTTGGGTGGCATGCACTGCCGCCATGTGCGCTGCCTCCCTTTTTTTAGGCATGGGTTTTTCTGACCTCAGGATCTCCCAGGGTTATCCCCTTGCCCCTACCACACTGCAAAGTCGCAGCAAGGGGAACATCTGCACGTGTAGCGTGCGTGGTATGTGGCCTGTAGTGCCGCATGCTGCATGGGTGCTTATCTGCACGCACCTGATGCATCTCTTAGAGCTGGACAGGACTCCCGCCAGGGTGTTGTCTGTGGTCAACGAAGGAGACAAAGGTGGAACTTGAGCTGTGTAGAAATACCTTGTGTCCAATTATAGCTGCATTTTTTCCTGTTTAAGACTGTGGCTCTGTTAATTCATGATTACATAGTCAAAGCTACCTTTGAAACAATACTGCTGTGGTCCTCCGAGGTGTAATTTCCTATGTGCATCTTTCAGTAGCATGTTTATAAAAGACTAATGCAACTTAGAAATGTGTCCATGAGCAACTGGAATAAAAATCAAAGAGCATGTCAAAAAGAGTGTGAAAAAATGTATCGCACTTCTAGATTTCTTTGCATGATTCAAAGATGGCTGGTTCCTTCACATTTAGAGGAAATGGTGCATTATGCAACCCTGTAGGAAATCTACTGTACAAGAGAGACTGACACCAATAATTTCAGCATTGCTCTGTCATTTCTTAAGGAAACCACTGAACTGTTCAGTTATATTAGCATTTGCAGTTGAAATATTGTTAAATGTAGACCTTGGTACGGACAAAGATAGATTTATTATGTCCACGGCACAAGGCGGCTCTTCATAAGTCATTCATATCATTGCAACTTAAAAGATACATAAAGCAGTTAATGCCATTCATTTTTCTAGATCTTTTTTTCTCTCTTAATTTGAGATTTCTGTGTGCATATCTGCAAGCGGCATGTGCAGGTTGTGGTTGTTAGGAGAACGCAGCGTCAGCTAAGGTCGTCACCCAAATCCTATTCAAACCAATGGAAGGACTCCTGTTGCCTTTGGTGGGCTTCTGGATTGGTCCTCCAGTGACTGGACACTCACCTGCTCTTTATGTGGGCTGTATCCCTGAAGTGAGTTTGTTGAAAATTAGTTGTGTAGGCTGTTTGCTATCATAGTCACAAAACCTTATCTTGGCTTTATACGAGATACGCTCAGTTGGTTAATCAAAGCCAGTGGATGAGATCCCAACCAAACCTTGGCCAGAAAAACAAAACAAAACAACCCAAAACCAAAGCCCTTCCTTGTGAAGAACCATGCACTTTTACCAAGAAGGTGAAATATGCAACTACCGAAAACCGCAGGTGCATGCGGGACCCCTCCGTGGACTGATTGCGCCGTGAACTCGCGCTGGGGAAATTGCTGTTTCTTTGGCAATATCAATCGGACAGTTTATTCACCTTCATAGCTTTCAGAGTATTAATAGAGTCTCCCTGGAGCTGCACAGCATGACGGCGATGGAGGAGGAGGATGCCGGGTTACAAATGAGAATGGCAGGTGTCCTTTGATCTGCCTGAATGCAATCATCCCTCCTTTTCACATATGGATGGTAATGGATCCCCCGGCCACTCCACATCAGAAGTACTTCCTCCAGGGGTTTAATTGAGAAGAAGATCAGGCCAATTATGGGATTTTTTTTTTTCTTTGGGTGGTGGTGGTGAGAGGTGGGGGGATATCATTTGCTTTCTAGCATGTGACTTGCTGATACCATCTACCGGCTCCTCATTTCCAATAGGACCAAGCTTAAATGTTTGGTCCAAATTTTCTCTGCTTCTTGGCTGTTATCAAAGTGCAGCCCCCTCCGTCACAAATGCTGACTTAAGGCCTGGCTTTCTCTTCCGCTTTTCTTGCTCAGAGGACGCCCATCCTGAATCAGAGTCTGAATCCCCTCTGCCAACAAATGATTCCCGAAGACTCAGTTTTCCTTATTCTGTCTACAAGAAATCAGCCAATCCAACAGGGCATTTAGGCTTTTTAACTATTAAGCGATAGGAGCTTTGGGGAAATGATTTGTTTATGTAGTTACCCTTGCCAAAAAGGTGCAGTACAGGAATGGCCAGAATTTGGCAGGTGGCATCATCAGGGGGTGAAAAAAGGAAAAGCAATCAAAAAAACAATTAAAACCTTGCATTTTGGCTTTTTTTTTTTTTAATGACACATTTCAACTTCTTTATTTTTAATTGGGCTAAAACGGTTAAAATGGAAACACTTTGGTCAACAGCAGATGAATTGGTTTTCACTTCATCTTTGGCCAAGAAAGCCAAAAACAATATCCAGTGGAGTCGGCTGGAAATGATCATTTTTTTCCTATTTTTTTTTTTCCAGTTCAGCCCAGCGAGCTGATAAATAATTATTTGGAGGGTTCTAATAATGTCTCCACTGAAATCAATGCATATGCTATCTACGTGCTTGAGTGCTTTGCTGGATTGGGACCGGCGCGTTCAGCGCCTCGTGGGAGAGCTTTTCTCTGACGGCTTTGCAGGGTGGCGACCCTTGCTTTTGCAGCCGTGGAAAAACCGCTGCCCTCCCTGCCCCTGCACACACAGGCAGCGTTTCGGGGACGACGGTGACAGCCACAATTGGGTCAGTGTTATCGTGCTGACAACAAGTGCCACTGAATGCTAGAAAAGAGGGAGCACGCTTTTGTGCATCTCACTCCTTTCTCTCTGCTGTTCCTACAGCTGCCCAGAGAAAAATCCCTGTCTCTCATGCTTTTCATCCTCCTTTTTATTTATTTATTTTTCCCTCGCATGGGGAAAGAAAAGAGACCCTAGAGCATCCCACAGATAGGAAAGGACAAGAAAAGAAAAACAAGGTTTGGAAAACAAGAAGGTGAAAGGATGAATTGGATGAACAGGGTGGTAACGGGTGATGCAGAGAAAGGGCAAGCGGGGGGGCTGGGGCCGGTGTTGCTGATGAGGACGCTGGTTGCATATGTGGCAGCAAAGCAGACGTGTTGCTGTATTTGCAGAACAGGAAGGCCCTGAAATCAGGGAAAAAAGAAAATGGTTTAGAGGAAAGCTTCAAAAGAAGCTGCATGAATGGTGAGACCACCCGGGTGGGCAGGGCTTTGGAGCTGAGACCATGCAGCTTCCCAGAGTGGCTTGATTTCCAAATCTCTCTCTCCAGGACACACGAACGCAAACACAGAGAGTGAGTGAGCAAGATAAAAGAGAGGTTCATTTGAACTCTAAGTAAAAAGCAAAAATGATGATCCTTTAGTAAGTGACTTTGACACCCAGGTTGGGTAGGTGCATGTGCAAGCAAGGCTTTAGGAATCAAAGCTACCATGAAACGGTGACCTGATAATTTGATCCCGCAAAGCTGGATGCCAGGTTACATTGGGGATGAGAAATCTGGAGCGCCATGGCCGAACTTGGGCAGAGCAAGTTTGCTTTCACTCATTTTTGCTTTACCGCCATGTGGGCAGATTTGCTTAAAGCCCAGTAAAACACATGCAGTATGTTTATTAACCTCCTATTCAAACCTGTGCATAAAAGCACTCTAAAAGTCTACAGTCAGTGTACTTTGATTAATCTCTGCCAATTTTTAAGATTGCGAGTAGGTCTGATTGGAGAGAGAAGCTACTTTTAAATACTCCCTTCAATGGTAGTTGCTCTTTAGAAGGGGTTTTTGTGGGTTGTTTTTTTTTCAGTCGTCCTCTGTTTCTACCTCCCCTTTTTTCAGAAATGTAGATATAAAGTTCCTGTGGTCAAAATGTACCTTTTCTTTCAGCTCAAGGTTAAGATCGTGGGAGGGATTTCCCTGCAATTGCTTTGATGAAAATGAATGCCGAGCCACTAAGCAAGCAGATTGCCTAGTTTTGCTAGAGTAAACTGACCCTGATTGAAAAAGAAAATCTATTTGCAAATTTTGGAGTGCAGAATATCTCTTGCTATGGCTTGCCCCGTCCCTGGTGATACAGCTGCACTCTCCCCGAGGTAGTAAATCTGAAATTTCATCAAAACCTAAAAGTCTGGGTACTGCTCCTGTTTTCCCTTCCATTGTTCTCATCATCTTCTTCTTTCTGTTGTTCGTGGTCCTAGTATCCCCAGCTCCAGAAGAGCATTCAGACAATGGTATATTATGGAAACATGCTGTTCTGCACGTGATAACCAAGGATCCTGGTTTTCTCTGATTAAAAAACAAACAAACAACAACCCACTTTTTGGATTAAAAAAGTAACCCCAAATCTACATCGTTCCATGATTAAAATGGAACAATACTATCATATAGCTGCATATATAGCGGCATTTCATTTCAATCATAGACAAATGTGGGTTGGGGTGTTTTGATTCTTTTTCTCTTAAAATTGGGAATTTGTTTTGTTTTGTTTTTTCATCAGAGAAAACCAGGATCCTTGATGATACCAGGCTTTCATTGGTCTGGAGTTTCTTGACCCACTTCCTGCTACTGTCCTGACAGCTAATATACACATTCTGCGACAGATTGAGACAATTTATAATGCATCCTTCCCTTGCCATGTCTGTTGGGAGTTGGAAAAAAACAAACCAGTGAAAAAGAGTGTGATGGAGATGCATATCATGTTTTTTTTAATGACCAAGATGGAAGAGGTTGCTAAATAGCACTAACTTCCTACCTGGGTTAGGAAATGCATTTCTTTTTTCATATTTTTACTAAATGAAGATGCCAATTTTTTGTGCCTAGAATTACCTTTACGATGGTTATAGCCAAGAGATGAGCTAGTAAAAGCCCTTATTAGCATATATGGAGATTTAGTATTAGAAAAAAAAACAAACCTTAGTAGTGAATACGTATTTTCAGATCCTGAGAACATGTACATTAGGGCTGTGTGAAGCTTCAGGTACTGATTTGATATGGAAGAGATTTGGCTTGATTTGGCGACCGAATCTCCGAATCTGAATGCAATCAGGAGACCAATAAAAAGGTCTGAATCGATTCGAAGCTCTCCAAATTGACTTGAAAAAGTTTTGCAAGTTGGAGATTCGGACATCCCTCCCCCTGATTCGATATGGGGCAGTGATTTGAATCACCAAATTGAATCACTGTCCCCCAAATTAAGCAAATTTGAATATGAAGCGAATACTAGCTGCTTCGCATAGGCTTAATGTATGTCACAAATTCTCTAAGCATTCCGGTATACGCTCTTCAGCAATATCCTTCCTCTGAAAACATTTTTGGGAGTTTAATGTTTTAAATATACCTTTTTAAAGTTTGTCCCTGAAAATTACTCTACACAGCTGATTGGGATTTAGCTTTATGTACGTGCTGGTGCCTCATCCACCCTTTCTTCTTGAGTTATAAAGCAGTTCACCAAGAACTAAAAGTGTGATTGGAGCCAAGGCGTGGATGGACTAAAGAGGAATAACAACACACATGCCCTCAGGAGATTTTAAAATATTAAATTTGTGAACCTTGACATTTACTGTAGCATTTCTGAAGGTTGTAGAAGGCTTGATCCCCAGTCTTTCTGCACTAGAACATGGGCCCAATATAATTGCATTATGCACCATAGTAAAATCTTTTATTCAACAAGGAAGAAAAAAAAGGTGCCTTCTTTCTCACTTTTCAAATATTTTAATAAGAATAATGAGCGTCTTAAAATTCAGCATCCAAAAAAGCTCTCTTTCGAATAAGTAATGGCATCAAGCAGAACAAGGACATTCATTTTTATCCTTAGTTTGATGCCAAATGCTTATTTTTCTGAGTCTTATTTTTTGAAGATTAAAATAATGTCATTAGTTCTTCATGCAATGCAATGCTATCAGCTCCTAAATTACCTGAAAGTGTTGGAAACTAGTGACAGGAACAAATGACCGCATTATTTATGAGTGTTTTATGAATCTGGTGCCAACCCATCAAAACAATTCTCTCAAAATTAATGTTTTGAAAATAAACACAAGTCAAACGGACTGCCCCAGGGGTCATTTTGGGGGCTGGTTTTGCTCAATAACTTCATCAAAGACCTGGAAGATGGGACAGGGTGCATCCTCAGCAAGTTTGCCGATGACGCCAAGCTGTGGGGAGTAGTAGATGTGCTGGAGGACAGGACTAGGATCCAGAGAAACCTCAACATGTTGGGGGACTGGGCCAAAAGAAATCTCATGAGGTTCAACAAGGACAAGTGCAGAGTCCTGCACTTAGGACAAGGCAAGCCCATGCACTGGTGCAGGCTGGGGGCTGACTAGCTGGGCAGCGGCTCTGCAGAAAAGTACCTGGGGGTGACAGCGGGGCAAGAAGCTGAATATGGGCCAGATGTGTGCCATGGTTGCCAAGAAGGGTAACGGCATCCTGGGCTGCATTGGTAGGGGCGTTGCCAGCAGGGACAGGGGAATGATCAGAGCCTTGGCTGGGATGGGCTACTTGGGGCTGGTCCTGCTTTGAACAGGATTTGGACTAGATGTGGTCTCCTGAGGTCCCTTCCAGCCCTCATTTTCAATGATTACCTAATTCTGCCATTTTAAGTGAGTGTTTTAAATAATAGGGCCTGGCTAAGGTTTCTAAATCGGAACACAAACATTCCTCACCCAGCTTTAAAAATCTGTCTTGGGCATTTATACCAACCTTATATGTTAGATTTGAGACCCTGGGCTGACATTTTCAAACGTGTGTAATGGTGTGGTATGGGCAAGTCTAGCATTTTGAGATGGGGGTGTGCACATGGTGTGATGCATGATCACATGTAACTCAACACGTTTTTCTCCGCTTAAAAAGAAACTAGAAACTTTACTAGTATGGTAGAGTCTGAGAGCTATATTATTCATTTAAAGATAGAAGCAAAACCAAATGCACCTTTATCAGGATGTGCATGTATTTGATGTACAGATTATGCATAAAAAAGCAAGCTAGGCAAAAATAATCGAAAGATGTTGTTTCTGTAGGCATTCAAATTAAATGTACGTCTCCTTTTCAGAGTGATAAAACAAAAATCTTTCCTGGTTGAGCATCTTACAAGCACATCCAGTGGAAAGTTATTTCCATATTTAAGTTAAGGTTTTTCACCAGTGTCGAACAGTCGGGAATGAAAAAGGACATACATGACCAGGAACAGCTAACAGAGAGCAGAAGTGCAGAAGAAAGAACAGCTTGATTAGTGAAACATCCAGATCATTGAGAAGAGCGGGGTTGTTAACACCTGTCAGATGAAGAGTTTAGAAGGAATAAAGTAGATGGGGACCAGGGATCCAAGAGGGGTGCAACTGCATCACTGAACCCCCGCCACCCTGGATTTGGGGTACCTTGAATACCGGGAGGGAAAATTGCACAAAGTAGATCACAGACCAGGCTCACAACCCCTTAGTATTTCTGTGCCCAGTTGGATACCCTAAATGTTTGGTAATGCAAGGTGACTCCAATTATGGGCCCCCGATCTCTCTCCACTGTAGAGCTGTATTCATTATGCATGTGAATCAGACTAATTTTTGGAGGTGTAGCATGCCCCACTCTTCCTGATGTGTGGCAAGGTCTTACCGTAAGACAGCACAGGCATGCCCAATAAAGTTCCAGTGACTTCCATGGGATTAAATGACTTGTTTTCCATTCAGCACTGGTGCGAGTGCCTGTCTGACTTGGCGCGGTGCTGAACGCACAGAGCTGGCACAACCCACTTCTCTGGCCTGTCTCCATCTCCATCCTTTCCTAGCAGCTCGAATGCATAGGGGGAGGCAGGTCCCGGTGCCATCCTCTTAAGAAACACACCTCTGCCTTTTTTATATCATCAGTTCATCGCGAGATTTCGTTATCCGGTCACATCCTTGTTTGTTTTGTGTGCCTCCTTCTTTAATGTTGTTCTGTGAAAAATGGGAGTGTGGGGAAGGGAAGGAAACCTAAAACTATGGGTCTAAATGGAAAGCAGGCAACGACTTCTGCAGCGTGGCGTGTGCTGGGGAACAACACGTAGGCAAGCCAACCTCAGTGTCATTGCAATGCTGGATGGTTGCTTATCTCGCCGTAGCAGTGTTTCTGAATGTCTTGGTCAATTTTTATTTTGCTTGCAGGTGTAGGTAAAATAACTTTGAGGTAAAGCTCTATTAACCTAAAGGAGTTCTTAGATGTAGATCTTGCAGGGCAGATTTCAGTCCTGTCTGATATGCTCCATATCTCGAAACAAGCAGAGAATAGTGTCAATCTACCGTGATGCCTGGGAACGTTTGGAGTCCTTGAGACCTAATACCAAATGCTAGGGGAAACTGCTCTGTTACTAATCTGATTTATTTAGACAATGCGCTGGAATTTTAGACTTGGCTTCACTTTCCTCCCTCTACAGCTTTTAATTAAGGGTTTCTAAGAATGGGCTTTGAAGGAAAGAGATCTTCCGGTTGCCAAATATTGCAGAAAGTATATTGTATGTACCCAAAATACAGTTGGCATAATTCTGGCTTACAGGCAAAATTAACTGCATACGAGCATACGGGGAGTCAAGAAAATTGGGCTTAAGACACTTGATGAAAAGTCATGAATGTCAGGCAGGCAATTCTTTTCCTTCTGCTATGCTCACATTGTAGCATGAGAAATAGAGAGGGGTAGAGATAATGCTCCCACATTTGCTTTAACTTCCTGGCATTCCCAGCATGCTTGGAGGCGTGATGTGGGTTCAATGTATTGTTGAAGGGTTGTGGCCAGACCCCTAGTCCGTATGCTTTGTTGTGAAACGTGCAATGAGGTGGTTGCACAGGGAAGGTTTCTTACAGCAGCAGCAAAGTGCACTGCGTTGACAGACCAGCTGTCAGATATTTGCATTGGCCAGTCCTGCTTGTATCCCCCGTGCCCGGGCATGGCGTCCTGTCTGTGACGTGCTCCAGTGCAAAGTGCTTTTTCATTGATGCTCCACTGAATTATATAATATAGGTAATGCAGTGCTCCCCCCCGACCCACCCCATACAGTTGGAAAAGCTTGTGTAACTATAAATGACACTTCTCTTTCCACGCTCTTGTCTAACAGCTGAGATAATCTGAAGGGCTTGAACTGGCAACCCAGGGTTTCCAGTAGAGGGGATTGGCCTCCGGCCCGTGACAGTGATTATCAGCTTTTGTTCCTTTTGTATGAAAATTTTAGTCACAGAATCATAGAAAATGAGGGTTGAAGGGATCTCAGGAGGTCACATCTAGTTCAACCTGTCGCTCCAAGCAGGAGCCCAACTACATCATGCCAGGCAGGGCTATGGTCTACCTGGGTCTTCAAAACCTCCAAGGATGGAGACTCCACCACCTCTCTGTGTAACCTGGTCCAGTGCTTTACAACCCTCCTAGTGAGAAAGTTTTTACTAATACCCAACCTCAACTTCCCTTGCTGCAACTTGAGCCCATTGCTCCTTGTCCTGCCATCTGCCCCCACTGAGACCAGCCCAGCTCCATCCTCTGTGCAGCCCCCCTGCAGGGAGGTGAACACTGCTATGAAACCCTGCCTAAGTCTTCTCTTCTTCAGACTAAACAAGCTCAGTTCCTTCAGCATCTCCTCATAAATCATGTCACTCAGCCCCTGACGTTGTGCTCTGCTGGACTCCATCTAATTTGCCCAAGAGTCAAAATGTTTTAGCCAGGTGAAGCATATTTTAGGTGACAGGAAGTGTGAGAATCTAGCCATCCATAACACCAGAGAAAAACAGATTATTGATAAAGATGATCTGAATCTGATTACTATTTTTTCTCTAAGTTGTTTTTTTTCTCTAAGTTCTCAGTAAATGAGTCAGAGATACACTGAATAGGCCAGATTCAGTGCAATGGTACATGGGGCTCATTCAGACTTCCTTAAAAAGGATTCCACTCAACCACTGATAAGGGACTTAAAGGTGGTCTGAACTAGTGTCTGCAGGGGGCTGCTGTGCATGGAGGATCAGAAGTTCCTGGTGAAGGAAGTCTAAGGTCCGGTTGAAACACTGCTGCTGCCGTGTGTTTTGGTGCCCACAATCAGCTGATTGTTGTCACCGGCCTTGGAGTAGCTCCCAGCTGCCTGGTGACTGGAGCTGCTTCAGGTCTGAGACTCGGGTTGTCCCGGGCTGATCCCGACAATCAAATCACTACAAGGCATCAGCCCTGGAGAGCCCTAGTGTGTGGACATGCCACATGTTCAATTTAAAACACCATACAAACCAGCCACAAAAATGTTCTGTATTATATGTGGAACATATTTAGGGTTGGTTTGCCATTTTATGTGCCTTAAATTGGATACACATGTAGTATCCTTTCCATTTATGCCAAAATCACCATGTTGATTCTAGCATACATGTAACAAGTAGAGGGCCCCTATATCATGGGCTTGGTGTTCTGTTCTGTATGTAATGTATTGCCAGGCTACTTTATAGCAAGCAGAGCGTAGGATGGAGATACACCTTCTAGACTTACTGAATAAGAGAAGCATAAGCTTTTGTGATTAAGAGCTCAGTTAATCAGCTGCTGTGCTTGTACATCTCCAATTCTTCTCTGCCCTACCTTTTGCCATGCTTCATACTAACACTCTAACTACCTCTCTCTTACGTGAGTTTTATATTTGAATCTATCTCACAGTGCAGCTCTATTTAAAACTGTTGTTAGTCCAAGATTGGAATGGAAAGAATCCACAGTCTTTAACGCCAGAAATGACTGTTAGATAGTTTATCTGGAATAACTCTCTGCATAATGAAGACCTTGATCCAAAGGCTTCAGATGATGAGACACCAGATTCTATTTCCTGTTGGGCAGCTATTTGGACTTTGGCTGCCTCATTTCAATCCTATTCGTCTTTTCTTAAGTCCCTAAAACATTGTTACTGGAAAAACAAACAAACAAACGTGGGGTTTTCTCATTTTGATATTTTTTCATGACTTAGTCTTAAGGCTAAAATGACACTGGGTACATCTATATGTAATTAATGTGCTGTAGCTACTGCACATTAAGTTTAGTACTAGGATAATGAAGTACGAAATCAATGCACAGTAACTAGTGCTACTGCACAGTAGCACCAATGCACAGGTTTTTACAGATACTAACTGCACAGTGGCCTAATACCACTGTGCAGGGGCATATTAGCACAGGTTTTGCCCAGAACCCTACTGCACAGTTATTAGGCTACTGTGCATTACGCATCTTATGTAGATGCACCCAATGTGTTACAAAATGAGATGAGTTCAGTGCTTTAGGGACCTGAGAAGGGTGGGAAAGGATTGCATTGAGGAATTTATAAGTGGAATAAGATCTGGCCTAAAGAAACCAACAATTCCCTATTTATGTCATAAGTCCTGGGACAACTGGGATACATGCATACTGGGAAACTGTATACACATCTTGGGCTAGGCTTACAATGGCCTGATATCAGTTGTCATCCTTTATAGAATACCAGCGTAAAACAGGTACCTGTGCGTACCAGGGCTGAAATTCCTCCATTGGTGCTGGGCAAAAAAATCCTAATTGTGTCATATTGCAATGGTAAGCAAGGACAGTGTTTTATGACATGCACGTGTGCGGAAGTGGATGGGGTTGGGGGATGTACATGCATGCATGCACATGTGATGAAAAATATTTTCCTGCTTTGCAGAGAGGGTGTTTCAGGGTTTTACCCAGAGAGGCTGCAGAATCCCCACCACTGTGGGTTTTTAAGTGCAGGTTAGGCAAGCACGTATTTGGGTTGCTTTAGGCAAGGATGTTGCCTTAAACAGTGGAGGTGGACTCAATGATCTCCTTGGCTCCTTCCCACTCCATTTTTTTCTGTCATTCTGTAATTTGAACCATACCTATGTCCAGGCTCAACTGCATATTAACTATGTGCCTGAGAGGCTGGGGGGAACTGGGCTTATTTAGTCTGCAGAAGACAAGACTGAGTGGGGATTGAATAGCAGCCTTCACCTCCCTGCCGGGGGGCTGCAAAGAGGCTGGAGCTGGGCTGGTCTCAGTGGGGGCAGATGGCAGGACAAGGAGCAGTGGCTCCAATTGCAGCAAGGGAGGTTTGGGTTGGATATTAGGAAAAACTGTCCATTAGGAGAGTGGTGAAGCACTGGAACAGGTTACCCAGAGAGTGGTGGACTCCATCCTTGGAGGTTTTTAAGACCCAGCTAGACAAAGCCTTGTCTGGGATGATAGTTGGGGCTGGTCCTGCTTGTGGTAGGGAGTTGGACTAGATGTGGCCTCCTGAGGTCCCTTCCAACCCTCATTTTCTATGAGTCTATGATTCAAAATGCAATGAAATATTGAATACGGGTGGACTTTAGTCGATAGCTACTTGCTTCCCTGAATAGGCCCTCAGTAATTTTCTGAATCCCTGCTACAGAAGCAGCAGACTTTTTATCCAGCAATAATAATAATAAAAAAGCTGTGAAAGGTCTGAAAAGAGCAGAAAACCTTGGCTTGACAAGCAGGTAGAAGGGCATCATCTTATTTAATCAGATGTGAAAATGTCATTTGCAAGAAAAAAGACTGGGAATATAAAAGGACTTCAACTCGACTAAGTAGACTAAAATTTCTAAATAAACCCAAGATCTCTCCAGGATGCCAGGACAACATAAAAACAGATTGTGCCAGAATAGTTGCATCAAATAAGCACTGCATGGTGCTAGGCTGGGTGATGAATCACAGAGCCACTCTGTTGTTTCTAGATGATGCGGGGGTCAGACGCTACACTTGGGACCTGACACAGGTCATCCATTTGCTGTACATTTCTGTGGAACGAAATGGAAACGCAAGCTAATTCCTACGAGTGAATTCCCCCTGCCTATTGTAAATGAGCTTTCAGAGCCACTGTCAGGTCCAGTGAGAGACGAGCGTTGCGAAAAGGTTAACAGGATGGGGGTTAGCAATCACCTCACCCGCCTTCACACAGCACGGAGCCCCTGAAGGGATACAGCTGCATGCTCTGTTTGCAGAGGTATCGGCTAAATTTAGGTGCAGGAGCTATCAAGTGAGATCACAGCACAGTGTCATGAAGCCGGGGACTGAAGCATTGCTCTGCCTCTTTCTTCCCGTTGTCGCTGTGCATGGAGAGTAACAGAGCTTGCAGCAATGAGAGTTCAAAGGAGGACTCTTAAAGGCCAGGCCCAAAAGGAAAGGAGTAATGTGGCAGTGGACACTTGAACACGGCCAGAGGGCAAAAGCCTTGTGTCTTGGGAATAGAGGTCCTGTCATTCCCCTCTCATGAGGACGAGCCTTTCAGAAACAGATGGCAGAACCACTTTACATCGATGATGCGTGGGGGCAGGCATGTGCCCTGTAAGCCAGTGGTGGGTCTGCTTCCCTCTGCGGGGTTCCCCTGCAGGATTAATGCAGATTTTAGATCCAGCGGTTTTGAAGAACCATTATGTCCACACACTGGCTGCAGGGAAAGGGCTGAAGAGGAGCCCGCTGGAGCCCCTGGGGTCCCCCCCGGAGGCTTTTAGCTCCCTGTTAGCTCATAGCAAAGCGCCTTCACTGTTGGATCCACTTGAAAAGGCTATGCTGTCTTTCCAACAGACTCTAAACATTTCATCAGAAAACGGGAACAATACAACGGAGATGTTTTTGAGTCTGTGCTTTAGATAACCTGGAGAACAGATACTGCTAGTCATGGGTATAAGCATTTACTTGCATATTTTGTGAAAGAGCTGCAATCATAGTAACACTGGCCTTACTCTCAGAGAAAAGCATTTTGAAGACTTCCATTAGCAAATGTTAGATGTCACAGCCCAGCTACAAGAAACGGGTTTGTGTGGTGGCCTTTAATGGGATTCCCTAATTGTTGAGCATGTGGCTGTTTGGTTTTTTCCTAGACACGTGCAGAGGTGCTGAATATGTGGGGGGGCCGAGGGCCCTGCCCCTCCTCGGGAAGAGGGCTATCTCCTGAAGTATGTAAAACGTTGCACACATCCATCATCCTTCACGGTTTATGTGATCGGACTCTGGAGCAGAGTAGGGGCAGTGCAGGCACCTACCCTGGAGATCTTCCAAAGGAGATAGGACACACACCTTGCTGGGGTTATTTGACCCCACAAATCTTTCCTGTCCAGTGTACGGGGACTGGACCATTGACAATGCATAGGGGGTGCACACGGGTGCACGCACACCCCCTGAGATTGACTGTGCCCCCCTGGAAGGGCCATCTGCAAAACCAGATGTGCATTTCCAGTTGTGGTGCTGGTTAAGCGATCAGCCACTGGGGGACCCATCCCTCCCCCCAGACTCGGGAGGGGCCATCAGTTGCCCATGGTCTGGACCCAATGATCTCACAACGTCTGTTCCAGCCCTAAACATCTGTGAATCTGTGAATCTTAGCCCCGCTCCGCAGCAAAAATAAAATGCAGTTCCTATCGATGTGCACATCTGCATGCATACTTCTGACAACTAGCCTGTGACACAGTGTCTGCAGGAAAATAAAGGAAGAAAAATAATGGGAAGAAACAGAGAAAGTAAGGACTTGACCCTTCTTCATCCTATGTATTAGAACAGGAACAAAACGGCACCTAGAAGACGCGTTTAGAGCTAACCCCCAACGACGGAGACTAGAACCTCTTCTGGCTTTTTGGAGAGGTTGGTTGGGAAACGGCAGCTTCTTGGTTATTACCACAGTAAGTTTGAAGCTTCCCTGTGTTTTAGTGCAGGCGGTGATTGGCAGATGTAGTTAATGGTAGTTGATGGTAGGGGTAACTAGTAAAACGCGCAAGCACTGTTTGTGAAGACACGAGAGAAAGGGAGCGAGAGGCCGTGCGGGAGGTACCTTGGAAAGGAGAAGACAGAATTTGGGGAAAGAAAAAAAGAGGACCAATAGAGAGAAGGAGGTAAGAAAACAACAGAAGGAATACAAAGGAAATCTGGGGAGCTGGGGGAAACCACCGTGGTCTTTAATAGGAAGCAAAGCAAGGGTCAAGATACCAGATAGGAAAAAAAAGGGTTCTACGTGAAAGCCAGGACAAACGTGGGCAGTGGGGATAGTTGGCAAATGCTGTTAGGAGAGAGGCAGCATGTTTTCCTGATTAAGACACCACACTGGGCTCAAGAAACATGGGTCCTCCTGCAGCGTCTCCAGTTGACCAGCGGTGTACTTTGAACATCTGCTTTCTGTCCCACCCTTCATCTGTCCAGCAAAATCCCAGAGGCAGGGAATGACTCTCTCTTTGTCTGGTACAACAGCAGCATGCTGTCAGCTTGCCCCCCTAGGCACCTCTTTAATATTGCTACGACTAATAATAATGCTCCATGCAAACAGATTACGTAATGGATTTCACCACATTTTCCTGGTGGCATGTGACCAGCTCTGTAGTTGGCCAAATACTATCTGGCATATACATTAAAAGAGTAACACAAGAGGGATTCATTGAATAAAATAGTCAATGCTATTTTTTTTTCTTGTTACTCAGCTAGCACTATAATAGGCTAAACATGGTAAAAGGTATATTGTATAGACAGGACTCCTTACTCTGTATTTAAGCGTGGGCCACAACAAACAGTTCCCCCCCTGCTTCATGCCTCTCAAATTCATTAGGACGTATTTGAAGGGGGTGGTCCTGACGGGTTTAGGGGGGAATGAATTGGTGGCCCAGTACTTTTGTACCCAGCATATAAGCTTCAGCATCCAATGAACATGTTGTAACAAGCATCAGCAAATAACTAAAACAGTGGGAAGTGGACTAATGCCCAAAGGGGCGTAGAAGGAGAATCTTTCCAGGCCTGGGTGGCTGAGGCTTGGCATCACTTGGCCAATGAAATTCAACTGCAAAACCTACAGGATGCTAGTATTTTTTCTTCAATCCCATTACGGTACTCTCTCATTTGCACATTTGTCACTGCCTTTTTGGGGGACCACAGTGAAAAAAAAGAATCCAAACATCTCTAGGCCTTTCTTCCTTTGAAGGCTTTCCCCAGATCTTTGAAGCACTGCAGGAATGGCATTTATGTGTTCATCCATGTGTGCTAGGGAGGAGGACTCCCTTCTTGACCCCCAATGGGAATCGATTAGGACCATACGCTGTAACCCTATTCCTTTAATGTAGACTCCCTGCTGGCTGTCTCCTGTGCGTGCAGCTATCTGATAACCATCATATCGTGGGATTGTCTTTGGGAGGAGCCTGCCCTCTGCACTACAAGGATGAAAATGGCTTTGCAACACACCAGTGAAGGTGTATGGGTAGCTGTGCCTTCCTTTGGACAGTATAACAGGCCAGCTTGGGATTGTGGACATGCTGGTGTTGAGGAGCTGGCCTGCAAAAGATAAAGGCTTGTATTTCGGTATGATTATAGTTATGGGATATCGCAAATGTGAAGAGCTTGTGTTTCAGGGGCTGGAAGTCAGAGGTTCAGTCCTAGCTGATACGGGTCACATCTCAGCGGGTGGAAAGGGAGTCAAAACTGGGGATGAAGTTGCCCACCCTGTTTTAAATGAAGGCTTCAGTAAAACAGAGCTGTTGTCCATCGTATGGCTGAAAAGCAGTGGAAGAATGCAGCGTTCATGTGGCAACTGATCGCTGGGGTTTGAACGCCGAGGCAACCTGAAGGATTTTAGACCTGAGGAAATGCGGGGAACAGTTTCTGCCTCATCCTGGCACATCAAAGACTTCATGGATAGGCTCTGCTAGAAGGTAGTTAACAGCACCCCATTCATGTCCCCTTTGCTTTAACCGGCATGGTATTTTGTGCGATAAGCAGTGAGTATCCATGTACCACTTTGCATCTCAGGAGTTGCCTTTGCATACAAATCTCATGTCATGGGAACCGATGCGTGTACCACAAGGGTTCTCACCTAGCCAGTGAAGGAGGCTGCTGCCAACGTAGAGGTTTTCCTTGTTAAAAGCAGATACGTAACACAGTCGCACAAGTCGTAACACAAGCTTGTGTTTTTTGCAGGAGTCAAAAATTCTGTCTCCTCTTCCACCTGTCATTGCTTCAAGCCTTGTCTGCTTGCAGGTTTTGCAGTGATCTAACTATCCCAATACTCCAGTTCTGGTACAGTCTCTGATTTGGATGCAGTTATAGTCTCTTTGTCTTAGCCTAAAAGTGTCTTGTCCCAGAATGCCAGCAACGTTTCCTCCTCTGCCAACAGGAATAAACTATACCACTATGTCTAGGGACAGAAATCACACATGAACTGGTATAAGTGACTGGAAACCAGTTCAGATCTGCAACACAGCAGATGTTCAGTGCATGTCAACCACTGTCAAATGTCCAAAACTGGTTTAGGATCAACCTGAATCTCAAATACTCTTCCCTCTGGCATCCATCCTCTTCTCCTGGAAGAAACAAGATACTGGGTTAAATGGCCCTGTGTTCTGATCCAGAATGGCACCCCTTGTGCTTTTACCTATTTTATGTCAGAGTAAGATTTTTCCTGTTCAGGCATGTGGCTATCTATCCACATAGGAGATATCCTCATAGTATGAGGTTGCAGATTTTGTAGCGGTCTAACTATCCCAATACTCCAGTTCTGGTACAGTCTCCGATTTGGATGTATAGTCTATTTCTCTTGGCATAAAAGTGTCTTGTCCCAGAATGCTAGCAATGTTTCTTCCTCTTCCAACAGAAATAAACTATACCATTATGATTAGGGACAGAAATGACACATAAACCAGTATAACTGATTGGGAACTCGTTCAAAGCCGCAGCACAACAGAAGTACAGTGCACACAAGCTGTTTTCAAAATGGTCAAAATCAGTTTAAGATCAACCTGGGTGGGTGTAGTATCAGACTGAACTGATTTAAGTTAAATCTGTTTATTGAACTTCTGTCCCAGATCCCCTCCAGATTCAAGTAACACAGTGCCTGAGCATCCCAGGATGCTTTGTAGCTCCCTTGCAGACCTTCCCCTTCAGGTTGGGCAGACTGGCCTTGGCTTAAGCTATCCGCTTCGGCTGAGCAGCGAGGTGTGCTCTAACATCCCCCAACTTCTGCCCTGGGCCACTGCAGGCATGTGGCCGCAATCCAGAATCAAAAGTGAATGTCTGTTCACTTGCTTAGTGGTTCAATCTACACAACTTAGACTAACCTGGGAAAATTGAATCGATTCAGGCTCAGGCTTTTGGACTGTCTGTACTTAGCCTTCAAATACTTTTATACCAGTAACGCTGTGTCGAGATAAGGAGGTTATATGGCTTTAACAATACAAGGATACCCCATGCCTTAGTGCAAGGTATGTGGCAAGTCATTTATATGCACCTCAGTTCACTTCTCTGTAAAATGGATATAACACTTCAACTACCTCTCCATGGCATCATAGTATCATAGTATCATATCATAGTGTCTAGAGTCGGAAGGGACCTGGGCAGATCATCTAGTCCGACCCCCTGCCTTGGCAGGAAAGAGCACCGG
>JAGPOW010000304.1:3410445-3423597 GCA_030014935.1 Caiman crocodilus
TGGGGAACCATGCCGTAATAGATAGGGATCTACTTAAGTCGCGGTTGGACTTACCAATTTTTATGGGTTGGTGACGACAAAGAGCAAATTCCACAGACATTTCATAGATGTGCTCCGGTGGCCCTGCCCCTTGGTGCTGATTGGTGGAGAGGCCCTGGGGAGGAGGAGGGACAAAAGGGTGGCTGCCATCTTGACTCCTGGTTGCCCTTTGTGCAGCGCTGCCCCCCCAGTGCTGATTGGTGGACAGGCCCTTGGGTGGGAGGAGGGACGAGGTGGCAGCAGCCATCTTGTTTGTTGTCCTTCATGCTGCCCTGCCAACTGGTGCCTTCCCATCCTGGGCAGGCTGCAGCAGCAAGGACCGCTGGCTCCCACTGGGGAGACAGTATTTTGTTTTTATTCTTATTCTGTTGTAGTTGATTTCACCAAAAATCCCAGATTTTACCATTTCCGTGAAATCTGCAACTATGATTTAAGTAGACCCCGAATAATTTCATTTTTAAATTTTAATTTTTAAATTTTAAACATGATTTAAGTAGCCCCACGTGTTCCCCCACCAGCACATGTTGCACACTGTGGCTCGCTTGCCATGAATGACAGACCACGTCCTTGGCACCCCTGGGACGCATGCTTTCCTGAGACCAGGTTTATAGTCCTGCCGTGCTGCTTGGCGTAAAGCAGGAGTGGCTTCCTACCTTTTGCCCCCAAACCCGCCGAGCCATTGCAGAGCAGGACTGGGCAGAGCGCAGGCATACTGCGCTGCTTCTCCTGTTTGTTTGGAGTAGTTAGCACATTACTTCCCAATTGCAGGTTGCTTTTAATTCTCTCTGCTTGCTAATGAGCATAATTGACACGTCTACCTAGGCTTGTTATCATCAGGAATGCTTCAAATCAGGTTAGCGTGCAGCAGAACGCAGCAAGCCAAGGCTGTCTTACATTCACCTGGGGCTGTGGGGGGGGAAAGGGAAGACCTGCCAAATCTGTTCAGTTCCTCAAGGATCCCAGGGCGAGAAAGCCTGGAAATAAGCAGAAATGTTCAAAGGATTGAGGATGTCAAGAGCTCTCCTGGGTACTTCAAAGGCAGTGTCCTCCCCTCATCAATGCAGTGGAGCCTTTGTTAATTGGGAAAACTTTCTCCACTGAATCCCCACCTGGCCCCACGCATTTGTTTGCTGCATCCTCTATTAGGGCCACCTCGTTTTGATGATATGGTGCAGAGAGATGTTCTCTTCTTGGGCATGTGCTAATGATGTGTGTGGGCCAGATCCTCAGGTTGCATCTGCTGCTGTATTAGCTGCATCCAAGTCCAGGGAAGCTACTCTTTGAATTGCCCATAGACTAGTGTCTAGGAAGACGCAGCATGGGGGGGTTTCAGACAAAGCATCCTTCGCTGCGTGAAGGACTACAGGATCACGAAAGGGCTGGGGTGGTGGAGATCAGAGGGAATGGGGCCGAAGGAGGATTTCAGCATTAAAAAAAGGTATCATTAATTTAGCATGCAGAGAACAAGGTACTTGCTGAGTGAACGGAGTCAGCAGCATCCTTTGAAAGCTGTGTATTGCCATTGCTTCCTTGAAGAAAGCTATTTCTAGTAGAGACTAGCTTGAGGCAATATAAAAATACCACAAAAGCTAATCCGGCCTGCACTCTACCCAGAGCACGTGTGTTTTGAACACCGATTTAAACAATCCTTGCATTTCCTGGTGGATTTCCCTCATTTAAAGTAGATGTCAGATTAGGGCGGAAATGCACACGTCACTCTGATTCATTTTGATAGAGGCATCAAGGGGCAAGACTAGAAACAGCATCCGGCCCTTCGGCTGCCGTCATGTCTTTTTTCAGGAGCTCTTAGGGAATCGATGGGTTAACCCCCACCACTAGGGGAGTCAGATAGGAATTAGGGAGACCAGGAGAGAGGGTGTTCATTAATTAAGATGGAATTAAGAAAGGAGATAATCAAGCAAGGAGACTGTTTTCACGTACTGAGTCATAGAGGAAAGCTCAAATGTTGTTGTGTTTCAGAGAAAGAAAATACATTTTTGTAATGCAATGAATCACGGGCATTTTTCCCAAGGTCACTTCTGGCACCGATCCTTTTTGTACTTTTTAACTAGAATTGGAGGTTTTCTTTCCGTACCCAAGGCTTGTAGGCAGCACCGCTGAATTGTTATTCTTTAGACCAGACTTCAAACAAAATTACTGTTTTTATGCAAGTGGGATGAGAACAGGTCTCCAAGTTTGAATGTCAAATTGCAGAACTTTCTTTTTTTTTTTAATTGAGTTGCAGCTCAGTAGCCTCTGAAAATAGCATTTTAAAAGAGAAGGCTACCAGATCTCAGATAGAGAAATGGATGCCATATGTAGTCCATTTCTTTGTCCTGGCATGCAACTGCCTTATAACAGTCTCAGTCCTCGCCGAGAGATTGATCTTCTCCATAACACAGCTTTGTGCTGCCACGTAATAAAAGGCAAGAGCCCAGTCCAGAGCCCACGGTGATTGTACATAGCTTTGAAATGAATGACCCAGATCCCTTTTTGACTTGGATCGGCCGATTTTGACTGCCTGGCGTGGAACGGCATGTGCTTGCAGCAGCTCGGAGTCTGGAGCACAGCTGGAACTGCAACAGCTGGACTACAGCAATGGACTTCAGCCTGCCTCAGGGTCACTCAGACCCAGGACCTATATTTTTCCATGCGCTGAACCTCTAGTGATAAACTTTACTTTGCATTACAGCTAAAGCAAATCTGGACAGATACAGTATACGTTATAGTTGCGGCTGTTACTGAGAAGGTGTTGAGCAGTGCCATCGGTGTCAGCACTAAAGTCTGTGCCTGGATCGCAGGCATCCTATACAGCAATCCTCCTGTGTCAGAACTGTCCCGTTCTTGACTTTACAAGACAAAAAGTGCTAATTGTCTGCTGATATCAAAGGGAGCTTCTTAGAAACTACTTTGGCTTAAGTTGGATTCCTAAAGTTCCTTTGCCTCTGTGGGTAAAGTGCAAGGCACCCCTGAAGCAATTCAATTTAAGAGGTCAGAAATGAAAATTCTCCTGAACTCTGTCTGAGGACCTGAGACTGCATTTTTAGCTGATTTATTAAGTATCATTTAGGATTGGATTAATTTTGGCCTAACCTGCCATCCTTCATCAACATCAGAGCTGCTACACGACTCATAAATCTTTTTCCTGAAGAGGCCTCAGAAAGAAAAACTACTTATTCCACTCAGCCCTGATTAAGAGCTTTCCAGCACACAGGGACAAATAATTGCTGTCAGGCGGCTTGACTTGGATTCCAAGATGAAGGGCAAAGAAACCAACAAGAGAGCCCGTCTGCTGCGAAGCCTCCATAATCACATCCGCTCCTAATTCCCATAATGGTATAAATTATTTCATCTCTTTATTCTGTTCATTCTTGTTGCCTTCTCCTTCGGCAGTTTTCATTGATGAGCTTTGTTTAAAATGAATAAAATCCCTTTCCCATTAAACCCTTCTGAAGGCGATGGTTCCCAAAAACCAATGACTGCTCTGTAAACTTCCAGACTTCACAGTTTCCTGGCCTGGTGGAGAGAGACACCCTGCCGCTCTGTGAACGGCCTCTGGAAGATGGAAGATGAGATCCTGTTGCTTAGATGTTGCAGCGATGATACAGCGGGGGCTCAACCTGGTTTGGCCCATGGCTTGCAATACTAAGGAAGTAATGAGCTGTGAGTAACATCAGACTTTGGTTTTACCTGGCAACCCTGGTTTTTAATGTCCAGGGACTCAAGGAAGAGTCAGACAGCTGGTGCCTCATTTACGCTACTGCCGCACCACTCCATTGGGAGCCAGTGGATATATCTACATGTGCAATTAATGCTATTTGGCTTTATTGCACAGTAAATTTGCTGTGCAGTAAATTTACTACCTGCATATACAGGTAATAAACTTACTGCACAATAGACTAGTTTACTGCACAGTAAAAGCCTGCATGTGTAGATGGTGATGCTTTACTGTTCAGTAGACTGTATCATTGCTTGATACTGGCCGTGTCTACATGAGATGCTTTGGTGTGCAGTAGACTAATCTACTGCACACCAAAGCATCTCATGTAGACACGGCCAGTATCAAGCAATGATTTGATGCCAGTAGAAGAATCCTGTTTATTCACTGATCTTTTGGTCCTGCAGGCTGTCAGCTGCCCCTTTGCACAGCTCTGGGGGATCTCTCCAGATCTCAGCTCCATGCACTTGCAGAAGGAAGGGATGGACCCAGCCTTTTGCAAACAAGTCCCATAGGACTGTGCTCAAACACCTCCTCCCCGGCATAGGAGGTGAGATAGTTGATTGAGGATGCTGGCATCCAGCATGTAACACAAGCCAAATGTGTGCTGTCTGATATCTCTTGCCAGCAGATGGAGGGAAATAATTAATCCCCTCTATGCAGCACTGGTGAGGCCACATCTGGAGTTCCCTGTCCAGTTTTGAGCCCCCCACGACAGAAAGGATGTGGACAAGTTGGGGAGAGTCCAGCAAACAGCAACAAAACTGGTTGGGGGCTGGAGACATGATTCATGAGGAGAGGCAGAGGGAAATGGGCTTCTTTAGTCTGCAGAAGAGAAGACTGAGAGGAGATTCGATAGTAGCCTTCAACTCCCTGTGGGGGGGCTGCAAAGAGGATGGAGCTGGATTTTCCTCAGTGGGGGCAGATGGCAGGACAAGGAGCAATGGGCTCCAGTTGCAGCAAGGAAGGCTTAGATTGGATGTTAGGAAAACTTTCTCATGAGGAGGGCAGTAAAACACTGGAACAGGCTATCCAGGGAGGTGGTGGAGTCTCCATCCTTGGAGGTTTTTAAGGCCTGACAAAGCTTTGGCTAGGATGATTGACTTTGGGGATGGTCTGATTTGAGCAGGGGGTTGGACCAGATGTGAGCTCCCCATCTTCCAAAGCTCATTTTCTACGGGTCTGTGGTTCTTCAAGAGCAGTTCTGCAGCAAGGCGTCCAGCATCGTCTGTGAGCACGGCGCCTCTAAGCCGTACGCCTTTGTCAGGGGCCCTACTTCTGCCCCTGCTCTCCTGCGGCAAGCTGCTTGGTGCTCTCTGGCTTTCCTGGTTCCTGGCCCTGGTTTCACCTCTGTCCCTGGACTCCAGCTTTGCATTTCCCCATGGATCAGTTCCCTGGTTCCTGACTCGGATCTGTTCTTGGACTTTGACCCGTGAAACATCCCTTGGACTTGGTAACTCAGCATCTGATTCCCAGGCCCTGACCCTGGACTGTGTTAGAGACTCTGCTCCTGTATTTCCCTCTGGATCTGGTCATTTGACTCCTGAACACTGACCCAGCCCCTGTCACCACACGATGCTCTAACCATTAGACCCCAATGCCTAACACCCACTCCCTTACACACTTCCTCCCAGCTTGCAGCCTACGCCATGGCTACAAGTATAGCCCTTGGTATGTTAACCTTTGGGACACCAAACCCTCATGTAGTATCAAGCTTTGCTGATCAGATCTACAATGTAAGGCCTGGATCCAGTCCAGCCTTGAGTCATATGCACATCTTTCTGCTTATGACTCATCCCATTGGAAACAAAGCAGTTGCAAGCCCCCTACATGCCAGGCTGAACCTAAATCCCTGATATATTTATCAATTAGAAGCCCACAGGCTTCTAAGTGAAGCTGGGAGCCTTTAGGATGACAGTCAGGAAAATAGCATTGCTATTATTATCATTGCTATTATTGTACCACATGTAGGTGGGTAGGCCAGTGAACTGGGGAGAGGAAACAAGCGCCTCTCTACTTTCCATCCGCTTTCTTGGGAGGGTGGGGTGGAGTTGAAGGTACTGGGTATGCAGCTCATTTTGTGCAAGATCTGGGTAATGGACTCCATGGGTTGAGGTGCACCTTATTTTTTCCATTTTCCTTTAATAGCCCTCATTCAGGTTTCTGTCTAGTCTGTTTTCTGTCCTTAGTGGAAGGTGGGTGCAGGGCTGTAACACACCTGCCGGGGCGACGTGAGGCCATGCCAATAACCTAAAATCAGCGTAAATCACATGTGACATTTTGGCAGAGATGTACGTTCAGAGACGTCGAGGAAAGGAGAATTTATGGATCTCTTGGCCAACATAACTCACTCTCCCTGCGCATTAGCAGCCGGGAGCTGATTCTGCGATGCTGACTCCCATCAGGTTTATCCAACGCTGCGAGTTGTCCTACTGCAATAAAGGGGATGACTTATGGAAGAAAGGCGGTGCTATGCAATGCAAAGAAGGATGGCTCTGCCAGCCCTTTTGCCTTTTCTTTGTGCAGATTGTTACGGTTATGGATAAAGCTCAGTGGGGCCAGCTAACAGTTGCTCTGGGATTGGTAGTTTGCAAATTTTATGGCTTTCACAAATTTCACTCTCCCAGTGATAACAGGCATTTACCAGGAGGCATTGGGTGTGCGGTTGTGGCTTTTATCAGGAGAAAAACCAAGGAGAGAAGAGAATCACTTCAGTGATTCGGATCATAGGAAAGTAGGGCTGGAAGGGACCTGACAAGGCCATCTAGTCTAGCCCCCTGCTCAAGGCAGGATCAGCCCTGACTAATCATCCCAGTCATGCACCTATCTAACCTGATCTTGAAAACTTCCCAGGTTGGAGATTCACAGTTTTTCAATGCTTGACCACCCTCATAGTTAGAAAGTTCCTCCTAATCCCCAACGTAAACCAGCCTTGCCTTCCAGGACCCTAATCATTTTTGCTGTTCTGTGCTGGACTCATTCAAAGCTGTTCCCATCCTTCTTGAAGTAAGGGCCCCCAACACTGGACACAGTACTGTAGGTGAGGCCTCAATGAAAGAATCACTTTGCTGGATTTGCAAGTGACAGTCCTGTTAATGCAAGTCAGTATGTTAGTGGCTCTTTTTTTTTCTCTCCCCAACAAGAGCACACTGTTGGCACATATTCAACTTACAGCCTACTGTAACCCCAGGTCCTTTTCTGCAGTACTGCAGCCTAGACTATCATTTCCCAATGTGTATTTATGCATGCCCTTATTCCATCCCAAGTACAGGACTTTGCACAGGTCCTTGTTGAATTTCATCTGATTCATTACGGATCCTTTCTCCGGCCTATTCAGGTTAATCTGGATCCTAGCCCTCCTCTTCAGAGTATCCACAACTCCATCCAACTTTGTAACATTTAGAAATTTGCTAAGCGTGCACTTGATCCCATCATCCAAATCATTAACAAATATTATGCTAAGTGATCTTGTTTCTACATGCTCTTTGCAAAAAAACCCCACAAAATTTGGAGTGAGTGTCATTCCAAGTGTATTGATAAACCAGTGCAAGCCCCAAGAAGGCAGTGGCTAGATGTGTTTGCACCATAATGATCTGCAGACAATGAAAGCAGCTCCAGCCTTAGGTTTTTGCATTGAGAATTTAGATAAATCAAATGAAGAAAATTGACCGGTGATGTAAGAGGTAGTTAAATTGTCCAGGGTATGTAACTTGTACACAGAAGGGGTATAAATACATGCATGGAATAAAGTGAATCTCTCTTTTCCATCATCTCCACTCATTTTGCAGAGCTGCTGAATGACAGTTGGTGCCATTTCTAGTTCTTTGCTCTGCACATCTGTTTTGTGATCATTATGCTTTTGATGTGTCTTACATCAGCAGTTATATCACTACAGAATATGTCCATAGGCTTATATGGGAATTGTATTGGCTTATTCCATGTTTCCCGGACCTGAATTTACATATATATGTGAAATTCAGGTCAGGGAAAGCAGGGATGGACTGAACTTCTGGAGGAAAAGCCCAAACCTCTGTTTGAAACAAGATCATCCCTAGCTAAACCACCCCATACAAGTGCTTATCTAACCTAGTCCCAAAACTGCATGGTCAACTCTGTCATATAACTACTAGGCATATGACCTAAAGACACTGTGAAACGTGAACCTGCCATAGGTAAAGCAGGGGGAGCCGAGTTGTCAGTGTCTTACCACTGCCAAGGGTGTTAACTTGCACTCAAGAGTGCCGAGGAAGAGGCCCAAGGCTATTTTATAGTTTTTGTAGCTGTGTCACATTACAGGCATGGTGAGTCTGTGTTCCTCAAATGCTCCCAGATCCTTCTCTGGAGAGCTGCCATCCTGACAATTGCCACCGATTTTATATTTGTGTTTTCGATTATTCTTCCTAAGGTATAGCACCTTGCATTTGTGGGCATTGAGCTCCATCTTCCTGGCTCGAGTGCAGCTTTCCAATCTCTCTTCCTGAATTTCGCTTCTGTCTTCCAGAGAATCCTTCCCCGTTTCATGTCACCTGATTTTTTTTTCCCCCTGCATACAAATCATTAATGAACACGTTGAAAGAGCAGCAAGTCCAGGACAGACCCCTGTGCCCCCCTCCCCCCCACTGGAAATGTCCTGGCATTTTGACTTAGATCCATATCATTGTCCTTTGATTGTAGCTATTGAGCCAGTTGTCTATCCACCTTGTAGTGGGCAGGGTAGAGATGCACCTTAACTGAATCAGAGAGGCTTAAGCTTTTGGGAACAATAGCTCACTTCATCAGATGCTCTCATCTCTTGCTATTGCTCACAAAAGCCTATGTGTCTGCCTCTCTGATTCAGTCTCTAAGGTGCCACTTTTCCCTGCCTTCTGCCTGATCTCAGACTAACACAGTTAACTCCCTCTCTCTGCACCTTGTAGTAGTTGCGTGCCCACCTTTTTCCTTTGTCAATGTGCCAGTGAGCAAAAATAGCACAGTTGTCCTTTTTAACCTAATCTACTGAAGTTTCTAAACCCAGAATCTCAAGTTCTTCTCCCTTCATCTTGTTGTACATTTGGGTAACTCCATTAACTTCAGCTGAGTTCTTCCTATAGCCACCAGCGTCCAGATCACAGCCTATTTGTGAGTGTAAGAATGTAATCACGATTCTGAACTCTCATACGCTGGTGCAAAACAGCTGTAACTCTAATGAAAACAACGGAGTTATGCTGATATAGAAATAGCAAGCAGGCCCACAGTGAAGGGTAAATACAAAATCTTAGGGACTACTATTTTTTTGATTGCAGGGGAAATACATATTCAGTGTGTTGCTACGGCTGCTCCTTTGGTTTAGGCTAGGTACAGGCATTCAAAATGCCCAAGGCGGAATCAGTCTCACTTATGTGGTTTTCTGGTGCCTAGGTGGCCCCCGCCTGGCTCAGTCTGGTAAACCTCCCTTAATCACTCGCCTGCCATGCCTTGTTTAAATAATAAAGGAGGCTGTCCGTGGACCTTAGAGTGAGCCAATGTTAATACAAATCACCTCTGGGTCCTACTTGTCTCAACTCAGCCCTCAGGCCCAATAAGTCTTCTTGGCCTGCCCATGCCTGTGCAGGACTTCTGTAGCCTTGAGAACTAGTTGTGCGATTCTGTTCCACCCCTACACCATGCCCCGAGCCTCACAGATGTTATCGTTCCAGGATGACATGTGATGTGCTTTCTACTTATCTCCTTTCCAGGCTTCTCACTATTTTCAGCCCTGCTCTTGGAGCTCTGGTCATCTGCACAGCCCACCTCTGGGCTTTGGGACCCTCGGGTCACACATGCAGCTGCTTCCTGGGCTCTCAGGTTCTCTGTCTTATGGTCCCCTCTCAGGGCCCTCAGGGCCCCGGGTCCCACACAAAGTCCCTCTCTGAGTTCTCACACTCTGCTCCCACACTAAAACCTCTCTGTCTGGGCTTGGGGACGCTCTTGTCTGACTTCTACCCCTTCTCTGGATGATTGGACTCTCTGGTCTGACTTGCAGCCCCTCTTGGACTTGTGGACCCTCTGGTCTAACCTTTCTCTGAGCTCATGGACCCACTGGTCCAAGTCTTAGCCCTTCACTGTTCCTGTGAGTCTCAGCTACTCCTGGATTAACGGTTCTCATCCCTAGTAGGACTCCAGGCCAAACCACAGGTGAACTTAGTAAAAATATTTCAACACTCTAGCGAATACCCCAGCTCTATGAGTTGGGTAACAAACAAACAAACAAAAAAAGCCTCCTTGCTTGTAAAAGCTAAGTGTTTCGCTGTCCAGGCAAGCTTCCCCTGCTCCCAGGAGTGCAGAGTGACTTATGCTATTCACTGCAACTTCAGGAAACTGCTGCTCTGCTGCCAGGAGCTCCTCATTGCATGGTTCCCAAGAATGAACTGCCTGGCCAGATGAGGTCTTGGGCTCCAGCCGACCCTCTACTGGTCAGGTGACTCTCCAATCAACCCCCTCTGCATGCAAGCTACCTGTCTGGCTGCTTGCATACTTAAAGGGATAGGTGTGCCCCAGTGCTTTGCCACAGCGTGCTCAACATCTGTTCTGTTATGGGTATAGACCAGTTTTGTGTGCCCGACGTCTGCCCCCCTCTCTGGGCTCTCTGACCCCTAGTCTCCTATGCAACCCATCTCAGGTCTGGGATCCTCAGGTCACACACACAGCTGTTTCCTGGGCTCTAGGGCTGTCTGCTATGAACACAGCTTCTGTTCTATTATGGGTATAGACTGCTTTCTGATCACTTATACCAGTAAATGTGTCATGTCTGTACCTGGCCTTAATGATGTTTTATTGTTGGGGGAACTATATTCTTCACCTCCGTAACAAACAAAAGCTAAGCGTGTTCTAACAAAATTGCTGGCTTTGAAAGCCATTAATGCCATTTAGACCACATGAAAAGGAGCCTGCTGCAGTTCAGACATTGTTCACATCTTTATTTTGAAAGTTTCTGCCGTCACTGTGTTTTCATGACTTCTTGTGGTAAAATCTGCACTTCGCAGTCATTACAGGTGTTCTCAGAACCTGAATGTTTTTGAGTCACGGAGCACAAAGTCTGCTAAAGAGAGAATGATCACAGCTGGAGACCACTTTCCCGAGAACTAAGTGAAAATTTAAATTGCTCCAATTCTTCCTAATGCTATTCTGGTTAGGGGACTTATTTATGCTTTTGTATTTTATTTCTAGGTTTAAATTCTCTCTTTTAAAGAAACTTTTAAGGCTGTTTTGTTTTTAGTTTTGGTTTGAGCTATTTTTTACCTAGGAGCCTGAACAAATGTCCACGTTGGTGTAGCTGGTATATCCCACTCGGGTTTGCCCTTCCATCTTGTGGTCTCCAGTGTATTTATTAGTTAAAGTGCTCTCTGCTATCTAAGTAGATTAATTGTTTCCTCTTCCCTGCGGCTGGGTTATGAGCTCAGTCGTGGTTTTCCCCACCTGTCCTGTGCTCTCCTCTCTATGCTGGTTCTCATATACCTTGATGGGAAAGAGACTGCAGAGCCAGCTTTACTCTGGGACCAGAGCAGTGTAGGGACAGATGTATGACTATCTGCCCAAAAAATGCCTGCCTGCATCTCACTTCAGCTGCAGCCATCACTTCTGTGCAAACTGTGGCATCTGCAGCCTTTCCCCTGCGATGTTCAAATGAACGTAATGGATGTACAGATGCCCCTGCGTAATCTGAATCCGAACTCTCCGGCCAAAAAGAAAAGATGTGCTTTCTTGTGCTGTTTGCATTTCTCCTTGCTGAGCTACTGTGCCCCTTTTGTGAGCTCAGGAATGGCTCAGGACTCTGCAGCCAGCCTTTTATGCCAAGGACAATCAACACATTCACAAGGTACGATCAGTTGGTCTCTAAGAGGCATTGCTGTCTGTGTGCCAGGCCCAGATTGAAAAACCTTCTTCTGCAGGGAAGCTCTCCTGGGTGTGCGATGAGGAGAGCTGATAGAGGGTGTCTGTTAGGAGAGCGTTTCCACATCCCCCCCTTACCTAAAACCTGTTCCCCTCCACATTATTGAGTGTAACATCTCCCCGCCTCACCTTTTCCTTTCTCTCCAGACTTTCCTCCTTTGTCTTCCCTTTCACAGAATATTCTAAAGGCTTGGATTAATTACAGGTGGCATAGCATGAGCTTTGCTTTGTCTTCTTCTATCAGCAACAGCACCACTGGAATAGAAAAACTGTTCCCTTCACTGTACTAATATTTGTTATAGTATTCAGCGTCCTTATTGTACAGGACGTCTTCCAGATGTGCAAACCGGGGAGATTAAATTCCGATGGTAAACACCTCACAAATTACACTCCAGATATAGGATGAAACACTATAAAAACAATGGGATTCGTTTACAGGTCCTCCAAGAAGGAAAACCTGCACACAGAAGGGGAAATATTGAGTACAGATAGCTGAAATGAGTTACCAAGTGCTCATACGCACAGCAGCTTGCAAACATCAGTTGTTTCCTGCACAAAGAAATCAGACCTTGTGCGTTCAAATGTATCCCTGCAAATCATTAAATCCCCCCTCCTCACCCCCCTGAAAGTCAACTGAGAAGCACCTTTATAAATCCTGAGCAGTTCCTTTGAGCTCAATGGAGTTGCAGCAGGATACAAGTGGTGTAAAACAGCTCAGAAGCCAGTTTGTTATTTTTACAACTATCTGTGCAATGAAGGGTCTTTTTTAAGAGACTCAGACACATGGGATCTCTTATTGCTGGTTCACATCTGGTATTCCAAGTGGAAACACTGGGAAAACTATGCAAAGCAGTGAACCTCCTACAAAGGGGGCGCATCTATACGAGACGTTTATTGCGCATCTATATGAGACTTTTACTGCGGAGCTGCCTAATTGCCTCAGTAGCCTACATGCATGGTCCTGTTAGGTCTCAGTAAATGAATAAACACTGCCATAGGTTAGTACTTGTAAATACAAGTCTGATCCTGCAACGGCACTATTTATTGAGCAGCAATGCACGTGTAGATGGTGACACAGCTGGCTGGGGTGTGACTGTGCTTCAGTGTGTCAGTGTGGGGGATGCCTACCAGCTAGCTCCACGCTGGAGCCCCCTCGTGCCCCAGCCAGCCCCTCTGCACCACGTTAGACTGGGTTGGAGCCACCCCAGGCTGGCAGACTGACGCCCTCAGACCTCCATCCAGCTGGCGCTGCTTCAACATGGTTCAACGTGCTGCGGTCCCAGATGCATGTGTGAACGCGGTGCCTGGGAGCAATAAACTGCAGCATTATATGTGCTGGAGTTTATGGCTTCACATTAATTATGCATGTAGATGCACCCAGGGAGGTAAAATGCAGCGGCATGCTCTGCAACAAAACCTCACTCCCAAACAACACAGTGATTCATATGTAGGGTGACCATACATCCTATTTGCTCTAGGACAGATTC
>JAGPOW010000304.1:3441111-3468457 GCA_030014935.1 Caiman crocodilus
GGGGGTTGGACTAGATGTGACCTCCTGAGCCCCCTTCCCTCCATAACTTTCTGTGATTCTGTAATATGATTTTGACAAACTTACAGCCAGGAGGGATGGATGTGAGTCTGCCATTAAGCTTAGAGGCAACTTAAAGAAGCCTTTATTCTCCAGTCTCTTCTTCTAGAGCCGAAGCATTACCCTTTCTAGCATTGCCTCATGCAGGTTTTTGCCCGAGGCTAATAATGACAGAACAAACCTGAGAAAAACCTGCTTCTGGTGATTTTTTTTGTCTCTCTGAGAATGCCAGTGTCTCTATCTATATCTCTGTCCTTCCATATTTTCATGTTGCCCATCACTGACACATCTTGAAGGATGGCATGCTTTTTTGCTCCGACATCCTGAAAGGTCTTTTTAGCTTCGTCTCTGCACAGTCGTAAAGCCTGATTCATGGGGAATATAATGGTGAAATTCCAGGATGGGCTTTACACTTGACAGGCCATATCCCAGGCTTTGATAGGAGTTTTATCTTTATTTTTCATGCCTGTAAATTTTGTGAGCTACAAAGTCCATAAGAACCTGGATTCCCTTCCATTATAACTCCTGGTACCCTGGGCATATTTTATACCTTTCTGGCCATAGTTTTTCATGCTGAGTCAATCCGCATTAAAAGGACCCTCACTCACAGAAGCATGCCCTTCCATACAGGAATAAACAACACCAGGTTGTCTTCTTGCCTGAATAAGGGATGCAAAAATACTCTGATGCTTTATCTGGAACCATTTTTCTATCATGGATTGATGCAAGCTAAAGGTTCACTGCTGCAAACTGGAGACTACTGTTGTTCACCATTAACTTCGACCAGAGATGTAGGCATTCAGGCACATCACAAGACAAGGGCCTAGTGAGCTCTGTCAAGTAAAAATTAGCTTGGGGGAGAATTATTCAAATAACATGAAAACTATTTCAAGCACAAATGTTACCCTGGAAATGAGAAGTATGGGAGACTTCATGAAATTTGCTGGAGATCTTTCTTTAGCTGTTGATCCTACACAGGGGTATTGGTGTGATGGGTGTCAGTACACAAAACCTGTAGATCGGTGGTTCTCAACAGGGTGCCAGAACACCCTTGGGTGCTATGAGATCCTTTGAAGGGCACCACAATGTGTGAAGAGATAAGCAGAGAAACTCAGGCTCAGGGTCATCCCTACCTGGCCATTTTCCCACTCCTTTGCCCCCTCTTCCTGGCCCCTCTTCAAGGAGGTAAGCACTGTAAAAAATGTTATGGGAGTGAGGGTGCCTTGAGTTTAAGGAGGAGTGCCTTGAATCTAAAAAGATTAAGAACCACTTGTTCCTAAGAAAGCATCTTGAACATCCAGTTTCTCTTGTTACTCATTAAGACAAAATCTTAATTTAATTAAAAAAAAGAGTGGGTGAGAAAGGAGGAAGTGGTCTGACCAGTAATCTTTCATTTAAATGTAAGATTGTGCATGGAATACATGTCCACAAGATGTTCATTATATGTCTAGATATTAAATGTATGAAATAGGGGAAAAAATAGATGCCATTAAGTATCTGTAAGGTGCGAAAATTCACGACTGCCTCATTTGGGTTCCTTATGAATCAGTTTGTTCGAACAATTGACACAATCTCTATGGCAATCTTTATAAATAGAACCATGCATTCATGCTTTTAAAAGAAACACTCATTGCAAATCAATGAGATTGACCTTTTTTTCAATTTTAATTAAGCCATTAAGGATCTTCTTTCATGGCGGCATATCAAGACCTCCTATTGCTCGATTCAGTTGCAAAGATGTAGGCTAAAATGCCCACTTTGCCTACTGGAGAACTAATTAAGAATTTTATCCACTGTCGTCTCACTAGATTGGTGTCAGAAAGGTCCATGGCGCACCATTCCAGAAGGTTTATTTAACTTATGCTTTGGAATACAGTTTAAAGTATTCAGCTTTGGGCCAAAGTTTATAAACTGAGTTAAGCTATTTGACTGTACTCCAAAGGGACTGAGTGAAATCAAATGCTCTTCCACAGGGTGTAGGGGAGCAGTCTGGGGTGGACACATCCTTCTATGCCATTTGCCCTTGGTACAATGAGTGAGTCTGCTTCCAGGTAAAAGCTAAAGTCATCATTATTTAAAGTCTGTGTATTGAGGCATTGCCTAGGGTCTTCACCATATTGGGTTTCTACTATACTTCCACTGTGCAAGGTGTACAAAAACATGGTAAATGGCAGCTCCTGTTACCTAGCTGGGGTCATTTGAGCTTAAACTTAGTAGGAGCCATAAGATCCCTGTATTCATTCCTGCCCAGGGCAGGGGATCAGACTAGATGATCTGCTCAGGTCCCCTCTGGCTATGAAACTGAATAGATTCAAATCCCAGTGATGTCAAAAGAGGCATTCTCATTTGTTCCTTTTGGATCAGGTCTTCCCCTGCAAGATGTAAAAGGAGAAAAATTAAAAAAAATGGTTGAATGGGGAATAGGATATTACTGCTGAGATCATAACATGAACACTACTAAATATATCCTACTAAAGTAATCCCGAGCCAATCAAAGAAACAGAAAATGAGGGTTGGGAGGCACATGAGGAGGTCACATCTAGTCCAGTTCCCTTGGAGCAGGACCAGCCCCAGCTACATCATCCCAGCCAAAGCTTTGTCAAGCCAGAACTTAAAAACCTTGAAGGATGGAGATCCTACCATCTCTCTGGCAACCCATCCCAGTGGTTCACCGTGCTCCGAGTGAACATGTTTTTTTCTAATATCCAAACTCTACTTCCCTTGCTGCAACTTGAGCCCATTGCTCCTTGTCCTGTCACCTGCCCCCACCGAGCACAGTGAAATCCCTGTAGGTTGCGTGTTGAAGAGTCTGGGTGATTTTTAGGCGACGCAGTGAATCAGATTAGCAACACCACGAGAATTTTATTCTTCATAACCAAGGCCTGCTTTTGTTATTTATGCACTTGAAGAGTGAGAGTCACTATCTGGATGTCAGCAGTGTAAGAATGATGCTGTAGCCAAGATGGTCCAGAAATTATGCGGGAGGAGATTAGAGGAGACTAGATGGTCACCTTGCTGGGGTCACCTGACCCCGGTTGTCTTTCCTGCTTGGTGCAGGGGGCTGGACCTGATGATCTTCTGAGGTCCCTGCCAGCCCCTGACATCCATGAATCTAGGAAAGCCTAAGGATTTCTTAGGGCGATACCTTTGATTAGCCCAGTTATGTTGTTGGGATCAAGCTAGACAGGCTTTTGAATGCAAGGCATTCTTCGTCAGGTATATGGTTTTAGGCATTCAAATGCCTCCTCAGGTATCAAAGACCAACATCTGGGCACTGTCCCACTGACTTGTTTCTTTCAATGAATCGCTGTCTTCATGCTTATCTATACCAGATCAGTGGTGGCGCTGGGGCGGGACAGGACTGAGCACACTTCCTATTAAGTCCACTGGTACGTGCCAGAACAGGACGTTCACTTTAAGGCTGCAGAGACTCATTCCCAGGGCCCACTCTTGAGGTCTGCATCTCTGGCCAGTCTGACATGAAGTGCTGGAGGCAATCCAGGAGCGGCTATCTGGGCAGATTTCTGACTCTGGAGCATGTTTGTAGACATGGGTGGGTTGGACATCGTACAAGACCAGCGCTCTAAAACAGTCTCCATTTAGATTTCCTTGTACATATTATGTCTTTGTTTGTTTTTTTAGTTTTTACTTGGGTCTGGAAACAGTAAAAACTGAAGCATCCTTCGTGTGTGTGTGTGTGTGTGCGCGCGTGCCTGAGCACAAACAATCCCAGTTTAAAATAAAACTCATGTTTAAGCCTTTTGTTGGGTTGAGGCCTTCCATGTAAACTCTTTGGGGAATGGGTTGAATGTTTTCTTACTGTGTGGCATGGAGCACACTGTTGGCACGTCGCAAATGACAAATACGTCATCCAAATATGGGTACTTATTTAGGAATGTGACATCTTGACCTTAAGCCAGCTAGAGCAAGAACAAGGAGATAATCTATCAAGGAATATTGATGACTAATATTAATGGGGTATAGGATACTTTGTAAGAAACTAATATTGAACTAAATGGAGTTAAGATAAAGTTAAATTGATACAGTTAAAATGCCGCATCTTGTTTTTATAGCTGAGGCAATGTCAGTAGCTGAGGTCATCCTTAAGCTGTTTCATTGCAATACATAAGTAACTCAGCCAAACATCAGCCTGCCTTTCCAATTATTTTGCATATCACAGTTATGGTATTTGAAACGAGTCAGTGGAGTTAAGGGAACAGACTGCATGGTAGCACATATTGTGGGTGAATTCTTTCATCTTCTGTACTCAGACAGAAGGAGACTAGGGAGCGCTTTATTTCCTCTGATTGTACGGGAGTGCCTTGTGATTTCTGCATTGCTTTAGTATGTGTGTACTGGTCCATCTTGTCTTAAATTGCACATAGAAATCTAAAGTGCAATAATGGCATCTTGTTATTTAGTATGTTGTGCAGCAAATTATACACACAGTAATAGGAAACATTCATGTAAATCTGTCTGCCTCTTCTATGGTCTATTTTCCACCTAAGTATGATAGCTTCAATTTAGGCCGGCAGGGAAACTAGTTATTGACATGGCAGGTGGCTCTTTTATATTTATGTCTGTTTTGAACAGCCAAAATAGGGGTTTTTGGGTGGAAAAAAAGATGAAAACTTCAAGGTAATACATTCAATTTGAAAAAGCCATTGAAATAGTTCAATTTTTGGATTTAGCAACTTGGTAGTGCCTTTAGAAATAGGAACCATTGGGTACATCCACATGCTCATTAATGTGCGGTAGTTACTGGGCATTTAGTTTAGTACTTGCTTAATGAAGTACTAACTAAATGCACAGTAACCATCACTACTATGTAGTAGCACCGGAGCACAGTTTTTTGTGCCGCTCACTGTTCAGTAGTGTATTAGCACAGTTTTTAACTGACACACTCCTGTGCAGTGTTTTTAGGATACTGTGCAGTAAGCATCTCATGTATCCAAGGACTTTCTGTCTTCCAAGAAGATTTTACCTACATCCTGGTATAGTACAATTCCCAAATACCATACTTAATGAGTGACCTTAAGAAGCTTGTAGCATGCCTCGCCTCAAAGCTGCTGTGTCAAGAACCCAGGATGCTATGTATATCCATGCATGCAGAGTCTCACTGAAGCCAATGAAAGTCAACAGGGGTCCTGGCTACAGGGTACAAAAGCAAAATCGTGGCCTTGGCTGGGAATTCGGTCTGGTGAAGTTGTCCTTCATCCCTCCGCTATTGAGTTGCAGCATCTTTGCACCTTCAGAGATTATGGTGGATGACCTGGGAGATGGAAAGAGGTTGAAATGCATTAGCCCACAAATGGGAAGGGTAGGGAGAAGGTCCCAGGGAGAATTTCAGGAAACCATATGCTTACTATAACTACTACTATCAGGAAACCAAGTCAGCTCTGGAAGATCGGGTCAAGTAAGAAACTTATTTCTTCCTGTTGAGAAGGTTTCTGTCTATGACTTTATCCACACTAAGCTGCCAGAAATTAGCCTACTTCCAAAGACAAGAGAGAGGTCATATATTGCTTTCTCTTCCCTTTAAAGGCCATACTGCATAAAGAAGCAGTAGAAAGTGAAGGGGGAAAGTACCTCTATTTCGCCATGGAGAAAGAGATTGATTGCGACTACTTGGAGGGTACTTTCTTTAGCTCTTCCGTACTTCATTCCCAGGCCAGTTGGAACTGAAATCTTGCTTAATTAGAAATAAGTGCAGAAATGTGTGGGGAACAGACAGAACTTGCAGCCATGTGTCTGCCGTTGTTTCAGGAGGTCTGGCTGTAAACTGGGGATTGCAGCCGTCTGATTTATATAGCAAATATTATCTTTGCAACCAATTTCTAAATGAAAGTTTATATTCTGCATCCCTGAGCACAGTGCGAGTGCCTAGACAGACTTGATGCCCATAAAATCGCTGGATTTAGTTTGCCCCGAGTAGAAACAGAGGTGCCCTTTCCGTGCTTCTTCCTAAATTAGATATTACTCCAGAGAAAACAACAGACTAATGTAGCATATCAATAATACTCTCTTTGAACTCTCATCCGTACAGATCACTTAAGGGAGAAGAGAGGGTATTGCTTTATTAGGAATAAAAATCTCAGGCTTGCAATGTCATTTCTCAAGAAAGCATGCTTTTGCCTTTTGGAAATAGCTGTTTAATGCCATTACGATGGAGGATTGGAAGTTAGAACTACCTGGGAAGCTAAAGCCAAGGGACAGATTTGGCATTCAGGACTCAGGTCTGTTGAGGATTGGAGGTGACAGCGTCATTTATATTCCTGTTCCATGAAAAACAAATAAGGCCGTAGACTTGCATTGCAAACATACGGGTCGGGGGGAATGAAACCCTCTCTTTGTTATTCATATAAGCTTCCTCTGCTTATTTATGTCTCCTGTCTTTCTGTCGAGCAACCTAATGCACGTGCTAATACAGACCTTTGTTGAATCTCGAAGCAGCATAAAAAGGGACGTTCCCAACAAAAAGCTTATCAGTCGTTATTAAAGTTTGCCAATAAGGGAGACAACGTGATTATCATAAGTATCTCTAGTTATCATACGCCTACCTGCTGGCAGCCTCCCAGAAGTCCGGCTGAGCTCTGAGCCATTTGTCGGGTTGATTCAAATGTGGCGGGTCTGGTTTTTCCCTGCTTTGCAACCTGCAGATATATCTTCATCAGGACAAAGCTAGTGTAAAATGTTGCTTTTATAATGCGGTGGTATTTTAATATTTGGTTTGTGCCAGACAAAGCTGCTGTTCACAGTGCAAGTGAAGAGGGAACTGGACCTGATAGATATGTAGATATATATATATATGTATCTATGTATGTATGTATATTATCCTAACCCAAATTTATGACAGGTTTCTGAAATGGAGTGGAAAATAGACTGGACATGTCAAACCTTGACAGGATGTGTTCTGCTGAATTTTTTTATCTTTATTTTGGTTACCTCAATATAGACAACAAATGAGGCTATAGTTATGCCTTCCCGTTGCACAGGTCAAGTTGAAAATATCCGATGAAACTGAAATGTGGGCCACATGTCTCATAGTAAATGGCTAACTGCCCCAAAATGAAAACAGCTTGTTATTTCAACCAATACCCCATGGTTTTTGAATGTGGATGCTTTCTGTTTTCATCCGCTTTTTCCCTTGACTAAGCTTAGGAAACATACTGTAGGGCCCTGAAGTATGATTATGTGCATTTCTGAATCACGAGCAGTTCCTAGAGGATATCTATGACCTACCAGTTTGTAGTCACCGTGAAGATGGCAAAATGCAATTCTAGGAAGCATTAGCCACAGTGTTTCCAGCAGACATGCAAGTGTTGATACCTTTGTACACGGCACGGTTACGGCATCACGTGGAATATCAGTTATGTATCCGGTTACCCGTGCCCAAGGAAAAGTATTGTAGCAGGTAGAGGGAAGTTCTGCTACGGGAACAGAGAGCCTACATAATGAGTGCGGAACCCAGTTTTCTCTGATTAAAAATAAAATAAAATAAAAAATCCCCAATTTTCAGATTTAAAAAAGTAACCCCAATCCCAAATTTTTCCATGATTAAAATGAAACACCACTATATCACACCACAACTTTTCATTAAAATGAAATCACACCATTATGTAGTGAAAAATCATGGGAAAATGTGGATTTGGGGTTACTTTTTCAATCTGAAAATTGGAGGGTTTTTTTTGTTTGTTTGTTTTTTTAATCAGAGAAAACCAGGGAATGAGGGAAATGAAAAGAGCTTTCCTTGTTTGACGTGCCTTGCAAAAAGAAGACTGAATCAAGACATAATTCCTCTGTAAATACATCATGGGGTTAAATATCAGCAAGGGAAAAGAACTATTTGATCTAAAGGACAATGTGGATACAGGGACAAATGAGTCTAAACAGCTTTGCATAAATTTAGATTAGAAATGTAGAGGTTTCTAACTATCAGAGCACCAAATTTCCAAAACAGCCTTCCAGTAAGAGTAGTGTGGGAGAAATAATTTCTAGTTTTCTGGGGGAGATTGATGGGTTCGTGGCGTGTGTGTGGTGGTGATAGCAGAAGACTTGACTTGAAGGGCAGGAGGTGCCTCGATCTTGTCTTCTGCGTTTCTGTTGCCACAGTATCTGGTCACCATCACATGCATTTTTATAATACATGCAATGCCTCCTGGTGGGAATGCTCTTCTCTCCTGGACATCTTCCCACTGGATGTGTCAGCTATCAAGTAAAATTGGCAGGAGTGGATGAATAGAAATAAAACATAGGTATTCATTATTGATTACAGGTAGGCTATCCACATTGTTATTGTTGTTGTTGTCATTAGGAATAAGAAAGACTCAGAGAAGCTATTGTACCTAGGGTACACCTTCCTTGCTTCCATAACAGTTAGACACTAGTCATGCCCCTGTTTCTAATGGACTATGCAAGCTTCCCTTTCATTAGGGCAAAACACATGTCTAGGGTCTAAGTTGTAGCTGTGTTGGTCTGAGAACATAGGTGGACAAGGTTTTTTGGGTAAATGCTATATCTTTTATTAGATCAACTCAAATTTGAGTTGGTCTAATAAACTGATTTAAGCTGGTCTAATAAGAGATACCAAATTTACCCAAAGAACCTTGTCTGTCTAGGGTCTGATTCACCATTGCATTGCTCCAGTTTTACACTGCTATATTTCCCTGTAAATCAGCCGTGTTACTCTGATGTCAAACTAAAAATGATGCAGTGGCGAGAGAGCACTGCACTGTTTTTAAAACCTGTAATAATCCTTGGGCAAAAAAAGGGGGGGTTATATTGCAAGAAAAAAAATGAATTCAAACTAATTTTGCAGAATCCCTGATTGTAAAATATTGACTGAAGTCTGCACAGCGTCGAACTCACTAAGGTTCACCTGTATCTCCTAGTTACCCACTGCCATTGTACCTCTTAGAGTCTATTAGGCTCCAGATAGTACCTTCTGGTAGATTAGCTTTAATCTCAGCTGTATGGTAGATTTACTTATGCTTGTACTTTTCATAGTCTGCCCTAGCTCTGACTGCTTCCATACTTGAATTAGTTCCAAAATTTCTCTCACTGCTCTTTCCCTGAGAGGAGGCTATTAACGTGAGGAGAAGAGGGGCTGAGAAGAGTTAGAAACATTGGGATATTGTGGCCTTTGTGCCATGCGGTATCCTGAAGAACCTAATTCAGTGCCACGAGATCCAGCTGTTTTACAAAACATCTTTGAACCTCATAGGAGATTATGTGCATGGAAAGGTGACAGATTAGATAGGGCAGACTATGCAGTGTTGATCCACAGAGGTGCTCTGAAGAAGGAGGAACATTTGGGGAATCTGTCCCCCCAAAATCAAGTACGTGAAAGAGTAAGTTTAAATTCATTTTAATACTGAGGTTCATTTTGACACGCAAATGGTCAGTGAATGATAACACAACATAGGTAAAGAATTTCAAATCAAATAATACAATATTTGCTGTATGCGGGAGTTTTAATATTTAAACCATAAGAATTGCCAATTACTGGGTCAGATCATAGGTCCGTCTTGTGGGTCACACGGTGCCAGAGGAGGGATGCTGAAAGGGACAATGAACTTGGTATGACCAGGGATTTTACTTCTTAGAATCATATAATCATAGAAAACGAGGATGGAAGGGAGCTCAGGAGGTCCCATGTAGTCCAGCCCTCTGCTCAATGCAGAACCAGCCCCCGATACATCTTCCCATCCACGCTTTATCAAGCCGGGTCTTACAAATCTTCACTTGCTGCACTGAGGGTCCGGGAAGGTCTGATTCAGAGGCAGTGCCCCTCACTCAGAAGAGCCAGATCGCAAAGCCAGAGACTTACCCCTGGTGAAGCCATGCTAGAAATGGTTGCAGGGGGGTCTTCTGAGGAGAGTACAGCTGCTTCTTGGGGAGTCCCAAGGCAGAGCTTCCCCTTGAAAACAGCATCAATCCTGGGACACCTAGGATTAAAACTGAAGTGTCAAAGAAGCACTTTGTCTTGACTGATCGTAGGTGAGCTGTTCAGTGAGACCCATGGTTCAAGGCTGAAGAGGAAAGATTCTGAGGTGAACCCAAATTTGGCTCAACTTCAAAAGCTTCCTAAATAAGGCTAGAAAATGCAAAAATGTGCCTAATAGGTTATGTCCTGATTAATATTACTAAGCCTATTCTTGTCCCCTATATAAGGTATGCTGTGTCTTGAACCAGGCCTCGCTGGTGCGAAGCTGCTAAAAGATCTCTAGCCAAACTGTAGCTACCTTCTCCTAACCCGGCTTGCTTGCATCTTCTCAAATGTTCTTGCTTCTAGCATACCTCCTCACTTCCTTTGTCCCTTCTTCTTGTACCCCAGCTCTGGTCAAGCAGGTTGAAGCAAATGCTATACTACTTCACTATGAGGCAGCTTAGGGCCTATTCCAGTCTATAATAGGCACGCCTAAACATGTACTTTAATGCATATTCATCTATTTTAAGGCACATTCAATCATCACAAAAAAAAACCCCATGCTCTTTCACTAATGTGCATTAAAATAGGCTAATGTGCATTCTTCTAGTACTTCACAATGGAGGGTGCCTGTGCAAGAGCGCGGAGGCTGCTGTAATGTGCGGCAGAGCAGAATCGATTAATTGAGTCTGCCAGAGTGTGGCCATTATTGCACTCTATAAGCTTCCTGTGTCTTATGTACAGCATTCACACACTGAAAAATGGTTCCAGGGGTGCTTGAGCTAAAGCTTGAACTCGTTTGATGAGCTTTAGTTCAAGCGCCCCGCCACCATGTTTCAGCATGAACAAGCTGATAGACAAGACACGACAGTGCTTTAATTAGGGCGGCTCTGAGAGCCGCCCTAATTAAAGCACTTTAGTGCTGCTCGCCTCGTCCCTGGGACACCTGTAAAAGTGCCCAGAGGTACTAGATTTAATGTGCATTACCTAAAGCGCATTAATGAAGGTGTAGACTTGCTTAGTAGCTAACTGGGATTTTTATGTCATCCCTACATGTACATACAACCCCATCACTGCTTCTTTGACATGAAATTTCCATTGATACTGCTATTTGCCTTGCATGTAGTAACGCCAGTGATTATATACCCCTCACAGTTTAAGTATTGATTAGTGAGATAGGAAGCATCCTTAATATTTTCCTGAAAAAACACATAGTGCTCCTCCCCTTTGCTGTCCTTTTGCTATCAGCAATTCTTTGGTTTCTTCGCCATTTCAGGAGTCATTTTTTTATCTCAAATCCCCCTGTAGATTGTGGGACCACACCACGGAGGCCTCTTGAGAGGTGGTCTTATTTTACATAGTGCCCTGCTTCAAAGATAAAATATATCTGGCCGTCTCATGGAGATGAAAGGAACAGAAAGGTCAGCATCTACATTCACATTCCCACTATTGCCTGTGGAGATTCTGCTCACACACACACACACACGAAAAGGCTGCGGTCTATAATTTATTGCATTCAGAAAATGCTGAGAATGCTTTGCTGAGGACAAGGCACAGAACATGTAAGTTTAAAGATAAAAATCCCCCCACAAATTGCTGGCCTAGCAATTTAGTGAGGAAAGGACAGCAGGAAGGTTCGCCGTGTCAGATCCAATCAGAGGCACCCCACGTGCTCCTTGCAAAGATCGGCACGATGCTCGGCAGCTTTCAGGAGGGTCAGATGTCTTTTATATTCTGAGTAGAAGGAGCTGCTGAGTCAGAGCATAAAACCACTTTGCCTGAGTCATTTGGAAAAGGCGGTGGACCCAGGGACTGAAGGGGGAAAGGAAATCATGTAACAGCCCTGGGTCTAAGGTTCTGGGTGGGACGGCACAACTCATCTTGTTGTCCTCACGAAGACGAAAAGGAAGAGCTCTAATTGAAGTCACTGGGAATTGCAAGTACTCAACACCTCCGAAAGCAAGGCCTTTATGTAGTTCATGGCTAGGACAGCCAACACCTCATTCTTTTGCTCCCTTATCCTTTTATAAGCTGAGAGCTAACCTCCCAGCTATGTCCAGTGTTGGCTTTGTGGTGGGAACAAACCGCAAACTGAGTGGCATCCCTTTTTTTCTGAAGACCACTGGAGAGGAAGTTCCTCCATTTTTTCTCTGTTGAACAAAACCTTTAGGGTCTGCACAGATCTCAAGCAAATGGGATGGTACAGACAGCCCCACACTTCAAGGGAGATGGAGTCCACTCCTGTGGCTTCTTGGTGCTGTGTCTGCCAAGAGATGGCTAGCAGGTAGATCCCCACCAGCCCCGTAACCTCGCTCCTGCCTTACCCCAAGGAGCATAAATCCTCCATGCACCGGGGTTGTTCAGTGGATAGCTAATGTCCTGCTACTCCTTGTGCAGTGAGCTCTCCTCAGGAGGTGGGACGGCAGGGAGGAGATGACTCATGGACAGGTGAAGACATTTCCAGCCAGTGAAAGTATGGAAGCAAAGGCAAACACAGGACCTCCCAGAAGGGAAATACCAAGAGGCCGTTGCCGTTGTGTCTCCAATCTTTCTATATGATCACCTCCTGCTATTTTGCACAGGCCACTGCTGGGTTTCAGATATGATTACCTGCAGTTTCCACTGACTTCAATTAGAGCTCTTCCTTTTTGTCCTCTTGAGGTCCATGAGAGGAACCATGCAAGTACTCAACACCCCTGAAACCCAGGCCACTGCTTCTGGTGTTGGTATTGCCAAATCTTGGGGGCGGTGCATTCTGGTTCTACAAGATGATGATCCATGGTTTGCTTCTCTTGATAAATGCATGGTTTGGTTGCAGATAGGCCGCATGATTTTGTGACCAAGTTGCATCTGCTGAGACGCATTCGCAATCAAACACCAAGCACATTTTTACAGCCACGTTTGTTGAGAGGTGAATGAATAGCCAGAGCATAGCAATCTTTCAGTCATGCTCCTTCCTCCTTGTCTTGCTCCTGTATAGCCCCTATTGCTGGGGCTGTGAGATTTACGAGCACAGAGGGCTTATGCCGAGGATATTCCCCGATGGGTGTCTTCACCTGCTTTCCACCTTCTTTTTGGCAGCTGAAGCAGTAGATAGGCCTATATCAAAAGACAGGCAACATGTTCCTGCCTGTGCTTGGAGTGTGCTTTGGGAGCTCTTGCCTGGCAGAAAAGAGGAGAAAGAGGAATAGCGCTAGCAATTCTCAGCAACCCATTGGCAATATTTCACTGCAAGTGCAGAGGTGGCAGGAATTGAGTTACATGCTGCAGCCTGTGTGTTTTTGCTTCGGTGAGGTAAATGGGTTAGGTGAGTTTTAAGGAAAGAATATGAGAAATAATCTCTGTGTCTGCGTGTGTGTGCATGTGTGTGTGCACTATTTCAGCTAAAGTCACCAGCGAGATAGAAAAGTTGTGTTTGGGCAGCCAACAGAGCCTGAGGGGTAGAATAGGTTGGATGGTCTCCCACAGAGGCTCTCTGTCTCCCTACTGGTCATGCCCTTCAGCTGGTTGCAGTGCTCCAGCAGGACTACCTCCCAGCTGGAAGCAGTGTAGTTGTGTCCTCCAGGACACATAGGTTAATTAGATGGCATGGGCTGATGGGTGCTGTCACTCAGTAGTGCTCCTTATCCTTAGCTCAGTAGCTCCCAACCTTTGTTTTCTGTGACCCTAAATCTGGGTCATGAACCTGTCACCGCCACCGACTCATTCATGCCTGGTGGTGCCAGCAGAGCCCGGGCTGGCCAGGATCATGGGGGGACAGCAGCGGCAAGAGCCACGTGGACCGTGCACCAAGAGAACCCTGTAGGTGCGATGGGCGGACCCCCTGCAACTCTGATTTGGGTCATGCCCCAAGGTTGGGAGCCACTGCCTTAGCCCATGGATACAGATGCAGCTATCCTGCTTCCAACGTAGAAGCATTTTATCTGGAGCAGCAGAGCATGCTGGAGACAGTTATGGCTGCCAATAGCAAGCTTCCAGAGCAGACCTACCCTCAGTGAAAGCTGTGCCATGGAGAAGGTCAAGTCAAGTCAATCCCAAACCCACACCACCATTGGGGCATCTTTGATGTCTGCAATCCTTGTATAACCAGTCAATTTTAATCCCATCCCGTCTTTGATGTTGGTAGTCCAACTTGTCCTTGGTCTTCCTCTTCTTCGTGTATCCACAGCACCCGGCAGGATAGTGTTGGTAAGGGTTCTGGGCCTTCTTGTTACGTTTCCAGACCACTGCATCTTTCTTCTTCTAATTTTCAATAAGGGTTTGTTTTGTCGACTTCTTTTCTGATTTGATCTTTCACACATTCATTTGTTTTATGTGCAGTGTAGGGTATGCATAGAAGTCTTCTAAAATACTGCATTTCAAAGGTCTTGATTTTCATTTCTGTTGCCCTAGTCTATGTCTCCCAGCCATAGAGATTTGTTGAAATAACAGCAGCATATAGTAGATGGAGTTTGATTTTTATTCTGATGTTACCACTAGTCCAGATTTTCTTCAGCTTTGCTAGTTGTCCAATAGCAATAGATGTTCTTGTTTTTACTCCTTTTTCTGACGTAGCATCTTCTGTGATGGTTGCTCCAAGGTATTTAAAGTGTGTTACGTTGTCTAGCTTCTCATTACCAGCGGAGAAGATAATGGTGTGAAAACACAGAACAATTATCTATGCAAGTGAACTGACCACATTGTAGGAGTACAAAAAAAAAAAAAAGAGTGGTGAAAAAAACCCCAAACCTGGAAATTAATGCAAATTAAATTAGGAGATAGGAATAAGTAATTAATATAGATGAAAGGACATATACTGCATGCGGGCAGCATGTGAGCAAAAATAATACATCAAGAAGGAATCCTGAATGATTTCAAGCCCTTTGGAAAGTGTGAAATCATTACACTTTGCATAATTGATCTTTTGATTTGCCTCGTACGGCAACAGATTATGAACGGTTGAGCTGGGATATCCTTACTTGCCATGATCTTTAAAAGATGCATATTAGGACAATAGGTTTGACTGGATCCCTGCAGAGCCAGGATGACACACCATTGCCCAAAAGGGAAAAGGGAGACATGCGCTGCAATACTGATGTTGAATGGATTGGAATTTAAATGCATCATGTCTCATCAACCATCCAAAATATTCCAAGCCAGACCAAACCAACCCAACATGACATATTTTCTGTATATTTTCCCCAGGAGAAAATCGATTGGCTTGGTTTTGTTTTGTTTTGTTTTTGGAAAATCTGTTTTGTGTCATCTCTATTTTCTGGCAAGAAATTATTTCAATGGAAAATTCCTAGCTAGCTGTCCTGAGGAATGGCACTACTTAAGCACACGCACGCTACACCACTTAAAGGTGTATGTCCATGAAAACGGGAACACTCACTTGTTATAGTCACTGTAGTCCTGATTTGCAGTGGTCACGGGAAAAACCTCCTAAGGTCTACACCGAATATAATTTTTAGGCTTCTCCTACAGAAGGGATGGCTTCTCTTAAAAATTAGCTCTGAATTAAAACCAGTTCCTGGGTTCTGGCATGAGCATAATTATTCACTGAGTACTTTGCTCACTAGAGATCAGAAGATTATCTTAATGCTGAATATTGGAAACAGGACGAGTCATCCTATATCAACAAGTAGCCTTGATCAAAGGAGAGAGACTATTTCAACACCCAGAGTCAAATTGGCTTTTTACCAAGAACCCACAGGCTGCAGTACATTTACATACATATTTGCATAAATGCACACAAATTTGGTATCAATCTATATTTTCCCGTGACACAGTTAGAATAAATAAAACATGCATGAATAAATAAAATATATAGTTTATTCCCCTTAAAGCTGTGTCATCTATTGCTTCAGCTCTCTCTTTCTCCACTTTTTCCTGTCCCTCCAACAGCCACCCTCTTCTTCCATCTTTTTTCATACTCCAACACATTACGATGTCCTCTTGTGCTATTTCCTTTGGCATCTCATCGTCCCAATTTTTCTTTCTTTCCCTTCTCAAGCCCCTTCACTTTATTCATCCCTGTCTCCTGTTTTGTATATTGTGAGCGTTTCTCTGTCCCAATAAGATGGGGCACGGAATAAAATGGCAGCCAGCTGTATTGTACAAAGCAAAGGGAAAGAAAAGCAACACGAAGTAGCTCCTTCAACCAGCCAGGGCACATGCAATGCACACACACATGCATCTGCATCATCTCCAGTGGAGGGCACCAAAAGTCGTTTGGCATCTGGGGCACATGACTGATAGGGAGAGGCCGAGGGAACTGGGCTGATTTAGTCTGCAGAAGAGAAGACCGAGGGGGATTAAATAGCAGCCTTCACCTCCCTGCAGGGGGGCTGCAAAGAGGATGGAGCTGGGCTGGTCTCAGTGGGGGCAGATGGCAGGACAAGGAGCAATGGGCTCCAGTTGGAACAAGGGAAGTTGAAGTTCGATATTAGGAAAAACTTCCTCACTAGGATGCTAGTAAAACAATAGAATGGGTTACCTAGATAAGTGGTGACATCTCCATCCTTGGAGGTGTTTAAGACCCACTAGACAAAGCCTTGGCTGGGATGATGTGGTTGGGGCTGGTCCTGCTTGGAGCAGGGGGTTGGACTAGATGTGACCTCCTGAGCTCCCTCCCAGCCTCATTGTCTATGAGTCTATGATCTTCTCTAGGTGCTAACCATGTGCTACAAACCCACATGTAGAAGCTATATTCCTCGCCCCAAGGGTTTATAAACTACAGTCTCAGTCTCTCAGCGGTGTGTCCACATACTCAACTGCAGGCATGTGAATAGCCTCGTTGACATCGAGCGCATGTATCGCTCTTTGGAGTTCCTATCTGTCCATGCCTTACAGCAAGGTAGACCTCATAAATCATAGATCATGTGGGAATAGCCCTGTACTTACGGGGCTATGAATGACATCTGGAATGTTCCTCAGTCTGAATGTGGTTTCTTACCCTTATCCAGGTTACCATCACCTGTAAACCAATGACAATGAATATCCCACTCCTCTTGGAAGATGTGCCTTAAAACTTCAAGGCTTTGTTGAGTATTGATATTCAAAAAACCTGAATCAGAGCCTAAAATGTCTGTCATTCTAAAACTCATTATTTATTTCAGTGTGCCTTCTGCTATTTCAGCCAAAAGGATTCATAGTTTCATTTTTTTCTCCAAAATTTCAAAGGCTAGAAACCTTATCTTTTTTTTTTGTTTTTCTTTTTAATAAAAGCTGAGGTGATCCCCAGAACATTGGTTCTCCAGGTCCCGCACTCAGTATTGGGAACACATGCGTAAGCACATGTGCCCAGGTGTGCAATCAGTGTGAACAACACACCCTGAAGGACCCCCGTTACTAGAACAAAGTACCTACCTGCTCCTTTCATAGGAAAGAAAGGTGAATTGCTCAGAAAAAAATTAAAACCAGAAGCCAACAGGATCTGCAAGTACAAAGAATTGTCATATACGATGGATTTGTATTTGTCTTTTTATGTGCAGTGTAATTAAGAGAATTTTATTTTTTTGAAAAATGCCGATAAGAGCATTATGTAAGCTTTTAATGATGCTCTCTCCCTCCCTCACCTTTGGCTTTTCTCAACATCTGGTTTATTGCATCTGGGATCCTGCTGGGTTTTTAATGTGTCCATCTGAATTTAGATCAGGACAGAACTTCATAACACTTAATAATGGCCAAATGTTGAAAGATACATGTGTGAATGCATGATTAAGTGAAGCAATTAAAAATAATTCCTGGACAGTAGAGCAGCTTTCAGCAGCACAGTTATTCTGTGAGCAGCATTTAATCTCGTCTCCCACTTCCTGATTTCATTTGCTTTCTTAATTATGTCTCTTCTCACTTCATCTCTGTCCTGCCTGTCAGCACGTTCCTTTTCATTTTCAAAGCCGGCTGGAGATTTGGGGCCTCTTTCCACCTGAAAGTGTGACTTCCCCAGGCTCTTAGGCCCTTTTAGGTGCTCTGCATTGGACCCCTAACAGTGGCAAGACTGGGTCCAACTTACCAGTTCTTACACTGTGCTTTACCTTACGGCATTTTTGCAGTAATCATCCATTAAAATGCCCGTGACCATAGGGATGGCAAGAAGGAAGAGTGGCCCAGTTACGGCTGTCCTTGGCCTGGGAAACATGAACCCTTCCTGTTCCCGGGGCTGTAGCTACAGATCTGATGGAGGGGGAAGGATGCAGAAGTGCAGATCCGTGGCAGAAAAGTCACGGTGGCATCTTTGCACCTCTCTGATACCTGAGCTCTTCTCAGTGAGGCTCCTAGGTTAAAGGGAAGATGCTAACAGTGTAAACCTTGCATGTTGGTGCACGTGCATGAGCCTCCTTGCTAACTCATAGAGGGTACGAACTTACAGCCTCTGCTCTTTAGCTCAAGCAGTATCAATTCGTACTTTCTGTTCTGGAGGCTCGTGGTTCTGTAGCTTATAGCTAGGCCATGCAGGACTAATTTAATTAATTAGTCTATAGCATGCATTTCTACCTACCTTCATCACTATACAGGCATTCATAGGTTGGCCTTTGCCTTCACTCTAATATTCAGAAAGCTTCTGACAAAGCTTGAGAGGCTCATATGTTGTGTAAGGGTCAAACGTCTGATGTGGCACCGAGCCTCAGTCCCCCACCTGCTGAGACAGGACAGACCCGAAGGGCCGCTCTTCTGAAGGCTGGTGCATGCAATGCTAACTATAGTGAACGGGCAGAAAAATCTCTCTGAGAAGAGGTTGGAAAGCTCGCTAGAAATATGGAGTTGGGCCCATCACAATGAGCTGCAAAGCGGTTACTGCGCTGTAGCTTTGACCTCAGGGGACGAGGAAAGGAAAAATCGCCATCCAGTCCCATTTCAAAGGGCATAGACCTCGTGCAGCAAACCACACACCCACCTTTTTATCCCATTATCATCTAGGTTTATAGCATTCGTTTAGACCCAGCAAGGATCTCCGGGGCCGCCACGCATAATCCGATTGCGTGCAATTATTTCGATGGGCACGGTGATGGTTCGAGCAGAGCGCCCCAATTTACTCAAGTGAGCGCTGCCTTGTGAACGGTGGTTGGACTCCCTCAGCGGTCCCTTGGCAGGGGCTGGCAGAGGTCCTGGCTTGGAAACCAACATACGTTTTTCGTGTTCTTCCAGGAGTGACCCGAGCCAGATGCAGATTTGACATCAAGCCATTAGGAGAGAGAGCTGCTTTCAATGTACCCTGAGCAGAGCTGGAGTGACAGGCTATTTCCAGAGCATAAGCATTAGGAACACATTTGGTGGCACTCCATGCTGAGAAAATTAAATTGTCATAAAATCATCCGGGAGGCCAAATGGAGGTCCGAATAGAAACTCAAAGAAAGGATCGTGCCATTCAGTGGCTTATATTAATTAGCGATGCGGAGGAGGTCTATATTTGAGATGTCTGAACCTGAAAGAATAACTCAGAAGGCCATTTCCTCTGGCTGTTATGTGACCATCGCTAGGACCGCGCTATGTGACCATTGCTAGGACTAGGATCTGTCAGTTCAAACATTACCTCAGAGGGAAAATGGACCTGTTTTTCATATGCACTTCTTCCCGTGTAAGGCATTTGAAGGGAAACAAGTTTGAGATAAGTGCCCTGTGGGCTCTCTGGCGTGTCACAACACATAAGCCTTTCTGGAGACCATTACTTTACCTACACAGGGGCACTAAAAATAGAGGAAGCGGTGCGTTGGCTTTCATTACTTTTCCATGAGATGAAGATAGCAAAATAGGCAGTGACTTTTTCTCAAAATCGTGTGCTATTTACATAGGCCTAAGCAGTTTTATTCCAGTTTATCAGCAAAATAAAAAAAAAAAATGGGGATGGGATTTGTCAGCGGAAGGGTGTAGTTTCTACAGTCATATATAGCTGCAGTAGGAGACGGAAACATGAAACAGCGTTCTGGACTATTACTGATGTATATCGTCTTAAAGACCTTGTATTTCATACTGGGAGGGGGCAGCTGCAGCTACCGGGGACAATGCTTGGGCATCGGAAAGAGAAGCTACAACTCCTGTTAGAGTCGCACCTCGCTGACCTTGTATTTTGTGGGGGCATAAATGAGAGAATAAATGAGAGTCCCATTGCACTTCACTGAGGAGCTGGACAATGCCTTTCTATACCAACATGTATTCCACATTTGCAACACCCCCCCGCCCCTTGCAGTATGCCTTGGGATTCAAAGGACCGACAACTGTTATTCTAGAGAATACGATTGAACTAGTCCCTTTAGAGAAGTTAAAGCAGCAGTTCATGTACCTTTTTAAGGGGGCACATATAGAGGCAGTATTGTGTTATTTGCTTGGTGCCAGAAAGAACAAGGCTGTTTTCATTAAATATGCACAGCCATAGGAAGGGCTGCTACATGCATACATGAAGCAAATGGACCAAAGTCTTAATTTCATACCCAGAAAGGGATCAAGAACCGCTGTTGCAAAATGCAAGGTGCAAGCAGGGTCTGGCTGGCTTGGGGTTCTCATCAGGTATGTGCTGCTGATCTCTATGGCCTGAATCCTCCATCAAGAGATGAGTTATTTTACATGGTGCCCTCCACAGCCCTGGGGAAACCTATAGAACTCAGTGGGTATGTCTACATGTGCATTTACACCGGCTTAAATTTACTGTGCACTAAACAGGAATAAGCCGGTGTCTACACGTGCAGACATTAAAGCGCATTAATGCTGTGTGTGGATTGACTTGAGACTAAGGTTAGTCCCAATTCAGGCCATCCACTCAGTGTTACTGCGCAGTATGATGTGTACACGTGTGCTACTGTGCAGTAGCTAATCGGGCATAAATTTCAGTCCTGCATGATGCTGGTATCAAATTTATGCTCAAGTTGGTGTGAGTCGCTATATTTACTGTGCAGTGTGCATGTGTAGACATGCCTAGTGAGACTCTGTAGAGGCTGGTAGGACCTGATATAGAAACAGTGCCTGAAGGTGCAGAGCCAGGCAATAAACAGTAGTGTAGATAAGGCTCCATTGGCAGGAGGAGTAGGAAAGCCCACTGTGGTTTGTGCATCCAGTTAATCACTTAACCACCCCCACCCCACCCTTTTTTTACCTCCCCAAACACCATAGCTGATTTAGGATATTTTATAGCTTTTTCTTTTTGGGGGGTGAGGTGGGCTTTCAGTATCATTCCACCTTACCAGGGATGAGTGTCTCCAACTCCAGCTCGGCTTTTCTCCAGCACCTATCACCTGGGTTTCCATGCACAGAAGTACCCTTTTGAATGGTTTGGCTGTCCAGATGGAGCCTCCCTTGCCTCTCTTCCAGTGCCTCTACACTTAAAAATGCCTCGAGACTTGGCAGAAGCCCTGGACTTCGTGTCATACCCAGGAAGTCCCGTATGTACTCCCTAACCCCTCCCTTGGCTGTCTCCTTCAGAGAAACAGCCATATGAACTGGAATCTGTTAAGTCCTCATTTCCTGGACTCAATAACCCTACTAGATTTTCAGCATTATGAGAGGCCATACGTAGAAGAAGACACAAGAAAACCTGCCCCGAGTGCAAGAGATCCATCCCACCAGTGGTAAAGGGGCCAGGAAGAATTAGCATAGACGTGGCCGCAGGCTCCGCTGATCAGACGGGTTCCCCAGTTCCCCATATCTGCTTGTAGTCCTTCTCTGTGATCGGTTCTGGTTTCTTTTCATCCTTGAGACCCCGGGGGACTAGGGCTGTATGCAGGATTGCTTGTCAAAGGGCAGCTGGCACTGGAAATACCTCCACGTGTTGCTTCTTAAAATGACATTGGCCTTTTTCATCGTCTCCCTTTCCTCTTCAGTCATTTCCAAATGGCGAGCTCCCACTTTTTGTTGAGATTTTTGTTGTCTGTCTTGGGCAAAGTGCTCAGCTTGAGATCCACGTGCCAGCTGGGAAGCGTGAAGCTGGGTCCTGTTATCTAGCCTTGCAGTCAGGCATAAAGACACGCAGCATCCTTGGTCAGAGTGGGAGTTTTACGAAGGCTGGGCTTGCTCTCAGGGTAATTCGGAGGAGATTGTTTGCCAGGAGAAGAAGGAAATCCTTGTCCGCTTCTTTAAATTAAACATTTCAATGGTCTGAAGACGCTAGGGCTTTGGAAAGCTAAACAAAAAAAAAATGTGGTCGTGACAGATACTGGAGTGGAGGACAGTTGAGATGGTCAGAGGTCTCTGCTGATGAATTCCTGAAGGACACAATAAATGTTAGCATCGCATGATTCAGTCATGAATTGTGCACTTCAAGACCGTGTACATCATAACACAAATCTGCGATGACCTGCATGACGCAAATACACAAGTAGTGCATCCATCCCAGATTTGTCCATGAACGCTTTAAAAGACCCAACACCATGATGTATGATCTCTCTCTCTCTCCTCCCTTCCCCGCCAGCCACTTCTGTAGGAGTACTAAACTGGATTTCTAGAAGCTGCCGACAAGCTGTGATATAAATGCTTTTCCCTCTCCAAACCAGGACTCTAGGATCATCCAAAATAGCAGGCTGATAATTTTCTACAATTACTAATCTACTGAGAGAAAGTATTCATGCTTCAAATCCCCAAATGTTTTGTTTACCCTTTGCTTGCTTACAAATGCTGATTGGAAAAAGATGTTTTCACGATGGGTTTTTTTGTGTGTGGTTTTTTTTTTTAGAGGACATCATTTTCCTCTGCTGATAATTTAATCCTTGGATTAAATCTGACCCACTTCTCTCAGTGTCGATTTTTTCATCTCAGGTATTTATAATCGAAAAGTCTCTTTTCTATTGTACTTAGGCTTCAAATGCTTGAAGGATTGCGCATAATTATGTGATGGGCACTTGGGTGGGTGAAACCTAAAGACAGATTTTTTATCTGTCGAGGAGTTTTTCATTCTTTCAATGAAGCATTGATGAAAGCCCTTGGATAAGCAGGCCCCATACTGCTGAAAGTCCACTGGACGTCTGGGTGGTGGAAAGCATTGCTGTTTTATTGGGGTGTTACCTGCCATCAGCTCCAAGCACTGGGGGACGTGCTGTTCCTCCCTCTCCAACACTATTCTGCATTGAGCACACGTGCAGAACAACACATACCAAATTCTTAAAGTGAGAGATGTGAAAAAATAGCCAGAATTTCTTCCCTAAATTTCATGAACTATCCAGAGCCAGTGCAATATTAGATTTCTTAGGCAAAACATCATTTTAATCAAAATGTATGGGAAACTAATTAATGGAAAGCAAGAAAAGATGTAAATCTGCCTTGTGTTCTGCTTAGTAAGTATTTGCGATCAGATGCAGCACTGAGCAAATTACTATAATTACCTTCCTGGTATGTTAAAATTTCCCCCAAATAGCAAAATATTGGAAAGATAATGGCTCAGGAAAAGAAACAGAGAGATTCTTTCAAATGATTTTGTGAAAATATTTTTCTTTGTCAAATTAATGAACTTTTAGCCTTGAAGGGAGCATATGAGATTTTTTTTTTTTTTAATGTGCATGCTATTAAATCTTTCATTACGCAAAAAAAAAAAAATATGGTTACAAAACTAATAAATCCCTGGCCATTTTGGACAACATACCCAGGATTTAGGGGATTCTGCCAAGGATTTATATATACATAAATATTATTACATATATAATATATATTACATATATAATATATGTAATTACAAATATATATATTTGTAATTACAGGAAATGTTGTAATGTTTTAGCACTTAGAGTATGACTTCAAGGGAGCTACAAGTCGATATAGTGTAGTTCGCTGGGTCTGCATGCAGGTGGGGTCTCTTGGAACGTATGGTTAAATATGCACCTATCCTTTCAAAATAAAATGGAGGGATTATATCTGTATGGGAATACAAAAAATGAATCCAGTTTTGAACCTTTATTTCCAGTAGCTATAGCTCTTACAGGAGCATGCAGATAAGATTTTGAAGAGCAGTCTGAGCAGTCTTCTGAAGGGAATGCCTCCAAGCTACTAAAAAAGCAATACCAACTTTTCAAAATGCTGGCAAAGGAGATAGCGCAGGCGTTTGTACTCAGGGATGAGCCTGGTCTGTTGGATGTGTTGGGATATTAGCATGTCTTTGAATTTCTGCTGGTGTCACCATGAGAAAAGCATTTGGAGAGAGATGGAAATCCATCGCATGTTTATCACCCAACCATCTCCTGCATTCTCCTGTAACTTCCCAGCAGTGTTGCCTTTTTGACTATGTATCTATGAGCTTGCTTTATTGAATATATTTCTGTTCACTCATCCCTTGTACCCATCGGCCTCTACTATTTTTTCAGGCATCTGTCATAGTATACCGCTGTTTATCTAGTTTTAACGGGAATGTTGTTCTTGTTGGGTGGACTTCATTCTCTGCTTTCTTATACAATAGGGTCCAACCTAGGGAACTGGTAGGGGGTGCACAGAAGTGCATGTGCCCCCCCAGAAGGGGATGGTGCCCCCACAATGGCTGACACTGATGCTGTCGGTAGGGCTGGTCCCCCCCGCAACAGGGTCAGCGGCTTTTGTGGGTGCCCCCCTCCTCCGATTTAGGAGGCATCAGTCACTCACGGGGTCCAAATTTTCACAAGTGTGCTCACCTTTCCCTGGGCATTGATTTGGGCCTGGCTAAAACCCAGGGCATGCCTTTCATTAGGTTAGATATGAAACTTGTAGGCAAAGTATTGTGGATGCTGCATAGAGAAAAGCAGTCTACTGCTGTTATCAACTGAAGGAATTTCTCTTTTAGCTTCTTCAGTCTGTACTCTGGCAGCAAAGATTTTAGCTTCACCACCTGAAGACAGCCTCTCAAAGGGATAGTGGGATCCAGTGGCTGGAAGTGGAAGCTGGCTACATCCAGACTAGAAATTAGACACAAGTTTTTATCAGCAAGGGCAATTAAATATTGGAACAACTTAACCTGGGTGGAGGTGGTTCTTCAACACAGCAAAATTTTAAATCAAGACTGAATGCTTTGCTAAAGGCTGTTCTCTGATTCAACAGAAGCATGGGGCATGAAGCAGAAATTAATCCAGTGAGGTCCTACGGTCTGTGTGAGGCAGCAGATCAGACTAGAGCATCACAGTGATCATTCACGATGTCTGGCCATATGAAACCCAAAGGGTGCAGCTGTGCAGGGCACATATGCACATGAGGTTTTGCATGCATACAGAAGTGCACAGACATTTTGCCTGCACACTTTTGAAAATGGACCTAAATATCTATCATAAACCCACTGTAAAACACCATGCATTTGCTGTGTGATTGGATGACATCCATCCTATCTGTTGCTTTTCACTTACATTGAGCTGAACATTTTCTCCATATGCTTTTCAGCACGCCCAGGGTGAAAAGGATGTAGCTTAAGGGGAGGTTGTTTGTGTTTATTCTTTAGTTGCAAAAACCCTCCAATTAGTGATTTTTTTCCTTACATGGTCAGCATTTATTTTTTAACTTTGTGATTAAAGATGTGTCAGAATTCTTGCTGGAAGGGGATAGATGGGAATTTCCCAGAATTTTTTCTTATCCGAAAATACCAATTTGGTGAATCCAGAAGCATCCCTGTGCTGAATTGGTCAAAGAGGTGTGGAGGGGAGAGCACAAATGCAAGACCCCACTCATCCCCAAATGACCTGTAGGTGCTCTCCTGGCATACTGGAGGCTGAGCTTGAAGTCTTTACTCTACCTTATTCAGACCAGGGCACATCTCAAGTGAGAACCCAAACCTCTAGGCTAGTGATTATTCTAGGGGTAGGGCAATGGTGTCTCTCTGGTTTATCCACTTCAAAAGATCCCGGTTTATCATGGTGAAGAATAGGAACATGTTCAAAATTGCAAAAAACTTTGCAGGTTGGGAAAACCATTCTTCCACTCAGCAAGTCACTAATTTGTGAAGCAAATTTTCTGCTACTGAATTTTAGAGGGAGCATTGGAGGATTTTTATTATCTTGGGCTCAATGGCTGCCAATACACATGATCAAAGGTGGGGGACACATGTTAATTGTGCAGTCCCCAGACAGGCACTCTATAATTAAAATTGCTCATTGGCACATGTATTATCTCCCTGTGTTGCAAAATGGCCACAGGGGCACTTTAATTAAAGCTTGTTAGATGAGCTTTAGTTAAAGCATCTTTGCAGCCTTTTTGAAATGTGGGTGTCTTAATACACATGATGCTGAGGCCGCGATGAAGCATTCTAATTAGAATTTGGATCAGACTCAATTAATTGATTAGAATGCTGATAAGCTAATTAGAATGCTAATGAACACATCCATAGGCACCCAGTATTTTTTTCTGTGGTATCCCTTCATCATGGCTGCAGTCCTTCCCTCTCCTGCTCTGTCTGGCAGGAAGTTGCCAAGTCAACATCTCCTAAGGTTAAACGGTCTAAAACCACAGGCCTAGGTGACTTGTAGCCCGAAGTCCTAAAATTGTGGTGTGAAAATATCTTGTCCATAACATTTATGTTTTTAATAAATCATAGCTTGCTAGTGAAATACCAGGAGACAGGATGGGCGTGCTAATATTTAAAAAGAAATGCTACTATTAAAAAAACAAAACGGTGAATTGACTAAATCTAGTCTGGTTAACCAGACAGCTATCGCAGACAAAATATGGATAATAGTGATGAGATTCACATGGGGAAGATTTAAAGTATAGGAATATAATTAATGTCAGTAAATTTCAGCTTTAAGGGAAAGTAGGTCATATCCCATAAATACGATCTCGTTCTGTAATGAGATTACAAGTTTAGTTGAGAGGAATAATTGTGGGAAGATAATTAACTCAAACTTTTTTCTGAGGTGTTTCCTGCATTTCATTCTGATTATAAAACTAAGGCTACAGAAATACTGATACGACACATGATAAATGGATTAAAGACTGACTTACTGACAGATCTCAAAAAAGGTAGTGGCCACTGGGGAAATCAGCGTTGAATTTGGGGTTAGAGAAGGTTTCACAGGGATGGATATTTTATGCTCAGCTTTCACAAACATTTTTAACAATGATCAGGAAATAATTTTTAAATCACTGCTGATAACATTTGTAGATAATACTGAGACTGGCAGAGTAGCAAATCATGAGGGCAGGGAACAATGACAAGCAGACCTGGGCAGGTTGGACAAGTGGTCGGAAAACAACAGAATGCAATTCAACAAGGAGAAATGCAAAGTGCTGCACCTAGGGAGGAAAAATGTCCAGCAGACCTACTGCCTAAGAAATTACCTGTTTCGTGACATGGAAGCGGAAAGGGACCCTGGATTCCTAGTGGACTCCAAGATGAACATGAGTCATCAGTGTGATGAAGCCATCAGAAAAGCCAATGGCACTTTATCGTGCATCAGCAGATGCATGACGAACAGATCCAAGGAGGTGATACTTCCCCTCTATCAGGCGCTGGTC
>JAGPOW010000304.1:3475991-3491853 GCA_030014935.1 Caiman crocodilus
AAAAAAAATGTGTGAGAACTGTAAGCAGATAACAAACAAACAGCAACACAAAGACGCTAATTGTTGTTTTAGTTTATGGGTGTTGGAAAAAATCCACTCGTCTGGCATGCTCTGGCTCGCTTGCGTTCAGGATCGTTCTACGCTCTCCTGATAATATCGCTGCTAGCGCTGGCTGCCGTGGGGGCAGGAAGTCGTGCCGCGCCCGGTGGGAAGCCTTGCCGTGGGCTCAGCGTGGGCACCGGGGTTAAATGCCAAGACCCACGGGGTGACAAGAATGTCTTGGCAAGGGACACATATGGCATGTCTGGCTCTGGCAGCCGCTTCGTTCCCAGGACTGTTAACGAACTCTGCGGAAAACGGTGGAGACAATTCAAATCTGTGCTTTCAGCCACCTGCCCCTTTTTCCTGGGCCCTGCAGATCACCTGCGCCAGGTAGTTTTGCAACAGACCCTTGCTTTGTGAAAGGGATTGTTGCCACCAGCTCTCTTCCTCGAGCAGGGCCTTCCAGTCCCGTGCTAACTCCCTGCTCGTGACGGCAGCGGTGTAGGAGAAGGTGGCGAGTTTGGAAACACTGCCTGAAAGCATGAGCCAGCGATGAGGTTTGCTTGTAGGTGCCGAGGTGGGTTGAGTATTGCATCCCGCAAAGGAAGCCTGTTGTCTGATGAAGTGTGTCCGCAAGCCAATCTAACATGACCACCACACAGCCAGAGCCTGATCCAAAGCAGACTCGAGTCAAGAGAGAGACTCCTGCGGTTGGTAATAGGCTTTGGAGGAGCCCCTAGATGCTTATCAAACATGTATTTGATTCCTGAGCCATTATAAAATAGGAAAATAGAAACCAGGCAGTCTTTTTAGTGGGTGTGTAGATGAAACGGGGGCCCTAAACTGTTTTTAAGGGCCCTTGAACCCCTATGTAATGCACACCCCCTGCACTTACCTGCCTCTCCGGTGGCAGGGAGGGAAGGGCGAGCTGCCAGCAGGCAGAGCGGTCCCTGGCCTGCGGCAAGGGATGTTGGGGGGCGGGGGTGCGTCCCTCTATGGCAGTGGCAGCACCCGCTCACAGGCACCCAGCTCGGGCGGTCCCGGGGGCACTGCAGCCACGCAGGGAAACACCAGCTCCCTTGCAGCTCCGGCAGGAGGGCAGGGTCCCGTGATGGAGGGAGTGGAAATCAGGCTTGCTGCTTTTCTGGGTGGTGTCTACCTTTCAAATTTCCTACAGCAGCTGGAATTACTACACAAATACACCGCCAAGGCATGCAAACACCAGCACCATTAAAGCCGTGCAAAAGCATTTAGCTGGCTTTAAAGTGCCGTGCACACCCCCACCCCCCTTGTTTCATCTACGCATGGTGTTAGATTTTTAATACCTCGGCAAACGGTTTTCAACCTTGGTAGACTCAAGGCATCCCACGAGAAAATGCAACCTTTCCGTTTTCACTTCCTCTGTTGCAAAGGACTTGGAAAGACCACAGACAGTGGGAACGATTTTGGATTCCTATTTGAAATCCCTCATGGATCATGTTTTCACACTCAGCAGTGCTAACAGTTGCAGTAACCTGGTTGAGAATCACTGACCTAGGGTGAAGTTTGGAGAGTTGTGCCAGAACAAGGCAAATGAGCAGCTTCTCTTCAACTACGTATCATTTGAATGCATGTAAGTTTAAAGATCTTCCTTGCTTGTTGGCAGTTTGAAATGTTGAGAGGCTTCGGTTCCATTACACTTCATTGCTTGGACCAAGGCCATCGGCACGTTGAGCCCCTCTGCTTCTGCTAGAAATGGTGTGTGCTGAGACTGCTTGCTGCTACAGTGGAACCGGCATCTCAGCATCTCTTTCATTTACTTCTATCTGTTACAGTTCAATTATCAATAGTTACCTGGACTCAGCAACTGGGTCGCATGTTGGACTTCAACTCCAGATATTTCACCTTGTTTTCTTGGGCCAGGGCAGAAATTATGCATAAACCATTTTGAGTGACCAGAAACTGGTTTAACTTGTAACAGAACAGACTTTCAGTGCACATAAACCACTTTCTACATGGCCAAAACTGGTTTAAGATAAACCTGGTTGGATGTAGTATATCAGACTTAACTCATTTGGGTCAAACAAGCTTATGGAACTTCTGTCCCAAATCACTTCCTGGTTCAAGTTAACTCGCAGTCCCCCAGCATCCCAGGATGCTCTGCAGCCCTGGGCTATGCTGTCTGCTCCAGTGAAGCAGGGACTGCCTTTCCCCTCTGCTCCCTAGCCTGCTTCCTTCCTCTGTCCATCAGTCCATAGGGATGGGGGGAGCAAGGGGACAGACACCCAGACTGTCCCTAACCAGGGACACAGCATGTGGCGGGAGAGCAAGCCTCTGTGGTGGGAGCTTTTTGCCCCTGGACAGCTCACAAGAGGGAGGAAGAAGTCGTCTTCCTGGCTGGGTGCCTGCCCATGCAGCCCAGCATGGGGGCACTGTGGAGCGGGCTTCCTCCCACACCAGCCCATGGTCCCCCCAGCCCCAGGCAGCCCCAGGGAGCTAAGGGGAGTTCTCCCCTTCCTGATCCCAGAGCCACTTGCCGTAACCCCCTGTAACTTTTAGGCAGCTTCAAGGGATGGAGGGAAATCCTCCCTCTCCTCTGCAGCTGATTTTGCCTCAGCCACCATGCGTCTGAGATGAAACTTGTTGCAGGGGAGTGGAAACATTTCCCTTCAGTCCCTAAGGCTGCCCTGGGCTATCCCTGAAACTGGCAGCAACGAAGGCAAGCAGTTCTGGGGTTTGGGAGGGGAAGAATTCCCTTCAGCTCCCTGGGGCTGTGGGGGCCTGGGTTGGGGCAGGGGGATGCATGGGCAGGCACCTGGCCCAGAGGACTCCTTCTCCCTCCCTCCTGGGGCAGCAGCTGGAGCAATCAGTGGCTGGTATGGGGGAGGGTGGGCTGGGGCCCCCAGGCTGGGGGAAACCCCCTAAGAGGAAGGCTCCCCCAAGAGATGAATGAGATGAATGCATAGCCCCTCATGCTGATCTGTGCATTTGTCATCTCACTGAATATGGAGCAGAAGGGGAAACAAGTGCAAAATTAGCCCCTAGGAGCATGTTGCTTTTATGTTCTTGTCTCCCCCTCGCACCCCCCCCACTGTTGGCTCCTGCCACTTGGTCCGTGACTTGACGCTAATCTTAGAGGCATTAATAGCCAGGGCCCAGTTATGTTTGAGATTGCATCTCTCTCTCGTAATTACCTAGTCTGTTGCTTTCCTCTGGGATAATGTAGATCAGAAAGTTCACTAGATGCACAATACTCTCAATCTAAGAGAGACTGGAGATCTGTTTGACAACGGTTTTATGCTGTAATCAGAAGATTCTTATCTCCATCTGCCCCTACTCCAAGCTGGGATCCTCCATAAACCAAGCTGACTACCCATCCCTAATTTGGCAGGGCATTCCCAGAATGGGAATCTCAAGTCCCAGGCCCAGGCTGCATGACTCCGGGACAACATTTGTCCCAGATTCACAGTGTCATGCAGGGATCAGGAAAGGATGAATTTCCCCTTGTGGGCTGGCAGTGTTCCAGCCTGCAAGGGGCTGCCAGGAGCAGGACACAGGGGGTACCATGTGCATGTGCCCACCCGTGCACATGAATGTGGCCGGGAATGGAGTCAGTCAGTCTGGAGAGCAGCTCCCTGCAAGTAAGTATATGGGGGGGGGTGCAAGGAGGCAGATTGAGGCTCCCATAGTGAGGGAGGGAATGCGGTAGGGGCTGGGCAGTGCATGGTGCTGGAGTATGGAGTGGGATGGAGCTGTGGATGGCACATGCAGGGGTTGAGGGGAATGTCCCCCCAGATTTGTGCATGAGGTAGGGGGCATATGCAGGCTGCCTGCTGTGGGCCCAGGGCTCCCCGACCTTCTGCCCAGCCCCCAGGGACACTGCTCTGGCTACACCACTGTGATCATGTGCCTCCTGCCCACTGGGCAGCAGTGGGGGCATGGAGTTGTGTCCCTTGCTGCTGCCAGGTGGGCAGGGGGTGCACGGCTGGTGCTGGGCTCCCCAGGAGAAAAGCAGCAGGGCTGGGAGCCCCAAGCCAACAACGAGCAGCCCATGTGCAACCCTGCTCCGCTCAGCTCTCATCTGGCCCTGCTTTTGAAAAGGTGGCCACCCTACCATATACATGAAAACAGCGGAAGGGGCTCCAATGAAGTCTCCTTGAGGGCTTTGCTTTGCTAACCTAATGTATGTGGAAGGTGCCCACAGTGCCTTTCAGGATAAAACCCCCAAACGCCTGTCCACACAAGAATCAAAGGGGTTGATTTGTTTTTTAAAAATGTGCCTGTTACCCTATTTTTATTCATTTCTCTTCTAAACCCTGATGTAGAGAGGGCAATCATTCTTTCAGTTTGTGCTAGTTGCTTAAAGTGAGTTCAAGGGTATTGAAGCTTAGTTTGTACTTGTTAAAAAAAAAATATGGCTAGGTTGGAAAACAATCATAATATCTGACAAGAAATCAGCGGAGCGCCGTTGATGTTACAAATTTTGGAAACTCTTCAGTGGTCTGTCTTCGCTCTATGTTTTAGAAAAGGTTCCTCCCCCTCCCCCCACGATATTGCAGAAACAAGTTTTGAATGATTTGTATGAGAAGCTATTACAATAATACGTTTTACAAATGTTAACATTTGCTTGTATTTTCCCTCGGGCGAAAAAACCACAGTGCATGTCATTTTCCACCTCATTTTATTTATTTATTTTCTGTTGAATGCATGCCCATCGCTATAGTAACTCCGGGACTTTGAAAGGCTGGTTCCATCATTGTACTCTGAAATCCAAGCTCTGAATGGGGGGAAATAGCTGTAAACAATAATGTGTTATATTTGCTAGTCCCTTTCTTTCATATTAAACAGAAGACAACTCTTTGGGATGATAGAAATCCATCCATCTTCCCCTTTCCCAGGTCCTTTATTGGACACGGTTAGTTTGACTGTGACTCTTTCTGGTTTGCTGTGCTATAGAAATGCACCAACATAGGAACGTGTGCAAAGCACTTGCCATTTCAGGAAACTTAAAGTTCTCTGTCTTTCTTCTAGTGTTTCTTTGGTCTGCTGAACATGCACTGTGCCGTCACCAGGAAATGGCACGCGGCATCACCGATGCAGTCCTTTATTGATGGCAGACTTTGCAAATTTGCCATGACTGAGTCATGTCAGGAAATAGGCAAGAGCCGTTTCAAGGTTTAGGTTGGATATTAGGAAAAATGTTCCCACTAGCAGGGTGGTGAAGCACTGGAATAGGTGACCTAGGGAGGTGGTGGACTCTTCATCCTTAGAGGTTTTATGACCCAGGTAAACACAGCCTTGGCTGGGATGATGGAGTTGGGTCTGGTCCTGCTTGGAGCAGGGGTTTGGACTAGATGTGACCTCCTGAGCTCCCTTCAACCTTCATTTTCTATGGTTTGTCTGTGTACATACCCCCACATGGCTTGCACTGAAATCCATCCCTGTGCAGGGTGTGACTTGTGCTCCCTTTGCTTGTTTGGATGAGTTGCCCCTTCAAGGGATAAAGTAAAGTATTAAGGACAAGGGGGAAGTATCCCACTAATATAAATAACTGACACAGCAGTGACTGCATCTGTCTTCTGTAGATCTCAAAGCATTTTACAGATGAGGACAGGACGATCCATAGCAGAGATAGACCATGAGCCAGAAAGCGTAAGTGACTTGCCCTTGGTCACTCAATAGATCAGTGGCAGAACCAGGATTAAAAACCTTAATCCCCTTCTTGTACCTCATCTGTCTACTCTTACGCCAAAAAAACCCCTTGGAGCAGGGGTTTGAAATCCAGACATAGGTTCAGTTCAGAGAGTGCAAGCGGCTGCTGTGTTTTAGAGAAGGCACTACACTAAAACCCTGAATCCAAACCTCCTTGAGGGGCTTGAAATGTGGATCCCTTAATTGTGGGCTATCTACATGGGTTTACAATATCTAGTCCTGAAAAATACCCCTAAATTAATTGTTATGGTTGTTGCTACCTTTGCATACATTATGCAAAATAAAGGAGAAAGCATGGGGTTGCGCTTGTCTGCAATGATTTTCGCTAATCTTTTTCAGAGAGAAGCTTGGAAAATAATTGCAGATAATTTTCTGAATTAAAAAACCTAATGACTTTGTATGAATGAGAGTGGTTTCCATTCTGGGGTAAATCACTATCAGAAGTTTTCAGTTCATGAATAAACACAGTTGTAAATAGCACATTAAGACAAGTAAATACAACCAATAGATGCCACAAACAGAAATATTCCTCATTTAGTGTTCTCTAAAAAAGATGCACTTGCATTTAAGTACTAAACGCAGCCTACTAAATTCTACTGTTTTAGCAGAATGGATCTAAGTCAATTGAGTTATTCCAAATCCATACAACTGGCTTAGTGAGTGTTTAAAATAATTAATATACATCACATTTTTTAGTGTATAAAGACGTATTTTCATGCTTAGTGAATACAAGGCTTTCGTAGTATATTGGCCAAAGGCCTAGGCATTGGCCCATCTTTATCTCGGATTAATAAAAACAGCAAGGGCAGTAAAGGTAAAGATAATGCATAGTGCAAATAAATGGTGATAAAGGTGCAGGTGGATGGTGTTATTCGTGAGGAAAGCCCATTGCAGAGATTTGAGTAGATAGCAGGCAAAATCAGAATCGTTTGTGTTTTCTTTTCCTTCCCACCCTTTGAATGTGTGTTGCCCATTTGAGATTCCCTCGACCCCCCCCTTCTTTTTCATCGCCGCTTCTCCAGGGTGTAAATTATGTCTGTGAACAAGATTTTCCGTCGGAAAGAGCACAGAATACACTTCAGCCTGCCATGACGGATATGAGACCGTTCACGTAAACAGCCCAGAGTCTGATTGAGTGCAAGTCGCAGCCAAGTTTGGGGAGTTTCCGGAGAGGCGTCAGCCAAGGGGGTGGGAAAAATAAATCCGCGCCAGGAGAGGAAAGCTGAATCCCCTACAGACTGGCTGCCTAGGGCCGAGCCCTGCAGACATCCTTGGGGCGAGGGAATAGCCTGCTCTGGATGTCCCACACGCCGTCCGCCGGTCCCTTGGAGTCGCTGGCGCTGCTCTTGGCAATGCAGGCCTGGAAGGGACTCGCTGCTGTCTTGATTCTCGTGCCCGCTGTTGCAGGCATCCATGTCATCAGTCCCTGCCAATAGCCCTCCCTAAAGCCTGAAACTTGCCTTTTGCCAATGTCTTGCAATTCATGCATGAATCAAGCTTTCTCCTAAAACTTTCCCACGGGGCCCTATATCAGATGCTTTCCTGAAGTCCCAAGGAGATCAACTCGTTTTTCTTTTCCACCGAAGGGGAAATGAAGAAACTAGGAAGAAAAACAGATAAATCCGTTGCTCATGTGCATGAAGCTAAGCGCCTGCTCAAGTAGTTGCAGGGTCCTTGCGTCGGATGGCTGGAATTATTTGCTGTGAAGTCGGCACAGCACTTTAAAATATGCTGCTTGCTTACAGGAGCACTCTAGATATCTTAAGCATTTGTTATACTATTATTGGTGAGCAAGAAGGCACCTTTTCAATTCATATTTATGCAGATGAACCAGTGGCAAGGGGAAAAAAACAGCATTATATTTTGTCATTGTTTCTCTTTCATTTCATTGTAGGCAGAAAATTTTGTTTTCATTTTATTTCATCAAGAATAAGTCTTTTTTTCAGTACTATGGGATTCCAATTTATTTTATCCCTGCAGGGCAGGGTCATGGCTGTGATCATGTTGGCCTCTGGCAAACATTGTGGGTTTACTAAGATTGTGTTTTGTACAAACAATGAACCGGCATGGTTGTGGGTTGTTAAACATTTTTTAAAGGAAGCTGAAACTGCACGGCAATTGGATTATAATGCCTCTATCCATCAATATTTCATGGCATTTTTGTTAGCTTTAGGTTTATTGAAACCAGGCAACCAACCCTAAAGTAAATTGAGTCAAAAGTAGAATGTGGTTCAGCAAATATGCTGGATTGGGAACTAGATAATGTTGAACAAGGTATTACCGATTTCAAAAGAAAAAAAAAAGTTCTATTCCTTCTAAATACTCTAAATGCTTGCTAAAAAAAAAAAAGAGAGAGAGACCAGAAAAGCTTCTCATCTTGGAGAAAAGGCACAGATTTTCCCCCGCATATGCTAAGTATCAGGTAATTACATTTGCAAATGGGTATTTCAATGTGCAATTAAACAGAGAGACATTTTGAAGTATTTAGCACCTTTAGCAGTACTGAAGCAACTACAGATTATCACAAAGGGACTATTGTTGGCAAGCATTTGATTTTTTCCCCCCCGTGGTCCCACCAATAAAATATAAAATAAAATCTTGTAGAGGGACATCAGCAGTTTTACACATCCTAGCCACAAGTTTAGATGAGAAATGACGCATATCACTGTCTGTTTGCAACTATTCAGAGGATCTGGGTCCCCAGAAGAGAGATACCTGGCTATAGATCTGCTAACACAGCAAGGTTACCTCATTCTCTGGAAAGGGATAGGGGTCTTCCATAGGAAAAAAAAACCTTCAGAAGCTCAGTTTAAAGGAGGCCGCTCAGCCAGGCAAGCTCCCTCTCACAGCAGGATGTATACTTTTGACCACGTAGTCAATGTTTTTAGGTGGTGTGAGACTATTCCTGCTTGTATCAAATGGGCAAAAATTAGATATTGAGTACCAACAGGCAAAAACATATCCAGTTTGTTGAGAGAGAGGGAAATTACATGTGTATGTATGCACATACATCTGTATGTATGTGTATATGCATATCAAACTAGACATGTTTTTGACTATTGGTACTCTATATCTAATTATATAATTGATTAGCTAGCTAGCTAGATAGATCTATCTATCTATCTATATATAAGAGAGAGATACCAACAGGTAAAACCTTGTCCGGTTTGTTAAGAGAGGTTATGTATGTGTGTGTGTATACACGTACACACACACACGTACATATTCTCTCTCTCGCTCTCTCTCTATAGTCTCTCTTAACAAAGTGGACGCATTTTTACTTGTTGGTACACCCCCCTGCACCTTTCATATATAGATAGCTATATCTACATATCCGTATATATCTGTATTTTCCCTCTTTTTCAACAAACACCATGTTTTTACCTGTTTGTACTTCACTGAAACAAAACAAAACAAACAAAAACCCCCAAAGAAATTAAAACCTACGTAGTTGTGACACCGTTTTTCACGGGGAGAGGGCGAAATTTGGCCGGAGAAATTTTGTCTGGGTCTGCTCGGAGCTGGCTTGAAGGGAGAGTGACACCTAGTGGATCATCGGGTCTGGGCTTTCGTCCCTCGTCCGACGTTGCACGCTTCGGTATCAAACTTTGTGAGCAATTCTGCAGCTCCATTTTTCCCAATATGTAGCCCATGATGTTTTAGTTGTCTCATGATGAAATAAAGTAAGGTTCAGACAGCTCAGTTACATTTGTATTCTTTAGCTTCATTTTCACGGTAATTGGCTAATAAACTCCAACCGGTTTCTCATTCGCAAATGTCATTCTTTCTCTTGATGGCAGGTGATTTGATGATGGAACACATTTTATTTGTGACAGCTTTAACAGAAAAGATTAAAGGCTCTATTCATTAATCTTATACTCATATAAACTTGATTGCTTTTTTTTTTTTTTTTTTTCTTCATTGAATTACCCAAAGTCAGTAGATGAAAAGCACAGTAGATATAATACGCGTCTGGATTTTTACTAAGGCAATTGATACAGTGTCTCATGAAATCTTACCGGGGAAGTTAAGTGTAAATTAGCTTGGTTATAAGTACTGCCTCATAGCTTCAAAACTCTCTGAAGGATCAAAGCAGAGAATAATAATGACTAGCAATCTGTTTAGTGGTGCTGAAGGAAACGGGTCTCACGGTGTGCTTGGAAACGGTGCTTAGCCCCACTAACCAATGTGTACGACTGGGTTATCAGCGCAGTGCCTAAAAAACATGAGTAGTCTGAGCGAACAATTCTTTCAATTAACTTCGTCAGAATTAACAAATTCAGGTTGGGCCTGATCCAGGACCTGTTAGCAGTCCCGGTGACTTTTGCAGACTCTTAGGCAGGTCCACGGGGCCCAGGAAATTGCTTTTCTTTCTGCTTGCTAATTGTGTATGAACAACAATTGATTACCTGGAATTTGTCTGGAATTATTTGCAGAGTGGTTCTGGTAAGTGAGTCCTCGAGACACTCGAACAGTTTGTTACAAGCATTACATTTTCAAAACCGACCGGTTTTACTTGGCCACGTTTTTTGGCTGGGGTCACGTGGTGCGTTCCTGGTTCCCGACTTGAGGACTGGAAACCTTAGGCTCAAGGTTGTAGTACGAGCCCTCATCTTTATGAAGTCCACGTGCACGTACTGCAAGTATTCGTCGGCTTTGGCTTATTTCATTGTCAGTCATGAATATTCCTTAGAAAATAATGGAGCGCTTTTATGATGAAGAATGAATTATTGCTTTCAATGTGTAGCAACAGTTGCTGCATAGCATACCATGCTATGCCAGCGTTGTGTCATCTGAGTAAAGAGCAGGCAGTCTTCTTTCGGGCTTTTTTTCAATTATTCAAGCAGTGAAGTCTTTATTGATATACTCTTCTGCATAATTTAAACGTTATTTTGATATCAAACCATATTTTGTGGCTTTCTCTCTGATGCTTAGAGGCATGTAGTTGAGCATGCAGTGCTGGGGACTTGGCTTTGCTCTCTGCTAGTAAATATTTTGTGGACAGCCGTCATTTGAAGACTTTCCACATTCCAGTATTTATGAGCTATTACATGTGTGAAAGCAAATGCAAACAGATGGAGCAGAGGGGAAGGTCCCCGGAGCACAAATAAGATCTGGCCAGTCTTTGATGTTGGCATCATCAGGGGTTTTACTGTTGACTTCAACTCAAAAAACTGCAATATATGTTACAAAGTGTGCGTGTGTGTGTACACACATACGTACCCGTGCCCCTTCTCTAGCAGCTGACACACCAGGGGTCTGGAAGACATTTTTTTTTTCCTTTTGAACAGGTTGACTTCCCACTCCTCAAAGAGAACAGTCATCTAAAACGTTATTACCCAACAGAGTAAAAATGTGCATCTTGTAATACCAGCAAATCTTCAAGCAAACCATTGCAGATCTGCTTTCGGTTCAGCTAAGCCATTGAGAGAGTCTATAGTTTAATGTTAAGCCTTCATTCAAAACGTGTGTTCGCTACCACCCCTAAGCACTGGGACTTCCGAGCCTATCAGTTACCAACAATACGTGCAATAGATCTCGAGTGAAAGACAGCATTCATTCAGGCTTTGGAGAGAAGAAATTGCACCTGACGGTGTCCACGGACTCCAATGTTGAGCTAATAGCAAAAAAGCAACTGCAGAGGAGCAGCCACTATTTGCAGCACAATAGGAAAGTGCAGTGGCTTGTTACGATGGCCGAGTTATTTCGGCTAGCGCGGAGCCCAGTAGCAAACATGGGGACAGATCTCAAAGAGTAAGGTAAAGATGACAGGAGTTTCAGAGCAGGGTGGCAGCTAAGTAAGTGCCTTATAACACGAGACTCTTCATGTGTGTTAATAAACCTGTGTTAAAGTTAGACCGCATTCGGAAAGGTCCCATGGTAATGTTTAGTGCCATCCGCTGATGGTCAGTCCCGGCTCGGGCCCCCGTGCATGACTCCAATCAGCGAGCTGCGCTTGTAGTATCTCTGTGGAGCGGTCTGACGATAGCTGAATACGTGTTACTTCGTACGGCCCCGAAATATTCCTCCCGTGAAACATCGTGGCTTTGCATATGTAGCATGTGGTTCCCTGCAGCTTGAACGTGTGTTTGTTTGCATTTAAGTGCAGTGAACATGTCCTAAATATAACGTGCGACATGGGCTAAAGTGACACCGCAGCTTTTTTTTTTTCGAGTGAGAGATGAGTAGCTCATGAACATTGTCACAAAAGAGTATTAAAAAAGAGAATGGAGTCACATGACTGTAAATCTGTATTTTTTTTCATTAAGAGAAAAAACAAAACAAACCCAGACAGACTAGGATTGCTTGGATTTTTATTCAGTGAGCATATGGTATAAAGTTTAGCCCACACCTGCTTATTAGCAGGTTTCCATTGGAGCATTTAATTCTTTTGGCTCTGATCCTGGAAGGACTCGGAGTCCGCGTGGTAGGACAGGCGGGGTGGCTACAATTGTGTGGCTGTGTGAATGGGCTGGTTAGTCTGTCCACGCCGCAGTGTGAACCCAGTTGCACGGCTGCTGGGTGAGAAGGCAGCTTGTGTGGAGACCGCTGCTGTTTGAGACGGGAGGGTCGAGAATCGGCTCGCTGCAGCGCCTTGCGTGGGTTTTGCATCGGCCCTTCGGAGGAGCAGCCAGACGACCAACAAAGTGTTTTATTCTACGCGGAGGTTGGCTGCTATTGAAACTCTTATAGTTTTACCTTGATTTTTTCCTCCCAAATTGTTCTCTGGACTAAGGGCCTAGAGCAGTGATTCTCAGCCAGGGTGTCACAAGATCCTTTAAGGGTGCCGCACGGTTAGCACTGTTAGATTTGCAAACAAGACGAACCCAGAGGTTTCAAACAGAGATCCCAAGTTCTGGTCTTTCTGAGTTCTTTGCAACGGAATAAATTGCCCCAGTATTTTTCTGTAGTCAAAAAAGAGTGAAAACTAAAAACCGGCATTTTCTGTGGGCTGTCTTGGGTCTACCCAAGGGTGCCGCAGATCATCTGACAGGCTCTGCAAGTCTAAAAAAGCAGACCGCTACTGGCTTAGAGGGAACACGAAGCAGCATGCTGGCGACCATGCACTCACTATTGCGGGTCTTTTGTGCTCAGTGAGCGCTTCCCCACCCCGCCGTGTACAGAACGGGGCACGGAGCAGCTAGACATGACGAGTGGGGTACAGGCTGCATCCTCCCACCCCACACCTTTGTGCTGCTGGGTAAGGCCGGTGACAATCTAGCTGTGCAGAGGGTTAACAAAATACAAGGCCAAGTGAGGAAAATTAATAGGCAGGCTTAATAATAGCTGGCTTTTTCAGTCAGGCGGTGTCCTGCTCCATTCAAGTCCACGGCAGACTGACTCTGTTTAGGCGCCACAGTAATTAGTCCAGTGTGTACACGCTCAGATAGCTTTGGCATCGGTTTAAACAGGGGTTCAGCCAGCCCCCAAATGCTGTCAGATTTCCCTCGTCCCCTGCCAGCAGCTATTCTTCCTCTCCTGATGAGCCTGCTGTGTTTGCACACAACATGTGGCTGAGCTGACTGAGCAGTGGGCAGGAAGACTCCTCGAGGAGTAGCCCGATGGGGCAAGGATGAGCCCCTGGAGTTCAATAGATGATGCCGTCTTCCCTAATGACTTCCCGAAGAGCACCTGGATTGGGAAATTCAAGGGCAGGTACGGAGGCAAACACGTATCGGGATCAAATGTTTTCATGATGTTAAACCACTTGGCGTTGCCCAGAAAAATCAATACCACTTTTTAATATAAAAGGCTCTGGTCGAGATGCTTGAGGTGAAAGTCCATCGGCAGACTATTCCTTTAGAGACATCACGGCTGTTCGAATCAATTGTTGTTTGTCTTAATCTCTTTGGCCGAGAAGAAGAATTCATTTTTAAACAAACAGTGGTTAGAGTTGTGTGTTAAAGGCTTTCCCAGCAGCACAGCTGCCTTACGTTGCTCTGGTTTCGGCTTGCAATGTAGGTGGTCCAGAGCTGAACCATTGGGACTAGGGGTCAATCCAGGATGGATCCAGCACTGTGGTTGCACCCCGCTTTGTTTCCTGCTCCACCCAAACATTAAAGCCAACTGCATGGCAGTGGCATTTCTATTCAGGCAGTGCCGCGGCAGTCAATCAAGGTGATAGCTCATTATCATCTCCCTGATATTTGCCAATCTCTCTCCTCTCCATAGGGTCTCCTCTTTAATGTTCTTGGTGTTCTGCAGCTCAGTCCTTTCTTTTGCAATGTTGCTGTCTGTTAGCCATTCCTGGTATTCTTCGAGTCTGTAGGCTGTTTTTAGCATTAGCTATAAACCTTAACTTAGGTACAGTAATGACTGACTGTGAAGTATTGGAGGAACTGTTAAAATGCTCAAGGCTTGATTTTATTCTGTGGATCTGAATATGAGACATGCATTTAGCTACTATGTCTACAGGACTAATGAGACACTACCTTTTGACTGTTTTGACTACTTTTTTGCCATGTTTGGTGTTTATTTCTTCTACCTTTATATGTAATCTAACCAATTAGTGCACGTTCCAATGGTTATATTTGTTTTTGCTTTGAGTTTAAGCTGAATGATGGCCCCCTAGCACATTAGTACAGTTAATAGTTTCTCTTTATTTGTAGAAAAATATGTGTTGTGCTGTGTGGCATGACGTGTTGCATTCCTTACACCCCCTTCTGAAAAGTCTAGATCTGCCCATGATTGTTACCCAAGCTGCTGGTACACAGAGGTGCCTCTGAGGGGCTCTGCTTGCTAACCCACTGAAAAGCCTGAGTTAAGATACCTACCATGCAGGACAGAGAAGGGGGTTTTGGAGAGGCTGTGCAGAATAGCTCACTCTTCTCTTGGGCCTTTCACGGAGCATATGCTGGGAGGAGTGAAACCCTTTAGTGAAGAAGAATGGTGCATTTAGGAAGCCTATTTTAATCATGTAGACAATGCATCCTGCTCCCTTGTCTTTCTTGCTGGTTTATTTCCATTTTAGGATCCATTAGTGAGGAACCATCTGTGGAGTATTTAATATTCAGAACTGCTCCATCAATACGAGGGTCTGGTTTTGCCAAGTCCCAACACAGCAGCAGAGGGTGGGGGTGTTTGGGGTGGAATTTCTTCTTTTCCATTTTCTCTCCATTTACTTTCATCTCAGCCAGAGGCACCCAGATTTGTATTGTGGGAAATTTTGTGATCCGGGAATATATATATTTGATAGGCCACGCGTTTTCTCACTGGTCTGGGAGGTGTGTGCGCACGCGTGTATGCAAGGCACTCTGTAAAATCATAATCAATGCCATTTGACTAGCTTGGAGAACTTCACATCTAAATAATCTTTCTCTTGTACAATATGGCATTTAAAAATGTACCACATTTCAAATAGAATAATAGAGGTTTTTATCATCTCTGACGAGAGCCTTTGTGACGTTCAGTGACATTCAGTGGATGACACGAGCATCTGAGCATTTTTTTAAAGGGGGTTGCAGATTGTGGAGAAAATGTTTACAATTAATAATTGTAAAACTGGAAAAGGTGCCAGGTTCACCTGGTGAAAACATGTCAGAGGTTCTTCTGCGAGGTTCTTCTTCAGTTCTGTAACTTCCTCTACCTTGAGGCCTGCCAGAGCCCCAGGTTGGACATCTTCCAGAAGCACTGCAAGATCCTTCTATTTGGACAGGTGTTTAGCAAGTAATGCTAAGACAAGATATTATTTAGGGGGTTTCTGGATGGTATTTCATTTTAATATTTTGCTTGCCTTTATAGGTTGGCTTGTTTCCCTTGTTTTGTTCCCTTGCTCGCTGTCTCTTTTTAAGAAGTTATTTTGCTTGCTTCCTATCTGCTGCCATTAGCTTTCATTGGGGAGGGCAGTATATTAATCAAATAATTAAACAACCAGATGAACAAACATCACAATTCTGCAGGCAAAAAAAAAGAAGGATGCAAAAGCTGTATTTTTTAACAAAAATATTATTGTTCTTTAAGTTTGCGCCATGGCTTTTGAATGCTTGGGATTGGCAATACTGCTCTGTGCATGCACTTCCCAGCTTCCTTTGGTATGAAGGTTTGACATTTATGCGGCGCTGGTCAGGCCGCAGATGGAGTACTGTGTCCAGTTCTGGGCGCCGCACTTCAAGAGGGACGTGGACGGCCT
>JAGPOW010000304.1:3505296-3516432 GCA_030014935.1 Caiman crocodilus
CAAGGACAAAGATCCCACCACTTCTCTGGGTAGCCCGTTGTAGTGCTTCACCACCCTGCTAGCGAGAGAGGTTTTCCTAATATCCAACCTCAACTTCCCTTGCTGCAGCTTGAGCCCATTGCTCCTTGTCCGGTCATCTGCCCCCGGTGAGAACAGCCCAGCTCCAAATACACAAATGTTGAACTAAAACAGGGTTTATTACAAGGGAATAGGCAAGCAAGTCTACACCATAAAGAAAAACTTTTAACTGTTAGCCTTTAACTACAGCTCGATCCAGATCTGTCACTGGCAAACCATCCCTGCAAGCCACCAGCTAGCCCCATCAGTTGGGAAGGGCGTCTTACCCAGGGTGCCGTCTAGGGCCCCCGCCACCTATGCCAGTCAAAATGTTGGGTAGCAAAGGGTTGCCGCTCTGCTTTGGAGACTTTACCACCCTCGCCAGCCTAGACCCTGCCCTATATCAATGGTAGGGTCAGGATTTTTTTCAATTCTTTCTATTATAATGAATCATGAAGACCCACATTAGAGTCCTGTGCACAGAAGTACTTTCATTTTCAAGAGGACCCCCCCCATCTAAGATGTTTCCTTTCTTCCCAAACATACCCTTTTCTCTAAACTGGGCCACCCCACTGCAAACTTCTGCAATGTTAATATGACGATGGGCTTTTTTTTAGCAAACTTTGTACATAACATGGCCTTGACAACACGGATGCGCCTATACACCTTGCCATTTAGAAGGGAGAGCGGATGGACAGAAAATCTGATCTACTTGCCTTTTGCAACTGGACGCTTGAACCTCAGACAGCAGAACCCGGGCCCATAAACCATGCAAACAGCCGTGAGTGAGGAGCCCTTCAAACCCCCATACCGATGAGGCTGCCAAGAGGAGATGCATTAAGGAGCATTATTCCTCGTGAGATGCACAAAGCCACCATTTGAGAACAGAGCAATGCAACACACAAGCACGGTTGCACAGACACCTCCCTTTGCCGTGATAACATACTAGTGTTTTCTGTATAGACTTTCTTCAGTGTTGTATAAATATGTGCTCACTCTTTCTGAGCTGTTGCTAGACTATAATACTGTTGAAACAGGTCTGGCAACATCATCTGTTTTATGATGCCAGGAACAACAAAGTGTTCCCTCAATTAAGCCTGTCACTTGTAGACTGTCTTTTCACTTATTTCAGAAGATTCATTTTACCCTCTGCTTGAAATTGGGGGTTGAAAGCGGTGATCACAAAATACACAAAGAGTCATTTGGGAAGGGAAGCGCGTAGGACTGTCATGTCTTTGTGATCTCCCGAGCATCAGCGTGTTGTTTTGGACAGGTGCCACATGCCGCACGCACAGGATATATTCACTTGGCATGTTGTTGTGTAGCAACAGGCTCTTTCCCAAGTTTGTTCGGTGTATGTGGAAATCCAGAAGGCAAAGACTGGATTAAAGCTGGGAGGGATGAGCTGCATCTGTCTCCTTCAGTGCATTTGGGAAGGGATGACGGTGGTCACCTTTGATGGCTGGCACTAGAGATGTTTCAAAGCAGAAGTTTTACAGGTTCAGCTGACTTCCTTCGCAGCCATCACTGGTTGCCCTCCCTAAAATTTCAGCTTTATTGAAGTGTCTGTGCATTGCACGCATGCCGGTTGTCGCCGTGTTGGTCTAAGAACATGGGCAGATTCTTTGGGTAAATGTGATTAACGTTTATTATACCAGCTAAATTGTTCTTTGCAAGCTTTTGGGTACAAACACCCTTCCTAAAACCCCGGTGTTGTTTGCTGTACTCCGGATGCCAACAGCCTGACCCTCATTGAAAGGAGTCTGTTATAATGGGTATGACCGTGTCGAATCCTGACAGTGATGAAATGTCCCCGGTTCACTTTAGACTTCGGAGAGAAAGGGATCTTAGCTTCCAGCACTGTATTAGCTTGTTCGTGTCATAGCAGTATCAGCGTACCCTCGAAAAGAGCAGTACATCTCTTCAGACTGAAGGACCAGTAACAGGTCATTTGATGGACAGTAAAAAAACCAAAAACCAACAACCACAAAAGATCAACAGATGAATCAGGTGGTAATTTCCAAGGAAAGCAGGGAGACAATTAATTTTCATTCCCCACTGTTGCTGAAGCATGCGATCCTGGCCCTCTGAGATCAATGTTATCACCAGCTCTTTGCTCTGGTGGCAGTGGCACAAGACGGGTATTCAGAAGAATGGCAGGAGCATTGCGGGGGAAAGCGTCTCGTGCGTTTGTGATGGGAGCGATGCCCGGCACCTCTTCCGACGGCTGTCCTAGAGAAGCAGAGCTTGCAAAGCTCACCCGGACGGCGTCTACTGGAGACGCCGGCTGCGCAGTAGCTCGTTAGTACTGCACCGTAGCGTCATGTGGCACAAAGTGTGATGCAATGCTACGGCGCAGTACTAACGAGCTAGTCAGCATCCCCAAAAAGCCATTCAGAGGTGCTGCTACGTGGTCATTTGGTACTACATCTCCATGAGATGTAGACGCAGCCCCGGAGAAGCTGTCCATGGGTCAGTCGTTACAACGGTGCGTTATAGATACTGGTTTTCATTTTGGGTGCCAGGAGACGGACAGTGGACAGGACCACTTGCGAATGCCGTCTTCGAGTCGGCGGCTGAACTTTCTTTGCAAGCAGCGGCACTCCAGTTGTGGGAGAGGAAGCGAAGCTGAGAGCAGTGGAGAGAGCGAAAAGGCTGCTGTTTTTTCTCGGTGCTTCTCCTCGTACTCTGCCGAGGGATTGTTTACACCGCTGCTTTGTGCTTCTGAGCTGCAACAAAAAAGATGCCTGCAGAAGGAGTCCGTGGCAAGTACCTGAAGGTTTCAAGCTGAATAGAGATGAGCAGATTCTCTGCCTTTTCGACTGTCTGCGCGGTGCGAATGCCATCAACAGCTTTGTCGTGAGCTTCTGAAAGAGATGGTGGGAAGGCGCAGGGTAAAAACCCTAAGGTAATATCAAGTTGCTGCTTCAAGGTGGAGCAGCTATGAAAACACACTGAGTTTATGGAGAATCATTGTTCCCCCCCCCCCCCCCGGAATAACAAAATAAATGTCTTTTTATTCCTCGCGTGTTTTTGAATATTAAATGCAGGGGCTAGTTAGGACCAAAAATATCCGGATGCAAGGACTGTATTGTCTGCAGGTTGCACCAAGTGCTGTTGCTCCGAAGGGACTGGGTGTTCTGTGTTTTTAAGACTGTGGGTTCAATGAGTCCTTTCTGTCCAGATACATTTCTTGATATCATTATCAGGGGTCAGTATGGATATATTTCAAGCTATTCTATGGCTCTCTGTGGTGTCACAGATGTTATAGGACTTATGAACTGGCCAAATAATAGAAAATTTGGGTGGTTGGATGGGATTCAGGAGGTCACATCTAGTGCAACCCCCTGCTCCAAGCAGGACCAGCCCAAACTCCATCACCCCAAGGCTTTGTCTAACCAGGTCTTGAAACGCCCTCAAGGATGGAGAGGCCACCACCTCTGTGGGTAACCTGTTCCAAGTGCCACTGTAAGCAGGTATTTCAGCCAGATGGAAGAGAAAGAGGATAAAAAATGGTGTGGAAAATACTGAATTGGCAATATTCTGTGTAAAACATGCGTGTCTTGCGAACAGAGGGATGTGCTGTCACTGCTTTGGCAATGAATGGTGGGGTTTAGGACGGTGAGGTGAAGAACTGATCCCAGAAGGCTGTGTGAGACTCAAATGAATGTGCCCTCTGAAGAGTCAGAGAGAGTTTTGCCCCAAGGATGTCTCTGTGGTGGTTGGAGGAGGACACGTTTTTATAACGAGGTGTGGTGGTTGGGTAGCCTGGTGTCTTGCTTCTAACCACAGCAGTGTATGCCTCGCTTTCACGCTTCAGCTGTGAAAAGGTGGTCGTGTAGTAGTGTGTTCAGTGAGGTCATTTTCCTCTTAACTTCAGGCTGAATCTGAATCGGAGTGTGACTTTTGCACAGTGGTAGCAAAGTGCTTGGCAGAGCAGCTCAGACCCCTTGCTACCCATCCAGAGGTGAAGAGCTGGAGTCTGGATGACTTGATGTCAAAGCTGCGCCTACTCGACCAAGCTGTGAATGAAGACCAGGTCATTGACATTTGAGGCAAAGCAACAGATGTAGTGCGAGTTATATTGGACCCGTACGTGCCATTAACTACAGAAACCGGCATGGCTTGACCATGCTAGACTCCATGCTTGCAGATCCAGCTTTCCTGATCACATGCACATGTTGTACTGTTTCTTTGTTGAGCTGTCTGCCTTGACGTTGTGGTTAAGCAGAGGGATATCCTCATCACTAGCTATTTTGGCTGGGGTTATCTTTGGTCACAGTTAATTGCTGGCAAAAAAGAAAAATCACTAATAAAAGTAGAGCCTGCGACGAACCCCTACTGAGAAGCAGGCCCTCAGCTAAACAGTAACAGCAATGTCTAAGTTTTAAAAACTCCGAAAGACATTAAAACTCAGATCCTTTATTAACCAGCCTTTTAATTATTTTTCTTCATTTAAGCAATGATAAAATCTTCATGGTTTGCTAACCTTGCAGGACTATTTAAAATGCAATTAACGGAAATAATACATGTGAAACAGACTCCTTGTGATTCTGTTCCAAAATATAGAATATATTTGGCACCGTTAATGTGCTTCACAACCTGCAGGCGAATGTTTTGCAACGCTCAGCCCCAGTCATGCAGTCAGCTCCATAAAGGCAGATACTTACATTTACATGGAGCTGAAAGTCTCTGAAGCAACCTAAAATCTCCAAAGCAACAAATGCCTGGGCATCGAAATACATTCCTACCGTTTCCATTGGCTTTGCCTATATGGTCCTTTCACCCAAGAACATCATGGGGTTCGCTATCAACAGTTTCTGTAGCTACAATCTAATTGTATCTGGTTTATGCTGGCATCCATCAGTCTAGTATTTGAACACCTTAATGTAAAACCAGTTAGCAGAGATGAAGCCCCTAGTGGGGTCTCTGCAGTTCTGGAGTGCATAAGAAATAATTGGAACAGCCTGGTTTAGAATGAGAATATCGAAGCCATTGCAGAAGTCCCTGCAACTATCAGAATTAAGTTTTGTTATGTACCTATCAATACTCAAGTCAGCTCTTGGCAAATGAAATGAGCTGGAGCCTTTCCAACTGTGCTGAGGGGTATGCTGTCTTATGGCAAGCAGTTCTCATAAATACAGACTTGAGGGCATTTCATTGCAGGTAATCTGCGGGAATTGTAAAGGCCCTTTACTGCCGAAGATTAGACAAGTACAGTAGTCCGTACACAAATGCATTTTTATTATTAGATCAGCTTGTTCTGTTGTTGGGAAGTGTAATCATTGTTATAGGGTTTACATAAGCAGGTGTGATTAAATACAATATCCAAGCTATTGATTAAATTCTTCATTTGGGGTTCTGGGTGATGGGAATGCTAAGTGTATATATTGGCAGTCCCTCACAGTGGAGGATGATTGTTTTGCATGATCTGGGGTCAACAGACTCCTTTGCAACTCGTGCACGTATTTCCACCCATGGGTTGGGTGGTTCAGTCTGCGGCATGCTGTTTCTGTCACTCCTGCTCTTCCATCTCCTGCTGCCATCACAAGGTTTCAAAGTACTGAGATCCTTGCAGCAGACTCTTCGTCTACTTGGGGCACTTCTGGGCAGTAGTCTCCCAGGAGTTGATGCTTGATGTTAAATTTTTTCAAGTTGGCCTTGAGGACATCCTTCAAACGCTTTCTCGGCCGTCCTCTTGAGCATATGCCTTGACTGAGCTGGGAGAGTAAAACTGGCTTCGGGAATCTGGAGTTGGACATTCAGATGACACGGCCAGCCCAGCGAAGTTGATGTTGGATCGTCATTGCCTCGATGTATATGAAGTTTCCTTGTGAGTTGTGACAGTATGCTGATGTTGGTGCATCTATCTTCCCACTGGATTCAAAGGCTCTTCTGTAGGTAGTAGCATTGATATTACTTCTCCTGCAACTTGTCTTATGTTGTCCATGTCTCAGCTTTACACAGTAAGGTGGGGATCACAAGTAATTGCTTGAAAATCACAAGCTTGGCTTCAGATCTGATGTCATGATCTTTGAACACCCTTTTCTTCCGGTGTCCGAAGGCTACAATGACACCAACTAGCTTCCAGTAGGAGTGGAGCTAGGATACTGAATGGATGGTAAGTTGTTTAATCTCAGCCAACTCTGAGCCAAAACCAAGACCACCCTGACCTCAGTCACTGAGCTCCAGTACACTGGTGATGCTGTAGTCTGTGCTCACTCAGAAGCAGAGCTTCAGGCAATTGTTGACATCATTACTGAGGCGTATAAGAAAATGGGACTGGCACTTAACGTTCAGAAGACTATGGTCCTCCATCAACAAGCTGTTAATGAATAATCCCCAACTTCAGTAATTCAGATTCACAGTGAGACTCTGGAGAATAGTTAGTATTTCCCGTGCCTTGGAAACCTTTTCTTGCAAAAGGCTAACATTGACAAAAAAATCCAACATCTCCTTAAAAGTGCAAGTATGAATGCTGAGTCCCTATCATCTGAAGTGTGGTATGATTTTTTTTTATATATATATTTCTTTTTATACAATGCTTATCTACCCAAGCTGTTTGGACTGTTTGGCTATAAGAAAAATAAGTTGTGGTGTTCCTGGTCTGTTAAGTAGCAGGCAAGAGGGTATCACGCACACCACTTTTTCTACCATCGAAGCCATGGACTGAGCAAGCACTGGGTATAGCTGCTATCTGGGATCGACTCTAGGATTTGCTCTCAATCAACCTAAACCATGAGCCATCTATTTATCCTTTGCCACTCACGTTACAGAGAGTAATAGCTTCTTGTTCCTCAACAACTGGTGGCCTTCTTTCTGTGTGTGTCTAATTGCTGTCTGTAGATCAAGATGCAGAGGACATTGGAAAAAACCAGAAAGCTGAAGAGTTGCTGCAGGTGGACTTTCCAGGGTTGGGGCCTACAGCGTAGATGGGAGCAGGCTTGGAAAGGGCCTGGCTTGCACCCTGATGTCGAGGAAGTCTCTGGAAGTGAGGCTGGGTTGCACCCACAGGGTCAAGGTCTCTGAAGTGTTTTTAGTACAGATGTCCAGTGGGTTTGGCCTTGAGGACAGCAGTGAGGCTGGCACTCGCTAGCAGTGTAGATGCATTCACAGAAGTTCTTGTTATTTGTGATGATGACCGGAGCAGAGTTGAACCATGTTGAAAAGGTGTTGGCAGGAAACGGAATAAACTGTTTGGTGACTAAACAAAGACATTTGGGCCTCAGGCCTGTTTGCCCAATGCATTCCCAAATATTGAGGCTGGATTTTCAGAAGTGGCTATCCATTTTAAGAGACCTAACTTGAAACACGTTACAGGATCCTCATTTTTGAAAACACCAAATTTCATGGTGTGTCTACACGGGCACTTCAATGTGCATTAGCCTATTTTAATGGGCATTAAAGCATCACTAAAAAGCATGCTGTTTAGTTAATGGGCATTAAAATAAGCTAAGGTGCACTAAGCATCAGTAAAAAAAAACCCCGTTCTCTATAGTTAATGTGCATTAAGACCAGCTAATGCACATTTGCTTAGTACCTCACGATGGATGTTCTAGATTTAATGCACATTAACTAAAGCTTGGTAATGCACGTGTAGATGCACCCTTAAGTTCTTTAGAAAGAAAACCAAAAAAACCCCGTTTCCTTAAAAACATTTACAGCTCTAGAATATTTTTGAGGCATGCTGGTCTTTCTTTAGCTGGGCTTAAAATAACATTGTAGTGACTACAGTTTGCCAACAAATGTTTTGGTAGAAAATGGAGGTGGTGCTGACAGCTCAACTGAAAAGAGAGAGCTTCAGCTTGATGAATAGATCCTCAGATATTTTCACTTATTGGAAATGCCAGCATCTGTTGTGTCAACACTGGTGAGCTCACCCGGAGATGACCTTACAGCAGGGCTTATGAGAGCAGCACGAAGGCTCCTTTCCCAGTTGACTGGACAGATTTTGCATTGCCGCTTAATGTTTACCGATATTTCTGCGATTTGTGCTGTATTTCCAGAGCTCTGGAAGCTTTCTTGATTGATAGCACTAACATAAAAAAACAAGACAGAGCTAATTAAATCACAGCGCTGCTTCCCAACACTACCGTGTGAGGCTGACCTAATTTTGACACTGCAACGCTTATCCGCAGAATATCTATTAAGTTAAAGGAAACATCGTTCTGTTTCTAGAAACGGTTAGACTTTTTTCCCCTTACAACTCATTACACTGCTGTTTATTGTCCCCCCTGCTGGGTAAGTATTAAAAACTTATGATCTATGACATATGGTTGGCGTCTGTCAGTATCCGGTTCTCGAACCGTGGGAATGCTCCAGTTCGATAGAGGAATTTGGGTTGGGGAGGAGGCCGTGTTATTTCTTCAGTCAGGAAAACGCTATTTCTTGAATTGTCATGTTTTAAAGATTGTCTTTCCTTCTTCGCTGATTTGAAATAATAAAAATAATGTCCTCATTTCAAGTCATGAGCAAGCATTGGGGTATGCTGCACTGTTAATTGGCATGATGCACTTCTGAATATATGACAAATATTCAGTATTAGAGTATAGTAAAAATTTCACAGGATTGCTTTCTTAGTGATAGTATGTGATGATTCTCATTTGATGCCCTATAGTCTGGATACCTGGATAAATCAATATACTGTGGAAAGGGGTACATGCGTCTGCCTAGCTAAGGTATTTCTTTGTTTGTGTAAGAGGTAACAATTGTTGTCTTTCAACTTGGTGGCCGATGTCTAGGAAACAAGAAGGTGCGGGAATCTTACTGAGTTGACACCATTTTTCTCTCGCATGGTACAATGTCATTAACTAGGAAGTATGAAGGGCAAGTTTAATGCAAAGAAGTACACCTGTGACCCTCCCAAATATTTTCTGGCTGGGATGGTGTAGTTGGGGCTGGTCCTGCTTTAAGCTGGAGGTTGGACTAGATATGACCTCCTGAGGTCCCTTCCAGCCCTTGTTTTCTATGATTTTGCTGCATTATTGGAGGTCAGACTGTGAATGACAATCAGATATGATGCATGCAAGTCAATTGTCATGTAATGGCTTCTTATAAAAAGGTGCAGTATGACTTCAGTGACCAGATGACTCCATTGGTTGCAACGCTCCTGAAATTGGTGGTTGCAAGCAGCTACTGTAAGCAAGGACATGGAAATGTCCTTTCTAGGTTCAATGGGTAGGAATAAAAACCTACCATTTTAATATCTGAATCTGGTTCTGTTGGCACTGAAGACAAAGGGCAGGCTTCGCTGACAGTGAGATGATGCCTGATGTATGCAGGACACAAGCTAATAGCTTGGTTTAGTTTTGTATCCATTAACGCAAAGACAGGTGGAGAGGATCGTCTCCATTTGCTTTTCCACATTGTTCTGATTTGCATAAGGCATTTTTCTTCAGCCTTTCTCTAGATTGGTTTCGAGAGGACTATCTACCATCAAAACTTCAAGTGATCTTTCTGAAAATTTCAGTTCTTGTCTATTAAAAATTCTGCTTGACCTTGTCGGTGGGTTTTTAATTATCATTATTTTTGTTCAGTGCTAGTAAGGCTCTAAAATTCTTTCCGGCCTGCCATATTTTCTGTATGACACCAGAGTATGTACATGATCAGGCACTTCTTTCATCAGGAAATAAAGAATATCTTGGTGCCGTTTTGGTTTGTAATGAAAGTCTGGGGATATATGTATATATATATTAATTTTTATTTCTGATCTCATCCTTGGTTCTGTTGCATTAGGTATATCTTCTGCCAAGACAAGAAGCATGAAGGGTTCTTTTATGCAATATTTACTATGTATAATCACAAGACAAATTCCTCTAAATGCCACCAAACAAAATAAATGCCAAGTAGTGTATGACTCTAATGTCTTGTCTGGTATTTAATCCTTGGAGGCATGCTTTAGAGGGAGCTGTAATGAATATGCTTAGAGTTGAAAGGGAGGTGACATTTCATAATTATGTAATATCTTCTGAACCATAAAAAAAACCCCAGTTTTTAACGGGAAATTTTTGACATATTCATTTGCTTTTTATTTAAAGCACTGTACACTCCTTCCATGCTTGGATTCATCAGTTGATTTTTTTTTTCGCTTGCATCTATTGCTTCTCCAGGTCTACTGGATATTAAACAGATGTGTGAGCAGTAACAGCTGCATGCTAAGCACCATTTAGTTGCCTCAGTGTTTGTGTGTGTTCCTACTTCACCCTGCTCAAGTCCCTGAAAGACCAATAATACGAAGCTGGATGGGCTCTCCTCCTCCTACTTGCTCTTTGCTCCTTCCTTTCAAGGTGAAGGTCATCACCATTGCGCATGCTAATGTTTTCACAGATTTGAATAGAGTGAAGTGGGATCACACTTAAACCAGACCCAAGTACTATTCAGAGGTCTAAGAAGTTGAAGCCCTAAATTGCAAGTCACTTAAAAAGTAACATGAATTTACAAGACTGCAGCTCTTCTGGATTTGCCGGAGTCCTCCTTCCCTTGATGCGTTATGACCCCAGTCAAGCAAGATACTTTATTTGTGTTGTGATACTGCTACAATTATGGTCTCTTGTTTCATAAAAAATGGCAATTAACATAATACCCCTTCATCAAGCCATGGTGCATCCACACCTTGAATACAGTACCCAGTCCTGGTCCCCACACCTCAAAAGGGATATAGAAGCACTAGAGAAGGTGAAGAGATGGGCAGCAAGGATGATTAGTGGGATGGAGGGTCTTCCATATGAGGAGAAACTGAAAAGGTTAGGTCTATTGAACTTAGAAAAGAGAGGGGACATGAAAAGAGTTTACAAAATACTAAATGATGATAGCTGATAGGGAGTTATTCTTTATTGTCTCTTATATAACAAGGACTAGGGGCATAACCTGAAACTAGGCTGTAGTTAGTTTAAAGCTAACAAAAGAAAGGTATTTTTCACACAGTGTGCAAAGAAAGTGTGGAACTCATTGCTACAGGAGTTGTGCAAACTGGCAATGTAACCAGTTTCAAAAAGGGGTTAGGCAAATTCTTGGTGGAAAGGTAGATCAGTAGCTATTGAACATGGGGTAACACCTCAAATCTTCCTAGACCTTAAATAC
>JAGPOW010000304.1:3525619-3560189 GCA_030014935.1 Caiman crocodilus
AGTGAATTTTTCACCCCCTATATCCTCACACCATTTGGAATAGTCTTTAATAGTTGTTTGGGTCTGAAAGGGACCTTGCAGATCATGGGGTCCCCCCCCCCCCCGGTCTGGGGAACGGCTCGCCTTAACTCCGCTTTCAGGAAGATGTTATGAGCCTAAAAGCAACCCATCACATATGGGGCCAGTGAAATAGGAAGCACATTAAAATAAAACACCAGAGAAAGCCCCTGGTGCAGAAGCCTACCTACAAGGTAGAAGGAGCTGGGTTTTTTTGGAGCAGGAAGATGGATCAAAATGACAAATGTGCAGAGAGGTCTAGAAGTGCACCTCATGATCAGACCAGCTTTTTCAAACCTATTCTTCATTGCACAGATCAGATTTTAAGCAGCAGGCCCGGTTGGGTTATAGCATGGCCATTCCCATTCTTCTGTCCCTCCATGGTGGTGTCATTAGTGGCATTAAACTTGGGCCTCTCAAACGGCGTGTGTGTCACTTCACTCTTCCGTGTGCATTGTCTGGCTTTGCTTTCCTTTTGTTGACCCCTGTATTTCTTCCTGAACTCGTTTCTGGTCTCTCTCACCCTTATTTTGGCAAGGTCTCTTTCTTCTCTATTGACAAGTGAGGTTGTGCAGGAGAGAGTTGGTGGGTTGAGGACCGCGGGCCGGGTCTCAAAGAGCCTGGGGAGGTTGTCTCCGGAGTCGATTCGCATCGCGCGCTGAGTGGGGTACCAATGTCGAAGCTAATGAGAGGCTTCAGCCGCTGCCAGAAGCCATTGCAAAGTTTACTCTGCCTTTTGGTCAGTTTTTTGTCCGCTCCACTGTCCACCTCAGGTCTTGCATGTGGCAATGCTCCCCTAGACCCTTCTTTTGTGCAAACTCACGTGACTTCTTTGTCACGGTGTTATTCAGGACAGCTAGCAATGGATCCTGTTTGAGACATGTGCAACCTTCCTTTCTAGCTGCTGGTAGCTCTCTGTGCCTCACGATGGTAGAGAAATCTCCCTGGTAGATGTGTGTGTTATTGGTCACCTGCAATCTTGCCATAGGGCAAGGCGCTTTTGGTTGCAGGAAAGGAAACAAAAAACTCTTGCTCCTAACAAACCAGTCCTTCTTGGGGATTCTTTCCCCTTCTAGTTTCAGTAAATAGAGGATGCACAAGTGATCCTCAAACATGCCCTCATCTTTCTCAGGTTCACGCTATCCTGGCAGAAGTGGAGCGTGCTGATCAACAGAGGTGCCAGGTATCAGATATGTGATACAGGATATCTGTGTACAGAGCTCTTAGGCCAGGTACAAAATTTACCTGGAAGCCTACTTTAATCATAATGATACAACTACAACAGGCCCAATCCTGTTTCTGTTCCTTTTGCTCATCGAGAGCTCATGTTGGTATAGATCAAGTGAGTTTTCTGTTCCCAACCCATGACTGAGAGTGCACAGCTTGCCTGGAAGCTCAGCAGCCTCCTGACTATGCACTAAGGAGTTGAACATTTCTTCTTTATTATGAAAATGAAGTTGTTCTGGTGGGTAATTTTGGCAGCCTGATATGGTTAATTTGCTGTTATTACAAAAAAAGAAAAAAGAAAAGAGAGAAAGAGCAAGCCCAATTCTGTGTTAGGAAGCCTTTGCATAGAAATGTGAACACAATCTGTATTTGAATTTAATAAAACATTGCAAAAGAGCTTTGTGCTGTTATGGTGAATTAAATTCACCTCTTTCACTCCGGGAGCCCAATCTTGCAAACCTGCATGGAGCACACGTTGAAGTCAGCAGGAATTATGTGAAGTGCGTCCAGCTGAGCTAGCAATTGGGGAAGCTGAAATCACTAGGGATCCTGAGTCTAAAAATCAGTGTTCTTCTCTTTAAAAAGACTTTCGAACTGCCTTGATGCTTTCGAGGCTCTCTCTCACTCCCTGTTTAAAATGGGATATTTCAAAAATTGTTTAGTATTAGCTCTAAAAGGTTTTCATTGAAAGGCAAGGCCAACACACTGCACCTTTTTTTTTTTATTATATGGGTAAAACTGCCCTACGCATGGTCAAGTAGGGCAAACTGGTAGTTTCAATCAGCGGTCCGAACCCAGGCTGTATACGCAAAACACCGTTTCTTCTAAATTGGATGCGGCTCGGTACAGCTTGTGCAAGGTGGGAGAGGACGGGGAGGCGAGAACAGCTTACCTGTTTCAATTGATTTCCAAGATCCTCACTAAGAAAAGAGAGGCTTGTAAGCCGGGTCCATTATTGCATGCAACGTTTTATTCCTCCTGCACTTGCTGCATCTCTGAAAGGCATGCATTTAACATTTATTTCTCTGCTGGTTTTACTTTCTTTGGTAATTGCTTCTCTCCCTCCTTTCTTCATGGTGGTCTCCAAACCAAAGTGCCCTCCGTTCCTTTTTTTTTTTTCCCACATAGATGGCATCGTGAAATATTGGCATTGGAGCTGGGCGAGGGAAAGACTTCAGTCCTCTGTTCTCTGATTAACTCCCGTTCCCTGGATCCATGCAAACACTCGCTGTGCTTTTTATCTGGAATAACACTTTTTAGATATCAACTTTTGTGTAAAATGCTCAGGACGTGAGGGAAATGGAGTACTATTTAGGGGGAGGGAAACAACCTCAGGGCCACACTCTGATGCTTTACTTCTGAGAAGGAGAAGGTGCCACCTGGGGTGGGACTCGCTGACTTGAATGGGGCTAAGACACCGTTCAGTGGAAGTGCCAGAATTTGGCCCATACCAAATAATTTCAATTATCCGACCACCTGTTCTCTGAAGCAGATTCATCTCCCTCAGTGCCTGTTAATTATACTGAATGCTCCCTCAGTTCTCCGAATTTCAGTGTCTCTGTGGCCTCCAGATAATCAGCCTTGAACTGGATGTTGCAGTTTACATAAGCATGCACACGCTCTGCTCCCTCCCAGACTGCCTCAGCTGCCATGCATACAAGATTACACTAAACTGATGTTAATATTTACATGTTTCCGTTTCAAGCAGTCTCCACCCTGGACTTTCCAAAGAGAGAAATATCCAAAAAACACCGAAAGAGGGAGCTAGACATGGGCGGATCTAGGATTTTTTTTAAAAAGGCAGTGCAGCTGGTGCAGTGTGTCACCCCGTATAACACCGCACACATGTCTCTCAAGGCAAACAGGAACCAGCAGCTTTACTCATGTGCTAGGTAGGGGCTCCGAGCTAGATTGTTCAGTTCAGGAATGAAACGAAACCAAAGATCACTGTATTGTAATGTGCATGCATTTGCTGTATTGTATTGTATGGATAAAACACAAAGACGTGAGCAAAAAACAATCGAGCTATGTTGTGTCTTTAGCTCTGTCGCCATTAGAATTAAATGTTCAGGTTTTGAAGACCTGGGTAGACAAATCCCTGGCTGGGATGATGTAGATGGGGCTGGTCCTGCTTGGACTGGATGTGACCTCCTGAGCTCCCCTCCATTTTTTGTGATTCTTTGGTGCATCTCTTTCCAATCCACAAAGCAAAATCTAGCCTTTTTCATCATCTTGACAGTGCAGCCAATGCTTCACTTTCCACACCTGAATTCACGTGTTTAAAACCAGGCTGCAAGTCTGGGAGCTACACTAAGAGGAGCAGCCAGCAGAATTGCAGAAGAAAGATAGCTTAATTAGTGAAACCTCAAAAAAAAAGCAGAGGGTTGTTAACACCTGTGGAGCGAAGAGTTTAGAAGGGATCTGGTAGATAATAATGGACGTGTCTACACATGTGCTTTAATGTGCATTAGCCTACTTTGATGTGCATTAAAGCGTCACCAAAAGGCAGGGCTGTTATATACGTGAAGGGGATCTGCTTCGACGTGTGCTAATTAGCATGTGTTAGAGCAGACTCAATTAATCGAGTCTACTATGAGTCTGCTGGAGCATGCTAATTAGCACGTACCACCAGCCTCTGGTTCACATGTATTTCAAAATGGCAGTGGGGGCGCTTTAACTAAAGCTCATTGCTCAAGATTTACTTAAAGTGCCCCTACTGCCATTGTGAAGCACGGGATGCTGAATACACATGATGCTGTGCACACTTTAATTAGCGTGCCTCTCAGAGCCACTGTAATTAAAACATCCCCTCTCTACCTGGAAGTACATGTATAGATACCCACAGTGCTCTTTAGCTAATGCACATTAAAATATGCTCATGCACATGTTTCTAGTACTTCACAATAGATTTAATGCACATTACCTAAAGCACATTAAATGAATGTGTAGCTGTTCCCAATGAGCCATGAAGTCGAGCGATCCCATCACTGCTGTCTGAATAGAAGTACTTCTGCTACTGCCAGGTTTTTAGTTTTAAACTTTTGGGTAGACCAGGAACCAAGAGGATGAAGTGGGAGAATACAACTGCACAAGCCCTGGATCCACCTCTGAAGCTAAGGCAATTTATTGCACCCTGTGATTCACTGACTCCTAGATGCTGGGCAGGCAAGTCTAGTTCTGCACTGGTGGATGTGAACGGCTGAACTATCATTACTTTCATTGGTGCAGGTTTGGCTGTAAACCAGAGCGTTGGACTCTGGGAAGAAAGTCCTTGCCTACCTGCTGCATTCAGTCAGTAAAGGGACTCTTTGCAAGGAAATACTTCTTGCTACCCAAGGAGCATTCCTGAAGTATGGTCACTGTCAACTATAGCAGTCCAGACAGCCTGGGACTCCTGGGAGAGCTTCCAAAATGCACTGCTAAGGTTTGAGAGAGCTTGGAAAGGCTGCTTAGCAGTGGGCGTTTACGACCAGCTGTATTCAGAGCCCAGAAATGTTCTTGCCAAAGGTTTTGAGGCTTAGATCAGTTTTCAGAGCTCAGATCCCTTTTACACGTCTCCTCTATGACGCTAAAGAGCCCGCCTGGATGGCGACCTTGCAAGACATGCTGACTCCATAGTTCACCGGGACTTTTCTCTTGCCACACTTCTGTGCCTCTGGGCAGAAGCCACAGCTCCCCTGGCAGGGTACTTGTTGAGCTGGTTAGTGCACGGCCCCTCTTGTTGCAACATCCGAGCATAGTCTAGTGTGCTTATCCTCCCTATTCCTCTGTCCAAGGTAGGACAGGACTGTTAGCCCCATTCTTGAGAGAGGGCAGTGGAGAACACACACGCATGAAGCTCCGTGGCCAAGGCGGGATATTGGACTTGGCCCTCCCAAACCCTAGGTCCTTGCATCAAGCTACAAAACCAGGAGGGAAGATCTCTTTAGGTCTCAGCCAGCCTTCTGCTACCACAGCTCCCCTCTGAATGACTCTCTTAACAGCACCTGCTTTCTTTGCTTCTGGGGACACTTATTCTCTCTGTCCCATTGCTCTCCAGGATGGACTGACAGCTTGATGATGACCTTCAAATGGGAAAGCAGAACCTTCCCCTAGTGTATGGGCTAGGACCAGGCTCCAAAGCCACACATCCCCCTCAGACCTGCGTAACATGAGGCCCCCAACAGCTCAAAAGACGGCAGGGCTGTTTATCTGTCACAAATTAGTTCAAACGGGCTGTAAAAAGGTACTTCCTTAAGCAGCTAAGAAGCTTGTGATGCTGCTCCATCCAAAAGAGCCGTTCAGCCAAAATACCTTATTGAGACGGCAGCCACGTGGCTGCTTTTTTTTTCCTCATAAAAATTTCTATTTTCTCATCTTGGATCCAGGACAGAAAATTGATTTCAGTTCATTGTACCTGTGTATGGATTTTTCTCTGTCATCTCGCACCTCTAGTATCTGTCTCGCACTCCCCCCTTCTCCTGTTACAAGCCACAGCAAAGTAAGAGATGCATAATATTTTCTGCAGATGAATTGCGAGGACCCGGTGGGGTGGGGCTTGATGGTGTCTGATCTGCTGCAGAGTTTGAATGGTAGCCCTTTATCACCTTCCTAATCGATTGCCACAGGGTTTTAGTGTCCCACAAAGTAGATGAGGGATGAAAGACTGGGGCTGGGTAGAACATGACCAGGCAACAGCCAAGATTTTGCATGCACGTCTGCCTGCCGGCTCAGATGCCAACCTACGAAGTGCCAGTGGGTACATCTACATGTCCCTTAATGCGCTTTAGATACTGTGAATTAAATCTAGTATGTGCATCTACACATTCAATTAATGCACTTTAAGTAATGCACGTGAAATCTATTCCCCCCGGGCACATATACATGAGCCACAAGGTTGCTCCCATGTGCTGTAATTACACCACGTCGGAGCAGACTCGATTAATCAAGGCTGCTGGATTGTGGTAAGTCCCGTACTCCAGCATCTCATGCATCAGTGCCCCTGTGCTTTAAAACAGTGGTGGGGGTGCTCGCTCTCAAGCTTGTTTGATGATTTTTAGATAGTGCCCCTGCTGCCGTTTTTAAGCATGGGGATGCTGATACACAAGATGTTCCAGTGTTTTAATTAGATCTGCTCTAATTAAAGTTCCCCCTCCCCCAGAGCATATGTATACATGTTGTCCATTGTGAGGTACTGAAGTAGGCACGTTGGACATTTATACACATGCCTTTTTGTCCCACAGTGTGCCAGAGATGTGGCCGGCCGGAGCAGACTCGATGAATCAAGCCTGCTTTGTACGTGAGCTGCCTTGCACTTCACTGAATCGTGTGCAGTTGTATAAGCGGCGAAATGCATGTCAGTGCACAGAAAATGATGGTGATGTACTTTTGAACTAACACACCTTCGAGGTACGTTAGTTCAAAAGCTCACCAGGGTCATTTTCTCAGCACTGATGCACATTCTGCCACTTGCACAACTCTGTGCAATGCAGCACCGGCAGCTTTTAAAACCACATGGCGCTGTGGCACAAGCAGGTGTGCAAATGCCCATTATAGCCTAATTTAATGTACATTCGCTAAAAAGCACAGTTTTTCCGTGACACTTTAAGGTTCATTAAAATAGGCTAATGTGCATTAAAGTGCATGGATAGATGCACCCTGTTATTATAGGGTGTATCCTAAGGACTTTTTAGGCCTCTGGATGCTGAAAGTTGTAGAGGGAGAATTCTGGATAAGCCTTCCTTAAAGACTTTTTCTCCTTAGCATTAATGCTCCACCACTGTGAGAAACAGGCTCCCTGGACTAATGGTCTACCCCGCCATAGCATTTCTTATGCTATTATAGTTCTTGAGCCAGACCTTGGAACAAATGCTGTGTAGGTCTCCTGAAATTTGGCCCAGAGAAGAAAAGGCAGAGTTAAGTTAGGCAGATTTCTGTCGAAGGTAAAAGCTGAGATGGAGAGTTATTCAGGGTAGCTTTGGCCAAGTGTTTTCATTTAACATGCTGAGAGTAGCGTGAGTGGGCAGTGATTACTCTCAAGTGTGTTTTAAATACATTTCCAAGAGATACAGTGCTCCCCTATAAAAAGAAAAAGGGGTGGGTGGACATAAATGCAGTGATGCGCTTGAGGTTTGAAATATGCAGAAATCTGGTAATTCAGAAGATTGGCTTTTATTTCATCTCTGCCTTGATCATCTTGGATGTGTATCATAGTTTGTATTACCGTAGTCAGCTTTTAGCTTTGGCTTTATCCCAGGATCTGTGCTATTCGTCCTCCTCCCGAGCCTGTAGAACTAGCAGGCGGAAGTCCCCGGGGAGTGAAAGCTGCCTTTGTGTGCTTTTTACAAAAAATAAAGGCCCATGCAGTGTCCTGTGTTAATGGGAGCGGTGCTTCAGGACTGGGTGAGCATGCTGGCTCTATTTGATTTATTGATTAATTTGCGCGGTAAGCCACCCTTCATACAAAGGGCTCGACACAACTTACAACAAGAGAAAAGAATAAATGATGAAGCAGGATAACGAAGAAATGAGCAAAATAACATGAAAGCCAACTTGAATATAATCCCCCCACCCAGAAAAAAGGGGAAAAAAAAGAGTACCTCCAATTCATAAGAGGTTTCACGCAGGAATCCACCCTGTCAAAACCGTTCTGGAATGGGAATTTGCTGGACAGGTGATAGGCAGGGAAGCGGGCATGGGTGGTATGATATGGAGATGCCTAGTTTTGGGGTGTCATTTGGGGAATCTACTGTTGCTATTGGTCCTTTTTATTGTAAGTTGTTCTAAGCCTTTCTAGATGGAAGGAGCTGTAACAACAACAGCAATAATCATAAATATAATTACTATTATTATCACTAGCATAGTTAGTGCTATTAGTAATAATAAGCAATACTATTAATCAGTAACAAAATGGCAGTGATACCAATAGCAGTATTAATAATTATGTTGATAGTAATAATCATGATAGATATAATTAGTACTACTATGACTACCATCAATATTGCTATTATTATTCATAGTAATTAATATTAATAGTATTTTATATTAATGATAATTAACCATATCAGTAATGGTGATACTAATCATCATCATGTGGTCAAGTTATAATGGCTTGTTGGGGGCAGGGTAGTAAGGGGGGGGAATCTCTATTTTAAAACTCTTTATTTAGTATTCTTCATTTAATGTTAATGTAATAATTTGCATAATCATCTTGGCAGGATGCATTGATAGCACTCTCACTTTCCAAGATCCATTGGATATTTCTGTTACATATTTACATAGATCACTTAGATCTACATAAATTAATCTGGATTCATCAAGCAGGAAGCAGATTGGTAGTCTAGCCTAAAGCCATCTAGCCTAAAGCTGGAGTTGGATTGTCAAGAGAAAAACAGAAGATATAGAGGACATTTCTAAGCCTTCCCCCTTTGCCTTGAGTGCTCAGCTCCTCAGTTACTCAGGATAGGATGATACCTCCCCAAATCCTCTGTAGAAGAATGGGTGGGCAGTCACGTCTCCTCAACAGTCAAATCCACACCCCAGTCACTCTGCAGGAACGATAACCCACGACGTACTCCCGTCAATATAAGACAGACAACTCCATGCAAATCGCGCTCTCACTCAGACGCACAATCTCACTCAAAGTCTCCTCACTCTTGAAGTCATCGCGAAATCACTGCCTGAAGACGCACTGTACCTGGTGCTCGGGTAGGCTGGCCATCACAGAGGGCAGGCCGGTTGTCCTCTATTGATACAAAAACAGACGCCTTTGTGTCCTCTATTTTTCTCTTCTATCTTCTGAATGAGCTGTGTGCACAGCATGGTGATTGGTGTATGGTTTTGAGTGACAGCGATTGATAGGGGTGTGGTATAAAATGGACCTGAGTGTAGGGTGGCCATCATGGAAGACATTACGGTTTTTTGCTACTCTGTTCTCTATTGATACAAAACCGGACACCTTTATGTCCTCTATTTTTCTCTTCCAGAGAAAACTCTTCTAGAGAAAAATAGAGGACATAAAGGTGTCTGGTTTTGCATCAATAGAGGACAGAGTAGCAAAAACCCAGAATGTCCCCCATATGGCCACCCTACGCTCAGGTCCACTTTACACCACACCCCTGTCATTCGCTGTCACTCAAAACCATACACCAATCACCATGCTGTGCAGACAGCTCATCCACCTCTGCACTCATCACTCTCACTCTGCCCACGGCACTTCATCCATCTCTGAGCACTTTATCTTGGGTGGTTTTCCTGCCCAGAATTATACGTGCTGTGCAAGTAGGTCATGACATCCTCGAGGTGGACATTTCAGATGTTCAGGAGCCTCCACACCTCTGGTCAGAGTGCGTGTGGTTGGGAGGGAGTTATGGCCAGGAATCCATCTCTAGCATATATTGTACCATGGGTATGTCCCATGATTTAATTGAGTCTTCTCCACACGCAAGCAACACGCGCTGCGCTTCACCGCATGCAGGTGTATAAGTGGTGAAACGCGCATCCGCGTGGAGAAAATGGCAGCGGTACACTTTTGAACGAAAGCACTTTCATGGCGTTTTAGTTCAAAAGCACACTGACGTCATTTTTTCAGCGCTGATGTGCATTTTGATGCTTATACAACAGCAAGCGATGCAGCCAGTGCCAGGCGCTTTTCCAAGTGCCCAGTGCTGTGGCGCTAGCATGCATAAAAATGCCGACTGGTTGATTGTAGCCATGGTTGGGTTTTTGACTGGGGTGTGCTGGTGCTCCAGCTGGGACTTAAACATGGAAGTTCCTAGCTAGAAGGTCTTGCCTCTCCACTCAGTGGACCAAGCACAACATTTGAGGTCAGGAAGGCATTTTACCCTGTGTTCAGATTGGTATCAACGTGGGGGCAGCTTCTCTGCCTTCCTTTGTAGCCAGGGTCATAGCCCTCATCCTTGGAGCTCTTGAGTGGGTTTTAACAACCGTTGGCCACCCACTTGTGGCAGATTTGGATGCCACGCCTTGTATTTGCATCAGGGTTGATTGTCGTTTTGGGAAGAGGTTGGACAATGGGTCTGTATGGGATGGCTTGGGCAGGGATGATTTTGCCTCAGGCAGGGGGTTGGACTAGATGACCTGTGGAGGTCCCTCCCAGCCCAACTTTTTGATGATTTGATGATGTCTGATGGTGATTGGCACCAGCTGCTTCAGGGGAAGATGCAAGAAACCATTTCTCCTGCAGGTAGAAGTGGCTAGTCACGTTAGCCTGAAGTCATGCAGAAAGTCAAGGTAGAGTTGCACCTTGCTGACTAACTAAATTAGGAGCTGCTAACAAAAGCTTGTGCCTCTCTGATTTAGTCTGCCTACAAGGGGCAATACTACTCAACCTTCTCCCAGTATAAAAATAACATGCAGAGAGAGATTATATTAAAGATGGTTGCATATTGTATTTCAAAAGTTCCCATTATGTCCTTGGGGACTTGTGCCTGAGTTAGGGATTCAGGATCAGAGCATGGATGTGAATCAAACCTTTTTTTTTTTTTAAATTGTCGACCCTGAAAACTGCCAATGCGTATGATGATTTTACTTCAGTGATTTTAAGAGTCATGGCCACACTGGTTTCCAGAATATAATTTAAAGAAGCCTTCTTTAAATGTTAGAACTGTTTAGCTCTGTTTGCACATCTCTCGTTGTAGTTAATTATGTCTGCCTGGTTCTCCGTACTGTGTACCAAAGTAAAAGGGCTTCCATTTGCTGATTCACATTTATTCCTCAAGTGTCATTAGGGTCATATTTGATGACTTTCATTTTTTTTTTTCACTTGAGCTGCTAATAAAGACTTAATGCGATTATGATGTAGTGAGTCCAAGGAAATTGTTGAAAATGTGGTTTATATATAATAATAAGTTGGTCTTGGATTGAGAACTATGTCCCAAGAGGTTATCTTTTATTCCTGAATGTATGTAAAGCAGGCCTGGATATCGCTCTGCACCTGGAGAAATAGATTTATCGTAAGCAATTACCTAGTGATGTAAGCTAAATTAAAGGCATTATACTAACTGGGATACATAGAATACTCGAAACTGCCTAACTGCATGCGGGTTGGTTTTTTTAATGTTTTTTGATGTAGGTTTTCAGAGAGAAATCTGGTTAATGAATGAGTTGTTTTCCTCATTCGCCATCTTATTTAATTTTGTTTCAGTTTATGCTTTTCCAGGCTGCAATCATTCCTGTTGGTAATCAGAGAGAAAAATAATAAACAACACTTACTTCATTCTTTTAGGGAATGTCTCTCTTTATAAATGGATAACAGCTATTTTTTTTTTTAAAGAAAAAAACAAACCCATACGAGTGCGACGAGCCAAGCAGCTGCAGCATGTGAAATCGAGAGAATCCCGAATAGCAGAAAGGTGGTGGCGTAACAATTATTCATTCACAAATCGGTTTTCATTTGCTTGTTGGGATGCCTCGGAGTAAAGACTCAAAGACCCTACCCAGCTGTGTGTCATCGGGATGACTGCAAAAGGCGAGGGGCATATTTTAGAGATCCCCAGGGTGAATGACACGCAGTTATAGCGTGTTGTACTTGGCTGCTTGATCCACAATTGATGTGTGAAGAGGATAATCAAAGAGTTTGGTTAGCTATACCCAGGGGCACCGAGCACATGCGGGCCCAAGGGCCCTGTCACCTGAAATGTCTAAAACTTTCCACGTGTCCATCATCTTACCCCGCCCCCAATAAATACATAAATAAAAATGAAAAGTTGGGGCCTGTGTTTAACTGCCCTGTGCCACTGTTTCACCCAGAAGCAGCTGCAGTGTCCCAAGAGGCAGGTCTCAGGGATGCACTGGACCCCTGAATTGTCTTCGACATCATTGAGAATAATGGAAGATGCCTTTTTTTCTCCCCATTCTTTACAATCAGCTCACAGCAGACTAGCTTTCCAATAATCCCTGGAGTGAAGTCGTCTTCCTCACCTTCACCCCCGTCTGTCTCTTCTTTGCATGCCCTGATTGGCCAGTTGTGGCCCGGCAGAAGGAATAATTTCATAATTCGGGAACTGAAGTCCTACTCCAAGGCTCTCCGTAGCAGCCCTTTGTTGGCTGTGTCAAGCCCTGGATCTGCTTTTGAGTACCGAGAGCCACGGTGGCAGTTTTTAGGTGTGGGATCAGCCGTGCCCGCTTCTTATCAAATCCTGGCTTGTGCAGTTTGGTCTAATGTGTTGCCCTGTGTCTTCTTACCCAGAGAGGTGGTGCAGTCTCCATCCTTGGAGCTATTTAAGACCCGGGTAGACAAAGCCTGGGCTGGGATGATGGAGTTGGGGCTGGCCCTGCTTGCAGCAGGGGGTTGGACTAGATGTGACCTTTTTTTTTTGTTTTTGTTCGGAGTCCACTGCAGATACTGAAAGGACATTTGCAGCCACAGCGCAAGCTCTTTCTCGGCACAATTAAGTTTGCTACTTGGCCTAAGAGGAAGGTAGTGCTGGCTTGGTAATTCTGTTTGTTCTTTCCATATTACATATCTGATGAGACCTTCGCAGGATGCGTTCTTGCAGCATGTTCAAAAATAGGTTACAAAAAAAGGCATGTTACGCATAAATAGCTATATATATAATATATATATATATGTGTGTGTGTGTGTGTGTGTGTGTGTGTGTGTGTGTGTGTGTGTGTGTGTGTGTGTGTATGCTGCACATATATATTTTATATAAATATATATATATATATACACACGTATATGAACATGCTGCATAGAACGCATCCTGCGAAGGTCTCAACAGGCCCTTTGATTATTTGGGGGGAAAAAAGAGTAAAGTTTTTCTTTATCACAACTATCACGGCAGTGCCTAAGGGCTTACCTGGAAACTAAGCCCTGTCAGGTGCACTGAGGGAAGGTGGGATTTAATTATGCAGCAACTAAATGGGCAATATAATGGCTTTTGTGAGGGAAGAGGGAGAGCTATTATTCCCGTTTTACAGAATTGAGGAATACAGAGGGGGAAGGATTAGGTTGCAGTTAGATCCGTGTTCAACATGGATCTTCTGGTTCTGACCTATAACCATGAAATGATCCTTGTTACGGAAAAGCAAAGTGTAAAACCAGCGACCAGCAAAGTGGTTTGGGCGGGTTGTGAGCATGTGAGCGAGCTGATGCAGGCGCAAAGCATTTTCTCCCATTACCAGAGGGATCCTTAATACAGTCAGAAGCATAACTATTTCTCTATGGCACATCTGTTGCATGGTACCAAGTGAAGGAAAATAACAATGTACTTGAAGGCGCTGTTTCAGAAGGCTTTCAAGTAACGGTTGCAGCCGGCACTTACGTACTTCAGTGTTGAGCCCAATGGAAACCCTACCGTCTGCTGAGCGGCTTGTGGAAGTTCACGTTCTCTTAATGGAGATGGCTCCAAGCTGTGTTTTCACTTTTCCTGCTGTGGCAGTAATAGCTCGTAATCAAGTCATACTGCAGTAATCGCTGCAGGGTAATACCAGCTGATGTGATGTATAGTGAGTTGTTTTCTTTCTCCTCCCCTCCACCCCAGAATACATTTTCCCTTGCCTCCATACTTGCTGGGGGAGGTGGTGGCAGGCAGCTACCCACTATTCACATACACTCATGCTGCATTTTTTCTATCCATCTTGATGTCGGATATATACGGTGCCAGCCCTGCCTAGCTTGAGATTTCATTGCACCCGATCATCCTTGCAGTGTTCGCAATAAAAATAAGGATCGGACCAAAAATAATAATAATAATAATAATAATAATAAAATCCCACACCAGGGAGAAAGGGGGAAATAAAAAAAATTAAAAAAAAGGAAAATGCCAGAATGTCTTGGCTTGCAAAGCTAATTAAAAGTAATGGGAAATGTTAAGGAGAAGATGAGAATGTTAATTAAAGAACTGCAAAAATTAAAAACAAAGGCTGATTTTTGGAGGAGGTGGAAGAAAGTGAATATACTGTCACAGAGATTGGCCTGAAGAGCTGTCTGAGTGCCCTCGTGTGGGCTCCTGCTACAGTTCTTGATGACAGACTGATTGAACTGGGCTCGTTGCAGCGAGGATCTCTCTGTATAACACACGTCTAGGAGACTTGAGTCTTTGCTCTCTACTAGGAGCTGGTCCACGTGAAAAGTTAGTAGCTCACATATATGACATGCCTGCTTTGTAGTAGAGCTCCCAGTTTCAAATGCTCGAAACCAAGCTGTTTTCAAATGTGTTTCACTGAAGACAGAAAAGAGTCTGAAGTCTAATTTAAGTGTTTGTCATATACTGGGGGGGGGGGGGAGAGGAGGAAGGGTCTAAGTTCAAGAAAACCTCTAGATAACCTTTGTAGGTCCTTTCGAGCTCGACTTCTCTATGAATACTGCTTGATGTTTGGCAATTTCCTATGTTGTCCTGCTGCTGGCACTTGGCTTTCCTGATAAAATCATGTTTACAATGGCTACGTTTGTCCAACATGGTCGTGGTAGAGTGATGTTAATAGCCATGATGAGCCAGGAAGTAGTCAAAAAGGAAAGATTTCTTAGGGAGAAATCTTAGGCTTTCATTGGAGCAACTGCATAGCGGAGATAGTTCGACAAACTTTCAAAGGCAAGATAGTCTTCTTCAGGTCTGAGGAGTAAGGTCCAGTGCAGCATAGTAAGAAAAAAACCAGCAAGGAGAAAAATTCCCAGCGGTAGCAGACAAACAATCAGCAAAACAAAAGCCTTGATCAATGGGGAGTCGAGGCTTGTCAGAAGGGAGGATAGGCATTACTGCTTATACATCGGTCATAGAAATCATAGGAAATTTGGGTTGAAGGGACCTCAGGACGTCACCTCTAGTCCAACCCCCTGCTCCAAGCAGGACCAGCCCCAACTGCATGATCCCAGACAAGGCTGTGTCTCCCTGGGTCTTAAAAACCAGGAAGGATGGAGACTCCACCACTGCCTAATGGCAGAGTTTTTCCTAATATCCAACCTAAACCCCCCTTGCCACAACTTGAAACAAAATGCAGGCGTAAAGCCTTCTGGAAGTGTACCTGGAGCCTGTGGCCTTTGCCTTGGCAGACCTAATGCTCTACCACAGCCCCTGGATTTGGGTGAATTTTTGGGAAGCCCCAGAGTAAGATCTATGTATGAACTTTGTGACTTGGGATGAAAGTATAGGAAGCTTAAACTGACATCCAGCCACTCATGAACTGGAAAGAAATCACTCCTCTCTGCCTGGTCATTTTAGTGAAGCAAGAAGAATAGCAAGGGCAAGTTAATAGGAGCATTTTGCAAAGAGCAGAAACTGAGAGGTCGTGAACTGGTGTCTGACATTCCCAGCAAACAGCAGTAAAACTATATTACAGCATTATTAGTAGCACCAGAATGGCAGAGCAAAGGCAAAACCAGTGTTACTAAGGGACTAAGGTGAAGCTCTGAGAGAGGAAAAAGGGGAACAGATATTGCAGGAAAATTGCAGGCTTGTGAAAAGTGTTGAGAATTTCTTGTCTCTGGTCTGGCATCTGAGCATGTCTAGACCGATATGGGGAAAGCCAGAGTACTGTTACTAATTCACTGGCACCCAGGAATAAATCAGGGGCTTGGGGGCTTGCTTACCACAGCACAGTCCTAGCAGTTTTGGGGGTGCATCAAGGAAGTGCTCTGTTTCGCTGAGGGGAGATGAATGCATGGAAATAATCCAGTGGCCGCCAGCACTTGTGGCCCTGGAAGTGAGATGGAAAGCAATGAATAGGCTGGAGGCAGGTGGGATGAGGCAGGAAGGCAAGGCAAGATACACAACCCCCTTCAAAGCAAATGATAGCGCTCGGGGCAGAGGGTACACACACTCTCCTGGTTGCCTGGGCTCAGCAAAGGGCCATATCCTTTACCTTGCAGCTGGCACAGTCCCACTACCTTCACAGGGTTGGAGTCAGCGCAGAATTGCGCCCACAGCATTTGGGTTAGTCTGCCGCATTAATCCCACTCCTCTCTCTTGGCTTGTGCTTCTCTGGCATTCAGATGCCCCGTGGACTTCCATAGCCATCTGCCTAAAAAAAAGGAATAAATCTATCTTGTGCCCGGATGTGCTGTTCCCTGTGATGTACCGGCTTTTTCAAGGTTGGCTTTTCCTTTGGTGCCTCCTCCCTGCACCCACTGCTGCCCACCGTTTCTTTTTATCTAAATGCACTGGATGGCGTACGTCCAGGAGAGGAGATGCTCTGTCCGAACTGCAGCAACGTAGGCAGAAGGCTTCATTCACCTTTTAGCTTCAGCACGAACAGCCGTGTCAGGCGTAACAGTCCGTGTCCTCCAGTATCAGGCAAGCCTAAACCCAAGCTGCCATCCATATTTGCATCCTATTGCCGCTGATCTCTGCTAAGTAATAGCATGCGTGCTATCGTGGGAGACGTGTATGTGAAACAAGCCAGGGCTGCCCAAACATGCATACGCGGACCCCCTAAGGCCGCGCCGTTCATTTGCAGTTCTGCGCAGTGTGGCGTCAGGCATAGGATCACGCAAAACGCGGGTTGGAAGGGACCTCAGGAGATCACATCTAGTTCAACCCCCTGTTCAAAGCAGGACCAGCCCCGATTAGGTTGCAGGATCCTCTGCCTCCCCGTTTGGTGCTAGGTGGCCCTAGACTCTGAAGCAGCTTGGAAACCTGAAAAAGACATCTTGGAGTCCGAGCTGCCACTGACGGGGTTAAATTCTATTTGGGTCCTTCGGGCCAATTATTATCTTTAAGCGTCTGTTTTAGACCTTTAGTTTGGGAACAAGGTTTAATCGTGGGCACGCAATGCTGTAATCAATGTGCCCACCTTCCTGCTTTGCAGACCTTGTGTGATAATTAAGTATCTAAATACTGGCTTTTGGCCTGAAGTTAATGACACCTGCAAAGTTAGACTTGCCGGAGGGGGAAAAAAAAACCCAACAAAAACCTTTCACTTTGCTTAATGCAGCATTTTTCCTGCTGCTGGGGCTAATTGGCTATGTTCACCTGCATCTCCCCTTCTGAGCCACGGTTGTGTGGTGAAACCACTGCAAGGGCAGACTGTAGGACAGGGATATAAACTGGGGAATCTCTCTATAAGGGGAATTAATGCTCCTATTAATTCCCCTTATTCCAAGTAGCTGCCTGAATGGGGATCTCTTAAGGTCTCCACCAGCTCTCTGGGTGTTGGGTGTCAGCACTTGTGATGGAGTGGTGTTTTCACTGGGTGTTGGCACTGCCCAAACTGGAGAGGCTACCTCTTCACAGCAGCCAAATAATAAATGGAGGAAAACCAGCTGCAGTTCTCATCCCGGGTCCAGACCAGGCACAGGGCAATAGAGACCTTTCTCCACTAGTGTTGTCACTGGGTTGGCAACCCAGTCCTGATAACGTGTTCCAGGTGGACCAAAACCATTGGACTGACCACAATTTCTTCCATTCAATAATAGGGTAATTTTACTGATACGCAGTGATAGCAGACGAGAGTAATGCAGGATAGGCAAACAAAATGCACCCCAACTCTTCTATTTATTTATCAGTTTCAGCCTTCTCACAGAGGGAAGGTACATCTGGTCAGTATGCCAGCACCACCCCATAGTTCTTTCTTGCAGCTCAGACATCATCAGCCTTGGAGGTTGAGGCCCACCCCCTGCAATGGGGTGGGTGAGAGAGGTCAGTGGTCTGTCCTTTGTCCATGGTGGCCTCAGGATCTCCCTTCTGCTCCGAAATCCCTTCTTTTGTACTCTTTCTTCTCTGGTGACTATTAATTTCTGCGTACCATTGATAGGTTTACCTGTGGTCATCACACTGCCTATGCTCTGTTCTTTCAGCATATTCTTTGTTTCTCAAACATATCACATACATGCACCATAATTTGGTCGTTTACCAGTGTTTTAATTTGGGTATACCCAGCTTGTTAATTTCTACTGCCCACCAAAACCAGAAATCTCAGGGGCTCTGCAGCTGGGCACTGTGACCCAATGCCAGTGCTGCAGAGTCCCTTATCTTTGTCAGAGAACAATGCTTGCATGTTTTTAATTTCCCAAGATGCACATGCCTTCTTGCCTGTTAGTTTCAGACGGTGGGCCTTGACGGCTGAGAATGTGAAACTGTCACAAACAGGTTTTAGAAACCACTTAACCCTTGCTGTTGCACTGGACCATTCTTTTAATGCAATATCTACTTTACCAACAGGCCAGTTCCTAAACTAAATCTCTAAATATAATTTTTTTATCTATCAAGTAACAGCCATTCATTTCATTTTTAGTTTCATGGGTGAAGCTTTCCACAGGGCAGGCACTGGAACCAGTGCTGAATAACTGAGGTTACGTTTGACAAAACCAGGGTAAAACTTTAACTACCCAGGGCCTGGACGTTGTCTCTCATTGCAGAGCTAGGTTTTTTCGCCAGCTCAGAGAAGGGGGTCACTGACAAGTACAATCATTTAGCAGGGAAGCCAGTGCATTGGGCCAACAGCATGCCCTTGTTGCCAAGAAGGCTAATGGCATCCTGGGCTGCATTAATAGGAGTGTTGCCAGCAGATCAAGGAAAGTGATTATTCCCCTCTATTTATCACTGATGAGGCCACATCTGGAGTCCTGTGTTCAGTTTTGGGCCCCCACTGCAGAACAGATGTGGACAAATTGGAAAGAAACTAGTGGAGGGCAATAAAAAAAAATGGTTTGGGGGCTGTGGCACATGATTTGTGAGATCTCCTATGTTGGAGATCTCCCAAAGGAGACCGGACATGCACCTTGCTGTGGCTATTTGAGCCCAGCAGTCTTTCCTGCTCAGAGCAGGGTGCTGGACCAATGATCTCACGAGGTCCCTTCCAGCCCTAAATTTCTGTGAATTTGTGTGAGAGGCTGAGGGAACTGGGCTGATTTAGTCTGCAGAAGAGAAGACCAAGGGGGATTTGACAGCAGCCTTCACCTCCCTGCCGGGGGGCTGCAAAGAGGATGGAGCTGGGCTGGTCTCAGTGGGAGCAGATGACAGGACAAGGAGCAATGGGCTCAAGCTGCAGCAAGGGAGGTTTATAGGTTCATAGTTTCATAGTAACTAGGGTCAGAAGGGACCTAGAGCAGGCCATCTAGTCTGACCCCCCGCCAATGGCAGGAAACAAGTTCTGGGGTCACAGGACCCAAGCCAAGTACCTATCTAATCTACTCTTGAAGACACCCAAGGTAGGAGCAAGAACCACTTCCCTAGGAAGCCGATTCCAAATCCTAGCCACCCTAACTGTGAAGTAGTGCCTCCTAATGTCCAACCTAAACCTGCTCTCCAGTAACTTGTGACCATTGGTCCCAGTTACCGCTGGTGGTGGTTTAGGTTAAATATTAGGAAAAAAAACAAAACCTTTCCATTAGGAGGCTGGGGAAGCGCTGAAATAAATTACCCAGAGAGTTGGTGGAGTCTCCATCCCTGGAGGTGTTAAAGGCTGGTTCAGCAAAGCCTTGGCTGGGATGATGGAGTTGGGGCTGGTCCTGCTTGGAGCAGAGGGATGGACCAGATGTGACCTCCTGAGCTCCCTTCAACCCTCGTTTTCTGTTTCCTTGATTGCTTGGTTGTACTTCCAGTGTCCATGAATTCAGTAAATCAAGAGCAAGACCATTGCTACAGATAGCCCTGACTCTGAAAGCTTCCCCTCCCTCTCTGCTGCCTCTGAGAGAAACGGGGACGAGAAGAGGAGAGAAAGTGAACAAGCTACATGTCGGCCTCCGTATCCTTAGTATCAAGAGCCTGGGCAGCCGCTACCTCCCCATCTGTTGTGCCCATAAGAGGCTTCACAGAGCTGCCAGGCTGAGACATTGCCTGCTGGCATGTCCTTTCCCCTTCACCAGAGCTATGCTTATGACAGGCTGGTTTTCCTAAGTGGGATGGCACTCCTCTTTGTTCCCCCTTTGGAAGGATGATTTCCTGGCTCCCAGGTCAGTGCCCTGCCGTGCATTTGCAGTCTCTCTTTCTCTCACCTTTAAAGCTACTTTGAGGTCAATTAGCAATGGGGATCTTTGCTTGGTGGAGGACAGTGACTACAGGTCCAACTTCAGGAGCAGCGCTGGGTGCTCGGAAACTGCCTTGGATATGCCCAAGCCGGCGATGAGCATTGCTGGCTAGAAAAGATAAGTTGGCCAATGCTTTGCACCTGCTGTGGTCACTTAGGCGCGTGCAGAGTCGAAATTGCTGCTGTTCTGCTTCAGTAGCATTTTACATTTGCTCCATACAGCTGCAAAGGGCTGTACGAGGCAGGAGGTGGCAGAGAATCAGGTCCCTTATCTCGCAGGAAACTCAGGGAGGGCCAGTATTTTTCTTTCCTCCTGACTTCGAAGCGGGAGAAAGGGCACATAGTTTATAGGTTTCTCCCTCCTCAGAGCAATACATGGGGCTTGACATCCTGTTTAAAAGAGAAAAGGAAAGCCGTGCTCCTGCTAGAGTGAATCTGGATGTAGCTTGTGTGCTGGTATGATGCAGAGCTGCCTTCAGCAGATCTCCTCCTTGATGTCGCTGCTTCTGTCTGCATTACCGAAGCGCCCATTTAAGCCCTTTTCTTTCCCTCTGGCATTGCTTGTAACTTTTCATCTGATTGACGTGCTCCTGAAAGGCAGATGATGGAGGCAGCTCATCTACTTCTGCTCGGAGTTGGGAAGTGACACAGGTCTGCACAGACTTTGCTTTTAAAAACGCATCCCCGGATTTAATTTTGCCAGGAACAAAATTGTCCCTGTATTTAATTGCAAAGCTGCAAATATTACCATTGAGACATTGGAAGCGTGGGCTGCACTTTCAAAAAGGGAAGCAGATCTTTACATGTCTCAAAAAGCAAAGAAAAAGCCAGGTCTAAGAGGATCTGGGAAAAAAAAGTAACAATAAAAAGCTTATGTTAATTATCCCAAAAGAAAATGAATGCATCCAACTTGTATTCTAGTTTATCGTTCCCCTAACACAGCCTGGCTATTCAGTCCATGGAAGGGTTCATGCCTCTGAATATTCATATATTTTTTTAAAATCTCTGCTGTGTTTCTGTACACTTCAGTTAATTACTTTTAACTCATATTTTGTACCACTTTCATAAGCAACACTGGCTCCATGGGCTCTACTAATAACTTAATCCATTAAATAGCCCATTAGTTGCCATAGAAACTATTTTTTCTTGATTTAGTTTTGAACATATTATTAGTATTCATATTACAGAGTGCCAGTAGTGACCGGTACAGTGGAGCTGCAGAAGACTTCCCCATAGGGCCCTGTCTTCAGAGCACTTATAAATTATTGATGCTTGGTGATTATTGTATCTGAAGTTCATGCAAAATATTTTGTGTCCCTGGGAGTTACAGGAGTGGAAGGCGTCCTCTTTGGTGTGTAGTTATCAGTGTAAATGCAGTAGGTGTGCACACAGCTAGCCTGGTGCAGAAGCGTTTCCCATGAAGTACTTGCAAAGCTGGCTTCCCATAACTGGAAGATGAGTATCTCCTTGTTTTTTGGTTTTGGTCTTGGTTTTCTTTTTTCTTTTCGTTTCCTTGGGTTCCCCCCCACACTTTTTGTTAAACCATAGTCCAGAACTGAAATGCTGTGTTGTCACTGCATCATCAAAGCTATAAAAAGACCGTGCAAATTAAGGATCTCTGTGCTGCCTTGTACACGCAGGACATTTGCTGTTGTTTGTACTGAAGCTTTGTCCACAGTAGAAAGGGTTTGCTGGCATAGTGATGCTGGCGCATTTATGCTTCCAGACCCTCCTAGTGGAAATGGAGCTTTACACTGTCCAGAATACCTTATCTGTCTTTTCCAGAAAAATAAGCTTGAGTAAGAGGGCTTGTCAGCTAGTACCTCTGCGTCTACTATAACACTTTTCCGGCGGAGCTGTATTAGTTAAGAGTGGTGACTTCTTTGGGGTGACTGGCATAGCCTTGCTGGCAAAACTAGTATAGTGTGCTATTGTGTCATAAAGACCTAGAATGCACCTCATGTACTGTGGCAGCAGGTGATGCTGGCGAATCCTTGGTTAGCGCACTCCTTGGACCTTGTGATTTTTAACAAGGGTTGGGCTGTACCATAAACTAGCACTGTATGGGGCCATATATCAAGACTTTCATAATACAAACCATAGAAAATTAGAATCACAAAATATATGGGTGTGAAGGGAGCTCAGATCTAGTCCAAGCCCCTGCTCCAAGCAGGACCAGCCCCAACTCCATCATCCCAGCCAAAGCTTTGTCTAGCTGGGTCTTAAAAACCTCCAAGATTGGAGACTGCACCACCTCTCTGGGTAACCTGCTCCAGGGTTTTTCTACCTTCCTAGTGATAGGTTTTTTCCTAAAACCTTACTTCAACTTTCCTTGCGGCAACTTCGCCCATTGCTCCTTTTTCTGCCATCTGCCCCCACTGAGAGCAGTCCCCCTCCATCCTCTTTGCAACCTCCTGCAGGGAGGTGAAGGCTGCTCTTCAATCCTGCCTCAGTCTTCTCTTCTGCAGACTCAGTCAGCCCATTTCCCTCATCCTCTCCTCACCAGCCATCCCCCAGCCTCCACCCGTTTTCATTGTCCTCCGCTGGACTCTCTCCAACGTGTCCACATCCTTTCTGTAGTGGGGCCCCACAGCTGGACACAGGGCTCCAGATGTGGCCTCCCCAGTGCTGACTAGAGGGAAGAATCACTGCCCTTGCCCTTTTGGCAATGCTCCTGCCAATGCAGCCCAGGATGCCATTCATCTTCTTGGCAAGAAGGGCACGCTGTTACCTCATAAAGCTGGACTGAGTCTCAGATAGGTTGAAAATCAGTGATTGCTTCACTTGCCTATAAATATTTCAACCTGCTCTGATATTTAGGCAGCTGGCAGGAGTGGGTCTGCAATGCAGATACTTGGGGGGGAAAAAATCCTAAATTGACCAACAGGTGGACTTTAAAAGCATTGGGTTCGTGCAAGCATAAAACAGGCATGAACTTTCTCCGAGAAGAGGTCCTGCAGCGGGGTGGACCACCGTGATGGCCCTGCGATGCTTCACTTTTGCCTGTCCGTGTGTTGGAGAATCTCTGAGAGTTGAGAAACTTGCATTGCTGACGTAGTGCATCTGCGGACTGACTTACCTAGTTGCCAAATGGGTTCAAACTGGTTTTAAAAAGTCTTATTAAAAACAAACAAAAAAAAATCTAACCCTGAAATTTCAGTTTTCTTTCTGCCCAAAGCACAATATCTTTAGCAACCCAAGATCATTATCCGAGGAGACAGATGGGAAAGAATAATGGCGAGCAAGGGTCCAGTTTTAAACCCTTGCTTTGGCTGTCAGGACCTCTGGGCCTGCGGAGGAGAGAGAGGGCTGTGTCCGTGGGGCAGGGTGGCAAAGAGTGGTGAGAGATGAGGTCCGTCCCCCGGTGCCAGTCCGCACAGCTGAGCGAGTGTGACACGTTAACAAATCTCTGGTGGAATAAGCTGGCAGGAAACATCCATCTTGCCACCCCCAGCCTTCTTGCCTGGAGCAAGAGGGGTCCTGTTTGGGTGGAGCCACGCCATCCCCTCTGCAAATACGTCCTCAAGCAGTCATGCTTTAGTGAAGCTTGTCACAGCCTAGGTCTGTGCTGTGTTGGATGGAGCGAGCGAAGGCTGCTCAGAAACACCCACCCTGCTGTATTGGTGCCGAACGGTGGGTAAATGCTGCGTTCAAATAGCACCCGGCGCTGCTCCGTCTCATGAGAGACGCCAGAGGATGGTTTTGGCAGCAGCGAGTGGGTTAGGGGCTATACGCACGGTGGGACGATGCCCACGCTCCCCAGCCACCCCGATGTGTCATGTTGGGGATGGGATTGCATGTGTTGTGTCACGGTTGATGGTAGTTTTATGGAGAGTTTACGTGATGGGGTGGTTTGGAGAGGGCTGATCCTGCCTCCAGCAAGGGGTGAGCTCTGGAGGTCCTTTCCTTTGGCTGTCCCAGTCCAGGAGCAACCTGCCAAATTGGGACTAGCTTGGAAAAAGCAGCTGCTCCGCCTGGGCTTCCTGGCACTTGACGTAGGTGACTCCCAACCGTGATGTGCCTGTTTGATGGCTATGTGTGTCTGCGAGCCTGAAGAGCCGGCATTGCTGGCTGTGAACGTGACGTGTTATTCTTAACTGCTGCACTAAATATAGCCCGTCGTCTTCAGCTGCTTGCAAGCAGCAAGGCGGCTTAGTCAGCTCACGTCGTGTGCCAGCTCCTTCTCCAGAGTAACAAAGCCCTGAGCGCACAGGTTTGTCATACAGAAGCAGATGAAGCGCCACGGTGGCCAGTGGAGACTGTCCCCAGAGCAAGTTTCGAATGCAGAGATAACTGTCCAGCAAAGTCGGGTGCAGCATTGCTCTAGGTGTCAATAGGAGCTTATAACGAAGGCTGATTTCGCAGCTGCTGGGATCCTGACTACTGGTAGCCTAATAAAGGGTTTTAAATGGGAGGGAAAAGAGGGAGCTGTGTTTGCATTTGATCGGAGACTCCGCACGGCTCGGTGTGGTGGAGACTGCGACTGAGCGGGGTGGGAGCAGGAATCCCGGCAATTAGCAGTGCCATCACTGACCGCGCTGCCAACTTTCTGCGAAGCGCCCCTGGGCCACATCCAGCTCCTGAGCTAATTGCGGTCACCCCTGCTGTATATTGTAAAATTGCTCTGATTGTCACCAATGTGTCCTTAGAGCATCAGGGATTTATGATTGACCCTCTCCTAATACAAGGGCCAGGGGACATTACACGAAACTAGTAGGTAGTAAGTTTAGAATGAACACAAAGAAGGTTTTTTTTTAATTATTATTATTTGTTTTTGGTTTTTTTGTTTTGCTTTTTTTACACCCAGTGCAAAATTAAAGTGTGCAACGTGAAAATTTAGCTAAATTCCAAAAGGGATAGCGTCTCGTGTCCCACCGTGGCAGACGGTGGCTGCAGCAAGGGAGAATACACTGGGTCTCACTGGGCTTTTCCCCACTGTGCCTCTCTCATTTGCAGCCGCCAGCATTTAAGGGCTAGGCTGTTCTGCTTCAGAGACTCCCGTGCGCAATAGCTACGGATGCACTTTCTTTCCAAGACCGCGTCCAACCCCCCTTTTGAATCTGGCTAAACTTTCATGTTGCACACTTTAATTCTGCACTGGGTGTAAAAAAAACCAGCCGAACAAAAATACTTCCTCTTCTTCATTTTAAACTTACTACCTGCTAGTTTCATGTAATGTCCCCTAGTCCTTGTATTATAAGAGAAGGTCGATAATAAGTCCCTATTTCCATTCTCTTCACCATTTAGTATCTTGTAAACCTTTACCATGTCCCACCTCGAGCCTCCCTTCAGAATCGAGTTTTTCCCAGCGGACCTTGCTGGTCAGAGACACTTTTGTAAGTCATTTGCAATCGGGGTGCATCGTGCATGCAACGTTGTACGCACTGGGGCACGTGAGTGCCCTTTCCCAAGATGCAGCATGTGACTCTCAGCAGCTTTTGCTTGTTTTTTTTTGGCTCTGAGACTGGCCCCCCTCACAGCGGAGATGGTGTTTCTTTGCCCCCAGTGTTGTGGGTTTTCTTGGTTTTTTCTTTTCCACCCGTGCCTCACTCATTTCTCTTGCTAGATGGATCAAGGGAAGTTCGTCACAAGCAATGAATGCACTTAAAGTGTTTCAACCAGTCCTGAATTGGGCTGCTATGGTTTGGGGAGAATACATGCAGTGCACTGTCTATAGCAACAGCAACAAAAACACAGTGTGTAGGTTTTAATCACATATTCCTTTTATTGCTGAAGAACAATGGAGAAACAATGTTTTTCATACATAAATGCCAGCTTTATCTAGTAAAACATTTATGAAGGATTTTTTTTTTCCCCCAGCATATAATTCAGGCTTACTAATTTAGTCATGAGTCAAGTTGCATTTTGTCAGGTGTTCAGTGAACATTTGTAAAGTCTTTCAGGGAGCTGAGTAGTGTCACACTAAATCATCATCAATTTTCTTAACAAGAGTACAATTATATAGTAATAATTATATGCAGAATGTAATAAGGAAGCAGCTGTTTCAGACTAAGCAATCCCTTCCCCCCCACCCCCAAATTGTTTTCCTTGGCAGTTTTATGGGATAAGAAGAATCCCTTTCAATTAAAACTCAACTTCTAGTATCCACTTGTATCAAAGAAGTCTTTTATGTTTCACTTAAAAGTTGATCAAAGGAAAACGAATGATTTTTTTTTTCTTTCCTTTGGGCAAATGTTGCTTTTTAAGTAGCATCCTTCAATGGAGGGACTAACAGAAAACGTTGCTTTTTTTATTTTATTTTTTTGCAAACCCAGAGATGAAGGTAGCAACCAGTACGGGAATGTTCTAGGGCAGGTTGCAATTCTCTCTGCGTTGAGTAAACGGGACGGCGCACATAAATTCAGCGAAGGTGCCTCAGTAACTTGCAGAAGTTTTTACTTCTAGAGAATGCCTAATCTGACAAGCCGTCTCGCTGCCTGTCTTGCAGACGGTTGATTTGTGTGTCATTGCTTGAGGATCAATTTGTTTGCTGAAGTTAATGGTGGAGCTACAATAAGGAGCTAGTCAATGACTGCATTGTGTGTAGGTGTTAGCTGCTTATATAATTAACCATTTGGGGGGATTTCTTATTGCGATTAGTCTACCTACCCTGAGTCAGATTGTGTAAATCTGTGTTCAGAAGTATCATCTGCTAGTCTCTAGCTCTTATTTTCTTGTCTATTTTTTTCTTTGTATTAGCTGAACTTGAAGGTTTCTTTCTGTTTCTCATCTGAGGTTTATAAATAAATTGTAGGGGAGAAGGGGAGGAAATCTATATGGGCTAATGGCAAATGGATGAACATAACATGATTTTGGATCCATTGAGAATATGTCGTTTCCAGTGACTGCAACAAGCAATAGAGAGGCGCTTGACCCTTCTGAAAATGTGCCTGAAGGGAATGCAATTAGCACTAATGAGACACGAGGATATTTTTATTTGCTGCTTTTATTATTTGCTTTTCCTAAAACTATTTATTTACTTTTTCACTTATCAGGTTACAAATTTCTTGTGCTGCAATGCAGTTGTGAAACAGAAATGTCATTGTTAGTGATAAATAATGCCCCGTAATCTACTGACTGGTAGGGACCACATGAGTAGTTTGCAAACAGATAAAAAATTACCTCATCAGGTTGACTTGCAATGAGTAATTGAACTCCTCCACCTGGCCGGTTCTCTTGTTTGCAGGAGATTCCCGGCACGTCCAGAAGTGCTTCTCTGTGATTTTACAAAAGGGGCTTGGAAATGATGGGGGAGAAAAGTCAAGTTAAATAGGAACAATTGAAACAAAGTCGTTGGTCTCTCAGTTCAGCTTATGGAGCCGAGACCTGCTGAAGTATCAGCAATCACTGAAATGAGGCCAGCCAAGAATCATGCTGAGCTAGAAAATATATAGGGGAGGAATTTGCTGGGCTCACTTAGGGCCTTGCCAGACCTTATGTTGAGAGCCGAACAAAAGTTAATCACTTTAGCTTTGTTTGACTTAGTGGAGCAGGCATGCGGTAAAGCGAAAACCCTGCTCCGACTATCCTTCACCCGCACAGCCGATAGAGGGTCGGTGAGCAGGGCAGCACTAGGAGCAGGACCCACTCGCTGCTCCCATTGGGCAGAGAGCAGGCCCACCACCGCGTCACTTTCAGCAAGACCAGAATCCCGGGTGTCTCCGGTCTCACTGAAACTGACGCAGGGGCCTTGGTCTTGGTGCAGAGCCGCTGTCGGGTTCAATGAGGCCAGATTGCTCCAGGCAGCACAAGCAAACCATGGCCACCAAGCACGTCAAAGAGTGCTTTGTACCTCAGAGCATTGTGGGATGCTGGAGGACTTGAGTGGACTAGCTGTGGGAAGTGGCCACATGGTAATGGAACAGGAACAAAATTACGCTGATTAGAGATAATCCTGACCTGGAGTGGCGTAAATCTAAGCTGAATAACTAGTGCTTTAAACCACTTAAAAGGTGTTTAGCATGCAGCCAATCCAAGGGTTAAACGCTCCAGAAGCCATGTGAATTTACTGTTTAACAAGGCTCTTAATTGCAAAAGTTGGTGATGTTTGGGTGCTGCAAAGTGATCTCCTGTAGCAAGTATTTGCTGTGGACATAACACAAATCTGCCTTTATCGGAAGGAATCCATGTAGCTAATGAGGTTGGGACTTAAGCATATCCTCTTTGGGCTGGCTGGCTTGCTGTCCTCAGCTCCGCTTTTTCTCTACATCTTCTGTGCATGCCATGTAGACCACTCTTGTGTGACAGCCTCAATCTATTGCCCAGTGCCTATGCACACCATGGCCTCCCGATGTCCTTCATACTCGCAATTAACACTGAGGGAATGAAAATGGGAAAATAAGAATGGCAGGGGGAGGGAATAGGGACCTCTTGCGCTGAAGTTTCCAGCATCTGAGAAGGCAGGGGCAGGAGGATTAAATGGATCTAGTGCATGCATAAACAGATGATGCATCATTCAGGTAATGAGAGGTAGTAAGTCATGCCAGGTTTTTAGTCTCAAGTCAGGTAGACATACTGGTAGATATGTGCCTTATAGACTAGTTAAATTAAGGTTGGGTCTTTGGCTGGTCAAATGAACGTTGGTCAAATATCAGTCAAAAATTGTTTAAAACATGGCCTATGGATCTAAATAATACACAGAAAAAAACACAACCTTTCCAATAATAAATGTGTAAAACAAAAAAAAAATCAAAAAACAAATCTGTCAAGAAAACTACCAAAAAAATATAGATTTTTTTTTTGGCGGGGTGGAGGTTAAAATTTTTACAATCTTTGACTTAGTAAAAAACAAAAAAACCTCCACAAAAACATGCAGTCAATTTACAATACTTGACAAGTCAATTGACCGGCTTACCAGCCCTAAATTAAATAAGATACAGTGAGAGAGCATAAGTCCTCATGAGCTCAAACTCACTTCATCAGAGGCTGTGAAAGTTAATGTTATACTCAACACAGCTGGAAACGACTGAGCAGAGAAGTTAAAGAATGTTTTTGTGATAACTCAAAGGCGGGGGGAATCAGATCTGTGAGAGTGCTGCTCCTTGAGATGCAGCACTAATCAAGGTATTTCTGCTGAAGAGAGCACTGTGGACTCAGTGCTACCATCATTGGAGTGACTCATCTGCAGGAGAGAGGGCCACACTGGAGCATTTGGGAATAATATCACCGTGTCGTGAGTGCCTAGCTTGGGTTTCCATGACAGCAAGTGATGCCCGTGGATGGAGGAAGCATCTTTAAGCCTCTTGTTGATTGCCACCTTTTCCTTTAATATTAGAGGAGAAAACTCATATCAGAACTCCAGGTCCAGACACACTTCAGCCTTGGGGACCCAGGCTCTGACTCCAGGCTTTGAAGTGAGGCTCCTTTATATCCAGTATCAGATTTTAAAGTGAAACTGGCTCTGTTGTGGTTTGTTACATGAAGGTTGTTGCATTGCCTAGGGCATGAGTATCGGGCAGCCATGCGCATGGCCGTGTTGGCTTGGAGGTACTTGCCTTGACTGACATGCTCAAGGGAGTCTCACTGACTTTTCCCAAATGGGAAGGTAGCATTTTCATGAGTCACTATCACTCTGTGACAACCCTGGAGCCCTTCTCGTGGGAGGGTCATTTTTCTCAGATGCCCCTCTATTGTGGAGTTGATTTCTCCATCAGAGCAATCAATGCCTAACCCAATGATGTCTCTTTTTGCCTCTACCTAGGAAGGGAAATTGCCTTTCAGTCTACATACCTCATTCCCTTGGATACTCCATGTTCAAAATTATAATAATATGCACAGACAGCCTGACATGGTATAATTAGGGGCCTATCGACATCGTGAATCCACGGATTTTACAGAAATCGCAAAATCCAATGTTGCCTCAGAAATCAGGCAATGTCTGCAAAATCCGAGAGGGAGGGGAACTTACTAAAAATAAAATGTGAGAGCCAGCCGTTCTCATGGAGCTATGATTCAGCCACACAACTCAACAGGGGGGAGAGGAGACTGGCTGCACAAAGGGGAGCCTACGGTAGCTGCTATGCCCCCCTCCGTCGCTCAACACTGATTGGTTGAGGCAGCTGTCTGTTGCATGGTCCCACTCTACCAATCAGCAGTGTGGGTGGGGGGATATGGTGAATAACCCTTGCAACTAATTAGTGGTGACGGGTGGGGCCACCATGGCCCCTGAGCCATTCAGAGTCATGGGGGGGCTCCCACTGTGATAAGCTCGCAAAAATGTTGGCCGGCCCCAAAATCTACTCACGAACTTGGCCAACATCCTCTTTGAGTTGTGTAGACCCGTAGGCATAATCTACACAGCGATAAAAATGACCTACATGGATACAGCATAACATGGGCTTTCCCATGAGACCACATATGCCTTTCCAGAAACACAAGAAAACTTTCATGCCATGGGTGTGTGATGACGTTATTCTACTTTTGGGCACTCCACGCTTTGATGAGCTTAGAGGCAGTGCTGTGACAACTATTACTGCTAATCTGTCCAGTTCCTTTTTAAACAGCGGCCCCGCACAACAAGTCCAACATCTCCTATCTACTAGCCTGGGTCCCTCAGATGCATTAATGTCTGCTAATGAGTTTGTGGTTGTCCAGAAATCCCAGTGCAGTAGAAGAGTCAAAGATTTCTAGGAAAATTTTATCTCGGATACCGCTTGATGGCTATGGGATGGAATCGCACATGATTAGGGTTGAAGGGACCTCAGGAGGTCACATCTAGTCCAACTCCCTGCTCCAAGCAGGACCAGCCCCAACTACATCATCCCAGGCAAGGCTTTGCCAAGCTACGTCTTAAAAACTGCCAAGGATGGAGACCACACCACCTCCCCTCCTTGTGAGAGATTTTCTTCCTGGTATCCAACCTCAAATTCCCTTGTTGCAACTTGAGCCCATTGCTCCTTGTCCTGTCAGTGCAGTGGTTTGGATTGCCCTCTGTCCCCTCGTGTGAATGTTTCTTCAGACTTTTCCTGTGCATTGCCTTGTGTTACTCCAATCCTCTGAATTCACAGGAGGTATTTTCAGGTGCTAAAATTACTGCATAGACAGAGCTGTACCTCATCCCTGGAAGCAGCCACTTTTAGAAGCACCTGGATTATTTTAAGTGCCGCTCACCCTGTCTATTTGTACCAAGAAGTTCTGAAGAGGTAGTGGGAGTAAGCTAATGTATTTATGTGGGTCACAGGGAACATGTGCCTTGTGTTGAAGGGTGCTTTAAAGCTGAGCCTTGTTCCCAAGTGCTGTTCAAGAGCTCTTGCTTTGCCAGGCTTTGTTTCATATTTTTTGCAGTTGGCACAGGTTTGTGCAAATGGTTCTTTTGGTTAGTAGCAGAAGGAAATCTGATCCGGGGGAAAAAAAAAGCTGAACTTTAAATAAGCTTAACTAATCTGCGTGCAAATATTTGCCTTTCTAGCAAAAGCAATTTGGAAAAAAAAGTCAACTGTCTTTTGCCCTAATTCATTTTGTGTGCACCAGGTATTTGTTCTTGTACTGTATTACAGGATATACACAATGGAACATGGCATCTATCAACATAACAAAGAAAGGGAGTATGAAAAGTGTTGCACTGCTCAGACAAGTACTGCTGTATTGTTTCTCTTAAGAGCGAACTCTGCAAGGACTGGAAAAGAAAGAGCTGAATGTGTGTGCTGTTGTGTGGGATATCTAAACCAGCGTGGAACAGAGGCTCTGTGGATCATTACATCTCTCAAAGGGGAGGAAATGATGTAGTCCGTAGAGGGAGAGGTGCAACAGTGTTGTGCAAGGCTGTGACGTGTATTTGCCCCTTACTTCGGGTTCCTCTGGAGCGCTGCACCTTTTCCCGTAGCTGAGACATTCGTGTTCCCAGTGAGGGTGTCCCTCCCTCTTTGAGTGCATCTCGCCAGGAATACACCTGGCCAGGCCAAGAGACGGCGTGAGGTGCATTTTATTTCCATCTGGGCTTTTTAACAGTGGCTCACTGCATTTCCCTGCATTTTATTTTTCTCCTCTAGTCCTCCAAACACTGTTTCCCTTCTCCCTCCTTCACCACAGTCCTTTCTTCTTTCAGTCTGATTGCAATTGCTAAATTCTGTGAACGTATTGCCTTGGCTGACGGGAAGAGTTTGGCAAAAGGGGAATTTTGGGGAAGCAAGCCCCAGGGCTCATCTTCCTGGCACAGAGCTTGAGATACATGACCCGAGCCCACTCCTGTTCGAAGCCTCTGTGTACGTCGCATCTTCTTGGGGCCCCTTAGAGACTTCACATTGCTCCACTCCATGCTTTCATTCCTAGTCCTTTTGATCCTGGGCTGAATGGATCACATCTCCTCATTCTCTCTGTCTTCTCCTCCTATCTGCTTCCATAATGCCCCTCCCCAAATTCCCCAGGAACCTGCCAGCTCTTAAGTCAAACCCCTTCTTTAAGGTGTAACCATTGCACACAGCCAGTGAAATGCTGTTGCCTACAGACTTCTATTTTTTTTTTTTTTTAAAGGGAATATGTTTTAAGATGACACAGTCCCCTGGGAAGCGTGGAGCTGCCTGTGTGTTTTGTTACGTGTAATCATCATGCAACAGGGCTGTCATGTTTTCTACAGGATGGATGCAATCCCAAACATGCAGCGAGCAATTGCTTCCTCTTATCTTCTGGGAGATGCTTATTATCTACTCTCTCTTCTACAAGACGCCACCGTAGCATTTCTTCATCCTTGTCCTGCAGTTTTGATTCTTTCCGGGTCGGGGACATGTCTCTTACGTACAGAATCCATAGGGCCTGTAAAGAATTGTATAATAGCATTGCGTCATATGCTCTTATCCTTGCAAGTCCTGGGATCCAGAAGATAAAAATAACACAGATGAGAACCGCCCCCCCCACATCAATCAATCAAAATGATAAGGATATTTATGACTTGCACATTTTAATGGTGTAATTAGGTATAATTGCATGTTCAAATGATTACACATATGAACACTAATTACATAATTGAAGACAATTATGCTAACTAGGTAAATACATAATTAACTGAAAATCGCTTGTAAAATCAAGGAAATGCACGCCCCATCCAAAGAATGTTAGCAATGGCAAAAGAAGCCTGCCAATAACACAACTTCCCTTCCCAGCAGCCTGTTCTGCCCCCTCGGCCCCTTAGGTGTTCGTGGGTTGAGACTTCTTTCAAAGGCCTCATTGGGTCTGTTATCAAGAGGAAGGAGGGAGTTGGGGGGAGAAGGGGCAACCTAGTGTGTGTGTGTGTTTATGTAGATAGGTAGATAGACAACATACACACACACACACGCATATGTACATACATATAGTGGCAAATTCAGTGGCAAATTCCCATGATATCTCTCTTCCACCCACAGTTTAAAACCAGCTGCTTGGGAAGGGTGGGGCATTTCTATTCAGGCAGTGTTGAGAGTCAGTTGACTTCATGGCTCATTCTCATCTCCCTTATTCTTGCTAATCTCCATACCACGGGTATTAATGGCCTTCTCTCCTTTATAATGGCGTTGCTGTTCCACTAGTCAAATAGTCCTTTCTTCTGCAATGCCTCCTTTCTGTTTCCCAGCTCTGCAGACTCTTTTTAGCTCTAACTCTGGTACAGTAATGCTAACTCAGGTGTAGAGATGACTGTCAGTGAGGTATTGGAGGCACTGTCAAAACACTTGAGAAGGCTGGATTTTGTTTTATGATCTGAATAAAAGAGGTATATTTAGCTATTATGACTACAGGAGTATTGCCACAATATCTTTTAACTATTTTTGCTAGTTTGTTGTGCTTTTTTTTAATACACACACACACACACACACACACACACACTTTATATTGCAAATTAGTGCACATTCCAATACTTACATTTGCTTTTGCTTTGATCTTAAGCTGAATAATATCGTGCTAGTCCCCTAGCATAATAGTAAGGCATCTAGTTTCTCTTTAACTGCAGAAAAATGTGTTGTGTTATACATGAGGATGTATCACACCATCTGTAGCCCTCTTTTCAGAATCCTAGATCTGCTGATGCATATATACATATTTATATATGTAAGTAATGCATGTATATATTATTTCACCCCTCCCCACATTATCTTCAGCTTCTCTGACTTTCTGGCAACAACTGCTAGGGCTACCTGGGATATTGTGTCTTTATACATCTGATGTATTAATAAAAAAGGAAGGAAAGCTCAAAGTCAATTAGTTGGTTTCCATTTTAATGCAGACAATGCAGCTTTAATAACATGGCAATGCACTCTTAATGACATTGGAGCCCTACTGAGGCTGCTAGATGAGGGCTGATTAAAACATTTATCACCAGACCTGGTGATAGGTTCTTTCCCCAGATGTGCTCAGTTCGCCTTGCCCTGCTCATTGTGGAATTAATGGAAATCAGGGCTTGTCTGTGCTTGAAAAA
>JAGPOW010000304.1:3607053-3617448 GCA_030014935.1 Caiman crocodilus
TATTCTTTGTATGCTTTTGGGTACAAACACCCTTCTTCAGGCTGAGGAAGTGCCTGCAAGATAGTTACTCTACTTTGCAAGTGGAAAAAGCTACCTGATGTTTCATGCTTGCTAAGACGATCCCAACAAGGAGTGGGCATGGAAGAGGTAGGACAGTATTAAATGTGCACACTAGTTTACTGCACAGTCACTTTATCCTAAGGTTATATTTGGGGTGGAGGAGAAAATGTGGTTTAGCCTGGTCTCTGCTGGAGTTCTCGCTTCCGCTCAGACCCAGTTGCAACCAGCTCACTAGGACTTGCACCAAGCACATTTTCACCAGTGTACCCCTGCACTAGTATTTTCCCAAAGTTCACACTGATGCAGCTGAACATGCAGAAGTTGGGGATTTGCAAAGGAGTGAAATTAAACAGGAGGTAGAAATTGTGAACCCCCTTTTGTTGCCTTCTTTGAACATCCCATCAAATGTAGATCAGCCCAGATATTTAAGGACCCCCATTTAATTTCTTTTCCATCCTCATAGAAAAGGGCTCACTGCTGCACCACCCCTCTAAATGGGAAACTGGAGGTTGCATCTCAAATGCTTTGGTGGGTGCCACTGGGAACTCAGCTTTGCTCCCCCAGGAGCTGTTGTGTGACGTATCTTCCTCCAGTACATCGCTTATTTGTGGGATGCCAAACACTGAGGCTTCATGGCCCACTCTAGTCTCTCTATAGTGCAGGGATTGGAACGGGCTTGGCTTCCAATCAAAGGCATTCAACCATACCTAATTAGCATCTGTTTAAAATATGGACGATGTAGTGGTGACCTGATTTATATCATCGTTTCCTGGGATGGATCAGCATTGCACTTAGCTTTCTAAATTAGCCGTCAGTCACTGGAGGTGTGCAGCCTACCCTAATCTGCAGAGGAGTATGATGCCAAGCACTATATGGTTAAACATGACAACGAAGTATCACCCCAAATCTTGAAGCAACCATCTTCTTTTGCCTGTAGTCACACCCGTATGACCAAACCATAGGCAGCATATGTGATCCATGTTAGGAAAGTTCATCTTTGTGGAAAGCTATTGAAAATATTATGCATCTTAGCCAGGGTGTAGGTTGTAGCCGTATTGATCTAAGGACATATATCTTAGCTTGCATGTATTGCAAAGTGACCCCTCACCTCCCTGCACAGCAGATAGATCTGACATCCTGCCAAAATCCACAAAAGATGAATTTTGTTAAAATGCCAGTGTCTTTCATGAGGCGTATTGTGTGGGGGCATCGCCATTAATGCACGTGTGACATGCATTGGTATTTATTTCATTTAAATACTTAATTAGGAAGGGATTCACTGTAAGTGAATGTCATCTTAATAACGCTGATCAGTAATCATCAATGGAAACATCCTGTTCTATTCTTAGATATCGCCAGAGAAAATGAGGGCGGGAAGAGGCCTTAGGAAGTCACATCTAGTCCAACCCCCTGCTCCAAGCAGGACCAGCCCCAACTCCATCATCCCAGCCAGGGCTTTGTCTACCCAGGTCTTAAACACCTCCAAGGATGGAGATGCCACCACTTCTCTGGGTAACCTGTTCCAGTGCTTCACCATCCTCCTAGTGAGAGAGTTTTTCCTAATATCCAACCTCAACATCCCTTGCTGCAGCTTGAGCCTCCTTGTCCTGCCATCTGCCCCCACTGAGACCAGCCCAGCTCCGTCCTCTTTGCAGCCCCCCTGCAGGGAGGTGAAGGCTGCTGTTCAATCCCCCTCGGTCTTCTCTTCTGCAAACTATATAAGCCCAGTTCCTTCAGCCTCTTAAGTCACGTGCCCCAGCCCCCAACCAGTTTTCTGCCCTCGTCTGGACTCTCTGCAATATATTTTTACAGCCATGCTGCGCCAAGGAGTGCCATTGTTATCTCTGGTCATTGGAGTCAAGCCCTCACTGAGTTGCCTGGGACATTTCACATTTCTGAGTCTGATCTGCAGACTCATCTTTACATCTGTTATATTGATTTACTGTTTTGAGGGTCTCTGTCTTTAGCAAGTATCTAATCATAATTATAGAAGGTATAAATAACACAAAAGAAAAAAAAAAACGAAGCTCTGGAGAACACAGCGGCGCTGGCAAAGTGACGCAGCACAGCGCTTGTCAGCCAGGGCGCAATGGTACCCAGGGGGGCCTTGAGATCCTTTCCACGATACTGCCCAGTGACACACAGCTTTAACCCCGTGAGGTGTGCACACACAATTCACGAGAGAACCCCAGGGATTTCAAATCAAAACCCATAACGTGAAAAGTATTCTGATCTGTTGGTGGCTTGCTGAAGTCTTTTCAACAATAGCATTGCTGTATTATTTTTCTGTGGCCATAAATGAATGGAAACTAAGAGCTAGCAATTTCTGAAGGGTGCCTTGAATACAAAAAGCTTGAAAACTCCTGTAGAGCATTGGCTTCCTAGGGTTGTTTAACAGAAGCAAGGTTGCATGTTTCCCTTAAAGTCCACAGGATCACAGAAAATGAGGTTTGGGAGGGACCTCAGGAGGTCACATCTAGTCCAACCCCCTGCTGCAAAGCAGAACCAGCCCCAACTACATCATCCCAGCCAAGGACAATGAATAAAAGAAGAGTAAATGCAAAAGCAACTTGCATGATGAAATCGCTGATTTAGGGAATGCATCAGGTGAAGCATCAAAAGTATATATTTTCTTTCCAAAAGATCATTTAGACTGTGCAGTACCCATCATCCCACAGTTGCAGATAAAATAAAATTACAGTACTCTCAGGTAACATGCTAGAATTAGTTGCAAATGCAGGAAATGCTAATCGGTTTGGGGTGGGGAGGGAGTCTAAAATGGTCCAACATGAGGTTTCTTTGTGCGTACTTTCTATATTTGCGCTGGCATGTCCGGTTTCCCTGTGCGTCAAGGGAATCAGATAGAGCTGAATCGGAGAGCTGAAATGTTCAGTGTCTGCCCCAGATTAGGGGAAGCAGGGAAAAAAAAGAAGTGCTACTTTCCCAAAGTCAGCTCAGCCTACAAATGATCCCCAAAATGGCACTCACAATAGACCAAGTCAGTTGATGAATGTAATTGCCCCTTTCTCTTTCTTATGTACTTTGTGTAGAGTGGCATCAGCTGATCGTATCCTCAGAAGTCCACTTTCCTGCTTGAAACAGATGTCTTCACATGATATGCAAACAGCATCGTAGAGAATGAGTCGTGGTAATTTGGAAGGCTGGAGTGACTGTGATGTATTTTTATTCCTAGTGAGGAATCCTTTCTTATATTTGGCTGTGGAAATAAGAACTGCTGCCACTTTGACTTTCTTTCTGTCCTCTTAAGTACAGGCAAATGCAATGTCTCTTCAGTATGTGGAGCCTTTATATCCTTCTAGAGCTCACTGAAAAAGAAGGGGGAAAAAGAATGGCTCAACCCTAATAAACATGTGATAGTAATAGTTTTTAAACAAACTTGTAACAGTTATTAACAAACTAGTAGTTATTAACAAGCAAATAGTTACTAAAAACTATTAACGAACTTGGAATAGCTATTAAACTTTTGATTGACATGTCAAAATTAATATAATCATCATTATTATTTCTATTAATATGATAATATTATTACTAGTACATAGTGATAGTAGTACTACTACTAATAATAATAGACCCATCCTCCTCATCTGGATTCAAATTTCCATGTGGAACATAAGTAGTTGTTATTTTATACCTTATTTTTATCATATAGCAGCTCCGAATGAATTAGGCCTTTTTCAGACCCTCGTATTTTATGCAGCCTGAACATTATTCTGCTGAAAGCTCAAGCTTCGAGGTCATGGTATGAAATATACTGTATTTACTTGAATCTAAAACAAGGTGTTTTGCTCTAATCAGCATGGGGATGCTGGCGGGAGCAGCGGGACAGCCTCTCATCTTAAATTTGTGTGGAAAGCATGACCCATCCTCCTTGCCTGGCTTCAATTTCTTGTGTGGAGCATAGTTGTGTTGGGGTTTTTATGCGCGTGCATGTTTTTTACCTTATTTTTATTGTATAATAGCTCCAAATGAAACGGGCCTTTTTCAGGCGCTTGAATTTTATGCATCCCAGCACCTGTGAATATTAATCTGCTGAAAACCCAAGGTTTGTGGTCACAGTGTGACATATACTATATCTACTTGAATCCAAACCAAGGCATTCATTTCTAATCAGCATGTGGCGGGGGGGGGGGGTGGCAGGGAAACCCCACGGCATAAATTTGTATATAAAGGGATGTGGGGGGAGGGGGAGGGTGTAGGTGGCTTCTGTGGCTCTGATTTTTGCCCTGAGCCTGGGTTAGGGCCAGAGTCAGACCCACAGCAGCCTCCTGCCCGTTTCATTTGCCCTCTGCAGATTCTGCCCCCCACCCCTCAGCTCCCTTCCCCATCCCACCCTCGTAGGTGCGGTTGGCTCTGGCTCGAGGTGGATTCCCTCCGAGGTGGAGAGCGACTGGAAGCTCCCTGCCCTGCCTGGCCAGCCAGCAGCGCTGGCACTGCTGCAGGGGCTGTGCTCCGGGAGGGGACAGAGCCCGAGCACCATGTGGCAGTAGGTGGGGGGAGAGGGAAGGGGCAGAGACTGTCGGGAGCTGGGGAGCGAGAGTGCAGGTGATGTGGGGCAGAAAGTCTGCAGGAGGAAGAAGCTGGGGCAGGGGGAAGAGCCCGGGGCTCATCTGCCCCCTCCCCAGCCACCCATCCTCCCCTCAGCCACTGCTTTCCCTGCTATAGCAGGGTGGGACAGACAGATTTAAGACAACCCTCCAATACTTAGATTTTATACCTGCAAAAACCATTACAAATTGATTTTTTTTTTCCATATATAGAATTTAATTAAGAGGGTCATCTTAAATTCAGGGTGACCTTAGATTTGAGTACATTCAGGGTGATCTTAGATTTGAGTACTTCTTACCAGGCTGGTGCTCACATTGTTTAATTTAAAACAGTTTTGTTTTGTTTTTTTGAACACACTCTCTGGCACAGTTCAGCCTTCGTGCCATTATGTAGAGTTTATGGATCATGCAGAATATGGCTTTCAATGCTTTCCTTATGTCTGTACTCCCATGACTGGTAAGAAGGTAGAGGTAGAGTTTTACATGGTAGTCCTGGGACCACATTCAGGAGCTAATAAGTGCCTGGGTACTCTCTAATGTTGTGCATGTGTATGCTCCATTGCTTGCCAAAGAAACCTGCTAGCCTGCAGAAATCCTTGCAGAGGTGAATTCTCCCCAATTCATTCGAAAGGCTGCTGTAATCCTCCACGTGGACGAACTGTAGCTGGACTGGGATCTTTATGCAAAGGCTGCTTAGGCCTGGAACAATACAAAATCGCTGAAGCAGAATTGAATGTGTGTGTGTGTGTATTCACCCATAGCTCCTAGAACTTCATGGAGACAGTGTCTAAATAAAGCTCTACATCTTTACATTTTTCAGTGATAAAACAAGGGGAAGTTTCCCCTTCCTTTCCCTTTAAGAAGACGGTTGAAACCCTAGTCTGATTGAATTGAATAATAGAATTCCCTTTGACTTTAGTGGCATCAGGGCTTCACCGACTGTGACTGCAAAACAAAATATATGGGGTAAATGTGGAATTCATTTGCTGGAATGATCTGCTTTAGCTAATTACTATTGATTTTATATCCATGTGGGTAATGAGTTACAGTATCTTGTACTGGTAATATCTCCATAGGGGTGAATTGAACAGTTTTCCCCTCTGCCTCCCCACACACACACATACTTTGTCTTGATGTGGAAAGATAAGGTGCTAATGTATTCTCTAAGGATGCTGTTCTTGCAAGATTGTTTGGCAAAAGGAGAGAGGGAGTAAAATCTGCTTTCTCATCTCGACAATAGGCCAGCTGAGAGTATTGCAGACTAAAATCATTCTTGTTTTTCAACCCAACCACGAACTGATAATAGTGTTTTCTCTTTTTGCTTAACAATTTACTTCTCTAGCACCTGGCGTGGTTTACTCAACAACTAAGCTTTTCAGCTGTGCTGCAGGTAGCTGCGAGCTAATTCCACAATAACTGGTTCCTGGCTAGGGTCTTACTAGAGCCAGCATTCTCTTGCAAATCCCAGATGCTTCAGAATAATTTGGAAGGGTTTTTTTGGGCAAATCCCAGGTGCTTCAGAATAACTTGGGTGAGGTTTTAGGGCAAATTCCAGATTTCAGAATAATTTGGGTGAGTTTTTAGAGGACCACTATCACAGCCAACTGCTGGGGGGGGCAAGTGCCCCCCCCCCAGACTGGCCCCGAAAGTGGGGCAGCTTTTTGCCGCACAGGTTGGCGCCTTGTTGTGTGGGGAGAGGGGGCACTAAACCATTGCACAGAAGTATAGGAGTGGATACAGGGCTTTGGGCCCATCCCCAGACCTGCCCACAAATTGTGCGCCCCCTAGAGTCAGGGGGCACCCGTCAGCCCCGACCACTATGGGGAAACCTAGAATACGTTTCTTTCTAGCCCTGAATTTGGCTCATGAGCTGGAAAAGCTTTGCTACATCATAGTATTCTGGGACCGTAACCCTGTTTTCTGCCTTAGTTACATTACCGATATCCCCCTCTCCCTCGTCACCCCAGTTGCTGTTTTCTACTCGGGGTCTGTATTTTCGATGTCGATGTGTGGATGTCCTGGCAGGGTTCCCTCCTACCATCCAGATTAGGATAACCCACTTTACAACTTCTAAGTGACTGAGCATTGTCAACAGTATCTCAGTGCTTTCTGAAGAAGGATAGACTCCAGTTTCACAGAGTTTCCCTAACTCTGGCTATTCATCTTCTACCCTAGAAAGCCTGGTACATCTGCACCACGTCACCTCCCGTTACGTGCCAAAAACTCCTGGGCAGTAACAAATTAACTTAGATGCAAAGTGCACTGTCCCACTGCGACACAATTCTCCATTCTCCACGGCTGATTATAACTCTGCCGTCCCTCAGGAAAGGAGCAGCGAGGTTGCAGGCTTCTTCATTAAGCTAATCCATCATAACATGACCGTGAAGCTTCTTGCCTCTCATGGCCTTCTGAAATGTGTGGGCTGGGTTTCTGGAAGATCAAAAGCCCCTGTTCTGCGCCCCCCTCCCCCCCCCCCAATTATCAGCATTGCGGTAGTTTCCAGGCTTTCCCGTAGCACATTAAGTGATGTGACAAGTATCTGTCATGTGAGGTTTGCCTGCTGATTTACTTATCCCAAATAACTCTTATATAATGCACGGCTGCTCCACCACTCTTTCTTTGGCAATCACTCCATTAAGGATAAGGCTCTGATTTGACTTGACTATTGATCTTGACAATAAATATATGCTGCACTTTTAAAAACCTGGACTCGCTCTCCTGAAAAATCACCCTGGCATCGTGTACTCATTATCTGGGATTATAAGAGGCTGCTTTTGTGTTTGCTTGTTTGCTACAAAGTGATGAATATCGGGCAGGCACAGAAGGCACAAATGGGGAGGCAGAGAGAACAGGCATTCAAATTGTTAGGTAATTTTATTAAAATTGCAGCAATTTTAATAAAAACAAGTCAAGCATAAAGCTGATACAAGTTTTCAGCCTTTGGCACTACAATACATCTTTCAGGAGCTCTCGTATTAGCATTTTTCATTACAGTGCAATGAAATCCCAGTTCCTTCAGACTGTCTTTCACAATGATTACAAATTGATCATGGGCTATTTATTTACAGTTTGAGAAATGATGGCCTTTCCTTGGCATCCAAATGCCTTGTAGTTTTTAAAGCAAACCTCACAAAGCAATCTCAGAGTCTGCTACAATGGCACTCCTGTCAGATGAGAGCGAGTCTGACCCACCAGATAAATCTTGCTTTGTTTCCAGAAGCTCATATAAGCCTGGCATTGATGAATTCCCATGAGGTATTAAGTCCCAGAGGCCACCAGATCAGGAGAGTTCAGTCTTAGGACAATCAGCAAGAATAAATCACTAGGTTGTATGAACTGCAATGAGGCATAAGGAGAAAAGCTTCAGATAGACTGGCCCAGGGTTCGGGTAGTGTTTTTATAGAGTATAATCTATACCTTGAGTTTTATCAGGAATTAGCAGACAAGGTTCTTTGGGTAAATACGATATCTTTTATTAGATGCACTAAATAGTTGGAGAAATTGCTCTTTGCAAGCTTTTGGGCACAAACACCCTTCTTCGGGCATAGGAGGAGTCTGCTAGGTGTGTGCGCTCCCCTGGGTGGAATAGAAATGTGAGCTAATCTGCAAAATGCAGATCTGTGAAAATGCACATGCATGGCAGGGAAGACCATAGGAGAGGGAGATAAGAGGTGTGTGGGAGCTGTGGGTGGGTGGGGGAGGAATGCATAACCAACACCCCCAAAATCAGGAATTAGGGCACTTGTACTCATAGGAGTCTGTAATGTTCTGGTGAACAAAACTGAGATATTCGCTCTCCCTAAAGCTTCTGGCTGCTTTTCCTGAAGATAACACCAAGAAAAGTGTACTGCAGTTACTTAGCTTTCCTCTTGAAAAACTCTAAGGACCAATATGGTAAAACCCATGCATGAGAGCTAACTACAGCCTCCAGATTGACTTAGAAAAGATGTTTTCCACCTATTTAATGTCACCACCCCAGTCTAGGAATCAAAGTTCAATGTTGAATCCCATGAGACAGAAAATTGCATGGGCAGAGCTTGGAAAGACATCTTCAGAAGGACTCACAGACAGACCCCCAGCCAGTCCCTTTAGAGGTATTCAGTACTAATTAACTTTAAACCATGTCATTCATCCACAAGGCGGGACGAATGCAAAATATGCTGTTATGTTTTGCACTTGAATTCTGAATTTCACAACAGAGCAAAACACCGAGTTCACAGCAGTCCTGCAAACTGACGGGCAGGGAGCCTGCAGAGGTTATGCAAGTTATACCTCTTTATTGTAGTATGTGTTCAGCATGCTGGAAGTGCACTGTGTAGTATTCCCATCAGAAAAATCGTCAAGTCCCTACTTTGGTAATTTGTGCATCAGGGAAGTAGACACTGGGTGCATCTACATGTGCGCTTTACTGCTGAGTGGATGAATTAGCCCTTCAGTACAGTGTCACTGTCTAAACACATGTGTGCTGGTATTAAGGCACAGTAAACTAATTAACTCCACCATAACACAGTGCTGTCTTATGGTGCTGTCAATATGTGCCATTAAAAGCACGTGTAGATGGTGACCGCTGGCGTAAATAGAGCCCGGTCAGCCCAGCCAGTTGGGGGCCAGGCCCATGCTGGGCCATCATGCCTCGTCCAGCCTTCACCACTGCTCAGAGCCCAGGGTTTAGTCCCCTGTATCCCTGCTAGCCCAGAGCTACTCCACCCCCGCTCAAATGGCTGCTGTCCTGGGTGCACGTATAGACAACGTGCCTGGGAGCAGCTGACTCTGGGTCAAAGTGCTCCTGAGTTTATCACGCCACCTTAATGGCACGTGTAGATGCACCCAGGGCACCTAACAAAGTCCAAAAGTGCCCTAAATATATCCTGAAGACAGATTTTGACACAGTGGTGAGAGGAAAATGAATTTATTGTTGATTTAAGAGCCACCATGTGGGATTAGGAGGATTCGGTCATTCCAAAGGGATTGGTGCCATAGACTCCACGAATCTTCATTGCAGAATCCCTCCTGCTCTTCAACAGGGACATGCAAAGCTCACCACAGACATATGAAATGGGTTTCTTACGACAAACAGGTTGGGTTTTTGCCCCTTGGCATGTGCAGAGAAGTTAGTGGATACTGTGATGGCACAGATCTATTTTAAGTACCTGAAAACAGTTGCTTCGCAGAGGACCCCAAAATGCAAGGTCCTGAGTTCCTGTTGTTGCTTTTAATATATTCTGATGAGACTGTATTTTGATCAACCCCTTTGTACAGGACGTAAGTCTCTCAAGTGTTCACAGACTCGGAGTCCGCTGGCACCTGTCCTTCCCACTGTGTTGCTCCCAGACAGTTGCCAGTCCTTTGTGTACAGCTCAAAATGAATTTCTAGAGTATTAATGCAAGCTAGATGTAATACAGTGCAGGTGGAACGTGCCAGCTAAGATGTTTCCATGCCTGTAATGCCATGTCACTGGGGAGATTTTCAAGGACACAGACAGAAGTTGGTGCCCAGTTTTGCTGCCTTATTTCTTCGTGAGGCAAAAACCTGCTGTTCTTAATTAAGGGGAAAAAAGTGAGGAGAGAAGGTGGAGGAAGGAAGGGTGAGAAATGGGATTACAAAAGGGATGGAAAGAAGTGATGTGCTATTTAAGGCAAGGCGGGATTTCTTATAGTTTCATAGTACCTGGGGTCAGAAGGGGCCTAGAGCAGGCCATCTAGTCTGACCCCTCGCCAATGGCAGGAACGAGTGCCAGGGTCACAGGACCCCAGCCAAGTACCTATCTAA
>JAGPOW010000304.1:3617548-3629830 GCA_030014935.1 Caiman crocodilus
CCACCACTCTCTGGGAGCTCCCCGCCAGCCAGTTCCTGACCCACTCAACCGTGTAGGGGTCAATGCCACAGCTCCCCATCTTTTTAATGAGGATGGGGTAAACCTGCAACTTTGGTGTTATTAACACCATGCTCTAACCAAGCTACACAGCTGCTCTTACTGAGCTACCCAGCCACTCTATCTTAGGGCGGTATTATTTATTGCACCAACTACATCGCTGGGATAGAGTTAGACAAGCTTTCAAATGGGAGACATTTCTTGATCAGATCTGTCCAGTATAAAAGAAAAACAGCATAGTACAAGTGGTTACATGAGCCAGGAGGAAGAAAAAGCAAGGGGCAGCAGGCAAATAATTAGCAGGGGGAAAAAAAAAGAAGCTGAGTGCTAGTAGATCAAGGCCTATCAAAAGAGAAGAGGGTCATTCTCACCTTTCATGTGTAGAAAGAATTCAGGAATCAGGTAGATTAGAGCATACCACAAAACCGATATCAGTGTTAAGCCCTTGATGATGTTGTGGGACAGAATAACTAATTGAAGTTTGGCCAACAGCTTCATCCAGTGTCCATTGAAGATAACGGCAATCTTTCCATCAGCCCTTAATTGCTTCTACTATTTAAGCATCATCACAGCCATTTCTTTTCATGCAGCAAGATTAATAGTGCTGTTCAGGATCACAAGAAGACAGCTTTAGCAGTCATTTGGATTTCAGTATGTTAGCCTTGAACTGTAACCATAGACAAATTGCACAGATCTTTTCTCGGTGATCTCCCACTCTTTCCTCAGCACATATTTCAAGCAGTCAATGTAGCTGTTGTTGTAACAGGCCCAGACCTCTTGGAGAAGAGTCCCATCTGCTGAATACAGGAGTGGGATGATTTGTGGGTCAAGGAAGTGCATCTTTTTTCCAACTCAGGTTTTAGTTCACATATGAGAAATGGGAGAACCCCCTTTTAAGAGCCATCATTCATTTCTGATTACTTGATTCCTGCCATGGACAGCAGAGCCCTGATTTTTTTGTCATGACTTGTAGGTGCGATCCAGTAGCCACAATCCATCTGTCGATGTCGTTAGACTGGTCTTTCCATAGTGGTCCAAATGCAGCTGATTAATTTAGGAGTGTTCAGTATTCAAAAGAAGGGTGGATTTTGGTTTAAGGCTTGTTGACCTTTGGGGTTTTCTAGAAGGCTTTAAAATATTTTTGAAACGTTAACAAAAAAAAAAATCCTGTGTGTGCGTGCATGTAAACGTGTAGTTGTATCAAATCCAAGTTCGTGATAAATAATACCTTGAATGTCCATGCAGTGGAAATACAGAGGCCAAGTATTTCTCATGTTAGCCCAAAATGATGGTGATTTAAATGCTGAGACCTCATTTTCAGAATATACTGAAGACACATTTCCTGAAAAAGCAGGCTCCTTCAAAGTATCTTGTTTTTTTGCAAATAGACAAACGTTCTTTTGCTACCAATAATGATTAAAAATAAAAAGATCAAGAAAAGGTGGGAGAGGGATGCTGTGCAGTAATGTGGGAGGATGGTCCAAGGAGTAAATGAAAACTACTTTAGTTTTCAATAAAGGAGATGAGGTTGAGCTTGGGGGCAAAGGCTGGATAGCTAATGGAAATAGGAGTATTAAAGTAGAAATTAATATAACCAAGGTGAAAGCAAATCTCTGAGTTTAATAAACACATACCAAATTAACTCCATCCAAGAAGTCTGAAAATTAACATATGAAATTACTGGTGATTGGAGTCTAGCACCCTCATATCTATATTTAAGAAAGGGGAAGTGATGATAGTAGCTACAGCTTTTCTTTGCTACATGCAAAAGGCTTTACAACAAGGTTTAATGGGGGAAAAAACATAATAAAAGATGCAGAGAAATGGAAAAAAGGAAGATAAAATGCACTGGGGGGTTAGCCAAAGATAGTGTGCGTCAGACTAACCTGATCTCTTGCTTTGGTTTTCTAGAGAGACACAATCTATGACATATTATTTAGACTTGTTTGATGTAGTGCCACAGGGGAACTTATTTGTTCAGCTTTATGAATCTGGGGATTAGTACAAGTGTGTGGTGGGTCAGGACTGGTCATAGGAAAAATAGTCTCGGAGAGGGCTGAAATATAAAGGACTGGGCTTGCAGGAAGTTATTCATGTAGTTTCTTTAAAACTGAATTTGGGGCCAATCTTGTTTAATATTTTTCCTAGTAAACATTGGTGCTCCTGCACACCAAGTCAGAACGGGGTAGCTAGATTTGCTGACGTCAGCATGTGCAGAGGCTTTTTCAGTTTGCAGGAAGGTAAGCGTATCATAGAGGCCTATTTGTTATGCCGGGACAGGGATCTACACCTGACAGGAGCTACAAACCCCCCTTATCAGCAAGAGGGAGGCCGCTAGGTGCACGAGTGATGTCTTGTGAGAGCAAAAGACAACGCAGGAATGAGGGTGAAGCTTGCAGGTTAATAATTGAGTGGAGAGCTCTGCCTGGCACCCACCCGCTACTTGTCATAAACATCTAAAGACCTATGGGTGCTGCTCACAGATGTGTACAGATGTGGGGAAGGAAGACAGCCCCGCAGTCACCCTTGTCCCATCTAGCTAGCACCTCCTTCCAGCATGGTGAAAGGACAGTTTGGCCAAAGCCAGGAGATTAGTCAGATGTCCTGGGATTTTGTGAGGCTGTGGATGGGAGTGCATAAATTAAACGGTGCAGGGAAAAGTTGAACTGTGGCTCAAGAAGAGGGTCTTGAAGAGGCAGAAGAGAGGGCATGCATAGGCTAGCATCTCCCTTCTGTTGCAGAAGGCAGTGTCAAGGGATGCACAAACCATGCCACACACGCTCCTATGTTGAAGGCTTTGTGTAGGACCCACCTGCTTATATCTCAAGTGGGCTGTGGGACTGAAATGGAGTACAGGCTGGTCCACTGGGGACGTTCACTGTCAATGAAGGTGACCCACCCCTTGGGATCTGATTAGGACATGAGAATGAGGGTGTGAATGGTGTGGAGCATGAGCATGTATAAGTGCTGGTGTGAAGCTGTTTGGAAGTGGTCATGTTTGATGTCCCCTGACCTGTTCAGAGGGTGCGTCAGGGAGATGACAAGGCAGTGGTTGGAAGACGAGCTCCAGAGGGCTGGGAGATATAACCAGGTAGGGACTACACACTTGTAGGACCCGTTGCAAATGGGATGATGTATAACAATACAGCATGCAAGGTCATGCGCTTAGGAACTAAGAGCAAATATTTCTCCTATAAACTTGGAGTGTATCACTTGGAAATAACTGAGAAGGAGAAAGAACTGGTTGCATTGTCAATCATAGGATGACTCTAACTGGTAGAAACTACCATATAGGAGTCCTGGCTTCGTCCAGCTGATCTGGACCCCGCTACTCACAACGGTCCGCCTGTCAGACCACTCTGTCAGCCCTGCGACCTTTGTTCCGTGGCTTGATGTGTTATTGAGGTCATGTTTGTTGGTGGAGTTGAATGCCAGGTCTTGAATCTCCTAACAACAAAGTGCCCCAGGGATAAATAAGCTTCCATTTTAATTGTCTATGTTATTGCTGTCAATACATTGTAGTTATGTGCATTGCTAGTTTAAATCTGAACTCAATTTCCTGATGCATCTGCAAACCAGCTTCCTGCCAAAATGGGCATGTCCCCTTGGAGGAAACCATAAGATTGAGTAGCTTACAGCAGGGGAGTGTGGGGGAAAGGAGAGGGGAGAGACAGAAAAAGAAGCTGCTTCAGCTCCTGCTTGAGCTCCCATGGGTCTGCCTGACTCCCCAGGTGCAGCTGGATACGTCTGGCCTAATTGCACAGACAGCTAGGATAGCATTGGGGTAAATCTTACTTTTTTCTCTAAAATGGTTCAATACAAACTGGAGATGTTCTTGATTCTCTCGAGCCCTTCTCTGCTTTGTCCCCCTCTTTGCCCCACCGCAAACTCCTCTTAAAGGCAAGAATGACTGAACCGCCAATGCGATGAGGCTATAAAGAAACGATAGACATGACCCCAGAATGCATCTGGCAAGGTTTGTGCAGTAGAGATAGGGAAGCATTAATGCCATCATCCAAGGGCCTGCTGAGACCTCGCTAGGGATACTGTTATAGCTCTGATCACTCATGTTCAGGATGGATGAATTCAACCTGGGACAGGTGCAGAGCATGACTGCCCATGAGAGCAGAGGAATGGAGAATATTTCTTACTCAAGGATTCCTTAAAAAGTGTCCTTTTCCAGCCAATAAGGGCTAAGAGGGGGATATGACTGCTTTTATTTAACCGCATTGGGAGTCCAGGGAAGCATAAGAACAAGCTAAGCTAACAGACAGTACTGGCAGCTTTAAAAAAAGATAAAATCTAGGTCCTAATAATAATTGAGCTGAACTTTGGAGGGTGTCTGGCCCACAGAGAAGCAGGATCCAGAGCAGGAGTGAGGTCAAAGAGTTAAAAGTTTCAGGAGAGAATGGGATCATTTTATAAAAGGTGTGGAGCGATATGGTTGCCTATTCACAGGAGAGTGAACTTAATACAGAGGGTCCCTTGCAGTCCAAATTTCCTGTCATGCAAACTTTCAGCTCCCCGGGTAAAATCCTATCTCAGTCTTGAATAAAGCCAAGGCTTCTCCCTTCACCGTCTGCACTTATGTAATCCATGTGAAAGCACACATCAGCTTCACTGGAAGCAGGCCTGCTTTACTCATTTTACCTTAATCTTCTGATTTGTAACCTTCATTAGCTGTCAGAAATGCCCTCTTTCCACCTCATTATAAACTCAGTAGTATTTCATCGAAGCTCATGTCTTTTCTCCCCCTGTCATTTAAAAAGTCTGTTCTATGCTGTCCAAATGGGGATCAAATTAGCCTTATGACTGGTCAAAAGATAATTAGTTAATAGATCAGTCAAATAGTGTCAAATCATGTGAGGGAAGGTGGTTAAATATTTCAAAGCATCAATTTATGCAACAACAGTAACAAAAAGAGAGATTTTTTTTTAATCACTTCCAACAGGGCAGATACTTAAGTGTAATTATGTATATATCTATAAAAGTTTAATGGTTATTTTTAACATGAGATGGGAAACAATGAAATGAAAGTCTAAAAAAGGATACTAATTATGATAACCTTTTTTAACAGTTAGGTTAGTATTTAAATGTCAAACTACTGAAGACCAAAGAGTTACAAAAATAAAATAAAATAAGCAGAAATAAAACAAATACATAAGTACTAAACAAGGAAAAAGCCATTTAAAAGAATTACACCAGGTAAGCAGTAGGCTAATTCTTCCAGCCTTCTGCTTTGCTGTAACTTCCTTTTCTTTTTTTAGCCTCAACTGCTTTATTTAGATCTCTGCCATCATCGTCGAATTCATCAGTGTCTCCTTCCCTCCCCTTCAGCTGCACATTGAGTCAAGGCTTCACCTGCCATTTTTTGTCTCTAATCTTAGACTCTGGTACACAGACATCCCCTTCTGAGCAGTAGATTGTACAGTGTAAAATAGGTTTTACAGTGGATTTCTGATTTCTGTCTAGGTGGTTTCCTGAACCAACTAGTTTCTTTCCACCTGTGCAGAAGTACGTGGAAGTGCTACAAAAATGGTTTGCCGTCTTAGCTAGAGGACAAAGAAGATGTGATCCATTCCACGACGATGGATAAAACTCTTTTGATCCAAGTCTTGGGTTTTCACTCCACGTTGTTTTACAACTGGGGAGGCTCCTTCTTGCTTTATAATTTGCTGCCTCTGCTGGGATTGCTTGTTTTCTCTTATATACATGTGTGTGCACGTGCACACACACGTATATTCCTTAAAATGGGTAGCAACTTTTATAAGGTCACAAGCACAATCCGAGTAAAGTACCTGATGAATTAGATTTAAGACATGATTAACAGGTTACTTTCACCTTAAATAGTAACCGGGCCATGCACTGAAGTTAAGTTAAGGTGTGATTAATACTGCAAATGCTCCCAAATTATTCCACATATAATGTGTAACACCTTTGTGGCTTGTTCATTCGTATCATGTGTGTGGCTGGTTAAGGCTCATCCATGACTGATTATGACACCCAGCTACTTCCCCCCCATGGACTAACCAGCCTCCGACCCCCCCCCCACCCATGCTGCTCTAGGTGCCACCGGATTTATCAGCATTCACTGCTGATAAAGCACTGCTGAACCAAGCAAGTAAGACCTGGCAGGAGGAAGGGGGAGGCACTAAAAATAGCCCCTGCCCCCCCCCAAACCTCTCCCTCATACACCCTGCAAGCCCTTCCCTCCCAACTCAGCAAACCCTCCCAGACCCCAGCAAGCCCCCACAGACCCTACCCGATCCCTCCAATTCCCTCGCAGATTCTTCCTACCCCCCACCATGGTATATCCCTGTTGCCCAATCACTCCCATAGACTATGCGTGCCTGCCATGGATCATGACTTCCCTCCCTATCACTCCTGCAGATCACATCTACCCCGACGCTTCTCCCACAGACCCTACTTTCCCCCTGCCCTCCGCATGTTTTACCTGCTTCCCACAGGGTCTGCAGATCACTCCTGCCTCTGGCCTCCCCCATTCCCCACAAATCGTGTCTGCCCCTGCTAGCCTGATTGCCTTCCCAATTCCCCAAACCCCCTGTAAGTACTCACTGTCCTGACTTACCTTACATTATGTGGCCATTTGAAATCCTACCCAACATTCCACCAACATCCCCAAATGTCTGTACTCGGCCATGCTTTTTACTCTTCCCAGGGCGTGGGGACCCCAAGATCAGGCTGCCACAGCCCAATCCAAAGGTCCCTAAGCCACAGGACCTGTAAAAACTGCATGTGGTTTCCAGCTGGGGTTTTGACTTTCTGGTGGTGCTGGGGACTAGACTGGGACCAGTTTCAGATCCTGGTTTGGTCCCTGGCCCCAACTGATCATCAGCTGATTGTTGGCACACCCCCCCCCATACTGGCAAGCAAGGTGTGATTGTGATCTAATCCCTTATCCCCAAATCACGTTTCCTGACACTCGATCGTGGCACGGCAAGAGGTGCAGTTGTTGGCATTCAGGATTAGATCCCACCAGACCTTAACATAAACCTAGAGCCCATCACAACTAGATCCCATGACAACTAGTTCCTGTCAATACCTAGTAGTTAGAAAGGTCTTGGCCCTGCAGCTGGGGATCAGAGATGTTAGATGGCCTTTCATTGTAGAAGCAATCACTAGATTTCTGCCATGATATTATTCTGTATATTATCCTTTTTTCTTTAGATTATGTAAGTAGAATATGTTCATCATTTTCACAATACCTTGCTAAATGTTCAGGAACTCATTCTTGGTATTAGAGATGGAATTACTATCTTCCATTTTTTAAATGGAGTTACCTAAGCTCCAGGCAGTGATGTCAATTTTGATTTTGGTTTTAGCTTGTGTTTGGAAAACTCTTCTGGGTCTCAGAAGATAAGAACACATTAGCTTATATCCACCCGGGTAGCACTTCAACTAACGTCTGAAATCAGTGCCACAACAGAGATTGAAATGTTGAGAGCTGTCTCATGAAAAGTCTTCCAAAAATTATTAATGGGAGGGTAGAGTATAAACTAGAAGAGTTTTTAAGCATGTTTGCTGTCCTTATTGGATTGAATGGAGTTGTGTTGCATCAGTCAACACAAAGTTGCCTTCCTCCTCCTTGAACATATGAGCACAGGTTTTCGTTATTGTTTCTTAAATCATTCCTTCTTAATAAATCTAATAACTTGAGCCCTGTCTTGCCTGCTGGTGAACGCGGGGCTGATGTTTCCAGTGGAGTATCCAGAATAGCTTTAAGATGTAGAGCCCATCACTCTGTATGTACATATCAGGCTACCCTTTCACATGCATTTCACTTTTCATTTGAATTGCATCTGCTATTTTCTGGCTCATTGGGTGTGTCTACACATCACTTTGCTTTAGTACTTTCCTTTGTGCAGTAACTGCTCCTGCTGTGCCACCTGCTCGGCACATGGTTAGATTTTGCCGCTACGTCGCCAAAGTGGCAACTATACGAGTGGAGCGTGCCGGTACGACGATGTAATGCTCATCACATGTAGACCCACGTGTTTGCTACATCATCATAATGTGCTGTAGGGCGTTATGTAGACACATCCATTCACTTCATTTTACAAGCTCCTTCTGCACTTCTTTGCCATCAGCCTCGGGTTTTTTTTATTTTTTGGCTTGTTTTTATGTTTTTTACTGTGCTGAATAATTGGTGTCATTCTCAAACTTGGCCACCTTACTATTCATCCGCCTGTCCTAATCACTTATAAACAGGAAAGGCTTCAGCACAGACCCTAAGGATATTCCATGTCTTATCTTCCACCTCAATGATTTTATCCTGAAGGACATGAAGATAGGCATGAAGATGTCAAATTCACCACTTCCGTCAGCAGTTTATTCCACTGACTTAACCACCCTTACTGAGAAAAGTTTGTGCCTTTTTCTAATTTAACTTTGGCTTCAGCTTCCAGCCATTCGTTCTTGTTAAATATTTCTCTGCGAGATTAAAGAGGTCTTTAGTACCCAGTATTTTCTCTCCATGCAGTAATTATGTGCTATAATCAAGTCACCTCTCTGTGTTCTTTCGGATAAACGGGACAGATTGAGTTCTTCAGGTCTCTCACTGTAAGACATTTTCTTCAGCACTCAAATCATCATCGTGTCTGTACCTCTTTCAATTTGGCAAATTTTCCATGATGCCATGTTGAATTGCATTCGTTTGATTTATGTCCCCCTTTTTTTTTTATCAGTTAGATCCCATAGCAGCTTTTCCATTGCTTTACCTAAGATTCATGATGAACTAAATGGCTTATGGCTATATGATTTATCTTCCTTGCTCTTTTTGTTTAGGTCAGGGGTGCTCAAACCCTTGGCCCGTGGCCTGTGGAACTGTGTTATCCAGGGTGCCAGGATCCCCGCAGGTCCAAAAATTAATGACAAGGAAGCAGTGACAATGTTAATTGCCACTCTTTGTTCAAATGTTCAGAGCTGTGGGGAGCCTAATGGGATGGATAGCACGGCTTGATCGGGCACATGGGGCTAAGGCAATGTGAGGCCCTATCTGGGCATGCAGGACTTGAGCTAAGGCACACAGGATCTCATCCAGGATTTGGTCTGTTGAGGGAACTGAGCTGATTTAGTCTGCAGAAGGGAAGACTGTGGGAGGATTTAATAACAGCCTTCACCTCCCTGCAGGGGGGCTGCAAAGAGGACAGAGCTGGACTGGTCTGAGTGGGGGCAGATGGCAGGACAAGGAGCAATGGGCTCCACTTGCAGCAAGGGAGACTTACGTTAAATATGAAGAAAACTTTCTCACTAGGAAGATGGTGAAGCACTGGAACAAGCTACCTAGTACCCAGAGACGTGGTGGAGTCTCCATCCTTGGAGGTGTTTATGACCCAGGTAGACAAAGTCTTGGTTGGGATGATGGAGTTGGGGCTGGTCCTGCTTGGAGCAAGGGGTTGAACTAGATGCGACTTCCTGAGCTCCCTTCAACCCACATTTGCTCTGATTCTATGATTTATACCATTACTGTTTTATATCATAAGCAGCCTATATTATTGATAGAGTTAAAAAAAAAGATCTAATATATTTAAGTGGATTTTTTTTTTGTCTTGAGTGCTGGCTTTCCCCCCTTTTCCCTGCCCTGATGCCTTTAGTTTCCCTTCAAATTGTTTTATATTTTTCTTAACTTGTTATATAAAGATTAGAAAAATGCAGGGCTAGGACTTCAAGAACTCATGCGGTTCATTCCCCTGTGCTGAGGCAGGAGCAGGTATGCCACGCTAGTGTTTGCTGTTTTACATTTTGCTATATACAACTGCTTTAACTCTAAATGCTGCTTGCCACCTCCCAGGGAGTCATGTTGTTGTTGTTGTTGTTGTTGTGTTTTTGTTATTTATTTTTTTTTAATTAAAGTTGTCCTATAAATTGATGGTGCAACCGTAGCTTTTGGTCCACTCAAACTCTTCTTAAAATGTAATGTTGACAAAGCTTACATTCAATAGTGATTTTTTTAATGTTAATTAAAAAATACAACTCTTCATTTGGAATTAAACCAATGCCTTAATTTGCCATGAAATATCTTGGATTATTCAGACGATGTGTTTCTGTAGCTGAACCTTTTGTCTGCTCTTAGTGACTTTGACATTTTTATGACAGTTATTCAGAAATTATTAATACAACCTGCTCTGCCACATTTTGGACATGGCAGGATAGAAATCTAATAAATAAATGGCTAATAAAAGAGAACGATATAATGCTGATAATAGGATTCTTTTTTTCATATGATAAAAACTTCATAGATTCGATGAATCTATGAAAAACCGTGCCCATATCTTTATCTTTGTGCGCTTTGGCATTTTGTCAGTTTGAGGGCTCTCGGCCATGAGAGATGTTACCGGGGACCACTACGTGGAAGTGGCTCTCGCCAATCCCACTAATAGGAATGATATCTTGAAAAATATACAACCATTGAGTGCTGGCACTCTTCAGAAAGGATTGTAAGGTTATTAAAAATACAGTACAGAAAAAAGTAAGCTTGTGTAAAATATAGTATGGGGGAAAAAAAAGTGTTTAATCTGAGTAGTGTGAGAGTATAAGGGTCTTGTAACACCTTACCTGGCGAGCTGTAGAGATGCTGAGGGGTGTCAGTGCTAGCTTGAGTTTGCAGCAGTCGTGCTTCAGGCTAGAAGGGATCTGGAGGACTGAAAAGTAAAAGTATCCCCCCCAGAGCCCCACTACGGGGGCTGTGCTCTTCTCCTGGCTGAGCCCAGCCCAGGCAGCAGCAGCAGTGACAGTAATGCCCTAGGAGGGAGGTTATACATCTTAGTGTGACATGACCCAGGTGTCACGGATCACAGATAATGCTGCCCTGAAGTGGCTTCACTTTGAGTCATCTAATGAGTGCTTAAAACCAGTTTCCATGCAGTCATTAAGAAATGCAGGAGCTGCCCAGCATTACCAAGGAATAAGGCTGCAAGTATAAATCACAGTGTCACCGCTCTCTCCTGCTTAAGTCATCCCTATGAAACAGTCTTCTGCATAACAGGGATGTCTACATGTGCAATTAATTTGGTTCAATACAGCCGGGTGCAGGTCATGCTGGAGTCTATTGTTTCCTGGCTCAGCATTTACATGTCCACCTAGGACCAGAGCACATTAGGCAGGTTGGAGCAGCCCCAGCTGGGAGACGGAGGGGGTCAGCTTGCCAGCCCGGGGCTGCTCCGACCCATCTCAACACACGGCAGGGAGGCTGGTTGGGGCATGAGGATGCTCCAGTGCAGAGCTAGACAGCAGGAAGCCCCGCATTGTAGCACCCTCATGCCCCCGCCAGCCCCGGTCACCGTCTGCCTGTGCACTGTGGTGCATTAAATAGCTCTGCTATAGGACAGCACTTGCATTGGGCAGTACTATCCTCTGGCGCACTTAATCAGTTTACTCAGGCCTAATAGCACTGCTGGGGTACATGGTGATGCTTTACTGTGGAGCTAATTGGGCAGCTCTACAATAAATGGCTCGTGTTGATGCTCCCAAGATGGTCCCTTTTATCGGTTCAGCAAATGATCCCGATAAAGATTCTTCTCCACTTTCCAAGGATCGTTCTCTTTGAACAACCTAAGACAACTGAGACCTAATTAAGAGCTGAGCAAAACCTGCACGCTTTGCAATCCCCAAGGCAGACAGCACATCACATAGCAAAAATGGGCTCTGTCCCTGCACTTGTGTTTGGATGGGTAAAGTGCAGTTGGGGCAAGTGATTCTGCACTGGTTGGATCCATACTTCTGTTACATCCCCTGAATTATGCAGCAGCATATGTATGACGTGTGCATTTCACCAGGCGTTTCTAAATGGAGGACATTATTAATATACATCAGATTTCCCTGCAGATTCCCAGAACCGAAGCTCTTGCATTGTCCTGCAGGCCACGGCAGGTTTATTTTGCTTTAAACAGTTTATGTTTGAATTTCTGTCTGCGTGAGAGTTTCCAGATTTCTGAAGGGAATTACTTCCAATACAGTACTTAGCGTGTCTTCGCCATCTGGGTTTTTGCTATTATTTGGTTCAATTCAAAGATTAAAGACTGACAAATTGGACCTAGTGGTGGTATAAATCCCTGTGGAAAACACACTTCTATGAATTTTTTTTTTTTTTTTTTGAGCTTAATAAACTGCTAAACTTGTAACAACATTTGGGGACTAGCAACAGTACCCTTCTAATCATGTTTTAAAAAAATCAAACATTTGACTTTCTCTTGCAATGCAGATGAA
>JAGPOW010000304.1:3636610-3658364 GCA_030014935.1 Caiman crocodilus
GTACGACCCGTCCACCACCACTCTCTGGGAGCGCCCCGCCAGCCAGTTCCTGACCCACTCAACCGTGTAGGGGTCAATGCCACAGCTCCCCATCTTTTAAATGAGGATGGGGTGAGAGACTGAATGAATTCAGTTCATTCCTCAGTACTAATCTAGTCCTCTTCTATACTGGAAACACCCCTCAGCTTAGCATCATCTACACATTTCATGAAGATGCACCTGGGTCCAGTACCAGGATTGCTGATGAACTTGTTAAGGAAGATGGGAACGCTTTAGGTAACATCTCTCCACTCAGATAACTCACCCTCAAAAATAACCTCCCTTTGAACCAGCTCCTTTTCCACCTTGCAATTATGACCTTGATCCCTGTCCTCTCCAGTTTGGCCAGTAATTTCCTACTAGGCACAATATCAGAAGCAGTAGCCTTAACCAAAAAGCTCATTCCTTGTCATAGGAAGATTAGTGTGACACGATCCTCCCCTGATAAGCCCCCTGTTGTGTTTTGTCCTATTTTCCATTTCTTTCCAAATCTTTAACTGTTTCCTTTGGTATCTGTTATTAGACTTTGCCTGTATTGAAATCAAGCTAAATCATAGTCATCACCTGTTAATTTTTGATTCTTTGATTTGTATTTATTTATTTTTGGTACACTCCCAGGGAATCCCCCCCAACTCCTTTTTCAGACATGAAAGTCCTGCTTTTGTTTTGGGGTGGTAGTTCATTTCAACCGCTGCTGAAGAAGCAATTGTAAGAAATGCATCTTGTATAGGAGTTAACAGTACCCAGAGCCTCATTTTCAATTTAATAGCTAGAAATAGCAGGAAAATCTTCCTTAAAACACTCTGTTTTATTACTTTAAACCAGTGGCTCTCAACCTATTTGCCATAGTGGGGCACACTTGCAGCTCTCAATGTGCTACGTGCAGCGCATGTGCACAACTTACTCCCCATGTATCCATTTAACAGGATGTCACATGAGCCACAGCAGTGTGCTGATTGGGGTGCGTGCAGCCCGCGCATCATGGGCTGAGAACGCCCGCTTTAAAGAAACATGGATGCATGTGTGAGCCATCAAGGAATGAGTAAGGGTTCAACTTTCTCACAAAATAACAGGAAACCACTGGTATGATGTGTATTTAAAACAGCTGGACTATTCTTGATACTTGACAAGTGTTATTTTATCTGAGTAAGAGTTAAAAAAAGGACAAGGAAATGGAAAAAAAATGAAAAAGTGAAAATGAAAGTGTTGAATGAAATACCAACTAGAGAGCAATAATGGTTTTTAATGTTATCCTCGTACGCTATTATATTATTATAATACCTAGAAACATCACCACGAACCAAAACCTCCTTGGGCTCAGGGCTGTGCAAGGAAAGATCGACACAAAACAATCTTCCAGTCCATTTTCAAAGATTGGGCAAATGACACCCCTGTCGTGAGACTCGCCTGCTGTTTTCCAAGAAGATCTGAACTTTCACCTGCCTGCAAATTGCGTGTCAATACTTTTTCTGCTCTATAATCTGTGACTACATCTGGGTTGTTTCTCTGTTTCCAGATCTGGATGATCCAATAGTGACAGTTCATCAGAGCATAGGGGAAGCAAAAGAGCAGTTCTACTATGAGAGAACGGTGTTTCTCAGGTGTGTTGCCAACTCCAATCCGCCTGTTCGGTACAGCTGGCGGCGTGGTCAAGAGGTATTGCTGCAGGGGTCCGACAAAGGAGTTGAAATTTATGAACCCTTCTTTACCCAGGTAGGAATTGAGGTACAGTATTTCTTTTTTTTTCTCCCTTTACACAATGCTTTCACCTTCACTTCCATCTTAAATATTAACCCACTAGGCAAGAAATTCCCTCCTTCCATTTCCAACTGTGCGTGTGTTGCTCTACCCTGCCCACACTTCTCAACGTATCTGTTCTATACTGCGGAGGTTTCATCAGGTTGTTTTGTTTTACGTGTAAGAGCCGGAGGGAATGAGAAGCCAGATGTCGTGTAATACAGTGAGAGCTTGGGATCTAATCCCTTGAAACTCCCCTCCTGCCAGTGAAGGTCAACAGGATCGTTGGAAAGTAGAGCTGGAAGGGACCTCACAAGGTCATTTAGTCCAGCTCGCTGTGCGGGGCAGTATCGTCTCTGGCAGTATCCCAGCCAAGTGTCTGTTCAACCAGCTCTTGACCATTTCCAAGGATGCAGATTCCAGATGTTTTCTAGGCAGCCTGCTCCAGCGTGTCTATCCTCAGTCAGAAACGTCCTTCTCCTTGCCAACCTAAGTTTTCTCTGCTATAGCCTGAGGTCATTGTTCCTAGACCTCCTGCTGTGGTCACAGAGAAAAGCCCATCTCCACTCTCTCTCTGATTCCCCTTCAGTTATTTGAAGACTGTTATTAAATCCCCCCTCAGTCTTTTCTTCTCCAGGCTAAATAACCCTAGTTCTTGCAGCCTTTCCCAATATATCCTGATTCCCCGGCCCCTAATCATGTTGTGTTGCTCTGTGCTAGCCTCTTTACAATCTCTTGTTGGGGCTGGACTCCATGATCTTCTGAAGTCCCTTCCAACCCTAATGTCTATGAAATCTCTCCACACCCTTCTTGAGGTGCAGGGTCCAAAACTGGACACAGTACTGCAGGTGAAGCACCTTTAGTGCTTAATGCAGCAGAAGAAACGTTCCTCTTGATTTACAAGTGACATTCCTGTTGGTACAACCAGGATGCTTTGGGGGTTTTTGCAACAAGAACATCCAGTTGGTGCATGCTGAGCTCATGGCAACCCCCAAGTCATCCTCTGCAGTACCACAGTCTAGCCAATCGTTCTCAAGTTTGTACTTGTGCATGGCCATTTTTCTGTCCAAAGTGCAGAACTTTGCACAATTTCCCCCAAAGTACTCACTATTAATGGAGACAAGGTTATCTGAGTAATGTGATTTCAGAGCTGAGCGATTGAAGAACAGAAGCCCTTGAAAATCCAGAAGATTTGTGCTCTGTAGCCACTGCGGTTCTTTGTTATCCATCCAAGAGGCTAATACTATGGAAGAGGCTCTTTAGTCGGTCAGATCTGGTTAGTTTAATTTTTCACATAATGAGACAGCTGCACAAAATGGACATTTATTTTCTACCCTAAGATCCTTAACAGGGCCTGTCTGGGTTTTTGGCTTCTATGATATAGAAGCCAGATGCATTTGAGGACTCTAGTCCTTAAAATCAAAGAGAAAAGAAATGGCATTTTTAGACCGGTAGTTTTCAACCTTCTTTGGTTTGTGGACGCCCCCCCCAAATTGAATGGAGGTATGGGCCCCTTTGGAAATTTTAAATGCAGGTGAGGACCTTTTGGATTGTAAATGTGGGTAGTCACATAATTTTGATTGATCACAGATATCTTTCATGGGCCCCTTAGATATAGTCTGCAGACCCCCAGGCCTCTATGGACCACAGATTGAAAAATCAGCTTTTAAGCTAAATTCAGCCCTCTCTGAATTTTATCCCTTGAGAGCTAAATACCCCAAATGAAGGGGAGGGTTTTTCCTGGATGCCAGAAAAAAAAAAAAAAGGCAGCAGACAGGCAACCCCTAAATTAGGGTAATCTTCCCCAGTCAAATGGATGATTTTCCTGAAAGAATGAGAGGAAAACTCTACTGGTGTAAGATACACTGGGATTGGTGTTAGCCCTGCCCATCCTGGGGGAGTCATTTGCTGAAGGCAAGCAGCCTATTCCTTGCTACTTTACTGCCTAGCAGGATGTCATAGTAATGGCTCTTGCTGCATGCAATAGCTCAGGAAGTTGCCCATCTGTCTATTCCTGATTCAAATGCAATTGCATTGGTATAGATATGGGTTACACTGGAGTATGTGACCATCTGTCCACACTCTGAGTATGTCTATTTCTATAGTACCATTGCGGTGTTGTAACACTGACGGTCCAGGAGATGTCTCCGAGGCAAGGATTTTTTGTGATGTATTTTATTGAATCAACTGTATACATAGCAGAGTGGTTGGATACACTTTTCAGCGTCAATGGTCCTTCTTCAGGTCTGGGAGAAGCAGATGCATGCTGAGATAAATAGGATCACAGAAAATGAGGGGTGAAGGGACCTCAGGAGATCAAGTCTAGTCCAACCCCCTGCTTCAAGCAGGACCAGCCCCAACTCCATTATCCCAGCCAAGGCTGTGTCTACTGGGTCTTAACAACCTCCAAAGATGGAGACTCAATGAGGTCTCTGGGCAACCTGTTCCAGTGCTTTATTGCCCTCCTAGTGAAAGACCTGCCTTCCTAGTGTTGTAATACTAAGAGAAAGCACTTCTGTCATACTCTGGAAATATTTTTATAAGCATATTCAGAGAATTTTTTCTATTTTCAAATTATTATACTACTCCCTAAACCCTGGTGGCAAGATCAGCAGCAGATATCAACAGGGGGGTAACTCCTTTGATGTCGCTGTTGTACAAAGGTAAGGATCCAACCCTGATGCCATAGCTGTTTTCCAAATGACCCCAGCCTAGCTAGTGTGACGTGACACTGCATAGGAAGTGAAATGCTAAAAAAACTTGGGAAAAAGCTAAGGTCTATTGCAATCCTCTTTTCTGATTGTGACTTTTCACCCCTTCTGAATTTTGAGATTTGTTCCACATTCATCTGTTCCATTAAAGCAGGGGCTGGGAAAATGGAGAAAGGCAATTTCCTCCAATGTGTTTCTACCGATGTATGGGTTGGAAGAACCCAAGCTTGTTGGCCATCAAAACGGTCAATCCGATTTTTGAGTGCATTTGTATTTTTTGAAGGCGGGAGAGCAATCCTTGTCCAAAAGGGTGCAGATCCTGTTTCTTTCAGCCAAACGTGAGTGACACCCGTCCCAAAAAAGAAAAAGAAAAAGTTGGCGGGGTGTATTTTCCAAATTCAAACCAACAGTGAGCAAAGCTATAAATGTAAAGCTGCTCAGGAAATCAGTCTCAGAGCAGAGAGCAACCTGCAACTTTCATAAACAATTCTGAGCTAATGATTTGAGAGCACCATCATTTTTGCTTTTTATTATACCTGACAGCTTTATATTGCTAAAATAGCTTGATATTCTACAGAGACATGGGCAGGCTGAAACCTAGCTGAGATGAGAATTAGATTGGGGAAGTAGAGTTATTGGGCTTCTGAAAGCAATGAGATTAGTCTTAATTCACCATGTATGGACCCGGGTTAGGGAATCTGCGGTTTGTTTTCTGGGGAAGTGAGCACAGATGTGTAGCTTGGAGTCTTTTGACTGTTTAATTAAAAGTGAGAGGCCTCCTCTGAGGTGGGAATTCTTGACTAATAATGTGGAAATGTTTATCATCATCTCCTTTATGAGATAAATTCTTAGTGGATGATAAAATATGTCACGTTAAATTACATCCCGCATTTTTCTTAAATATGGTTTCTCGGTTGCAAGGACTGTCCTCCGAACAGTTTTTGCCTGTGTTGAAGTAATGAATAAATCAGATTGTCACGTTAATAGTCAGACGCTTATCCATAACCTTTCTACGTTTATTGGAGGTCAGGTTGAATTACTGTATCTTGGTCTGTGTTCACATGAGATGCGATACATGTTTAGAAGAGAACAAAATGTAATTAAAGGTTCAAGCATCATAAATGTCTTGCGCATATTCTTGCATAATTGGTTTTCTTGATGGCGTGGTAGGAAACAGCAAGGGCCCGTGTGCAATGGGATAGGAGATATTTGGATTTAAAGTGTCTTGAGATATGCATTTGACAGCCCTTATCCTGGTGATATGCTTGAGGCTGGATTGTCAGCCCACTGCAAGGAAAACAAATGCCATGTAATATTTTAACTTCTCTCTGCTATGACAGCCAAAGAAAGAGAGGGAAGAGGGCAGAAAAAGCAATATATTGTATTCACATTTCCACTGTTTGCCCTGTTTCTTTTGACCTTCCTATTTCATTAAGTAATAGAAATCGAAGCATAAGCCACTTGAGTTTAAACATCCCATTATTAAGATGTAACACAGTGATGGCCTGGCATTTTAGGGACCCTGTAACTCAAAATATAGCTTTCAATTCTGAAAGCATTTCTTTTAGCAATTCAGCCCACATCAAGGATTACTTAACTCGGCTGCTGTGTGGGAAACCTGCAAGCGCTCCTGCAAAAACCAGCTGAATTACTGGACTTTTTTTTTAAGCTCTAAACTTGCTGCGCATTTCTTTTTCGTCAGGATTTTCATCCTTGTCATTACATATTGTAATTGCACAGTTCAATTACAGGATTACATTTGCTGTATTTACACTAATTATGTAATTAGGCATAATTAGACTAATTACACAAATCAACTAAAATTATTTTTAACAAATCATAGCAATTCACACAACATAATCCACAATGAAGTTGTGGGATCTGGCCACAATGTCGGCAAGGAATTTCCAGCTCATGATTAAACGTGCAACACTCGCCGTGGACCTGATCTCCACCCGGTTCAGTAGGTTCGTTTCCTTTGCCTAATCTGAAGCCCTCTTGGGTTGGCCTGAATTATCCTTCATTTAAAACAGGGTTTATTTAGCCTGCATGTTTTATTGTTGTGTGTCTTTGGAGGGTCTAATGTGAAGACTGGATACTGCAGGTGCTTAAGCAGCTTGTCCTTAATTTTAACCTGGCAGCTTGGGTGGGACTAATTGCATGGTATAGTGAAGCCTGGTAATACGTGTTTAGTACCGGACTCTCAGGTTGCTTTTAGGCAATCGCTTCCCTGTCCTAGCCCCATGCACTTTTCTTTTATTTCCTTCACATCTTGCTGATTAAGACATGTACGGGGGTTTTGAGTGTTACCGGCCCATTTGGCCATCCGTCCCCTTCTCATTTAACCCCGTGCAGGTGATGTGCATGCCGCCCTTTGGTTTAATTAAAACAATACACCGGGCGGTATTTTCCACAATCAAGTGGAAATCCTATAATAAGAGCTCTCTAATGTTTTCTCTCTCCTTCCATGTGTGGTCCCATTCTTACTTAATTTACTCAGAGCTTTTATTCGTGTTAGTGGGGCAGGTGAATAATTACGGTGCTTTAACAATATAGGGCTTAGAGCTCACGTGCTCTGTGTCATTTGTCTGCTCTGTTCCCTTGCTAAGTGGAAGTTACTTGTCTCCATCAGGTTTAAAAGCTGCAATAGTCTAGTCCTAAAGCAGCATTGGAGTAGACAGGCTAAACGACTTCATGAGTTCAGCTCCTGAACAGCAAATCCCTTCCTGGCCCAACTTTGGCAATAGCTTAACGTTGCATTTGTGCATAACCTGGGCATCCTACATGGCAGAGCCAGTCCTTACTATAGGGCCAGAAGAGGAGATAGGGCTTGATGGCAGTTCAGCTTCTCCCTGGTAGCTAATCCTCCGTGCGCTCTTCCTCCGTAGCAAGCAGAGCTAAACATCTGTAGCTTTACCCCCTCTTGCACGGAGGGCAATAAACCACCAGGATTTGTCTTCTTCTAGTTGGCTGATGTCAGCCCAGATATGCTGAAAGTGGGTAGTCTGAAGAGCAGGTGCAAAGCTTGAAATATGTTTTTATTTCTGTGCTTAAGATTAATTGTGTATGCATGTTTCAACACAGCTTTATTTTATTTGGTGTATCCGTGGCATGCTGTTGTGCTAACTGAAAGAAAATTACCATAAATATGTTATAGTGTTCAAACGGCCGTGGGTTTTTATTTTATTTTTTTCCCCCCGTCTGCCTTGCTTCACATTGAAATTGTTGTTGTTGTTGTTGCTCCACGATGTCTTTGTTTTTGTTCTCGATTTAAAAGCAACTCTTTGTGTTTAACAGGTTTTGCGGGGTGGGTGGGGGGAGTGTTTCTGATCACATCTGATATTGCTTTGTCAAGGAACCATAAACACCTGGATCTGAACTAACAATAGTCTAAGATTTGGCCTACTTTTTTCATTAAAGTTTTTTTTTTTTCTTTCCTCCAAATGTTTCTAGTCTTGTTATGCCCAATTCTTATAGCATTTTATATGAAAATCTCCTGCTTAGATACTATAATTTTCTTTGGTTTCTGTTGAAAAGAACTCCTTTATTAAATACTCTGTTTCAGATCATTGCACCATAATTTACATAAATACTGTCTAAAAATAAAATCATCGGGGAAGATGATTTTAAAAGGAAAACAACAGGATTTTTTTTTTTAATTTTATTATTTTAGTTTTTTACAGCAGCTTCTGAGTTTTGATGGGGGGGAGGGGTTCTCCGTGGGTTTACCCTTACCTGGTGTGAGGTGCAGTAAATATGATGGCTTCATAGTCACTTCTAAAACAAAAGCTTCTTTCCTCTTATTTCCCTTTTTTTTAAACAGTAAATGGGGACCAAAAACAACCTCACACCATTATTTATGAGAGACTCTGGGCATGTCCACACGAGATGCTAATGGTGCAGTAGACTAGTTCTACTGCTTATTCGTGCAGCACAAAAAGAGCTGCTAATGCACCGTAGAATTAGTCTACTGCATGTTGGTGTCACTGAAAAAGCATGTCCCTGCACTAATGTGCAGTAGCACCGATTGTGGAGCATTAAGTTAGTACCGGTGGGCATTTATACACGTGCATTTTTGTGCAGGGATGTGCCGGCAATCCAGCAGGTTGGAGCAGACTTGATTAATTGAGTGCTCTGCACGTGAGCAGACATGCATTGCACTGCGACGCGTGTAGTTGTATAATGACACAAAGTGTGCATCAATGCACAGAAAACCGCGGTGGTGTGCTTTTGAACACGAAAGCACTTACCATGTGGTGGGACACTGTCGAGCTAAAACACCATTTTCTCAGCACTGACAAGCACTTTGCTGCTTATACGATGGCATGCGCCCCAGCACCTGCCCCTGCAGCATGTGCATGTGTAGAAATGCCCTGTGATTACAAGTACGAAACTTAATGTGTTGTAGTTGCGGTGCATTCGTGAGTGTGTAGGCACGCCCCGTATGTGGAAAGGGGTTAGTTAAAATCAGCATAGCCGTCTAACACCTGCATCTACCTAGCCATCACAGTGCAATGCTTTTGTCACCTGGAAGTCTGCCTTTTCCTTTGACTTAATCTCTTCCTTACCTGCCCTTTCTAATGTGCACAGGGGGAAACAAAGATTCTGAAACTAAAGAATCTTCGACCTCAGGACTACGCTAATTACAGCTGCATCGCTTCGGTGAGGAATGTGTGCAACATCCCCGACAAGATGGTCTCATTTAGACTCTCCAATAAAACAGGTATTCTCCATAATAATCCACTCTCCTACTTGAGTCCGCCCTCTGTGCTCTCTTCCTAAGAAGCAGACTACACAGGCTTGTGCTCTTGTTTATAATCTATATCGCTGCAGGCAGCTGCACTGTCTCATATCTCCATGTGCATTAAAACACTTTAGTTAATGCGCATTAAATCTAGTACTTCCATTGCGAGGTACTAGGGAAATGTGCATTTGCTTATCTAAACACTCATTAACTAAAGAGCGTGGTTTTTAGCAATGCTTTAATGCACATTAGCAAAAGTGCATTGTGTGTTTGTTTTTAGTGACACTTTAATGCGCATTAAAATATGCCAATGCACATTAAAGCACATGTGTAGATGCTCCCAGTATCAGGCTGTGTCTGGAAGAAGTGGGAAGAAGGAACAAATGCAGATGGAGTGCATCTAGATTACGGGTTTTGGTTGAGCCCTTGAGACATGAGGGGTCAGCTATGGTTTTTTTACTGGGCTTTGACATTGGGGGAAAATTCAGAAGTTTCCTTATTATTTTTCAGGGCTGCTTTAAAGTCAGTTTCTGAAATCAAGTAGGGTTCAACCAGAATAAGGGTACTACAACATAGTGTGGACTCTGGGTAAAATGTTTTCTTTTACACCCTCTGGGATTCTTAGAGAGCTGGTCAGGATTTTTCCTTCTCATTATTTTGTTGAAACTAGGGCAAAAGTGAAACTTTTCCCAGAAGGTTTTGCATTTACCATACTGTTTTGATGTTATGTTGGGGAAACTGAAGCGATATATTCTGTTTGGGGTCTGGTCAACCTTGATGGAAACATTTCAATGTGTCACATCAACATGGGTTGTGCCAAGCCAGCTAGAGGCTCATCTGCGTCTCCTCAAGCTCCCTCACTGGGAAATGTAGTTTGTGTTCCCCCGAGCTCCATTTTCTACCATTGGGGGCTGGACTGCATATCATCCAATGCCTCTCTGTCTTCTCACTGTTGAGCACCATGATGCACGATGGGGTTCCCACGACAGTGTTGAATCATGGGAGATGAGAGCTGGTCTACCCACAGTTCAAGACATCCCCATTTAATTACACAGCCAACCCAAACTTGTTGGATATCTGCACGTTACATTAGGGTCTCTTTTAGTAAAGCATGCTGCTACAAATTGAGAACTGTGCAACGTGAACAAAGCTGCCAGTTGAACCTGAATGGAGGTCATCAGGAAGAGCTTGGGTGAAGTGTACTTTTGCATTGAGATTTGCACGTCTTGCATTATTTCTGCTCTCCGGGCTTGGCTTCAAAGCATTATCCACAACTCCTTTTGGTATTTCTGATGGAAAAATGGAAGTGACATATGTAGTGTTGTTGCCTAAGGGCTCCGTTCTGTTCAGCAGTCATTGTGTAAAGCAGGAAAGGATTCACTGAAATCTGCATGAGCATCCAACCGAGAGGCTGCAGTCACCTTCAGAGGCATGATTAAATAACTACTGCAATGCTTAATTAAGAACTAATGTACTTTTTAATTGACAAGAGAGTAAAGTCCTCATTTGCTCTTGTATAACCACATAGAAGTTAAGTAGCATTACTCTAGATTTATGTAGAAGAGCAGACTTTGGTTATATGGGTCCTTACAAATCAGTTTTTGCTTGCATATTTGTTGTCTTTTTAGGCGTCTTCACACATGTGCATTGTAGAGATATGTCAACAGGAGACACAAAATCTGAAAAAGGAACAGAGTGGCTATAAAGTGGCTATAAAGTGACAAATAAATGCGGTCATTTGTATAGGCTCCTGCTATATTTAATGAATGCAAGTGGTTGCAGGTGAATTTCAGGTCAGTCCTTTATTATGCAGTAAAAAATGTGTCTTTGGCATTGCCGATGATAGGACTGTTCTTCATGCATCTACTTCTGGGACCAAAAGTGGCAGAAGAGTTTTTGTCAAAGGTTATAACAACATTAGAGATATGATGGAGGAGAACATATCATTGCTAATGTTGGTACAAGCCACAGGCTTCCATTGTTTTCCTACAATGAATTGGGTTGGTGGGTCCAGAAATGTGTGAGATGTGCAAAGTGTTTCATGATTCGTCAAGTTTGCTTCGACTGAGGGCCTCATTGGCAGAGCTCCCTACTGCAGGGTGTGCTCAGATCGGGGGTGCACTGTCTCCCTGGCTGGCCTGGCACCCAGAAGATGTTCCAGAGTGGTGCAGGGTATGTTATATTTGCGGTGCACCCCTGTTGATGGACCCAAGTCATTCACGTTCTTTACTGGGCACTGGTGAGGCCTCACTTAGATTACTGTGTCCAATTTTGAACACCTCACTTCAAGAAGGATGTGGACAGGTTGGAAAGAGTCCAAGGCAGAATGTCAAAAATAATAGGGGCCTGGAAAGCAGGACTTCTAGGGAGAGGTTGAAACAGCTAACAAGTGGTATCTAGTCTGAGAAAGAAGGTGTGTGGTGGTAGGAGGAGGGATTTGATAAGTCTTCAAATACCTGCAGGTTGATTAGAGAGAGGGTGGAGCTGGGCTTTTCTCTGTGGTCACAGGAGACAGGACTGGAGCAATGGCCTCAAGATGCAAAAAGGAGATTTTGGGTGGAAATGAGGAATTTTTGAACTGTGAATGTAGTCAAGTATTACAACAGGCTGCCTAGAGAAGTTGTGGAGACACCATCCCTGGAAATTTTCAAGACAGGGTTGAACAGACATTTGTCTGGGACGGTTTGCTCAGGGAAGATCCTGACTTGAGCAGAGGGTTGGACTAGATGACTTCAGGAGGTCCTTCCTACTCTCCCGTGATCCTTTGATCCTATGCGCGAGAGTTTGTATGCTGCTCCATACACACAGAGAAGCTGCGATTAGGTTGCTCACAATAAGTCTTGCTGGTCTTATGGCAACGCATTGCGGTTCTCTGAATGTAGATACTTCATTAGTGATCCCATAGATTTTCTTCCAGATTTTGGTCAAGGCACCTCTAAAATGTCTTTTATTTTAAGCTTTCATCCCGAGGGGCGTAGGTGACACCTCAGATATTTAGGCTGAATCTGTGTGTCCTCGTTCTTTTTCTAAAAGCCATCTTTTTTTTTAGATTTCTAAATCTGCTGCTGTTTGGCCTTTGTGACTGGGACTGTTAGGGGTAGTCAGTGATTGCAGTGGAGCAGGCCTCTCATTGAGAAAGTGCAGGTTTGTCTTTTGCTGCTACTTCTGCTGGCATGGGCTCTTTTATCCATCTAAATTCCTGTGCACACAACTGAGTCGAGAGGCTAATTTGGAGACCGTCAGGCATTTCTTTGGGTGAGTAAGTAGCCTAGTTTCCTATTAAACACAACCTGCCAGATTAGATCTATGAGCTTCTTGTTTTCCATGTTTAATGCGTCCCATTGCTTATTTGATTGTCTGTCGTGGCATCACCAGAATAACGATCCATTACTGTGTTAGAACCAATAGGATTCCTACCATAGTACTTTATGAATGAAACTTTCTGCCTGGTTCCCCTCCTTTAATAATTAGGAAAAATAATTAAGCAGATGCCATCAAACAAACACGCATTCATTAGTATACATCAGACATAATTCAGGTTTAAAGCTTTACACATAGGTGCAATTAGGAACATTCACACCCACTTGATTCAACACCAATGGCTTAATTACATCTGTTCTGCCTGACTCTGTGTAGCCCAGGACACAACATCATGTGCCTGTACGCACGGCAGGAGTGGAAGTAAAGTTGGCATTGTCTTCCTCTTAATCTAGTTAATGATTTCCTTCCAGTGCAGCTCAGCTCTAAAACAGAAATAGAGAGAGGAGCTATAATCAGCTTGCAGGTCTACAACCACTCGCATGCACCCACTATTCAGGGGCATTTAGTGATTAGCTTCTTTATTGTCCTATTTATTTATTAGGTCATGTGTTGTACAATTGCACCTCAAGGCAGGAAACGAGCTCAGAGCCTTTTGCGTGAGCAGACAAAAGCCTGTTCCTTCTGGGTTGAGTTCACAGTCTCCACAGAGAAGGTAGACACAGGAAACAAGGTGAAGGGAAGAGACATGCCTTGCCTACAAGCACGTGGTGGGTCGGGGGCAGAGTCAGGAGGAGAATCCAAGCTGTCCGACTCAATACCCTACATGTAGACGGTGCTGCCTCCTCTCAGAACAAAATCTGTCGTGTCAGGGCCTTGTTACACAGTTTAGGCAGCTTCTTAAGCTCTTAACCCTTGAATTGGCTGCATAGTAACACCTTTAAGTGGCTTAAAGCACGTTATTTGATTTAAAGTTGCACCTCTCCATAGCAGGTTTATCTCTAATGTCCATAATCTTGTTCCTAAAGCAGGAATAAATTGTGGCCACTCTCTAGACCTGTTCTATTGAAGTTGAACTCCTCCAGCTATAGAAAAGGGCAGACTGTATGTTGTTGTCACAGAGCAGCCATCCCCACCAAAGGCTGCCCCTAGGGTGCCTATGCCTCATCCCTTGTTTCTGCCCCCACCCCAAGTCAGCATAGCCTACCCATTTATGCATTTTGCCCACTTCCAAGAACTTGTCTGCTAATATCTTGGTCCACCCTAGACTAGGGCTGGGGGAAAGAAATGATTCATTCTGCTCTATCTCAAGCATGAATTATTGACAGGTAATATTAAAATGCATCTGTTAACAGCCTACGTGTGACTCACTGTTTAATCTTGAGAGCGAGAGAAAGGTGACTTGGTGCTGCTGACTCTGAATGCTCAGATGCACTGGCATGGATGGAGATAAATATGGGAGCCTTTAAACATGGCCTTGTTCATTTGAAGGGATTAGGGAGGAACAGCATGCACACCCATGGCCCTGCTGGGCTTCTGGTTTGACATGCATGAAGTGTCTGCAAAGTGTTGATAGGGTTAAATAGGAAACAAGAGTGTTTCACATACTGAAATTCTGCACCTCGCATCATTTTTGGCTCTAACACGATTGATTAAAAATCAAACGGAAGTTTTGATCTTAATCTACAAAGCTTTCTCGATGGCAGGACTTAATTTGAAAATATGTATTAGTGTGGATTAGCCAAATCAGCCTGGTTAGATTGCAGATGTCATGACTAAAATAGATGATGATGGTTGGATTCAGACTGCCTCCAGAAAGGAGTCTGCCAAGGGGGAGGTTGGGGTAGGGGGCGGTGGGAAAGACCAGGAACACTTCCAGTCTGTGTCTCTTAGCTGCATAGCATCGTTCAGCAGACTCACAGCTTAAACTGGCACTTTAGTGGGAATCAAATTGAAAAAAGCTTTTATCTCCTTCTAATTTCTCCCTTCCCCCCCCTCCAACAAAATGCCATTCTCTTGTGCTTAACTCATTGTGTCCTAGTTTATTCACAACAACACAACACTAGAGAATGATCTGATTTGGAAAATACATATGCATCTGCGCATTGCTTTGCACTCTCCAGGAATCTGACGCCAGTGCACGAGCATGCTTTGCAAAGGCCTGAAGTCATGAGATAAGAAATATAGCCGTTGTAATAGTCAGAGCTGAATCCTGACAGTGGGTGGAATTAGCTGGATAGTAGAGAAATCTAGCAACTAATTATAGATACTTATGCTGAGTCAAAATGACATGCTAGAGGTGCTTACTGAAAGCGGTGTGTTTTAGATATTGTCACCGTTTCCCATACATGCTGCATTTTGTAGGGCTTATAAAAGAGGAAATAGCAATGCCCTTCTTTCTACACTGAAGGCTGGGCTACACGCTGCTCTTTCAGGGATGTTCTGTTTTAAACAAAGTGCCTCGTGTTGGTTCCTGCCTTACTCGAAAGGACACTGTTGCAGGTGGGAATGAATTGCAATTCTGGGCTTTCTCAGGATGGAGCTACTCTCAGATCGTACTAAATCTGTGGCTGTTAAGTGCTCTTAAAGTTGCAATGTCCTGTGAGTAGTTGCACGTTAAGGGTTAATAGCATTTCTTGCCTGCATGGCTCTGACTTGCGCTAGAGGGCTTGTGAGCAGGGTGTGGCTAGGACCCAGGACACCTGGGCCCTGCCCCTGCCCTGGGTAGGAGGAGTGCTGGGATCCTGGAGGACTGAACATTGCTACTTTTATCTCTGTGAAGCAGAAGTGAAGTTACCCTAACATGAGCTGGGTAGCACAGCCCAGAGTTAACCCTCACCTGAAGTGACATAACTTCGAGATGCTCAGATGGTACTTATCGTATTATATCTGTAGTGCGCGGACACATTTTACCTACCCTTAGTGTGGTTTCAGTATAAAGTGTAACTTCACACGCATTTGTTCTCCATGCTCTTGAATTCAAAGTTGGTTTTGATGTAACCTGATAATTTACTGTGACAGGAAGAAAGCTGCTAGGACTTTCAGGCTTAAGTAGAGTTCATAGGTTGCACTTTTAGCAAACATCATGCAAGCAGGCCCATGCACCTTAATGCAATGCAAGTGGAAGTAAAGGGAGCTCTGCATGAATGAGGCAGGGAGCTTGCATAGATCACCTTACAGAGCTGGCTCTGAGCTGGCATGATGCATGTAGTGTATCAGGAATTATGCTCTCAAATCTACGGGGGTTCACTTGCACTTCTGCCCACCCTTGGCTACATTCCTCAACCCACCCTATAGGGCTGCACTTCTTCAGGTGTGTGCACAGTGAGGGTTGCTACCCACAAAAGGGCATCACGGTGTACACACAAGCTTAAGGACACCCTGGCTTGAAAATCTGGCCATTTGCTGGATCTTGTTTTAGTAGTCAAAGACTTGTTAGTACTCACTGCCACAGTGGACAGCCTCTGTTCACAGGAGAGTCATGTTGGGAAGAGAATAGTGATTTTTGGGGTGCTTTTTTGTTAAAGAGGTAGTGAGAGGAAGGACCTTATATGTGACACATCAGTGAGGAAGGTTAATGAATAGTAACGATGATCTCACTTGCTCTTATCCACTGTTCTTCACTGTTTACTAGCAAAGACCAAAGACAGCTTACAGAAACATTAGCTCTGCTCCTACAAAGACTTCTTTTTTATGCCCTTGCTTGTTCCATTGACTTTAAGACGACAATTTACAGTGCCTAGACTTAAGTATACACATACATTTTTTAAAATTAGGGCCTTTCTTATCACTAAATCTTATTGGAAAATGAAAAGTGCAGGGTTTTAGTTTTTTTCTTTCCTTTTCTTTCTTTCCCTCTTACTTACATTACCCATCTTAATCCGGTATAAATCTCCTACATGACCCTGACTAGGCTGGAATAAACAAGGTCTGTTCGCTTGTTAGTGCAGCCCATCCATCACAGAGCTGTTGGGGCCGTGCCATTCTGGCTCGCCTTTGATATAGCTATTAAAGTTTTATGTCCTGTTTTCATTTGATACCTAGTAACCCATAAATCCAGCTGTGGAATTTTTTTCTCTGTTCCAGAGGCCGAGTCTAAGTATTCTGGGTGCATTTCAATTTGCCCATGCTTCTGCTTCAGATGTCATTGATCTAGCAGCTGCTGCTCCAGGGAGAGAGACACCTCTGCCCTTCCAGCGCAATATCTATCTGAGGCAATCATCACAGGCATCAGGAGAGACCTAAATCTGCTCTTAGGTTCAGAGAACATCAGCACGGGGTCACGGATTAGAATATGCTTCTGTTCTAGCTCTGCACAGTCCCCTGGCAACTCAGTTTGCATTGCAAACAATTTGGGGCAGAGACAATATGTGCAAGTGTAAAAAGCACTGAGATTATTGAGAGTGCTACGCACGTATCTTTGATGTGAATCACAAATGCGTGACTTGTTGCTGACTGCTGTCAGACTTGAGAAAGAATTGCCAAAGTCGTTAGTTGGATTCAGTGCACGTTGCACACCTTTTTTATTATCAGGTGTGGACACATCTATGTCTAGAGCCAGACTTTAATTAATCTCCATCTGTACATCAACCGTGGACACTTTGCCTCACAGATGTACTTTTGCGTTGTTCTGAAACTTCCATTCTGCTTTCACCACTCCCCAAAGTGCTTTAGCTAACCTGGATTTGGGGTCCTCTTTAATATGTTTCCAACTGCTGTTCCCGAAAACCTTACTGTTGGCTTTCAAAGTGAACTTCTCTAATCCTATGGAATATTTCAGGAGGAAAGGAGAACTTTGCAAGCAGGCCACACTGAGGCTTGGCTACTACATCTGTTTTTAGGCACCAGAAAAAGGGGCTTGACACGCAGGAGTTCTGGGCACCCACAAAACACAGACTTAATGGAGGCTACCTATCTTCATTTCTTCTTGGGATTTGGCAACTTGCATGTAGTCAGTGGTTCCTGAATCGTGGTCCTCAAATTACTGGTGTCCTACAAGGCCATCCTAAATGGTCTACATCTTATCTGTGAATAGCCCTGGGCCCCATATGTTTATTCATTTATGTGCTGGGTAAGAAATCATGGGGGTCTTTGAGAAATTGCAGATTCTGCTTGTCATCTTGTGGTGCAGCCAGGCCATCAACCATAACCATCCAGTCATAGAAAAATAAGGAAGGGCCCTTAGGCAGTTATGACATCCAAGCACTTGCCCACGCCAGGATCATCCCTGATTGCACAGTCCCAACCTAGCACATGTCTAAACTGCTCTTAAATGCCTAAGGATGGAAATTTCACAACCTCCCAAAGTAGCCTGTGGCAATGGCTCACCACCCTCATAGTGAGAAAGTTTGTCCAGACATACAACCTAAATTCCCCGTGCTGTAATGTATAGTGTATCCTGTCCCCACTAAGAATAATCTGTCACTGTCCTTTGTCTAACCACCCACCAGATATTTTAAGATTTATGAAATCCCCCTTAAACATCTCTTCTCCAGACTCAGTAATGCCATGTTTTCCGTCTTTTCCACGGGTTTATTGGAATTGGGCTTATTTCTGAGGCCTCCGGTGATTTTTGTTGCATGCCACTGGACTCTTCGATTTGTCTCCACGCAAGCTGTGGGCTCCTGCCCAGCTCTCACTCTGCCCATTGCTGTTGCGGTGGCGGTGGCCAGGGTCTCACTGGGCTTCCCTGCGCTCCTCCAGACTCTGCTTCCTGACCCTGTTCTTAGGGACAGGAGGGGGCCAGGCTGCCTCATCCAGATGCTACTAGCCGCTCACTTGATGCTTTGGGGACAAGATCTAGTGCTCAGCCAATAGCTACAGCCATGAGAGGGTTAACACAAGACCCCCAGCAAGAGGGTGGGCGAGGGGGATGTCTCCATCCTGTGTGTGTATGTGTATATTCATTTGTGCACATCAATTTGGGGTCAGATTCTCTTTTGGGTGATGAGTATTGCAACCCCCTAAATATCAGAGGAGAAAGCAGGGGGGGATGGGCAGTGAAGAATATGCCTAGCAGAAGCAGGGCGTATGGTATAAGGATATAAAATGCTGAATGACAGAGGATGAAGGTAGGCCAGGTACAGAGATGTGGAAAGAAACTCGATACCTTTATTTGGCATTGCCGACAATCGTTCCCATCGGGTGCTGAGTGAGGACTAGCGAGGCAGGGAGATTTTACTGTATGTTGATCCCTAATCTATGCTACTTTAGCATCAGCGTTTATAAATGAAATTCCAAGATGGGCATTAACCTATAACAGTAATTGTGGCAGCATAATGAACAGCAATTTACCTCTTAAGCCTTTTTTCTACATTTGATTTCTGTGGGTGTCTTTGAAGTATGAGATTTCCACTGGGCTTTCTCACATCTTTAAATAATTATCGTGCAGGAGAGAGTAGCTGGTCCTTGGATGAAAGTGCAGACTTAGCTGGCAGATATAACTTTGGGGTAGTGTGCCTTGCCTGTTAATAGTTGTAAAGGCCTGCTGCGTTCTCTGGGCCTTAAAGCACTTAGATGCCTAAATTGCCTTTCTGGTAAAAAGCCCTATGTAAACACGGAGGCTGTCCAAATAGCACACTACAGGGAAATATTTTTCAGTAACTTAAATAATACAAATCTGTATTGGAGGCATGATGATGTCAGTGGGATATGCCGCTTTTCAAATAGTGGTCTCAGATGGGACCTGTGGAAGTTGTCTCTTGTAAGGAATAAGGAGTACGTGATTCCTGCAAGCCTAGATGCATCTTGTGCGTGCATGTGGGGAGGGGGGACATCTAATATTTGAATACTGATGCACAGTTTGCTTCAGACCAGTACTGGGAAAGTGTTTATTATTTCATATCATGAACTATAATAACAGACCTTGAAAAAGGGTCTCCAACTTTTGTGGACGCATGCTCTAGACCTCTCTTGAGTCTGTTTTGTCTCCTGGAGCACGTGTTACAATTGGGGGCGCAGCTGCATCTTGCATCCTCAGGCTCAGCTGGAGACCCATAGTGCTAGGTGCTGTACAAATACACAGCGTGTAGGAACATGTGCACTGATCTGGATCAGTTTGGAGGTTGGTTTGTGCCAATGCCGATACCAGGCCCGTCAGTGGAAAGCAAAGGGTTCCTTCAGTGGGCAGGTAAGATAATGAACTCCTTTGCACGGTCTTGTCCCTCGTGCAATATAATGACCATCACTAATTCTGGATGCCTAGAAATATAGGACTGAAAGGCACTTCAGGCGTCAACAAGCCACTCCGACCCTTTTGGAGAGGGAGAGATGCACATGTTAAGATAAGTAATAAACAGATAAATAAGTTTGTCCAGCCGCCTCCTGCTCAGGGGAAGACCACCCCTGTCTGGACCATCTCATTCAAGCGTTTAACTTAACTTGCTCTTGGAAACTTCCAGAAGTGAAGATTTTCCAGTCTTGCTAAGCAGCCTGGTCCAGTGTTTAATCAAACTCACAGTGCGAAGGTGCTTCCTAACATCCAATCTGCGTCTCCCTTGTTGCAGTTTCAGTCCATTCCTTTTGCCCTGCCTCTGTCAATTCAGAGAAATAATTACCCCCCAGTAATCCACTACCCTTTTTGGTATTTGGAGACTTGTTAAATCCCCCTCAGTCTTTTCTTCCCTAGCCTAAATAACCCCATGCCTGCCACCCTTTCTTTATATAGTTACCTGATAATTTTTGGTACTTTCCTCTGGACACACATTTGTCTGTGTCATTCACCGGATGTGGTGCGTAAAACTGGACAGAAGAGGTTTCAAATAGCGGTCTTGATTGGGACCTGTGGAAGTTGTCTCTTGTAAGGAATGTGTCATTCCTGCACTCTTAGAACTATCTTGTGGGGCCAGGGGAAAAGCCCATCACCCTGTTGTAGAAAGAAATTGCTTTCTTTGTGCACAAGTTGCTCTTGACAAATACGTGTCAGTGGCATCCCCACGTTACATGTGCAGTAGCTGTAATGATGAGCTTCCCCTCCCTTGCAATAAGGGACCTGCACCTTGCTTGGTTTCCATCTTACTTCATTCATTATCAGAAGGGGGAGGGGGGGGTTGTCTCTTGCTGGCCGCATCTCAGTGTGTGCCTTGACCGCCCTGATTTTGCCCCTTCCTGGTAAGATAATACTTGTCCTAATGATGATATATATCTACATAGATTCCTGTCATCTCTATAAATGTCCAACCTGTTTTTAATCTTGTCTGGTTTGTGGCCTCAGTAACTCCTGAAGGCAGGTAGCTTCAAAGCCTAATTATGTGTGATGTCTGTTAGGTATGTGTGTCTGGCTCAATGGAAAGGAAGCTTTGCCTTCAGGTGCCTATCCCTTTGCCTGCTTGTCCTGGAAGAGGGCTTCAGCCTGCACTCTTTAGGGAAGCAGCAGGGACAATGAAAGGGCTGGGTGCAGCGTGTGGCTCTAGAGGTAAAAGAAAACCGGAGCACTGGGCTTCTGCCGGGGAAGGGAAATGTTGGGTTGCTCTGGGCATGGAGCTCCCCTGTGACTGGGAGGCCTCTACTGCTTCTGTTCCAATTTATAGATAAGGATAACCATAGCAGGTAGTGTCCCTGCACCTAGCGAAGTTTATCCCCTGGTTGGGTACAGTCAGAGATGGCCCTTTCATTGACAAGGGGAGACAGTGGGATTGCTCTTGCAACCCCATGCACCAGTGCAGGCTGGGGGTGACAGGATGGCCAGCAGCTCTGCAGAAAAGGACGTGGGGGAACAGGGGTTCAAGAAGCTGAATAGGAGACAGCAGTGTGCCCTCATTGCCAAGAAGGTTAATGGCATCCTGGGCTGCATTGGTAGAAGCATTGCTGAATAGAGGGGGAGTGATTCTTCCCCTCTATTCAGCACTGGGGAGGCCACATCTGGAGTCCTGTGTTCAATTTTGGGCCCCCACTACAGAAAGGATGTGGACACATTGGAGAGACTCCAGTGGATGGCAGTGGAAATGGTTTGGGGGCTTGGGGGATATGATTGGTAAGAAGAGGCTGAGGGAATTGGGCTGATTTAGTCTGGAGAAGAGACCAGCAAGGGGGATTGATAGCAGCCTTCAACCCCCTGCAGGGGGGCTGCAAAGAGGATGGAGCTGGACTGCTCTTGGTGAGGACAGATGGCAGGACAAGGAGCAATGGGCTTCAGTTGCAGCAAGGCAAACACTAGGAAACACTATTTCACTACTTCACAGTTAGGGTGGCTAGGACGTGGAACCGGCTTCCTAGGGAAGTTGTTCTTGCTCCTACCTTGGGCATCTTCAAGAGTAGATTAGATAGG
>JAGPOW010000304.1:3658464-3696757 GCA_030014935.1 Caiman crocodilus
CGGCTTCCTAGGGAAGTTGTTCTTGCTCCTACCTTGGGCATCTTCAAGAGTAGATTAGATAGGTACTTGGCTGGGGTCCTGTGACCCTGGCACTCGTTCTTGCCACTGGCGGGGGGTCAGACTAGACGGCCTGCTCTAGGCCCCTTCTGACCCTAGGTACTATGATACTATGAAGGTAAGTTGAGGTTGGATATTAGGAAAAATATTCTCTGAAGGATGGTAGTTAAGCACTGAAACAGGTTACCCAGAGAGGTTTTGAAATGACCACCCTTGGAAGTTTTTAAGGCCTGGCTTGACAAACCCATGGCTGGCATGATGTAGTTGGGGCTGGTCCTGCTTTGAGTAGAGGTTGGACTAGTTGGTACCTCCTGAGGTCCCTTCAACCCTCGATTTTCTAGGATTCTCTGAGTTAAGGGAGAAGCCATAGCATCACTCCACAAATGCAAAAGCACTAAAGCCCCAGATTATGTCTCAGGTGCACTGTGAGTTGTTTCGGCACTGTCTCTGAATGGCATTAGAGAACAATAGAAGTGAAATCACAATGGCCAGATTCAAGGTCTGGCTGACTGAAAAAGCTCTCTGAGCTGAAGTGATGTTCTCTGCCTAGCTAGTCGAGCAACTGCAGGTGTTTCTTTGAAGTCCAGACTTACTGTAGCTCTTGCTGAGGTTGTCCAGCATATAGGACTTTTCTCCTGTGTGGAGCCCTTATTCCTTGGCCCACTGTCAAGAACTCATGCCATTCTGTACAAGGCTTGCTTTTGACAGACATGGCTAGAGTGAACAGCAAGACACAGATCCAGCCTCATTTTAACTCATAGGCTCTCACCTTGGTTGATTAGTAGCTTTTTCCCATGGCTGGTCACATGGGGAATGCTAACGAGGTGTCTTGTTGACCTGAGAGGGGAGCATGTCTTGCCTTGGAGACCCAGATTGCACCGATGACATGGGAGGGGAGTTTTGGAAGGTGGGGAAACCTTTTCAAATTGTCCAGCACAGCCATAAAAACCACCCTCAACACGAATGCTAGTCAGCCCTCACTGCTGAGCTACTGAAAACAGGCTCTGATCATGAAAAATGCCTGGCAACCTGAATTTTAGGTATCTCATAGAGTGGACAATGGGATCTACCCTCATGTGCAATCCGTTTCTTTTCCACCTGTATTCCAGCCTCTCCATCGATCAAGCTCCTGGTGGATGACCCTATTGTGGTGAACCCTGGGGAGGCCATTACGTTAGTCTGCGTGACGACGGGAGGAGAACCGGCTCCCAGCCTCACCTGGGTCAGATCCATCAGGGTCCTGCCTGAGAAAATCGTCCTGAATGGTGGGACCTTAACGATACCTGCCATCACTTCAGAAGACGCTGGCACCTATAGCTGCATCGCCAATAATAATGTGGGCAACCCTGCAAAAAAGTCAACCAACATCATTGTAAGAGGTAAGCCTGGCATGAAAGCTCTCCATTTTCTCCTTCAAGGGTTAGCTCACTTGGGACCTGCTGAGGCAGGGCAGCTGCCTCACTACCTGTGCCCTTCAAGGCCACATAGGTTGTTGGGCAGTTATCATAGGATAATGGTTTTGTAAGTATGGGATTGAAGCAATCGTGACATGGAACCTGCTCTCTCTCCTACCTGGCATGGAAATGACTTTAAGGTGTCTGGAGCGGCAGTAGTTGCTGGCAGCAGTGTCCGGGCCACCACTGGGGCGCTCGGATTTCCGACTTGGCAGGCGGGTAATTTGTAGATAGAGTGTAATTAATTAAGTAACAGACACGTATTGGTCATAGGAAGTTTTTACATACGTCGCCCTGGTAGCGATGCGCGACGCAGGCAGAGGCTTTGTTTTGGTTACAGTTGCTTCGGTTACAGTCGAGCATGCATGTTCAAGCTACGGTTATGTGGGTATGACAAACGAGGCGCTGTGAACGAGCTACCGAACCTGCAGGGGGTTTTTGGGTACGTCAGGACAGTCTGTGACAGGGAGTCGTTGGTGGGTCATCAGCCCGCCAAGTTACTCGGACGTGTGCTCAGAGTTCTCCAACCAGTGCAGAAGTTACATGAACTTTTATTGAGGAATGAGCCAATGAGAAGTTGCCAACTGTGTCGGCTCATTTACCCTTAGCCAATTACTTTGTATACGAAATGAGGAAGGTTTATGTTTCGTTTCTTTCCAGTGATGAGGGGGTGGGGCTTAAGTTTCATTTCTTGCTAGTGACATGGGCACAGTTTCTTTTGGTTGTGACATGCCCCCTTGCCCATGGCACAGTAGGTAGCCACTTGGTTTTGGCTAGAGCTTGTCAGATAGCGAAATAAGCTTGTTTTTAAAATATTGGACAAAACAACAAATTATACTAAGACCAATGCCAATAGCACAAAGGGGTAACAACAAACTAATTACGGGTGTTAACAAATACATAAGCCAAGAAGAGCCCTCCCATCCATAATAGTTGAAAATGCTGGATAGCCATCCCTGACCAAGACCTGCAATGCGGTTTGTGTCTTTGGCAATTTTTTGGATCGTTTCAACTTGTTCGCTAAGAGGAAGTGAGACATTAGGGATACTAACAGAGCAATAATTGTGAGAGAGGTTGAAAAACTGTCATAGCCTTCCCTGGTGGATGAGTATGGCGTCTAGGGCGAGTTGGTTCTGCATCGCCATGTGCGAGGTGGCCCATAATTGTTGGTTAACCAAAGTAAAACTGTCAGCAGTTTGATTGGCTAACTGCTCAACTTGTTCTGCCAGCTGAGCTATTGCTACTCGCACTCTGCTTATTCTGAGTCCACCCCGTATAAACGAGCTTTCTATAACACACTGAGCAAATTTAAGGGCCCATTCGCCACCGGAAAGGGTGCTCCAGGTGGCTGCTCGTTTATGATGGCGGTGTATCATCAGGCTGGGGGCTTGAGCTGTACTGACGTAAAGGGGGGGACAAAAAACTACCATGGCTAAAAAGCATTGGACACCTGACAGGATAGCCGGCAGGGTTGTGTATAAGCACCTATCTGAGCAAGCCCATAGCAGCCCTCATGGGGCTGGGGTATATATGTTGTTACAGCTTTGTTCTTTCCACATGTTTTTTTCTACCTTGCCGGGTAGGGAAGAAGCGTTAATGGGTGCAGATAGGTTATGGCACCACTGGCTGAGCCCAGCTGCTCTCAATATGGGGTAATAATATCAGTGCCAGTTGGTGCTGCACGACACGTTAACACCTAACGACTCGTTAACACCTAGTGACTCGTTACAAGAGGATAGTGGTGTCAGGGTTCGGAGAGTGGTAGGCACCGGGCCTTGGTTATTTGACTGAGACGTACTTGCCTCTGGATTTGGAGGAAGTGCTAGATACCAAGTGGGCATGAATTTTTTAGGCTTCCAAGTTAGCAAGTTATTGTCTCTGGCCCAATTTACCCCTTGCACGTGGATTCTCCATTTTATTTCGGAACAGGTGATTGGCATAGAGGTGATCATATTTGGCAGACTAGTGACATTTAGCCGTTGGAGTAAGTTTTCCCAATTTGTAAGACCCACTGAACAATTAGGGACATTCATTTGGTCTAGAGTTAAGGGGAGTGGCCATTGATACTGATAGGGTATACGTCCAGATGTACTTCCGGGCACCGGATAGATTAGATTGATTTTTTGGAGGGAGTTATGGCTTTGAGCCTCCAACCAGCCAGTAATATTGAGGGGTTCTGGGTAGGGGTTTAACACCGGGTCATTGACAGAAAGGGGAAGGTGTAGGCATGCGGTAAGTCCTGACTCTTTGTTGGATTTGGTGATGTTGGCCCAAACTGACAGGAGACACAAGATCGAGTTGGAGGATCCAGGGTCCGGAGGAGGCACCGAGACGACAACAGCACCCAACAGGATCAGCACGATGGGCGCCCCCATAGTGATCTGGGGAGTGCAAGGTCAGCATGGCCCGATGTTCCAGTGGTCCTTGTGGTGGTGCTGCTACTGTATATGGCCGCGGAGCTTACTGCTGGGCCTGGAAAATGAAACGAGAGCAGTAACTGGGTTTGCGACAGTTAGTTTGTTTGGAGTGTGGAGCGACGGGTGAGCCAATTGTGATGAGCTAAAATTGGTGATTGTTTTTTATTCTCATCAAGGTATACGGAGTAAGTGTTAGGGTAAAGTTTGGGTTTACATATAACTCCTTTGTGTACTCGTGGGTGTGGTTGGTGAGGATGTGGGATTGTGATCCAAACAAACTCATCTGGTGCGAACTTTGGCTGCCATGCTTGAGGTTTTTGAGGCTCGGATTCATTCCACAGAGGTTTATTCTCGTTGAGCGATATTAATACATCGTGGTTAAATTTTGTCCAGTTTTTGTAGCTACCACTTCCCCAGAGACGTAGTTGCTCCTTATGCATGCCAATGTGTCTTTCTACCACTCCGTTCGATTGTGGATGATAGGGGATGTGACGGTGCCAGGTAACATTATGGAGGCGTGCAAACTTGTCGAGCGCCATGGAGTTGAACGGGGGGGTCCTCCTTCTGACTGGATTTCATTAGGAGTTTGTCAAGTAGCAAATGCAGTGGTTAGTGCAGTGATAACAGCTGTGGCATTGCTTTTCCATAGAGGGATTACTTGTAATTGTCGCGTGCCCAGGTCAACGATGGCTAGTCCCTTGTTTAGTGGCTTGGCTCTGGGCAGGGGTCCTAGAAGGTCCACCTGCCAGACCTTTCCGGGTGCAAAATGGCATGTGTTTAGTGCTCCAACTTGATGTTTCATCCAATAACACTTTTCCTTGGCACATGGCTCGCAAGCTCGAGATACCCGCTCCCAATCATACTTTGTTCCATAGGGTGTGGGGGTCGCTGTGGTAGATTGCCAGCGTAGGTAACTAGCTTTTGGTCCTGGGTGTCTCCAGTGTTCATGAAGCCACGTGAGAAACAGGTTTAAATATGTCTTGGGATCAACCATCTTGACGGCCAGAACAACATCACTCCAAAGAGGATCTTCTAGGAGCTTGTCGATGATTTCATGCACAGGGTCAGTTGGTGTGATTTGGTGTGCTTTACTAGTGGTTGAATAGCAAACTTTGATAGCATGTGACAAATTTCCTCCCAATCCTCTAGGTTTTCTGCCGCTGTAGCCGTGCCTGTAACAATTTCATAGACATACTGGGAATCAATGGCTATGACGGGAGTTGGAAGCATCCCGTCATGATGTTGAAGGCAGTGTCGGATAACGGCTTTGAAACCCAGGAATTAGTTTCCTTGAGCTGTGGCCCCTTTGGGGGCGTTGAATAGTCCCACATCATGGCACGGCTTGCAATAGAACCAGTAGCCCCTCCCCCCCCCCCGTTTTAAAAGGTACCATCGGACACCATCCAGGCTGAGACTGTAGTTCCGTAGAGGGTAGGTGCGGAGTCTTCTTGGGCGCCGGGAATGGGCGGTAAGTCTTCGCACTTCAAGCAACACCAATGGTAGTGGTGGTTGAGTACCATTTCGTGCCAAGTAGCTGGTTCCTCTTGGAATTGTGGGTTGACCTTTTCGGCGTTTAGCAAGGGTAGAAGAGTGGCAGCGGGTGCTCGGAGTGTCCCATGTCCATGAGATAACAGTTCTATGAGTTTTCCTGCTAACAGAATTTTTCCCACGGCCCCATATCAATGCTGACCTGCTTGAAGAGTTTTGTGTGAGGTGTAAATGAGCTCGCCTCGGGGGTTATCGACAGTGGCCCATACATGGTTGATGGCGTACCCTAGAGTTACTGTTAATGTTTTGGTAAAATCAAATGCGTAAATGGTGTGGTTTTGATGGCCTGTAGAAGATTACAGAGGTCTCTTTTGTCTTTTCTGGTCCAGGGTGTGGCATTTCACGATTTATTGTGAGTTTGTTGCTGGAATCTAGCGAGTATCGGAAGGTGATGTGGGGCAATGTAGTGCCGGTACCAACTGAGATGTCCCAAAAGTTGTTGAAGTTGTTTTTTGTTCGTTGGCAATGGCAACTCGAATGGGCTGAGATCCGGGGCTTCATGCGCTACACCAGACCTAGTAGTGCTGGTGAACCTGGTGCCCAGGAACGTGATGTTCATTGTAGGCTGTAAGTTTGACTTTTTAAAGTTGACTATCCATCCCTTGTCATAGAGATGGTCGGTTAGGCAACTAGTGACCTCGGCGACTACTTGCTGGTCATGACCCATAATGGCAAAGTCATCAACATAACTCCAGATTTTTAATTCGCTCTCCGCAGGTAAAGTGTAGGAGGCACGGAAGTCTCTAAGTGTGTCATTCATGGCTCTAGTGGCTAACGCTAGAGGATTACAGTACCCCTAAGGGCAAACTCCATTTGTACATAGCTCCCTCGACACACATGTTTAGGATTCCGTTGCTGTCGACAATTGGGATAGAATAGAACATGTCCTTAAGGTCAAGGGTCATTCTGTACCAATTGCCCTTTTGGAACTATGCCATTTCAAACAGGCATTGTGGTAGTGTGTAGGTGTTGGGCTGCATGAGTGGCTGGCACCGTTTATTAGCCTTGCGGTAGTCAACCACCAGCCAGACTTCGTTGGGTTTTCCAGGTTTGGCGATTCCCCATCCTGGTGATAAGTGAGTACTGGTGGCTACTCGTTTTATACATTCCTGTTGTTTGAGCCATTGTAGGATGGCAACAAGGGCCTCTCATAGGGGCCCCTTGGTTAGGATTGGCTTGTAGCGCCACATGGCTGTGTTGTGAAGTGTAGGTCTGTGCTGATCCATCTTTGGGACGGTGATCAGAAGAGCCTATAACATTTATTCCTTCAGTTCAAGCACTCTGAGTCCGGGGATCCCCAAGATGTTGATGGCCCCTAGGACTGCTTCCAATGTGCGGTGGTGTCTGATTACTGAAAACTTTACTTTTGTCTTGACGGCGATGGCGTTTAGTCTCTGGACCTTGATGGCCTTTTTGGTTTTTAAGTGAGGTGTCGTTGGGGTGCTAACATTGACCTGCGCTCTGGTGTCTAGGAGGAAGAGGACTTTGTGTTGTATAACTGGGTGAGAAACGTTGTAGATGGTAAGCTCGGCATAGGGGCGAGGGTCTTGAGCAGGATCGGGCTTGAGCAGGCCGTCAGTGTGACCGGCAGCCATTACTCATTTTTGGCTTGTCTTAGTAGTTGATACCCAATGCAGACGCTAGATGTCGCTGGCCCTCGTCTCCCAAGAGGCGCAGCTACTGTTTGGTGAGCTGAGTGTTGTTTAGGAAGAAACCAAACATGGCCCTCTCCTCTGGTGTTCTTGGTGGCAGGGCCCACGGCTCACATCAAGGATCAGGCTTGCGCCGTCCTGGTTCCGGGTATCCGACTGGGTATGCCGTAGAACATGATTCTGCCTCACCGGGGGTGGTTGTTGTAGGATTCATCAGAGCCTGTAGCCGTTGCAGTCTGCTTAGCAGGTTCCTGGCCGGCTGACCAGCCAGCAGACCAAAGAGAATCCTGAGAGTTATTGCTTCTTTTCCCCTGTAGACTTCTACACATGCCTTGATACTGCCCATGGTGGCTGGGAATTGGTCGGGGTCGCCCAGGTGACGATAGGGCCATGGTGCATCATGCTGGTTGCATTCTGTTTGCCTGTTGCATCAGTCCCAACTGATGTGCCTGGGGATTCCAGAATGCGTAGGATACCCCGATGATGGCCTGTAGCAGCTGTTCCATGGAGGGCTTTGGCAGTCGTCCATTATGCCACGCGTAAGATTTTTGGTACGCTTAACCTGCAACAAGATCTGGGAGTTGGATGGGCCAGTGTATGCTTCCCATCACCACATTTAGATTGGTAGCATGTCCTCCACTCCATGAGGCTTGGCGGGTTAGGAAACTGGCCTCATTTAGGTCCAGCAAGTCCAATCCGTACTCCACCAACAACCGTCCCAACCATATCACCAAAGTTTCACCCGGTCTTATTTTTGATTCTTTACATAAGTCCTGCATTTCAGGGCGTGTACAGATGCGGTACGTAATACTGGTGTGGGTCATCCCCTGTGCGTCAGTTGTGTGTTTTAATAACGCTACTGGGTGGACCTGAACTGATGCAGAGTCGTGGTTGACTGGGAGGACCGGGTATAGCTTCCCTCCTCTGTAAGGGGGTGGATCTATGGCTGGTGTCACCTCAGGGGGTGGAATCATGGGTGGGGCCGTGGGCAGTGATGCGGCAGGCCATTCCCCTCCGTAAGGAGGCGGACCTATGGTTGGCGCCACCTCAGGGGATGGATTCACTTGGGATGGATTCACCACTTTGGGAGGTGACCATCCGCCCTGGGGAAGTTCTGCGTGCTTCCCGTTCTCCCCAGCACCATTTTCTGGTGGTGGCTTGGGACCTTCCTTCACTGCCGCTTCCGTGGCCGCCTTCCCAGCCATGGCCAGTTGGGCCTCTAAATTCACATTCTCCCGCAGCAGTCCCATAAAGGCATGTAAAAACACATTTTATTATTTGTCCTTTGTCCCACTTTGGGCCTGTCCACTTGGTCGCAATGCGGCCCTCCGCCTCTAGATTTTCGCGGAGTTGGGTTAGCAGCTCATGGCTGCGCGATCCAAGCACCAGGGTTGGGCAGTTAAGCTTGTCAGCCGGCATTGGCTCCCTGCCCTCCTGTACATGTCATATACAGCGGGCGTATTCTTGGGCAGGGGTTGGATTCGCTGCACCCGTCGGTTATACTTGGGCCACGGCATCATTTCCGTTACTTCCCAGGGCCTGTATAGGACCTGCTCATTGCCCATAATGCACTTGCATGCCCCAGGAGTTAGATCTGTCACCTATTCTTTGGTGACCCCCTCTTCCCCTTTTAGCGAAAAGTAGCTGCTGACGCACCCTGACCCCACTCCGCTCACTTGGTGATAAGCAATGTGCACCCACAGTGCATCCGCGTTATCTGTGCGGCGCCCCCCCCAGTGCGCCAGGGACAATTCTTAATTCCGATTCCATCTCATTTCCCCAAGATCCTGTTCGTGACGCCATGTCTGGAGCGGCGGTAGTTGCCTGCGGCAGTATCCAGGCCGCCACTGGGGCGCTTGGATTTTCGGCTTGGCAGGCAGGTAATTTGTAGATGGAATGAAATTAACTAAGTAAGAGATGCGTGCTGGTTGTAGGAAATTTTTACCTACGTCACCCTGGTAGCGATGTGCGATGCAGGCAGAGGTTTTGTTTTGGTTACAGTTGCTTCAGTTACAGTTCAGCATGCATGCTCAAGCTACAGTTACGTGGGTATGACGAATGAGGCGCCATGAACAAGCTACCAAACCTGCAGGAGGGTTTTGGGTACATCAGGACAGTCAGTGACGGGGAGTCATTGGTGGGTGATCAGTCCGCCAAGTTACTCTGACGTGTGCTCAGAGTTCTCCGACCAGTGCGGAAGTTACACGGACTTTTATTGAGGAATGAGCCAATGAGAAGTTGCCAACTGTATCGGCTCATTTACCCTTAGCCAATTACTTTGTATACGAAATGAGGAAGGCTTAAGTTTTGTTTCTTGCTAGTGACATGGGCACAGTTTCTTTTGGTTGTGACATAAGGACCTTGTCTCAGGTCTAGAAGTAGTCCCTGTGGATTCACCTTCTGCCAACCTGTAGAAGGAGAAATCGTAATGGGGGGACCACTGCTATCTCTGGGTGGGCCAGACGTGCTCAACATTTCTCAGACGCAGTTCTCTTCTGTGTTGTCTTTGGCAGTGCTCTCTGGAGCAGAGACATATGGCAAACTTCTCATGCTCCTCTGAATCTTTGATGTAGGGTCTTTGCAGAAATTTAGGGTCTCTGCTGACATGCCATCACTGCTTGTAAGCTTGTCTTTGTGGCCCTGAGTATTGGAAACGCGTCATACTTTTTCTTAAATCCAAGACCCAGGTGTAATCACACGAGTGAAGATCCTGCGGCCTCTGGCATTTTAGCATTGATAGTTTAATCCAGACCTGGGATAAACATTGTTCTCCAATAAGGATGCAGGAGAAACTATATACAGAATAATTGCTGCTAGTTGAAGACAAAATCTGTCCAGCTGTTTATGGCTTTCGGTAAGGGTCTAGAATCATTACAGAGATAGTCAGAAAGGAGAGCTCCATAGGCTGGTAAGCACCAGCGCTGTGAATTAATCTACCTGAACTGAATAGTTCATCTGAAACTAATTTTCTGTAATCTAATCTGCCAATGGTACTGAAACATAAACTCCCACACAGTGGGCACTCTTAATAATAACTTGTGATTAATCATACTCGGGAGAATCTGCTGTATAAGGAGTAGTGGTGTGATTATTTTATGAGAGCCATAACCTCTGTGCACTCCTTACTGCCCAACATATTATACTTTTCAGTAGGACGATGAATTAGTGTTTGTTTCTGGGAGGGCAGTCAGTGAGACAGCATAGCATCAGGCCAAGTCTGTAGGAGTTTCTCAGCCTCTTGCAACAGCTTTATTTGTAATATTGAGAACTTCAAATAGAGAGATAATGTTTGGCTGAAAGGGTTTATTACCGAGGTGCAATGCCACTGTGTTATTTCAAGAATGCAGCACCAACATTAATTCACAGTGATTTAAAGCAGCAATAAGACTGGGTGAAGGAGGGTGGATGTGAAATGCAGATTTGCTATAAATAAGGAGAAAGAAAAGACTTCCCATGCAAACAAATGTTGGTATTTTAACTGATCCAACAGAAGGCACCGTTAAGCCCAGAAGAGGAAAATGAGTTCATGGCTCCCCTCAGAAACAAATGTCATGAGTATGGCATCATCATATTAATATGCTTATGTCTTTTTTTTTTAATTTCTAGAAGCCCATGACTTTGAGGTTCTGGATGCCTAGCAAAATATTTTGAGCCTATCTGAGCTTTCTTTAAAAAAAATGTGATGGTCTCATGGCTTCCCCTGTGCATTCATTCTTTCTTTTTGTTTGCTGGAAATTTCCATGCAACAGCTGAAGACAGTAAGCATTTACAGAAAACATGAAAACCTGAAAGTTAAACTACAGGGACTCAGGGACAGGTGTTGGACCTCAAACTAATTTCAAAACTAACCAGGTTTCTATATGGTTACCTTGATCCCAAGTCCTTACTGTCTGTGCCTAGTGATGGTACTGTATTTACACAAATACATGATGAGGTCCCTCCCTCCCCCTGCTCAGCAGAGAGAAAAAAAGTCCCTCATCTTATTATCACATACAAGGGATTCTCACTAACTACAGTGCCCATCATCAAACTGTTGGCAAAAGCAGCATGTGTTCAGCAACAGAAACCAATTACAAAGTTGATTGAATGGAGTCAGCACTGAACATGACTGCAAAGCACATCCTGAATCAGGCAAAAATGCTAATGGGGACCTATCACAAGGACAGACTAATGCAGCACATCTAAATAAGACATATGGTAGTGCCCATTAAGTGCAGTCTGCCTCACTGCCAACTCTTTTTCCAGGTCATGATGAGCCACAACATTGCATGAATTTTGACATCTTCATTTCCACAGCTGAGCTGAATCTTTCTTTCCCATTTCCATTCATTCCTGTTTCTTAACAGTAACCTTTAATACCCGGCAAGCATCACAAAATAGGGCCCCAAACAGTTCACCCAGAATCCCTTTGTTGCCCTTCTCTCTCAGCCATGTGCATATGATTCCTATGTCCCTGCCATCCATGATGTGGAGCTGGGCCAAGTTGCCCTGTGTCTTATCTGCATATAAATGTTTTGAGCACCCAGGACTTGGCAAGAACACGCAGAGAGCAAAGGGGCCACCTAACTTCCCTCCTTCCCCTCCACCATCCCCAGACATTTATTCTCCCTGCTGTAGTAGTGAGAGGGGGGACAAATTCAAGGCAAACCTCCAATAATTAGATGCTGTACCTGGAAAAGTATAACAAATTTATAAATTGTCTACATATAGAATCCAATTATTGGGGTGTTGTCCCATATGTGCATAAAAAACAGTAATTGAACCTTCATTTGTAGTACTTGTCTTGGTTAAAAAACATTTTCTTCTTATCTAATAGGGTTGGGTCTGTGTTGCAGCTTCAATCCAAGAAACGTGAGAAGCAAGGCTTTTCCTCGTGATATCTTTCATTGGGCCAACTCTGTAGTTGAAAGAGTTGTTCAACAACCTTTTTGCTCTTTAACTGTGCCCTTCCTCATCTAATGGCATTTAACAGTCACCTTTATGATTTCATTCTTGTCCTTCTAGACCCGTTGACTTTACAAGCCACTGTTGCAAATGTCACCTACCCTGCTCTTGAAAAGTTGACTTAAAAACAGGATCATAGAAAATGAGAGTAGAAAGAAATCTCAGGAGGTCACATCTAGTCCAACCCCCTGATCAAGGCAAGGCTAGCCTCAACCAAATCCTCCCAGCCCAGGCTTTGTCTAGTCATGCCTTAAACCCCCCCCAAGGATGGAGACTGACCCACCTCTCTGGGTAACCTGTTTCAGTGCTTCACTACCCTCCTAGTGAATTTTTTTTTTTCTCAGCTCTAACCTAAACTTCCCTTGCTGCAACTTGAAATATGATGCTTTTCAACTAGTACGGTGTAGGTCTCCATGTTGTCCTAGTCCTACATCACTGAGCATCTAGGCAGGCAGATTTCAGAGTAGGTAAGCAAGGGTGGCTAAAGACAAGGCAAGGGAGCATTTTCCTGAGGTTAGGATGGTGATTTGAGACGTGGTAGAAGTAAGCCCATTGTCATCCTCTGCTATGGATTTTGTGTATGAAGTTGGCCAAGTCTGTCTCAGTAATTTACTGAGGCCCTGTGGTACCAGGGACCAGAAGAGTGCTCATGAGACAAGTGATGCATTTGTAAAGCATGTGAATGCATTCATGCAGGTGCCAGGTAATTTCCCCTATTTCTGTCCTTTGAATTGAGATAGCTTAAACCCCTGTGACTCCCAGCTCAATGAATGCTTGAGTAGAAATAGTCTCTAAGCAATTCTTCCCCTTTGTTACTTCACAGATTTTGGCTTGCGGGTTTTCTTGTGCCTCTGTAACAAGCAAATGTGTTTCCCAGTTTTCCCTTTGTTGGCAGTTCCCCTTGCTTTTTTTTCCCCACATGCGCCTACTGTGGAACGATGTACATGCACTGCAAACAGATATTCTGGTGTTTCAGTCACAGCTTTGATCCCCTTGACACATTTTTTTCTCTCCTGAGAACCCTAAAAATTATCCTGAAGCCTTGGTCCCTGAAATTATGAGTATTTGTAATAGCTGCACAAGAAAAACAATGCATTTGTTCCTCTCTGTGGCGGCGTGTACCCCCCTGGAGAATCGATGGATGTTGTAACGAGTTTAATGAGAAGACAGATTCTCACGTACAGCATCAGCCTCAGGAGTTTAAAAGGCTCCTGTTAAGATAAGGTACCATTCTTTGACTATGTTGAGATTTTTCTTTTAGCCGAGTTGTAAGCCAAACGAGTCAGCTTTCTTTGTTTTTCTACTGCCAAGCTTTCCTGCTTAGTGCCATTCCCTTAAAAGCAGTCAGATAATGCTAATGAATTTTTTTCTGAGATGATAAAGAGAAGTTATTCTGAGTACTGCAATGTCATTCCTTAAGAGGCACAGATATAAGCAATATCTTTCACTCTCCCCTTTTGTTCTGAACAAGAGCTCAATAGAAGCAAATAAATGACTTGTTGAATCACAGTTTTACTGTTGGAGCAGCTGCCCCCGTGACAACTCCATGTGCTGTTTACCTGGCATATCACCACTTACTGAGGACTGCAGTGAAATGCAGACGTTCTTAAGAATGCCATTAGTGGCTTGTTCCAATCCTCCTGCCGTTATCGCAAAATATTTAATTTCTTCAAGATAATATTCTTCTCATAGGCGGTTTGGGTCAAAAAGGAAAATCTAGTTTCAGCAGAATTGGCCATTAACCAACTCTAATGATGAGCGTTTTCCTCCAAGTGTCTTCCATAGGTTGAGGTCTTTAAATGATCCATGCACAGTTCTCCATGGGTATTCGCAGCAGCAGCATCCTCCACTTCCCTCTCCCTTGACCCCTATAATTGAGTTCATGTAATGACCGCTGAAATAGCTTCATGTAAGTACGTGTAATAAAAAAGTATGTGGGGATTTAGGAATGTTTCCTCCATGGCCAGTCAGAAAACTCCAGGAAACTTTCATGAATACACTGTCCGTCAGGTAGCAAGACTTGTCTGGGTAGCTCTCCAGGAAAACTGGTCCCAAATCCCATGTGAGTATTCTCCATACAGGGGCTCGCTAGAAGCATGAGTAATTTCCGGGACAAGGTTTTGGAATAAGAAGCTTTTGGGTGTACAATAGAAACTGTGCTCCATCTCTGAGACATCTTGCTTGATAGGAGAGGAGGAGCCTTCCTTGCTTTGGGCATAGACAGAAGTGCAGCTCCCTGCTGTCACTGAAAAGGCTTTGCAGGAAGTGCTCTGAGTTGAAACAATCCCCCGGACCAAACAGAAGTTCTCTTTTGTTCCATGGGGGAGGCGGATCTAGTTGCCGGGTGCAAGCCTGCAGCTGGTTTCCCCTAGCAATGATGCTTCCTCTCTCCCAGCCTGTCCCTGTTGCAGAATGGGAGGAGGAAAGGGAGCAGAAGGAGCTAGGGCTTCCCCGGCCAGCTGTGGAGGGTGGGGTAGATGCATTTGAGCCCCGCCCCCCACCCTGGGGGTGGCTCCAGTACACCTGTCCCACCCTCCAACAGGGGCTGAACGCCCCCTCCCCCGCAAGACTGAATTCCCTCTGCTCCCTCCCCCCCTCCCATTCTGAAAACAGCTCAAGGCTAGCAGGCAGAGCAGACAGAAGTTACAGAAGATGTTCTGTTTTGAAACGTCTTCATTTGACCCCTTGTGCAATAAGAGGTCAGATTTTCACCCAGTCAGCCATTTTTTAATCTATAGGCAGCTGTGCGCTTGTGTTTGTTCCCAGCTATAAACTGCTTTCTGTTAGGGTGAAAATTGTCACTTCTTTCTTCGCTCGTTAACACTGTTTTGGTAGCTCATGAACTTCTAATGAAAAAAAGGAGTAATTTAACACAAGGAAAAAAAGATACCTTTTCTTCAGGGAGAGCAAAAGATTCTCCCTGAAGAAAAGGTAACAATTGGCTGTTTCCCTGTTATTTTTGGGTATTCAACATGGGGGGAAAAAAAAGTGCACCTGCCTTGTCTCCTTTAACCTGGCTCTGTGTAGAAAATGTGTACAAGTGTCTTTTATCCCTTAAATCTTCAGAAGACCATGCTTCTTCCAAGCTAACAGAAAATAGGAAGAAGGTGGCCTCTATTACCAAATTGCTTTAACTGCAGAGCTGTCTCAACCCCTTCCACTTTCTAGCTCTGTAGGAGAGTCACCAAATCCACCCTGCCTTTTTGCTTCCTGGACAGAATAATAGGGTTGAAAGAGTGCTCAAGGGTGGTCTAGCCCAAAACCATGTATAAATGCAAGGTTGCAACTTAAACCATCCCAGACAAATATGTGTACAAGTTCTTGAAAGATCCAAAGACGGAGACTCCAAAACTTCCTTAGGCGGCTTGTTCTACTCTCTTCTACTGCTCTTGAAGTCAAGCAGTTTTTCTTGATATTCTGTCTGAATTTTATTTCCTGTAGTTTACCTCCGTTGCTGTAATCCCTGACTTCTATAGCAGGAGAGAACAATGAAAAAACATGCAATTATGGAACAAAAATAGGGAAGTCATCTGTGAGATGAGAGTGCATAGACTGGAGACATCTGAGAAAAAGAGGGATATGGGCATTTTATATTGATCGTTCGGGGGATGAGCATGAGTTGCCAGTACAATGTGGCTGTGATAAAAAAGCTAACTGCATTTTAGGGAGCATTAGGTGAGATATGTGTACCAGAGATAAGGAGGTACTAGGGGCCTTGTACAAGGCCTTGCAAGATACTTTAAAGTCATTTCAAATATTGCGTGCAGTTCTGTTCACTAGTGTTCAAAAAAGATCAACTTAAACTGGCACGGGTTCAAAGTAGTGTCCCTAGGATGGTGACGGGAATGGAGATCTTTCCTTACACAAAAAGATTTAAAGAAGCATGACTTGCTTAGTTGAGCAAGGTAGAGATTAAAGGTGGATATGTGCAATTTATACAAGTACACACATGGGGCGAATATTAGGGAAAGCAAAGAGCTTCATAGGCTAAAAGCTATCCTGGCACAAGATCAAATAGCAAACATAACTGGATACAGATAAATTTGGATTAGAAACAAGAAGATTTGTCTCAGGGAAGTGAAGTTTGCGACGATCTTCCAAACAAAATGCTAAAGGCAAGAAACAAACATCTAGCAAGGAGTGAACGGAATACGTTTCTGGGAAGGATGGTATGGCAGGACAAAGGGGTTGGGGCACATCGGGTAGCATGTGTGGTGTTGAGTCAGGTGCTCTTGGGCCTTTCATTCATAGAATCACAGAACGTGAGGGTTGGAGGGAGCTCCGGAGGTCACATCTGGTCCAACCCCTGCTCCAAGCAGGACCAGCCCCAACTACATCAGCCCAGCCATTGTGGAATAAACATCTCTCTTTGGCAGTGTGATGGGTGTCAGGCAATGTTATGCTTCATGGCTTTGTTAGTTGTCATCTAGGGCCAGGAAGGAGTTTTTCCTCTTATAAAAACTACTAGTTTCTGGGGAACATTTTTTGCCTTTCTTTAAGGCATTGGGATGTTGGCTAAGACTAGGGGCTTTGATGGATGTGCATTGATACTCCTGGTTCTAAAAACCCAGAGGTTGTGAACGAAGAAGGTCTTGTTCTTCTACTCAGGCTTCCCAAATTTGATGGGAGGAAGGATTTTTTCCCCTAGGTTAGATTGGCTTGGACTGTTGTTTCTGAAGGGCCAGGCTTAGCTGAGACTTAATAAAAGGCTATATCGCTCTGCTGTCAGGTCCAACACCCTTGTGTATGAGGCTGGGCATAGATACTAGAGTGTGTGTACATTATATAGGGGTATATTAAATAGAACCCAATTGAACCCCATGCTGCTACTATTCTTCTTCCCTTCCCTTCCCTCCCCTTCCCTTGCTTTCCTTCTTTCTTGCCTTGCCTTGCCTCCCCTCCCCTCTGCCTTGCCTTGCCTTGCCTTGCCTTTTCCTCGCCTGGCCTGTGCACATTTTCACCAGTCCCACGGCACTTGCAGGAGGGCCACCAGGACCCAGCCTCTCTTCCCCCCTCACCCTCTGTCCTCTCCCCTAAACACTTCCATTCTGCATGGGTCAGTCAGGGAATAAGGCCACGAAGCTACCCAGAGGACACACTCTCCTTCCTCCTGTTGCTTCTGAGCATGCCAGTGACTTTCATTTTCATTTTCAAAATCCATGCAGCAAAGCTCAGGGAGAAAAGGAGGGGAGGGGGGCTTATTTTCTGATTGCCTGTTTTTTTTCTTGTCTGTGACACCTCAAACGCAGCAGCATCCTGTAGCTGGGAGAACCGTAACGGTGCAAAGTTGAGTAGAGAAATGTAGTGAATCCTGGTTGGCCTGTAGTAGATGAAGCTTTATGATATTGCACATTCATTCTTCAAGACCCATAGCAGTTCCTGACCCCTGCCTTTTTCCTTCCTTTCTTGGTGTGCATCCCCATGGGCTCATAACTACAGCAGAGGGAGAAATGGTTTTCTTTGCCACGCAAAAAAAATTCCAAGATGCCCCCAAATGGCCCGTTTTTATGTTGTGGTGAAGAGGAGACCTTCCAGAGTATTTAAGGCTGTGCTCTGCCAGGTTCAGGGCTGGGATTTGAACCTCAGTCAGGTACGTGCCTGGGGAGAGCCCTCACCAGCAGGGTATAGATTCATAGAAGTTAGGGTCGATGAATCTATACCCTGGGGTATCTTGGGGTTGTTTATGTGAGTCCACTTCATGTAACCTGCTCAGTATTTTGCTTGACACAGGGCAAGCCATTCACTCTGCACCCCATGATTAGGGCATCGGGATAGATGAAAGGCATTGATGGATGTGAAACCAAAACTGAAGCATGCAGATTTTCAGAGGGAAGGTGGTCCAGGGGGAGCATGTTCAACTGGCACTTAGGGGAGCCACTGGCTTCCTCCGTCGTCCCGGGCAAGTCACAGAATCGCTCTGTGCTAGATGTCCCCTTCCTTGACTGAAGTGAGTGGCCCTGCCTCACTGCACAGCGATGTCGTGAAGGTGAGCGTGTTGAAGGTGTTCAGGTACTACAGCCGTGGTTCTCACCATTTTCAGACTCAAGGCACCCCTTGTTAGACTTCAAACCTCCCTCGGAAAAATACCAGTGCATAGTTTTCACTTCTTTTTTTGTTTTGGGGGGTTTTTTTTGGTTTTTTTTGGGGGGGGGGGGTTGACTATGGAAAAAAATAAAAGGGCATTTCTGTTGAAAAAAAATCAGATCACAAGTGTTCAGAGTGCTGTTAACAATGTGGATTTTGGTTTGAAATCCTTGGGTTTACTTTAGGAACCATTTTTGCACACTTAACAGTGCTGACATTGTGTATCGCCTTGTGGCACCCTTGGTGGCATCTCTAGGGTGCTGTGGCACCCTGCTTGAGCATCACTGTATCAGTGGGCACGTAAGTAATTAAGATACTGGCCAAAGATTTAACTTGCACCTGGATTTGATGTGCAAAATGTCTTGCTGAGTTATGTGTCTCCCTAGCTACGTGCCCATGTAGGGATGCCCGAAGGGAACTCTGGTCTGAGAGTTCAGGTGCTTGCTGCTTTCTCAAAAACAGGTCTTTTTTAAGGCGTCTCAGATTAGATATCCTAAATTACTAGTGACTTGTGGAAATCTGGGCTTGCAGGTATGAGAAGCAAAGAATAGTCCGCTCCCTCGTCATTGCTGGTGTGTCTGTTTTGAGTTTCGGTGAAGGACAAAAGTCAGTGACTCCCTTCAGCACAAGGGCAGAAGTGCTAGGTAGTGTTCCTGGAGGGCATCCTGGTATGAAAGAAAGCAGAGGAAATGATAGCCAGAGCAATCCTTTACAGGGTTGGCGTGAACACACACATTACTAATATGGAGAGAGAGAGAGAGTGTGTGTGTGTGTGTGTGTGTATGATATGTCATTCACACCAGCCAAGAGAATCACTGCATCTCCAGAAAATGCTAAAATGACCCTACCAACGTTTATCTAATATCATTGTTGCCCTTTTAAAGCAAATTTAATGGCGACTTTCGTGTGCACGGGCGACCTCAAGGCTTCCCCATATGAACCTGTGCAACATCATCTAAAATCTGTTTCTCTAAGGTGGACTTCCCGATCAGCTTGTTTTATGGGAAAAAAATAAAGGAGAGAGAGAAAAAAGCGCTGTATTCATGCAGAAACTTTTGCCAAGTGTTCCACCTCGTATCTGAAGAGCTGGAGGTTAAACAGAGGAGCAGAACAAACTGTGCTGATTGTCAGAAAGATGCTCAAGGAGACAGAGGCGGAGAGTCGGGATTACGGGCGTCCACCTTGCCAGTTACTAAGGGGGGCGAGGATGATGTGATGAGATTTGCTGCTGCAGTTTACTTAGAACAAATACCAGTCGCTTCTAAAAAGAGGTGAAGAAACAAGGGAGTATAACTGAAAGGAATAAATTGTCTATGTTGCTTCTACAGTTGGCGTAAAAATGAAGAAATACTGACAGTGAGAGAAGAGAGAGGTGCTTTTTTTTATCAAGACCACCCCTCCTCCCTTACTATCCATTGACCTTTAAAAAAAATGCCCCACTGCTGGCAGCAGAAGCCGAGAGCTGGCTTTGAGGGCTTTAGATGCCACAGTGGTTGAAATGCCAGCAGCCAGTGGGAATTTTGATATCACAGGTAGGAAACATTAAGGGGGAAAAAAAAAATCTAGTGTAGAAAAATTTTAGCAGTGCTAAAGCAAGCACACAGTAGGACTCCCCCGTGAGTGCCAGAGCCAGGTGATTGCCCCACAGTTCAATGCAGAGATGAGATCTGGATTCGAAGAGCCTGGGTGCCATTTGTCCCTCTGCATTATCACCTTCCTGGCAGCTCACTGCTGTCCTTGCGGGTGGGGGGTACATGCTGCCGATCTGGAAGGCAGCGAGGCAAAACGACACGCATTTCCATGATTCTTTCGTTCTGTGTTGAAGACGCACGGAGCAACAGAACAAGGAACAATTCATAGATGTTCGGGCTGGAAGGGACCTCAGATATCATCAAGCCCAGCCTCCTGCCCCAGGCAGGAAGTCAGCTAGGGTTAAAGGACCCCAGCACAACCAGCATCCAAGTGTTTCTTGAACGAGTCTGGAGTAGGTGCCAGCACCACTTCTGGAGGCAGTCTAGTCCAGGTGTTGGGGGCTCAGACAGGAAAGATTTTTTTTATGTCCAGCCTAAACTGGTCTTGGAGGAGTTTATGACCATTGGTCCTTGTTTCTCCTTGGGTTGCCCTGGTGAACAGATGTTCCCCCAGATCCTGATGCACACCCCTTGTGTATTTACAGGCAGCCACCAGGTCCCCCCGGAGCCTGTGCTTTTCCAGGCTGAAGAGTCCCATGGCTCTCAGCCTCTCTTCATAAAGCTCTTTCTCCTGCCCTCTGATCATGTGCATGGCTCTCCTCTGCACTATCTCAACTTTCTTCACATCCTTTTTGAATTGTGGAGCCCAGAATTGGATGCACTACCCCACCTGCAGCCTCACCAAGGCCAAGTACAGCAGGAGGATGGCATCCTGTGATGTACTTGAGAACCATCAATGGGTGCATGCCAGGGTTTTGTTTGCTTTACCAGCTGCGGCATCGCACTGGTAGCTCATGTTCATCATGTGTTCAATCATGACCCCCAAGTCTCGTTCAGCCATGGTGCTAGCAAGCGTGGCGCCGCCAAGCCTATATGTATGCTATGCCCCAAAGTTTAGTGTCATTGGTGAACTGAGCCAGTGTGCTTCTGACAGCAATGTCCATGTCATTGATAAAGATGTTGAAGAAAACCAGTCCAAGGACAGAGCCCTGGGGGGCACCACTGATTATGGAGTGCCATGATGACTTGCTGCCATCAGCCACTACTCTCTGGGTCTGACCTTGGAGCCAATTTCACAGCCTTCTGTGGTGTAGCCGAGGCCACATTTGGTCTTGAGTTGCAGCAAGGGAAGTTGAGGTTGGATATTAGCAAAAACTTTCTTGCAAGGAGAGTAGTAAAACACTGCAACACATTACTCAGAGAGGTGGTGATGTCTCCATCCTTGGAGGTGTTTAAGACCTGAGTAAACAAAGCCTTGGCTGGGATGTTGTAGTTGGGGCTGGTCATGCTTTGGACTAGGTGTGAACTCTGATGTCCCTCCCAACCCTCATTTTCTACGGTTCTATGACACTAGTTATGTCTTCTTCTCTCACAGGCTTAGTTTTATTTGTGTTTGGGGATTTATTTGCAACTGGCAAAGGGATCTTTTCCTTTTAATTCTTTCTGCCATCCCTGGGGTTTGCAGCTGCATAGGCTCTTTGGTTGTACTGCCTTCATGCCTGCTGGAAGTTGGGACCCTTGGCAAATACCCACACTCCTAACTGGCATTGCTACAGAACGCATTTCTGGACATGTGTAGATGCTTCCTACTACTCAAGATGCTTCCTGTGAGTTAGCCTAATAACACTGTGCAATAGTGTGTCACAGCACAAACCTTGCTAATAGCTATTGCACGGTGTTATTAGACTAATGCACAATAAGCATCACTAAATAACCATATGCCAGCACTACTGTGCAGTAACTCTAGCTCTTGTGCATTTAGTTAGTACTTGATTAAGGAAGTGCAAAACTAAATGCACAGAATCTAAGGCACATTAATGAATATGTAGATGTGCCCACTATTTATGTGCAGACTTGCATTCTGCATCCACGTAGTGCTGATACCTGTGATACCTCCTGGTTGCAGTGGGGCTTAGGAGTCCCCAGCATTGGGCAGGAATTAGCTCTTCTTGCTTTGCTCTGATTTTTTTTTTTTTAATGTATCCACGTGCACATATTTTTCAGCATCCAGTGAATGCAGAGTCTGGGCATTCTCCTTTGGGTGGGCTAGAAAACAAGAAATAACCTTTTTTTAAAAAAAACAAATTCAAGGTCCTGTATGTTGTATTGAGAGGAGTAGTAGGGCTTGAGCCATAGCTGCTGGAGACAACCATACCACAACCCATTCATAAACCAGTCAGGTTTGCTGCAAGCTACTTAGGGTTTTTTTTTACTCCCAAACACTCCTAATGGAAGACTGTTCCAGGGATCTCTCTGCTGCGATGGGTAGGAGGTCTTCTCTTTACTGTTGCTATGATTTATCTGCATGCAGCTTACGTCCAGTTGTGCTTTCATGTAAATGGTTCTTCTCTCCCCACTTCTCTGATACATTCAGAGGGAACAACCACCATCACTCTCCATCTCTGTCCTGTTTGGCTAAAAAGAGCAAGCTTTATTACTGCAACATATAGTGAAAATGAGATCATGAGTGACTGGTGCTTCCTGAATCTGCAGAAGCTCCCTATGGTGGTGGCCCTGCCAGGGTGGGCACCAGCCCTACCAACAGCATCAATGTTGACCATCAGGGGGGCACCAGCCCCATCAGGGGAGTCATGTGCACCCCCTGCCAGTTGCTTATTTATGAGATTGTTATATGTGGGGAAAACCCTAAGAGAGAAATCATATCACAGCTGGAGGCTCCACACGTGGAATGGATGCAGAAGACGCCGCTCTATGATCTAGCTATGAGTGTTTCAGTGATGGCACTGAAAACCTTGGCTCCTACATCCCATAATGACTGATCAACCTGTATGGATCTCTCAGAAATTCTGCCCCGCAGCTAAGTTGGGATAAGTTTGCATTAATAACATTAGTTTCTACCAACTGGCATTTTCCAACAGTTTTGTCAACCCAGTTCTCTTTCAAGATGTATGTAGAGAGCTTAGATCGTGGTCATATGGGATGGTTGGCATAGGGGTGATCCTATGCAAGGGGGTTGGGCTAGATGACCTCTGGCAGTCCCTTCGCCTATTCTTATGTGCATTGCCAGTGTGAAGAGCTCGTGGGTTGATGCAGAAATAAGTCATTGGTGTTTTCTTCTAAAAGTTTACAACCCTTAGAATGAAATTGTAAAGAAACAAATGAATGAATAATTGGGCTTTGGAGTTTAATAAGTCCATTTATTTTTATTGCCTGAAATTGCAACCCTAAACATGAGTTCTCTCTCTTTATCAGTCTTTGGCCCATTGTAGATAAATTCAGAAATGTTCCCACAAAAATGTAGATGCTTTATTGATTCTGCAGCCCGTTTTATTAGCACTTCCTACAGCCTCTGTGTACAGAAGTCTTACTTTGTAATACTAGTCGGCTGCTGTCCTTCGTTCTGTTGTGCCTGCCCCGTACCTTATTTTCTGTGTTTCAGGGACAAAAGTTCCTCTAGTGTCTTCCCCCTCCCTTCCCAAAGCAAAAGGAAAAGCATAGTGATTTTAGTGTGTATTGGCTAGCAAGTGGTATAACCCAGTATAACCATGGCAATTAAAATGATATTGCTTGTTAGCAGAGGTTGGCCTGCTAACACCTGTTGAGACTTTGACTGTCTTACCCACAATAGGATTTCCAACACTTGCTTCGTTCTGAATTGGGACAGAAATGAGAGAACCCTTTCTTATGAAGTTAAAATGTTCCAGTATATTTCCTCTTGACATTATTGAAGCATTTCAATTTGGTAAGTTTGAAACGCATTTCAATATAATCGTTTTGTTCCGTGTCAAGAAATTGCACAATAGGCTCAAAGATTTGGGGCTTGGCCCAGCATGACAAGCCTTTTTGCAACATTTTACAAGAATCCAATTCATTTTTGTTGTTTGAACCATTGAATAAAAGCTATTAGCTAAGGAAGGCGTTATTCAATGTAACCGTTGTCAGGGCAAGACAAAGAGTCTCTAGTAAAATCTTTGGGTAGAGTAGAAATCCCCATCAACTTTGAGCTATATTTTAATTTCTGGTGTATTAAGAAACAGATATCCCAGGATAGACATTTTAGCGTCTTGTCTTGCTTCTTTGCTTAAAAGTATACTTTTTTAAAATAGTCGTACTTGAAGTTCTGTTTGTTTCATGGGGTAGAGAGAAAATGAACATTTGCAATTGGCTTCCTTTTGGCTTCTTGGGTAGCTGTGTAAGGATATTTTTTGACTGATTTGGCAGCAGACTCTGGCACTACCACCAGACTTTATAAAGGCATTGGCCCTGATCAACAGCCAGCTGTAATGTTCAGAGGATTTATAATTTGTTTGGCAAGTATAAAACTTATTGGGGCTTATGTCAACGTCTCTCTAATGTTCAATTTATATTCCAATTTGTGTCTAAGTTGTGTGTGTGGGTGTGAGACTTGGGAAGTTGTAGTTTTTGGAAGAAAGGCAGTTCACCAAGTGTGTTATTCCAGAATTCACGTACCTTGGTTGTTCTGATCATGCACGCATGTTGTGAACTGGCAATTGGCAGTCATATAATAATAGTACCAACATATTTTATATTATGCACATAAGTCTATTGTACACGGGGGGGTGTCTACATGAGGTGCTATGGCACAGAAGCAATGAGCTACTGTGCCATAGCTTGTTGCTAGAGTGCAGTAGCATAGGGGGAGGGGGGAAAGCGTGGTGGTGTTACTGCTCAGTATTGCTTATGCGTGTGCTAAATGTATAGACATGGCCACTAATATGCAACATAAACCGTGTGTGTGTGTGTGTGTGTGTGTATGTATCGAGGTATATACAGTATAAATACGCAGCTTAATTTGATACTGCCATTTGTACATATGATTCTCTTATTCTGTAGATACATATAGAATTTGTATAACAGAAACGTAACTCTGTGTGTGTGTGTATTTTACTCTCCTTGCCTACTCCCCCCTCAAAGAAGCCTGGGAGTCTGTACTACATTGGTGATCGCCTGTCACTCCTGCTTACCATGCCATGCATGTTCATTGCACCGTTACTTCCCACCCAATAATGTCACTGCACTGTTCATTGCCCTGTGCATTGCACCGTTATTCCCTCTGCAGTGATGTCACTGGGGTGAGTTTGATTTGTTCATCTGCTACCTCTTGAAATCTTTGAGGCAAAGACGGCCTTTTCATTTCATGTTGTGCAGCACCAAATCAATGGGGCTTCACCCCTACCCTGTTTGATTGCTTTTTGCTGTGGTATCTGAGCACCTTCCCACAACTGTGTAAGTGATGTGGTTAACGTGATCCCAAGTGGGTCCTATCAGTGCTGCGGTAATGTGTATGGTTGGTATAAGACTAATGGTAGGAATTAGGATCAAAACCAGACTCACAGATCCTAACGCAGAACAACTCCATGTTGTATGGCTTGCTTTCATCTCTTCCATATCATTCATCAGCTATTCTGTTTTGTGAGGTTACATAATTTAACATCTTTTCTCAAAGTCCTTCTTATGCTCCCTTGGCTGACTGTATCCACCTGTCCCTTTTTTTTTTTCCAGATTAAATTGTAATCAATGTAGGTTTCTTTTTCTGTTTTATGCTTGTGTAATGCCTGGCGGGCTGAGCTCCTGGTCCGTGACTCGGGCTCTTCTGGGCACTATTGTGATGAAAATAAATTAGTAAGAGTAGGAGCAGCAATAGCAGGAGTAATAATAATAGTAATAATACTTCTTTCCTAATGGTGGTTTTATACTCCTGTAATTCCACTGGGGTTATTCTTATATTTTGCAAGCATGAGATGGAAATCAGGTCCATTATGTTTAAGCTCTTCTGATGACAGTTATATCTCCTGAATATTTACTTTTAAAGCAATTAAGGGAGAATTCATGCTGTGCTTCACATACTTTGATCTTAGCTTCACCCATTTAACAATGCATATACTGAGTATCTTGTATAATGAACTCTACTCCAGCACGTTGTAGAAGTTCATACCACCTCTTCTTTTCTCCCCCCACCTCCCCAAAAAAGCAATAAAAAATAGAAGCTAATTAACTTGATTGCAGGTGAAAAAAAGACATCTGCCACAAAACACCTCCAAAATAATAAATCTTTTTGTCTTAAAAAATGTAAAAGCACTTATAAAAATAGAGACAAGACCTGTGTGAATCTCCTCACGTTATTTGCATTTAAATTGAAAATGTGAATGCATCTGGTCTCATAAGTGCCAAATAATTACTTGATATTAAAAAAGTTTTGGATATGCCCTAGTAGAAAATGCTTGACAACTTAATTGTTCTGACAGTTATTGAAAGTTAGGGATTTGGAAAAAAAAAAGCAAAAAAAAACCCCACAACAACCCTTAAAGAAGGCCGTGTTGACAGCAGAGAAATGAGCTGTTGGTAATTGAAGCATTCGTCATGCTATTCTGGGATAGGTTTTGCTCTACACTCGCAGTCCTTGAATGCTAGCTCCTAAATGCTCTCTACGAGTTGAGGGCATTTCTGGGAGGAGAGAATAAACTTTTGAGCATGCATGTAGTTGGCTGGGATGCTGCAGTTGGGGCTGGCCCTGGTTTGAGCAGGGGGTTGGACTATATGTGATGTCCTGAGGTCCCTGACAGCCCTCTTTTTCTGTGATTCAATGGATGCCATGCCTCAGTGTTTGTGCTAGAGCTCGGTGGAGGGGGGCGAGGGGGCATGCTGTTCTCTCTCGTCGCTCAGCAAGAAAGGTTTCTACTGGAGCTTTGGGAGTGAGTTCTGTAGGGCTGTGCAAAGCTTTGGTCCCTGATTCAATTCCATGGAGATTTGGTCTGATTCAGTGGCCAAATCTCCGAAATCAGACCAAATCAGAGGGGGACCCCAGCACACTCAGAAGCAGACCCAGAAGTGGACCCAGAAGCGCTTCTGGTCCACTTCTGGGTTTGCTGGCAAGCACACAAGGGGGCCCTCCATGACTGTCTAGGTTGGTGACTGGTGCCTCCTGGGGCGGGGGGAGGTCCGGCGGTCGATCACTAAGCCGGGGGGTGGGGGCAGTGTGCTCCCCAGCAGACCAAGAAGTGGACTGGAAGTACTTCCAGTCCACTTTCTGGTTTGGTACTGAGCACATGGAGGACCCCTGTTGCACTCCTGTGGCACGCTCCATGCACCCCAGCATCACAGCAATCACAAGCTGCACCTGCTATTTCAAGGTATGTAGAAAAAACTTTTAATGCCGTTCCTGTGTCCGAATCACTGATTCTTTGAATCGGCATTGAACCTTCAGATTCAGATTCGGCCAAATCAAGCCAGGGACAATGATCTAAATCAACAAATCAAATCACTGTCCCAGATTTGGACCGAACCTGAATCCGAATTGAATAGGCCCAACTTTGCATACCCCTGGTGTTTTGCCCTTATTGGGTGCCTGATTTGGAGACCACGAGCAGGCAACCCCTCTCCCAATAGTGGAAACGGCAGTTCTGGGAAGCGCTTGTTGAGAAAGAATGACTTCATCAGGCGGCGTGCTCATTCGAATTCTGAACCACAGTCACTGACCAAACTGCACTTGAAACTTTGAATGAGCCAGATTCACCTCAGAAAGAGAAAGGATTGCTGTCTGGACCACTGCAGCGGGTCAACACGATCAGATGTTGCTGTATCAGATCATGATATTGAGAGCACTTTCCCCTCTAGAAAAATAATATCCCAGAAACCTAGTTACCCTGATGACTGCAAGCTAGCTGAACATGAACTTGGGCTTTGGGACCCACCCAGTAGTTGCTGTTCATGTGAAGGTATTATCCTGGTATTATGAGAATGTCTGGATCTTTTGAGTAATCTTAACTAGGAGTCATGTGATAATGTCCCAAGGCAGAATTTGTTGGTTAATCAGTCACAGGTTAATAGAAAAAGCATCCTGCATATTGTTGAAATAGATCTTCATGGCTCCTTCTCCGAGGCTTTTGGAGATGCGCCTAGGCTAGTTGGGTATTTGAGCCTTTGTTTTGAGACGGAAAGCAAAATAGAAGCATCTGTTGCCCAGGTCTCACATTTCAATAGCTAATGTATTGATTATATCTGACTACATTATGCTCAATATCACCGTATTCATGGAAACGTAAGGATTTGCCTCAGCCTTTGCATACTTACAGCAAAGAATATTACACCTAAGACCATCCTGCTATCACTGTGCTGCCATTTAGTTATTCAACCACCTGACGGGTGGTTCCAAAGAAGATGGAGATGAACTGTTTTCAGTGGATGTGTCTACCCATTGGACCTGGGACTGGTTTACTTGCAAGTAAACACTCCTGGGCAGGCATCTACACGTGCAGGGAAGTAGGAGCAGATTTGCTGCTAAAGGCAGAATATGCTCCCACTTCCTGGGGCCCTACAGTAGGCTCCTGCCACCACCAGGGGGCGCTCTAAGCTCCCCATGGTGTTTAGCCCAGGGCCTGGGAGGGTGCACCAGCCCAGGAGATAGCTGCCTCCTAGCTGGTGCTGGGACATTGCACCCTCACCCCGGGGTGCTGGCTGTTGCCGGGCTGGGGACAATGTCCCCCTACCCCAGCAGCAGGGCGCTCCTGACCCCAGCTCCCCAACTGGTGGCAGGGGACTTGCAACAAGCTTCAGGGGGGAGGCAGGTCCCAGCCACCTGCCCCATCCGCCAGTGGAGCAGCTAGCTTGCTACTGGAGGCCTTACTAGTGGATTGAAGCAAGGGACTGGGACCTAAACTATCCCTGCAACAGTTTCAAAGCTCTGTGCCTCGATCACCTGATCGAGGTAGGGAGCTGAGATCTGCACCTGACTGGGACAGTTCCCAGACCCCACTCTGCAATCATGGGCAGCAGAGGAGGACTGGAGACCCTTTTCCCCACTCAGCTCTGCAAGCATGAAGCTGGGCAGGGAACAGGCTGGGGAGCTTGTTCAGCTTGTTCCCTGCCCAGCTTTGGGAGTACGGCTCTGGGCAGGGAATAGGGTCCCCAGCCCCTGCCAACAGAGAGCCAACCAGCACCAGCTCCACACCACAGGGCTGGTGCTGGGAGACTCTTGTCTCCCAGAGCTGACTGCAGTCACGGGACTGGGAGATAAGGGCCTGTCTGCACTGACCCTGCGGTCATGGGGCTGCCACTGGGAGATAAGGATCCCCGGTTGTGATCTCAGAGCAGCGGGCTTGGAGCTCCCTGCTGCCAGGCAGGTGGACGTTGTCTTGGGCTCCTGAGGTCCCTCCCGAGCCTCATTTTCTATGATTCTCTGCGCACACACTTACTGAGCAGTCGAAGAGTTGCAGATGAACATGTGACCTAAATGGTATCTTTTTATTATCATCATTAGTCACTTACAGCTAGATTGAGGACAGCACCCTCTGCATATCATAACAACTGCTAATTATATTTAATGTCCGCGATGTGTACAATGAGGGGCTGTGTCAACGAATGAATTCCATTGGCAGGACAGTAATTATTAATGGTTGTTGTGTTGGGGAGTGGGTTTATGTGCTTTTGAATTGGTATCATATGCTGTGTAAGGGTACTGCTGGTGTGTAATCCATTAAACCAAATGAGTGGTCCATTATTAAGTGGGTACACAAGTATATAAAATTATAGGGTGGATGGTTCTTGTTGTCTATTTAGAAAAAAAAGTTACAGGGTGTTTTCTTATCATGAGGAACAGGGGGAAGTTTCTACTGAAAAGTAATAAAGGAGGGTAGTAAACAGCTTCTTTTAAAGCCAGGCCTGTGCAAATCAGTAGATCTAGATAACAGCATCCAAGAGTTTTAAAAGGTTAGTTTTATATGTTCTTAGTATTGACTTTCAGTAAGTGTAGGGACACTGGAAACAATCCAGAGGAATGGAAGAAAACTAAAATGCCAATATTTAAAAGTTATGTATGGGATGACCCACATAATTTTAAGGCTATCAGCCCAACATTGATCCTGGGAACATAACGGAATGGCTAATATGAGACTCAATTAATTAAAGATGAAGGCAGAATAATACAATTAATGCCAGTCAATATGGCTTTATGGAAAATTGATCTTGTCAAATTAACTTGATATTTTTTTCATTAGATGATGAATGTGATTGATAACGGTAATAATATTCATATGGTATCCTTAGATTTAATGATGCATTTTCCTAGATGCTGTATACCCTTTGATTAAGAAACTAAAGCAATATGCCATCAATTTGACACAAATTAAATGCATGTAAACATGTGTGAAATGTTAGGTCTCGGCAGCAGCTCGAAACAAGGAATCTTCATGGAGCAATCATTTCCCGTGGGCTCCTCCAGGCAGTGGCTCCCAACTCCATATCACTTAATACCAACTTCGCCAGCATACGATATTTTCTGTTCCCTAATTGAGGTGCATGTCTTAATTGGGAAAGGTAGGGGTTTTTTGCTCTAGAAAAACACCGTTCTTTGAATCTTCCTCTACCCAAAGTTTAAAATCATCCCCCCAGGCAGCAGCAATGACATTTCTATTCTGGTAGCTGAGAGAATCAGTTGACTTAATGGTTTATTATTCTTTACTCCACAGGCGTTAACAACCATTTCTCCTTTTCAATGGTTCTGGTGTTCCATTAATTGTGCTGACTATTTTTATCAGCAATTTTGCTGTCTTCTTAGCTCCTCCTTGCCTCTCTTCTATTTCATAGACCTCTTTCTAAAATCATAGATCCACCCATGGAGACCAGACTCCTGCAGCAGCTACAGTTTCAGCTTTTGGCTGAGCAGAAAAGGGTAGGCGAGTGACCTGGAGATTAGGCTTTATCCATTCCCTGTGTAGGCATAACTCTGGTTTTGTTTTTGTTTTGTTTTTTCATACTGCTTTCCCAAAAAAATTCTCGGGCGGGGGGGAGGGCTGTTATGTGAAAATATACACATAACACATTTATTGATGACGTGGAAAACACTGATGACATTTTCACATGACTAAGATTAGGAGTATAGTAAATAACAGTCAGACCATTATCTGGATGGAAAACAATCGCAATGCTTTTTTTTTAATGCAGGCACAAACAAACAGTATGCTTTTTTAATATGGTCCAATGTAAGCAGGTACTTGTAGGAGCAAAGCATATAGTCTATGCTGACAAGGTGGGGACTCGATCTTGGAAGCAATACCCTGGGAAATAAAAACTGGAGGTAATGGCTGGATAATCAACTGAACATGAGTCACCAGCTGTAACACTAGCCAAAAGTGTGAATGTGATCCTGGGATATATAAACAAGGTAATTTCAAGAACCAGCTTATGTTAGCTCTGCATTTAATACTGGTGCAGAACTACTGGACTTCTGTCAAGTTCTGAAATCCATAATTCAAGAAGAATGATGATGCATTGGCAAGGCTCCAAAGAAGAGCTATAAGGATGATTGAAGAACTAGAAAGCATGCTGCACAGTAAAAGCCTGAAGGACTTCATTGCAGCCTCTGAGCACCTCCCTGGGACATGAATGTGATGAATGCTACAAGGCAGGGTAGCATCTGCTGGGATGGTTAGGAGTAGCCCATCCTGCATCCTGTGATGACCCTCAAGGGTCCCTGCCAATGCCACGATCCTATGAGAGGGCTGTTCAGTCTGCCATGTAAAATGCAAAATACCCAACAGCTAAAAGGTGAAAACAGAAACATTCAAGCAAGACAAATTAAAATGTGAAATTTCAAAAGCGATCTGTAGCCTCCTGGGGTGCATCCAGATAAGCGTGCACCTGCCTCTTGTCCCGTCTCAAACCCCTTTGAAGTAGGGCAAGAGGCATGTGCAGGAATGAAAAAAATAGACCTCTGGATACCCAGCGATCTAAAAAAAATCTAAGTTTAAAAAAGCAGGGCAGGGCACAGTCCCGGACCATGCCCTGAGGCAACCGGAGGCTGAGTCCTCCAAGGAGATGCTCTGGCTGCCAAAACATCTCTGTGCTTGGCCCCTTGCTCTGGTGCAGCTGGCCTGGCTCCATGTTCAGTGCCAGGGCTCTGGTGCTGTTAAGGGGTCGGGGGGCTGGAGGAGGGGGGAAGGGACCATGGGGGGGGACCCCTGCCAGCCCTGCCAACTCCCATTGCCTCCTGATCCCTGCTCTGCCTGGCTCCACCTCCTGCCAGTCCCCCTGAGGCCCCCAGTCACTTCCCTTCCTGGTCCCTCCCCCCAAACCCTGCCCTGCCTGGCCCATCCCCCCAAACCCTTCCACTTCCTGACCCTGCCACCCCATAGTTAAAAACAAATAAACCCCAGCACTTACCGGCAGCTCCCACTGCCGTCTGGCTGACTAGGGCCCCACATGCACAGTGCCGGGCACAGGGAAAGCCCCAGCAGCCCCAGTCCAGGCCCTCCTGCCTCCCAACGCCCTGTGCTGCCCAGGGGGGGCTCTGCCACAAGTCCCTGGAGCCCCCCACCCCTGCTTCTAGAGTAAGTAGAGCCCCCCCTTCTTTGTTTTTTTTTTCTTTTTTAAAGTGACAGTGCCTGGGGTTGTGGGGACAGCCATGGGAGGCTGGGGGTGCAAGTGGGGGGTGGGGCTGGGTGGGACACTCTCTCTCTCTCTCTTTATAGTGGTCTTTTGTTTTACTTGTGGAGGAACATGGATTTGGGGGTATTTTACAGAGTGACTGGGAATTTTTAATCCGTGATTTTTCAGGTTTCCAATAGGGAACACCAGAATTCCTGCTAGGGAGGCCAGTGGCAGGACCCTGGCTGCTCAGAGCTGGCACCTTGGACCTATCTGGCTGTGGCTGACTTCCTGGACAAACAGGACCAGGAGGACATGCTTTGACAGTTCAAAACAGACCACTACACTCGGAGCATCTTCTGGGCAATAGCTGCCTAGATGGCCGGGGAGGGGGAACACATGGCCGTAGTGCTGCACAGAGGTCAACCCTGCAACCACAGTCCACTGGCAGCCGGCCCAGAGGGGCAAATGCCTCTATTGGCTGTGCAGTCTGGCAGGTGCACCGCAGGTCACAGCCAGACGGGAGCCCCCTCAACCAGGCTGCTGCAGGGGTAGAGGGTGCAAGAAACTCTCAGCGCTGCTTCAGCAGTCCAGCTGGCACAAGGGGTCATGTCCCCAGGTGGCAATTGGCTGGGCCCCAGAAGCTCCTGATAGCTAGTAGTCATGGACTACTTGCCAGGGTGGCTTTTTATACTGCTGGGGACAGCACAGGTGCTGGCCCCAGGTTCTAGCTCCCCCTGGCTGGAGATCCAGAAGGAGCCAGGCAGGATTATTTTGCCCTAAGTGGCACAATTTGCTCCACAACAAAGTGCATGTCTGAGCATGTACACTGAGACAAAAAGCCCTGGCTCAAATTTGCACCGCTTCTATTTGAGCCAGTGCAAGCACACATGTTTGCATGTGTGGACACACCCCTGGAATGCAAGATCTGATATTATTAAGATCTTCTAGTCCAGGCTTCCGGGCATTACAGGCCAAGAAATCCTGCCCAGTTACCCAGATGTAGATCCCAGTGACTTGGGCTTGACTAATGGGAATTTTATAAAGAGACATCAAGTCTTTATTAAAGATAAATAAAGATAAATAATCCTGTACTTCCCTTAGTAGTTTGTTTCAGCCGTTAATTCCTCTCAGTATTATAAGTATAGCTATATATGATTTCATTTTGGTTTGAGTTTGACTGGATTTGCTTCCATCCATTGTTTCTTGTTCTCCCTTTCTCTGCTAGGTTAAAGAGACCTTAAGGACCTGATGTGTTTTGCCTAGGGAAGTAGCTGTTTTATTGTAATGAATTCACCACTCCATCTGCTTTTTGAGAAGCTACGCAAACCAAGATCTTCAAATCTTTCCCACTATCCCATTTTCCTCAACTATCAGATGACTGCCGTGGCTCTTTTTGTACCATCTCTGCTTTATCAATAGCTGTAACATTTCAGAACTACAAACAACATTTTCTCATATTGGTATTATTAATACTATATGCAGAAGTGCAGTCACCTTCCTCCTACCCATTATTCTGTTATTTTTACATCTCAGGATCTTATTAGCTTTTTTTTTTCCCCCAGCAGTATCTGACTGGGCGTTCATACTGACTTTGGTTCACTTAGAAATGATATGCTCTTTTCAGAGTTGTTGCTTTCTCATTGAATAGGTAGAGTCCTCGTTCCTTGCTTCAGGGAGCCCAACCTTGGTATTTCACCCATGTTAAAGTAATGTGACAGTGATGTCATAACCATGATGGTCCAGAGATTGAGAGGCAAGGGTTTCTCAGTATGATATATTTAATGTCTTGCATTTGAAAGCTTGTCTGACTCTATCCCAATTATACAGTGGCCAGTAAAAGAAATCACTCTAACCAAACACCTGTCTTTCACCTATATTAAAGCATGCTTTGTTTGAACGGGCCCAGATGATCAGCTGTTCCACCGTGTTCTCTAATGTTCTTGATTCCTGCCCTAGCCTCATCCTTGTTTACTGTTTCACTATTTTTTGTATCCTCTGCAGATTTATTATAGTATCTTAAAGTAACAGGTCAAACACTTTACAGAAGTTACTCATCATAAACAACTTTGTAATCTCATTACAAGAGGGCAGCAAGAGGGCACAGCTGCCCCTTGGCTCTTCAGGGATCTTGCAGACCTCCTGAGGCTAAAAAGAAAGGCTTACAAAGGATGGAAGAGGGGATTCACCTCCAAGAATTATTCTGCCCTGGTCAGGTCCTACAGGGACCGAACCAGGCAAGCCAAACCTGCAACTGAGCTCCAACTAGCTTTGAGGATCAAGGGCAATAAAAAGTCCTTTTTCAGATATGTGAGGAGCTGGAGGAAAAGCAGGGGAAACATTGGACATGCATGCTGAACCAGATGGGACAACTGATGCCCAGGAAAAAGCCAACCTATTAAATGGGTACTTTATGTCGGTCTTTCATCAGTCCCATGGGATGCCCATGCCCACTACGGGACAGGGTGATCCAGGTGAGGGAGATCCCCTGCCTCCATCACTGCTGATTTCATGAAGGGAACACCTTGAGAGCTGGATGCCTTTAAGTCAACCGGCCCTGACAGTCTGCACCCCAGGGTACTCAAGGAGCTGGCAAGCATCATTGCCCCACCTCTGGCATGAATCTTTGAAAACTCCTGGTGCTCTGGTGTAGTACCTGAAGACTGGGAGAAGGCCAATATAGTACCTATCTTCAAGAAAGGGAGGAAAGTGGATCTGGCAAATTATAAGACCATTAGCCTGACTTCTACCCCGGGGAAGATCTTAGAAAAGTTTATTAAAGAGGCCATCCTTAATGGACTGGCCGATGCCAACAAGCTGAGGGATAGCTGAGGGTTTGTTGTGGGTAGGTCTTGCTTGACCAATCTCATTTCCTTCTACAACCAGGTGACCTATCACTTGGATAAGGGAGAAGAGATTGATGTCATATATCTTGACTTCAAAAAAAGCCTTCGATCTGGTATCCCATGATCACCTCTTGGTGAACCTGACCAATCGTGGCCTTGGGTCCACCATGATCCACTGGCTAGGGAATTGGCTCCATGGTCGGACCCAGAGGGTGGTAATAGAAGGAAGTCAATCATCATGGTGCCCTGTGACCAGTGGGGTCCCCCAAGGCTCTGTCCTTGGACCCATATTGTTCAACATCTTCATTGATGATGTGGACAGTGGAGTCAGAAGCGGACTGGCCAAATTCACTGACAACACCAAACTTTGGGGAAAGTGTCTACACCTGAGGACAGGTGGGTGATCCAGGCTGACCTGGACAGGCTCAGGAAATCGGCAGACAAGAACCTGACGGTGTTTAACACTGAAAAATGCAAGGTTCTCCATCTTGGGAGGAAAAACCCACAGCATCCTTATAGGCTCAGCAGTGCTACGCTGGCTAACACTATGAATGAAAGAGACTTGGGGGTCGTGATTGACCCCAAGATGAACATGAGCCTTCGGTATGATGCTGCAACTAGTAAAGCAAGCAGACGCTGGCTTGCATCCATAGATGCTTCTCAAGCAAATCCCGGGACATCATTCTACCCTTGTACTTGGCCTCGGTGAGGCCGCAGCCCGAGTACTGCATCCAGTTTTGGGCCCCACAATTCAAAAAGGATGTGGAGAAGCTTGAGAGAGTCCAGAGAAGAGCCATGCGCATGATCAGAGGTCAGAAAAACAGATCTTACAATGTCAAGCTGACAGCCCTGGGACCCTTCAGCCTGGAAAAGCGTAGGCTCAGGGGTGATCTGGTGGCCACCTATAAATTTATCAGGGGTGACCACCAGGATCTGGGGGAATGTTTGTTCACCAGAGCCCCCCAAGAGATGACAAGGTTGAATGGTTATAAACTCCTGCAAGACCATTTCAGGCTGGACGTAAGGAAGAATTTCTTTACTGTCCAAGCCCCGCAAGGTCTGGAATAGCCTGCCACCGGAGGTGGTTCAAGCATCTACTTTGAATGACTTCAAGAGAAAATTGGATGCTTGTCTTGCTTGGTTCCTATGACCCCACCTGACTTCTTGTCCCACAGGTGTGAGGCTGGACTCAATGATCTTCTGAGGGCCTTTCCAGCCCTAATGTCTACAAAATCTATGAAATCATTAAAAAATGAAATCATAAAGCCATGTTGCTGAATTCTTTATTAAATCAAGAACGGATCAGTTTTTTTGTTTTTTTGTTTTCCCATTGTGTTCCCCGCCCCCGGGATTAATGTTAGGTAATTAGCTTGGAGTTACCTCAGTCACCTTGCTTTCCCCTTTTGAATTTCTTGCCTGTTTTTGATTCTGGAATTGCTTTTTTTTTTTTTAATGGGCAACTACTAAATACTTCTTTAAAATACTCTTACCATTCATTTACATTTATTTTGATCTATGATTTTTTTCCTCTTGGTTGGTTTTTCTCCTGATGTTCCTCAGCTTCAAGAAATTAGCTTTCTTGGAGCACTACTACATGCAACATGTGTATATAGGCCTTGTCAAACTGATCTCATTTTGTTCTGATTGGTTTAGATGTGTGGATGGTAAAGATGCAATGTGCTTAGACATTGAATAGCATTCTCTATTCTCGATGCATCACATGTTCAGTAGATTGTTGCTGGTTGGTTTTATACTCTGCATGCACCTCATTCATGTAACCCGGTGCCGCTATTTGGTCCCCAGGCAGCCATCAGTTTCTAGGCCAGCAATAAATCCATGTCTGTCCTTCAGAGTGAATATGAAATAGTGTTACCGGGAGTTTGGGTGCACTGTTTTTTGGTCATACAAAATTATTCTTTCCAATTGTTAAACACTGGGCACAGCTACACATATGCTAATGCACCTTTTCTAATTTGCATTAAATTCAGTACCTCCAATGTGAGGTAACAAATCAATGCACATTAGGCTGCACTAATGTTCAGTAGGGCGATTATTTTTTTTTTTTTTTAGTAATGTTTAATGTGCAGTAGACTATTTTACTATGCACTTATGTAACATCACAGTTTTTTTTATATGATGCTTTAATGCACAGTAAAATAGTCTACTGTGCATTAAAGTGCATGTGTAAACATGTCCTCCCATGCTTATTAGAGATGGACAGCCCATGGCTGCTAGTCTGCAGCTCCAGAAATGGACTCCCCACAACAACACAGGTTTTCCTTTAGGGATTCAGCACAGCATCCTGGTCTGCTCCTGTCCTAGGAGAGTACGTAACCCCTGGAACAGCAGAGTGAGGGCCATGGCGGAACTCCTGGGGAAGTGTTCCGTAAGGCAAGGTTTTATTTCCCCTAAAATATATACTGTAGTTCAGGCTCAAATTAACTTTGGGCAGTCTTTGGCATCTCTCCTTCTGGAGGTCAGATTGTAGATGATTGCAAGAGTATCTTCTGGCCTGAGAATCTATTCAGCTTTGAGCTGTTTCCTGTTATCTAATTTGTCAGTACTTGATGTATGTTGTGATGCCAGTGCTGATGGATGATAGGGAGAGGGTCAAAATGAATACAAGAGATTATGTAAAGCAGGCTGCAGCTCCAACTGAAACAGCAGCTGGGCATGTGAGAGCAGTCATCCGTTCCTGTACTTGCAGAATGGGGTTGCCGACTGTGCTCTTGTACAGCAAACGATATCGCAAAACCAACAAATGTGTGTATGTGTATATATGAACGCACATTATTTATATATATGGAGAGAGAGAGAATGTGTGCACACGTGAGTGATAGATACACACACATATATACAGACATGTATATATATACATACTCTGTGTATGTGTGTGTGCACGAGTGTGTCTGTGTATATATTAGATATGCTCTCCATGTGTGTGTGTGTATGTGAGAGAGATGCAAAACCAAGAAATGTGTGTATGTGTATATATGAACGCACATTATTTATATATATGGAGAGAGAGAGAATGTGTACACACGTGAGTGATAGATACACACACATATATATACAGATGTATATATATATACACATACTCTGTGTATGTGTGTGTACACGAGTGTGTCTGTGTATGTGTATATATTAGATATACTCTCCGTGTGTGTGTGTATGTGAGAGAGATGCAAAACCAACAAATGTGTGTATGTGTATATATGAACGCACATTATTTATATATATGGAGAGAGAGAGAATGTG
>JAGPOW010000304.1:3696857-3728707 GCA_030014935.1 Caiman crocodilus
TGTGTGCACACGTGAGTGATAGATACACATATATATACAGATGTGTATATATATACATACTCTGTGTATGTGTGTGTGCACGAGTGTGTCTGTGTCTGTGTATACATTAGATATATTCTCCATGTGTGTGAATACACACTGTGCGTGACAGAACAAACAAATGCATGCATGTGTGCACACATACAAAAGTATGTGCATACACAAAAATATGTGTGTGTATAATGTGTGTATACACATTTGTGCATTTATTTTGCACATATACATGCTGTGCATATACATATACACATATGCGCATAGACACACATGCTGAGAGTGTATGTAAACAAAGAGTGTGTATGTGTGTACACACTTGACACCAAAAGGACATTATATAAATTCAAATAGACTTAACACCAAAAGGAAGTGATATAAAGTGTGAGTGTAAGTGTGTGTGTGTGTGTGTATACACTTACACTTACATTTGATATCACTTCCTTTTGGTGTCAAGTCTATTTGAGTTTCATTTTTTTCCTTTATACCTAGGGCGGAACCCCCCTCTCCCCCAGTAAAATACAAAAGAAGTGTATTAGAATTTACTATGTTTAAATGAGCAACCTTGTAGCAGAATTCTTGGTGCTTCTGCTACTTTAAGAGGTGGAGCAGTCAACGGGTGCTGTCAAAGGCAATCATCAGTCACATGACCTAAAAGGGGGCTGGACTTGCAGGATATCAGCGCAGAACCTGACCCGGAGCAAGTCTAATCCTAGTAGCCAGTATGTAAAGAACTGTTGATAAGCAAAACCAAAGTCAGGAATTTGGCAGACACCTAAGCTGGGGTAAGCAGGTGAGCAGTCGTGAGAGCAGGAAGGGTCAAAGCCCCATAGCCCACAAGGGGTGAGAGGCAGAATTGGAGACTTGGGGCACTTTTACATGTGTTCCAGGGTGTGGAGAGTGGCACTTTTTAATTACAGCAGCTCCAAGAGTCATTCCAATTAAAGCACCTTTGTGTCTCTTGTATCAGCATCCCTGCACTTGAAGATGGTGGTGGGGGTACTTGAACTGAAGCTCATTCAACAAGCTTTAGTTCAAGCACCCCTGCTGCCATTTTTAAGTGTGGGTACACTGAAACACAAGATACAGGAGGCAGCTGGAGTGCAGTAATTGCCATGCTCCAGCAGACTCAATTAATCAAGTCTAATCCAGTGAACTGGATTGCCAGTGTGTTGAAGCAGCCTCCAAACTTGTGTATAGGTGCCCTTGGAGCCTAGGAGACGCAAGTAGGGCCAGGGAACCTGAAGGTCTGGACTGGCCTAGGAATGGGGCTGGGGCCAGGGCCCAGGGGAAGCCAAAGGTCAAGGGTGGGCCATAGCTGGAAACCAACAAATTCATAGATCTGCAGCTCGGAGAAGGACGAAGTCAGGGCCAGGGATCCAGTGCCTTCAGGGGAGGTGGGATTGGGGCCAGAGACCAGGGCTGCACTTGGGAGTAGCCAAGATGGGCAAAGTGCCCAGGTGTGGCAGAGATGGATAGATGGCTCGAAAGTGAAGTGATTGGTGCAAGGCATGGTAGGAGCCATTTAATAGTCTGTAAGGCTACAAATGCCTTATAAGAAACATTTTGTGGTGTTCATTATTGAAAACCCTTTTTGTATAAAGAGCTAGATCCTGTTATTTAGTAGGTGTGTTCTTTTTCTTTCATATAGCAATTCATATATATAACAAAGCCATATTCCAGATGCTAAAGGCTGATCATAAGGTTGTATCCATGTATACAGGAGTGGCTGACCTATTGGTCATTGGAGACATGGGTTTCTTGGAGATCAAGGACATCCGTGTTATGCATCTTCAGCATATTCACAAGATATTCGCACTTCTCCTGGGAAAGTCCCTCAATGTACACTTGAAGGATCTTTTTTTTCAAAATCGGTGTGACGTGTTACTGGCCCCAAAAAGAGCCACTAAATTGCTGCTCTGAAAGACTGGGAGAGGGCTGATCAGTGTTCAGTTGCCAAGTTAATGGCATTAACCATGATATCTCACTTAATGGAGCGGGCCGCATGAAGGCTGCCATCTTCCACTCCAGTGACTTCATTTAAGGCAATATAGTGTGCAACTCTCGGCTTCAACATCCATACTGCCTGTGCGAAAACCTACATTTCCATGATGCTGATAGATGGATGTTGCTCATTAGCTCAATTGTGCTGAATGTGCTAACAAAGAAAGAAACACCTTACACCACTTTCCATTAGTCTAGTTCTACCTTGGAAATGGCTTTCTATTTGATGTATCGTTCCATTGATATTGGGCTTATCATATAAAGCCAGAGATCATGGCATGTTCTCAGAGTCCCTGGGGACAAAAAACAGACGGGAGATTCCTCATCCAGGGATTCACTTAGCCATGCAGACAAGTGCCGCTGAAATGCAAGCTGTGAAGATACTTCATAGTCATTTTTTGCAGGAAGAAAACTCCTAGTGAAATTAATAGATTTTTTTTTTCATATTGTGTTTTTATGCACACTTCATTTTCGTTTCGAAGTATCAAAATAATACCTGGATACTAGGTTCTAAAACACCTCATCTGACTTAACGAGATGGTGTCCATTGGAAGCTAAATCTGGCATCGTTTTGCGACTTGTTACACACCATATGATTGTTTTTATTCATCAGTGCTCAAGGCATCAAACTTATAGTTCAGTATTGTGGCTTTATTCAAAATGTTTGATTTGTTTTCCCACTTGAGTTTTACTGCAGCTAATTTTAGGGAAGCTTAAACTGTTTAAAAGGATTGAAGTAAAACCATGCTCTTTCTCTCTCTCCCACCCACCCCTTTCCGTTTCTGTCTTTCGTATCAGCCCACTTCTGCTGGCTATTGAGAACCATAGTGAAGCTCATGAATTTTTCGGTTTAAAAACTGCTTCTGGTTTCTTCTGTCCTCCTCAGTTGAATTCCCTTGACTCTGCAAAGTATGATAACATTTACTAGGCTCCCTCAAGCACTGAGATTTCCCAGCACAGAATCCGTGGTGCCCCAAAGCCAGTTTCCCCTGATTTGCATCTAATTTTGGAAGAGCTAAGGGGTTTAGATTTCATGGACTAGTCTCAGAGCATCTCTGAACCTGCACTCCAGTTTTCTGAAAGATTGTGTCCCTTGCAAAAGTCTCTGTCCCTCAAAGAGCCCTGGTGAGAGAGACTCAGGTGGGGTGGGGGACCTGGCTCAGTTGAAGGAAGGAGTGGTACTGGGGATGGCTTTCAAGGGTGCTACTTTTTCTTTGTTCAGTGTTTAGACCAAGGGCTGGATTGTGGGCCAGTGTTAAGCTGTACCAGCGTAGTAACAACCCCAGGAGGCAGTCCTCAGATGTTTCCCCAAGCCCTCACTCCTAATTCCTTTCTTCCTGCTCCTGGTAGGAAATAGGAGCAGACTCTTGACCTGACTTGTTGCCATATGACTATTCCCCTGCTGTAGATTAGCTGTCGTGGCCACTGAATCTCAGCACGAAGCCATGGCCCCATGCATTCCTGCTCGCCGGCGGTAGGGAGGTAGCCTTACATAACCTTCTATGGCTACACCCAAGTTCTAGATACTTTCAATAAGCAAAAAGATACTTGTACCCCTCTTCTGTCCATCTACAGTCTGATTCCTGAAAGCAAATCCTAAGTAAAACGTTCATATATGATGAGCACAGGCTAACAATGATGTGTTTATTCAGAGAACAAGTACCCATCTCCTACCCTGTGTTGCCCTTCCAACCACAGACTCATAGACAGTGGAAGGGACCTCAGGAGATCAGCTCCTTACTTGAGTCCAGCTCCTTACTCAAAGCAGGACCAGCCCCAACCAGAGGCATTGCGCACAAGTGTGGAAGGTTTCTTCTCTCTCACTCCATTTCTTGCCTTGAAAGAATATCTGCCTCCTTGGGTGTAGCATCAGGGGCCATTACTAAACTATTTTGCTTCTAAATCATTGAGCATTCAGGCCTGTAGCATCCAAATGGCTCCAGTCACCTTGCTAATATGGCAAGAAAACAGCACTGGAGATGTGCTCCGGTACTTTCATTATAAACCCATGAGGCTAGACCTTGGCCATTTAAAAAAGCACCTCTTTTTTAATGCAGGAAGGACAACTTTATTCCTCCAGTTAGAGATGGCAGTATTTTACCTATAACATGGGTAAATACCATGAGGCCCACCAAATATTCATCTTCTAAAAAATCCCTCTTCACCAGTGCCTGCCTCTCTCCAAATTTACCATGACAATTGGAGAGATGGCTGCTGTTTCTCTTAAAGCTCACAGGTGCTATCCAGTCTGTATGGCAGGTCTAGGGAATGATCCTGGTTCTGCCCCTTTCCTTGGTGTCAAATGAGGTCTCTTTATAGAGATCCACGTCTCTCTGGATAAAGCATGACATCTCTCCAGCCTTGACCAAAAATATGGGACCTCATGAGAATTCAGGCCACACCAAGCAACACCGCTGTTGATTTGTGAGCAGCACTCTGGCTGACGTGGATGCTGACTCTTTTTTAGGGCTTTGCTAAGCTTTAATTCAGCCTGATTTGGTGCCTGAATCTCAAAATCCAAAATGAATCAGAGGACCCTTTAATTTTTCTGAATTAAATCAGAACCCTCTGAATCAATTTGGAGAGATTCAGAAAGATTCGGAGATTCGGACATAGAGGCAGCTTTAAATGTTTTTTCTAAGCATCTCTGGGTAGCAGCAGGTTATGAACGTTGCAATGACGGGGTGCATGGGGGAACCCCCAGCATGCTCAGCAGCAGACCAAAAGTGGACCAGAAGCACTTCCAGTCAACTTCCAGGTTTACAGGGGAGCGCACTACCCCCCCCCGGATGCCCCCCTTGGGTCCTGGATGTGGGGGGGAGGGCACCCAGGGGTCCCCTTGTGGCTGATCACAGAGCTAGGAGGGGTGCGTGGGGGGAGGGGGCCCTGCATGCTCTCCGGCAGACCCAGAAGTGAACTGGAAATACTTCTGGTCCACTTCTGAGTTTGCCGCCAAGCACATGAAGGCCCCGCCTCGCCTTCCCCCCCCTCCGCTTCTGTGGGATGCTCCATCCGCTCCAGCATTGCAGCAATCACAAGCCGCGATGCTCTGATTTGGCACTGAATCTTCAGATTCAGATTTGGCCAAATCAAATCAGGGACAGTAATCTGAATCAACTAATTGAATCACTGTCCCTGGTTTGGGCTGACTCCAAATGGCACCCTGCCCCACACACTCTTTGTTCTGGGTTAAAATCAGTATTTTGCACAATTGTTCTCATTAATACTGATGTTGTGAACAGCTCCACATAGCCACAGAAAATAAAGCCAAGCATTCCCCAGTCCCCTGTATCAGCTTAGGAAGCAGCCAATGGCCAGAAACTATTATGTCAAAACCTGCAAATTGTGTAGTTGCTAATGTATTCAATTACTGTGTTTAATGCTATTCATATATCACAAAATGTGTGTTCGCAAGATATGAACATGTTGATGGATTAAAGGAGTATTTGGTGTTGATAGGGGCGGGGGGTGGGACGATATAACTTCACCTGATGAATGCAAATGGGCTTTAGTTGAGGCACTGTAAATGTGTTTTATAACTTTCAAATGTAATTAGCTAAGGGGAGGGGAAAGGGTGAAAATAGTTCTGGGGCAGTGTAAGGAAGAAAACCGTTTCCTCCGTTTTGATTTGATCACAGCCTGGTTTTGTGGGCTCCTTTGAGATGTTTGCTCAGGCTTTCCTGCACCATTGTGATGTGCAGGCTGCAACTGCAGACACTCTGTACATGCGCGGCGTATTTTTCTCACCCTGCGCATGTGTCTCCAGCTCTTTCTGTGACTCATTGTAGACTTTCCTTTTCAGTGAAGTCTGGTACTACATCCATCCGTGTTGTTTAGTCTGGTTTCAGCCATTTTGAAAGCAGTTTAAGTGCACTGAACTTCTGTCATGGTACCAATTTGAACCAGTTTCTGATTGTTTATACTCCTTTACATGTCACTTCTGTCCCTAGCCTTTGTGTACCAAAGATCTGAGGTTTGGTAGGAAGGAATTTCATGGCAGCAGGTTTCAGGAAGCCCTGGAATGGATGTCAGTGTAGGCAAATATTTTCTACATGTAACGGCAGGGAACTGAACTCAGTATTGGAGACTATCTAGTCCCATTTTCCAAACTCCCTACCAAGGCAGAGGTATGGTAAGTGTGACCACAGTCCTAGTTCTCAAACTTATGGGATGACCTCTAAATCTGAGTTTCCTCTTAAAATGTTGTTTCGAATCCCCATGTGTGTGAACAAAACCTTGACTATACATCCAAGTTTCTCCAGCCCAGGGTTAAAATGATCAGTGCTCTCCTGGGGGAAAAAAAAAACTTGGAGGGCAGTGGTATGTAACCATATATCTGCTGTTCGGTGAGAGAGTAATTGGAAAGGATTCAAATCTGCCTCTACTCTAAAAGCAAGTCTGCTAGGAACAGACAAATGGTTCTTATACCAAGGGTATTTTCATACGGAAACCCTGAGACCTTTGCAAAAGCAGAGGTGAAAAATAACAGTCCTACAGCAGACATACTTGCCCAGCAAGTGGGAGGTTCAAACCTGCATCTCCCCCGAGAGCACCGAGAGGACCAGGCCACAGGCACCTGTGGGTCATCCTTCCTACTGGAGCTGGGCCACTTTGCTGGAAGGAAGGCAAGATTCACAGGGCCCTGCAGTAAGGGCAAAAGGAAACATGATGTCCTAGCCTAGTGCTGAGGACACTCACCTGGGAGACTCCTGGGTTCCCATCACTGCTCCCGGGATACTTCCTGTAGTTTGTCTTAGGTCCCTGGCAGACATTACATTTACAGCGTGACTCACCAGTTAATCATATCTGAAAGTGCAACTTGGCCACACGTTTGGGCAATTAATGGTGCAGTAACAGAAGAAATAAGCCACAAAAGTATTGCACAGAAAATGTATAATTGTTTTGTAGCTGTTTTCTATCTCGCCTTAAATTGAATATGTGGCTGGGTAGACTGGTCAATGATCAGCTCACTCTCTGCTGGCTCTGGGACCTCATGGGGTCTTGAATTATTTCCTGTGTGATCCCAGCCAGATGATGATCAGCTGATTGCTGGCTGGCTCCAGGGACCCACTGGCAGCCATGATCCCAGGCTGCCCCTGCACCAGCAAGCAGGGTGTGATTTAAAGTGATTTAAAATACACATAAAAGCATGAGTCCTGCCATGCACGTGCAGCATGGTGCGATTCGTGGGATCACACCTTTCAATGAACACCTGGAGTGCCTCAGCTTCATGCAAGCCCCACTTCAGATGCCAGAGTCCTTTACTGGCTCTATCTTTGAGAGCTTCGGTGCCGTTCTCTGCTTCCACCACCTATATCTGGCTCTCATGACTGTTGTAAGAGCTGTGCAATCTTAGGAAACCTGCCTGCTGCAGCTGATAAGCCTTGGGGGTGCATTTATTTGTAGGCATGGAGGAGGTTTCTGCACATGTTAATGCTTGATAATCAGTGTCAGCTTGCCAGGAGAGGGAGCAGACAGCGCATCCCTTAGCTTTCCCCCATGATGATATATGTATTGTTCTTTAACCCGGTGGTGAGTAGGAGGCTGGAAGGGAAGCAGGGGAGGTGGTGGGCAGAAACTGCACCAGAGCTCAGGCAGAAACAGAATAAGGAAAGCACTGATCTCCTTCCGCTACTGCATTGCCTTGCTCCATGCAAGAAGAGAGAGACTTTTTCTATGATTGTTGTTTTTACAAGCAACAGCTATAGCAGGATGAATCTTTGGGAGCTTCACCCGGTCTCCGTAGTCTACAGATATATTTGTATTCTGGTGGCCGGAAGGGTTTTAGTTAATACCAGGCTGGCAAGAGATTGTGGCAGTTGTTGGAACATGGTCAAAGGAACAGAAAGGAAGGTGTAAAACAAGGGGGAATTTATGGAACAAGGAAGAAAATAATAAAAAGGGAAGAAGGGTAAAGGATAACAACACCAAAGTGAACAAGTAACAGCAAGACACAGAATACATTACCAAACACTGTTGATGCCGATGAACAGTCTGGGTAACAGTTGAACAGGATTTAACAAATGAACAGCAACTTCAATCAATTATCAGCAAGCCACAAGCAAAGTCCAAGATGAGCAATTCCAGGGGTCAGAAATCCAGGTAATCGGAAGCAGGTACGTTCGCCCAAAATCGGAGAGTTGCGTCTTTCCGTGGAGCTGCTCCTCCTCCTCCCACACCGGTCTCAAGCAGGCGAGCACACAGTCACAAAGTATGGGTCTCGCACCGGGGCACAGTAACTGCACGGACTCACAAAACCACCGCCTCGCTGTCCAAACGCCGCACACCCACCCCCACGCGCTCTCTTAACAAACCAACTGTGCAGGCCACTAGACACCACACACCCTCCACACACGCACACACACTTGCAGCTCCACATGTGGGCATTTAAAGACTCGAACTGGACCACTCTCACTACTCCGTCATCTGGCGGAAAGTTATTGTCAGTCAGTGTCAATGAGCCAGTGACCAGTCTTTCACAAGCACACTTGATATGTCTGACGCTCAGAATGACAAATCGCTCACGCTTTCTCTGTCATCCGCACAGATCTTACTGTGCGTGCAAGAGATCTCTACACAGGACAACCGGTCAATAATTGAGGGATATCCAGGGGCTTCTAAACAGAGTATCAACGGTGATGCTCAAATTATAGTCAATGACAACTTACGTTAAGAGCTGCGCTACTTACCTGGCAGGGGAGAAGATGCCATGGCGATGGTTTCGGCCCAGGTGGTTCTGCTGACCTGGCCGGGGAGATCCCCTTCTTCTCGGCCTTGGCTGACTTGGTGTAGTGGAGGGTGGAGACGTATCCCATGCACTGCAGGCAGACCCCCCTGTGAGAGTCTACTATAGCCTCCCAATGCGAGGATCTCAGCAACACAATTTATGTTGGGGGTTGCTCTTGAGCTTTCCCTCTAGCTTGCTTCTTTGGTCTTTTGGCTAAAGGCAAGTGAGACTGGGGGCATCCGAACCCCAAGTCGTCTGGGCTTGGGGCTTGCATGTAGGATGCCTGCCTGGGATTTGGGAGTATCTGAAGCCCTGGGCTGAAGAGTCTTGGAGGTAAGATACTTGTTGGTGGTAGCATTATGCAGACTTGAGGGACTGAAGTTTGGTTGATAGAATTCAGAACTTTTGGGGCTAATTTGGCCCAAAGCATGAAACTAAAAATAAAAAATACCAAGAGCTTTGCTCATCACGGTTGTGTTTAAAGGTGCAACTAGAACTGCCCAATGTAATCAGCCTAATGCACGTGGAGGTTGGATAGCTATCTGGCTGGGATATTATGGTCCCATCACTTGTTCCTGCCCAGGGCATGGGGTCAGACTTGGTGATCTGTTCGGGTCCCTTCTGACCCTAGAAACTATGGAAGAAACTTAACCAACAAGGTAAATGGCTAAATTTCAAGTTGGGTGGGGCTATGCATGCCAGATGGTGGAACTGAACGGTGTTCGTTCTGGTGTTGAGCGCAATTCTGGAGCTTCAGGTGTGTATCGATTTACAATGATATTTAACAATTAAGAGATGCTACTGTCAAACCAAGCATCTCCCTATAGAGTTAGCAACAGAAGCGTCCGCAGGGATAGGGGATAGTCAGTTTGCGTCGACAAGGCTCTTGCGGAAAGACGAGAGAGAGCAATTCGTTGTTCCTCTCCAGGTTGGGATTAAATGGAGGCATTCAGGGCAATGCAGCTGGTTAGCAATAGGTGCGGCGCCCGCTTTGAGGAGCAGCTTTGGATGTGCAGGTGTGGGGCAGGGTCCGAGTAGAAAGGAGTGGAGCAGTAGCAGGACACAGGGCTGTGGTTCCTTTAAGTCTGTAACCACTGGGGTTTCCTGCCTAGAAACGGTATTTCAGAATCCTCCTACCCTGCCGCAGCTCTGATGCTCCTTCATCTTGGGTGCCTGGGAAAAAAAAGAGAAAAACCCAAGTAACCTGTGTGCTGGATTGCTAGTCTATGAGACCTTCCAGACAGAAAATTTCGACTGTCCTTTCACCGGCTTTAAAACTACGGTGTTGGCCATGCCAGATGCTGGGGAGTCAGGACTGGTGCTTTATCCATATAAAATAGACAAAACCGGCAGTTCAGTTACTGGTAGTCAATTTTGCAGTTTAGTACTTGGGCAGTTAGGGAGGTCTGTCCTGACCAAGTAGACAATTAGCTTATGGCCAGAAGCCTGACATCCTATTTTCCTTATCTTAGCTTGCAGATGCTATTGTGGCAGCAGGCAAAAGGAGGAAGGGATGAGGTTTAAAATGACTTTCTATTAAACTTTGCTATGCATTAGCTTGGAAGGAGAAAGTGCCGTAACGCTCTCTATGTGCGCCGGGGGAGGAAACATCCAAATGGAAACCGACTCATTGAGGTTCCTGACAAATAGAGCGGGTTGAATTATTCCTTCAGATACCTTGTATCTGAGAATTCAGCTTCCTTTTCTTCAATTTGAAAATTATTGCTGTTTAATACATTTGTCATCCCGGTGTATTTGCGGGATGCAGTATGTGAACAAATTGCAGCTCAGGTGGTGGTTACAAATTATTCATTAGGGCAACTTTTGATTTATTTATTGTGTGGGATTGGCCAGTTAAGTCAAACAGTGTGGTTTCTGCCTCCTGAACAGCTGACTGCAGCTTTTTAAGTGGAATGAAAAATGATGACAAATGACCAATGTACCCAGGGACAAATTTCCGCCTGCTACATTTCATGAAACTTTAAAAACCCGTGACCATTCAGATAATAAAACAGTCAATTACATGAGTTTCCAAGTAACAGCAAACCAAACAGAACACGTCTTGTGTTGTCTGTTCAGCTGCGTGAACAAAATAATTCTTTTGTTCCCTAATTAAAATGGTTATACTTCTTTACAAATAGTCGTTTGCTCTCTCCGGTATGGGGGGGTGCCCACGGGGAGCTGGCCAGAATGCAAAAGATGTTATATTTATGTGTGTCGAGTCTAGGGAAGGAGGAAGGAAAATTAAAAAAATAAAATAAAAATAAAAAAAGGCGCACAACAGCAGCCATCAATGAAGTGTCAGCTCTTTTATATGCCTACAAAGTTGTGAAAATGCTAATTCAGAATCGCTTTTGTTAGTTCAAAAGCAGTTGTTTTTGTTCAAGGAGTTCCTGAGCTAACAAAATTGAGCCTGAATTAGCATTTTCACAAGTTGTAGAGATATAAAGAGCTGACACTGGATGCTCTCGTAGCTTGCTTTGTACTTCATAAGTCCATTTCCATTTCATATTGTTGTGCTTTCTGTTTATGTGCAAACTGCTTATTACCCAAAGTAGGTACCCAGGCAAGGAAATTTTCACTCGGTAACCTTTGCCAGTTGTAACAATGTCACACTTCATTGGCTGTGAGCATATAAATACATGAGCCCAGACAGGAGGATGCTGTAGCGTGTCCTGGTTTCACTCCAGGATGCGCCTAGCCTGAGACGCTCTACAATCAGTTGCAAGAGCACAGGAAAAGAAAGGTACTCGGAGTACTTTCTGCTGTGGGAAGGAATGGAGGGCAACACAGCAGAAATGTCATATTTAAATACTAGCTTCCCCTGTGCATGTGTTCAGCATGAATATTTGCTTGTAACATTTCCAACCAGTCTTGTCCTGTGAGACTTCCCAGTTGGAGACAAAATATATACAATTTGAGATTATGCAAGGGACATTTGTATTGAGTGCTTTAGAAGTTATGTAAAGAGCTTCATGGCTGACTTTTAAATGGGTATGATGCGTGTCTTCCAAGAAAGAAGCATCATGCCCATGCGACTTTAGAACCACCACTTGGCTCATTTCATTCCTTTGGCTGTTTTAAGAAAGCTCCAGACATACAAAATTGAGCCTCAAATTGCTCTTGTATGACAAACGGTGCATTATATTTCAATGAACGATGATGTGGTTCTTATGGAGCAGAAGTTGTTATGGTCTGAGAGAGTTCAAGTCAAGCAGCGAAGCTCTCACGCTAAGGTAGGGATTTCCAGGATCTAGTCCTAGCTCTGCTATATCCTTATCCCACGAAGAACATAATGTCTCCACTGCAGACTCCCAGTCTGGAAAAGTGGGACGACCTTGTACCGTCTTCCCTGAGATACAAGGGGGGTAGTCCATGCTTGCACCAGTCACTGAGACGTGTCTTCCCTGAGATACAAGGCCTTAGTCCAGTGACTGGTGCAATTATGGACTAACCCCTTGCATCTCAGGGAAGACGGTGCTCTGGTTTCCTCATCATAGCCAATCATGTGCTGTTTGGAAGCACTGATATCACCACGATGCTTGTGTGAATAGCCTTTGCCTCTTGGGCACTGATTGCAATGGAGGGCAGAGACCAAGTTATTGAGAAGAGAGAACATAATGCATGACTCTAAGGGCGGACTTCAGGCATGGCTTGCCTTTTCCCCAGATAGCACGCTTCCGCAGAGTTGCTCTGCACGGCTATTTCCATCTTCCGACAGATGTGAAATGAGGCTTCTGTTTACTTTTACTGATATTAGATCAATAGCTGCATTTCTGTATCTTCAGGCACTGTGGTGTGACAGTTGAGACAGGGAACATACTTGGATAGGGAGCTAGCAAACTCTGAGGAGCATTGAAGTGGTATATGTGCTTGTCTGCCCCCCCATTTGATTTATAAATGGCATCTATTCCTTGCTCACCTGGCAAGAGTGATGGAGACTTGAGCAGCAGATGTTGCAGTAATGATGCTGATTAACTCTTCAAGCATTTCAACCATGTCCTTAACTGCATGGATTTGAGTAGTCACGATAACTTGACTGGGGCTGTTTTTAGCTATAGAGTTGTGTGCGCACATTATGTGTTTTTCCAGGCTGTGGTTTAAACTGGTCAGAGCTATGATGTTTTCTTAGACTGACTTTTGACTTCTCTCTGTGTTTCTAGCCTTAAAAAAAGGTCGGTTTTGGATCACGCCGGACCCGTATCACAAAGACGACAACATCCAGATTGGGCGCGAGGTGAAAATCTCCTGCCAGGTGGAAGCTGTTCCTTCGGAAGAGCTCACGTTTAGTTGGTTTAAAAATGGACGCCCTTTGCGAAGCTCAGAGAGGATGGTCATTACCCAGACAGATCCAGATGTGTCCCCTGGCACCACCAACCTGGATATCATCGACTTGAAATTCACGGACTTTGGGACTTACACTTGTGTGGCATCCTTGAAAGGAGGCGGCATATCCGATATCAGCATTGATGTGAATATATCCAGCAGTACAGGTAAGGTGGTTTCCTTCACCATCAACTTGACTCATTAAAGGCTGACTTGTGGCCCTTGAGGATGGGCATGAATGCCAAGATCTACCCCATAAAGTAGGCGACTGCTTCAGTCCCAGACAGAGTGCTGAGCTCCTTATGGACGAAAGGTAGATACGATTCTGGATAGATGGCAGGTGATGCAGCCCTCCACTGCTTGTATCCAGAGTCATCAAGCATGGGAAGGCAGCCCTTTCTAATGAGTATGATGTGAATGGTCAAGGCCATGCTGTTCGCAGGAAGCAAAATGCCTGAAGTGTGAATTTTGACTAGTATATATTTACATATTCATATCTGCAAGGAAGTGCACATCTTTGTTGATAGAGGTAAAGTTTTCCCGTTCTGTTGGGTATTGGGTATGAATGCATCCTGAGGGAGGTGTGCGCAAAAAACCGGCCGTATAAATGACCCGTGTTCGCTTACCTCTTAGATGGGCACTTTCTAATTGATTTGAGCCTGCATGCACAAATGCAGTTGCTGTTTATTTTCCCTTGGGGCTGTCATTAGCGGCTGATGTGATCCCAATGGCCGTTGTAATCGCAGAGCAACAGGTTACTGCACAGCGGTTCTCATAGGGGCAGTGACTTTGTGTCCGGGCAGTTTATAAATCATAATGTTCTGTTTGTATTTTTTTTTTTGGTTTATTTTCCCAATTGTGTCAAATCCTGTATAAATGGTAGAGAACTGGCAGTCTCATTTCTGCCGTGGGTCTGAGACTACAGGGGATTCTCAGCGTCCCTTCAGCCAGGCTCAGCTGGGCACCACTATGCATGTTTATAAGCCAGAAAATGTGTTTTGCAAAAAAACCAAAAAACAAAAAAAGGCTCCTTTGTGCCAGGATAAATTAGAACTGGGGGGTGTGGGGCGTGGGGGGAGGGGAGGAAGGAGTCAGGGAGGATAGGATTGCTTGTCACTTTTCACAACAAAGGCACGTTTCAGTTTCCAGAACAAAAAAATCCTGTTGAAGCGCAGAAGCAAAGAATTCCAATATTAGGCTCGTTATAGTTTCTGCCTTTGGTATGATGCCTGGCATGACACGTTTCCTTCGTCTGTGCTAGCCAGCTATTCACTGATCTACAGCGCGCAGTGCTTGTCAGTGGAAGTACAACAGCAAAGAACACACAGGCTGGACCAATTTTTCTAGCCGAGCAAATAAGTGTCGCTGAATAAATGCTTTCTGACCCCTTTCCCTGCAAGCACATGCTCATACATGCAGCCCAGCTTTTATAACCAGCGTTTAAATCATCAGTTCATCTTCAAGAAGAAGGTCCCCATTTCCTGAGCCTCTTATTTTCCTATTCAATAGCACTGTGCACTTAAATATCACCTTCTGTTCAACACAATGTGAAAACTCTCTCATGCCAACTATTTTCCCAGTTGCCCGACTCCTCCTTCATACTTTGAGCTGCAAACCTTCCCCTTGTCCTCAGTAGCACTCCATGGGTACCAGTAGGAGTTGCCTATCGTGTGTATAATTGGTAGTAAAAGAGACGCAGAAAGGGACTATGCCGGTTTTCCCGAAGGAAATAGGTGTTTCAGGGCTGGTGCAAGCATGCAGCTGCAGAATCTAGTCTTGTGTGTTGGTCCCTCTGGGATCTGGCGGCATGTACAGGCATTCACTCTCCTAGGAGAAACTCTCTTGGGAGTGCTTTAACCCTGATTGCTCCCAGGTTATTTTTCTCTTGGAGCAGCCATTTTTATTCTGGGAGAAAAGTTCTGAACAACTCTCTGCTCATGCTTTTTCTTGAGACAGTAGTGTCTCCCCCGGGAGAACTGAATGTCTGTACGAGGCCAGGGGGACTGGAAAGGCCTGTGGCTGTAGAGAAGTAGCCTTGTGGGTCTGAGGTCTTCCAGAGTCTAGTTCTGGCTCATGTCACTGCTTCTCACTGGGGAAGTGGAGAGGAGGCCACTGGGCTAATCTCCATAACCGTATGCATTGCCAACACATGCTTTTCTGACATCATACACGGCCGTTTTAGGCAAAAGATTGTAGCCACCTATAAGTGCAGGTGGAAGTCATGACACTCCCACGTTTAATTCAGTGTGTGCCCACAGACAAGCCTGTTTGATCCCTAAATAATGTGGTTTGCATCTGCACCATAGCAGGAGTTCCCTTTTACAGTGTGATCCTGATAAATTAACTTTGCATGTCCGGAGAAGCCTGGTGAATTCCCAGATCATGTCTGGGGGGCTAAATTACTTCAGAAATGTTAGTGGTGGCCTGGCCCATGGAAAGATCAAGTGTACCATGAGTAAAAAGAGGGGTGGACCAGTGGTGTGCGTGTGAGAGCTGGGAACCCTGACTTCATAGATGGATGGGGTTGGAATGGACCGCAAGACGCAGCTCTTCCCTCCCTTGCCCAAAGACAGGATGCACTAATCCTGAACCATCCCAGAGAGATTCCTATCTGACCTCTTCTTGAAAACCTTCAGGGTAGGAGACGCCACATCTTCCCCGAGCAGCTTGTTCCATTGCCCTGTGGCTCTTCCAGATGGGAAGTTTCTTCTTCAGATTTCATCTGAATCTGCTTTGCTCCAATATAATGGTATTGCCTCATGCCCCACCCTATACAGAAAGGGAGAACAATGTTTCTTCTTCTTATAGCGGGGTTTCAAATATCAAAAACTGCTATCCAGTCCCTCAATCTCCAGAGTGAATGCCCCTCCTGGGTTCAGCGGTCCCTTGTATGGCTTGCTTTCAACCCCCTGTGTCGTCTGCTTGTACCCCTTCCCTCCTCTGCCAGGAGCTTCCTTTATGACCATGGGCACACAAGCTGTGTTGACATCCATCTCTAAAATGGGAATAATGATGCATCTCTGCCCCAAGTCAGTTGCTGTGGATAACTGCATCACCAAGTGTGAGGTGGACTCATAGTCTGGCGCCTAAAGAAGTACCTGAAAATATAGCCTTGTCCTGGCTCTGGCAAGGACATGGGAGATGCATCTCTTCAGGCCATAGTAAATTCTTCCCATTTCTCCACTTTCTTCATGTTCTTTTTTCTTTAAAAAATTTTAAAAAAAAAAGTGTTTTTGTGGACTCTGTTGAGGATGCAGAGCCAGCCCTGAACTGATCTACATAATCAAGAGAGCCTAGCTAGGTGGATCTGATTGCAAATCCAGCGTCTACCCAGAGACGTGAATACACAGCTAGCACTCAGACAGTTGCCCTTCATTATGTATCACACCCTACAAAAAACAGTGTCTGAGCACGCAAGCCTGGTGCAGCTTCAGGAACAAGATCAGCTATTGTGGAAATCCTGGTTTTGTTTCCACCAAGATCCCTTCTCAGCTCCAGTCTTATGGCAAGGTTAAACCAGCAGAGACATGATTTTATTTGATTTTAATTATTGGAAGGCCCACGCTACATGCATTCATGGTGTAAAGCTTTCCAGACCCCTAGTCATGGCATGACTAACATGCTGGAACAATGTAATAAGGGTAAAGAGAGGATTTTTGGAGGGCATGCTCTAATGAAGACACTGACTCATCGTTTGTTTGTCTGGTGGATAGGGCTACATGGTTTTTTTTAATTAAGAAAAACCCTTCTCTGCCAGAGGCCAAGTAGTCCTGGTGCCTTGGTCTGTCCTTGCCAGATCCATCACTTTTCTTATTCTGAAATGCTGCACCCATCAGAAAAATCTTCATTTCCTCAGACAGGCAGGCAGGCGTGTACAGCACGTCCCGTCACTTCTCTGTGCCACTGGTGTTGGTAAGGCCCCACTTCTCTGTGCCACTGGTGTTGGTAAGGCCCCACTTCTCTGTGCCACTGGTGTTGGTAAGGCCCCACTTCTCTGTGCCACTGGTGTTGGGAGAGTTTCCCCCTAAGGAACACGTCTCATCCCTTCTAGATGGCTCTTGGTTGATGCCTCTTCCAGCTGCTGCAGATACCTCACTATTTGTTCTTGGAGTCATTTCTGGAAAGTGCATGGTCTGTTATTAGGGCCGCCCAGTGTATTGCTTCTTAGCCAGCCTGAAAAGGAAACGCAAGCTCAAAATTACATAGTGCTGCAGATATCTTAGAGCGGTGCTTCCCACCCTTTTCCTTAAGATGTCCCCATTTCTGACTGTGTTGTTCCAGCATGACCCCTCACTCCCTACCATCAGCCCCCCACAGATGCCCATCTATCAGACCCTCAGCCCTGCACCACCCAGGCCTACTGGTGCCCCTCACTCATGACCTGCAGCCATTTGCCACCCCCCACCCCCAGCCAGTCCTGCTAGAGAGGGGCCCAGCTGCCAGGGCTACAGGATCAGGGCCAGGCCCCCTGCAACAGCTCCCGAGCCCCGGATACCACCCATGGGAGGTGGAAGTTGCAGTGACCAGAGTGCAGCATGGAGCCTTGCTCCCCTCTTCCCACAGGTGGCATGACTGGAGCAGAGCCCGTGGGGGGCGACGGTAGATGTGGGCTGCCCCGTGTGGGCTCAGGGCTCCCAGCTTTGCTGCAGTCCCCCAAGGTGCTGCTGCGGCTCAGCGGGCAGGACATGGAGCAGGAGGGTGGAGGGGCTCAGTGCCGTTGCTGAGAGCCCTACGCCAGCCATGCTGTCACTGTGAGGTGCCCCTGCCCACCCGGCAGCAGCAGCAGTATGCAGTTGTACCCGCTGCTGCTGGGGGCACCTCATCTTGGGGGTGCAGCCAGCATTGGGCTCCTGGCAGTGACAACGAGCCTCCCTGCCTCACTCTGCCGTGGAGGCGAGGGAAGCAGCGGGGAGCCCTGATCCTGCAGTGGGCAGCCCTCATCCTCCACCACCCACAGGCTCCATGACCCGATTTTTTATTGTTGCGACCCCAAGTGAAGTTGCTACCCCAAGGTTGGGAAGGGAGCCACTTTCTTAGAGCGTTTTGCTGCTATGAAGCAATAGGCTGGGACCCCTTGCATGTCATTTTGCTCTATTTTATGGCCCAGCACTTACATAATGGACTATGGGTTACCCCCATCATGACCGTGTCTACTGCAGGCTTTGCTTAACTCCCCAGAGACGATATCAAAATAGCTAGAATGGCAACTGGAAACAGCCTGCTCTTCAGTCTCGTGTTTCAGAGGCTTTAAAGGAAATCCGGCTCTTGGTGGAGCAACCCAGTTGTTGTCTCTGCAGCTGATGATAGCCAGACTCTAGATGCACACAGAGTGACCTGCTACAAAATGAGGTTGGTGTGAACTGGTCCTGGCACATGTCGCTGATTTGCTCTATCATGGATCTCATGGGGAAAAAAAAAAATTGTGCTGAAATGCCTAATTTGTGCTGGTCCGGTTTGTAAAGATGCAAACTCAGCCAGTCAAGGGATTTGCCATCCTGTGGCTCAGCGGGATCATAGTGAACAAGCAGAGACTGAACAGTGCGGGCAGAGGCTATAAGACAACAGTTCTCCCAGATCTACTTTGAATGTTGCTGGACCTACTGCAAAGACAGCAAGAGTCCAGGTGAGTCTGGTGCAGCTACTCCTTCACGTTGCCCTTTGCTGACTCAGCCTTCAAGAAAGTAATAGAGGAGACGGCCTGAAACACCAGGTCCTGGTTCCCAGTGATTCATTTCAGAGGTGGGGTTTCACTGCAGTGGGCTTCCTGATGGAGAGCTGAGGACCTGGCCAGCCTTCCTTCAGCTTCTGGGTTGGACTGTGCTCCCAGGACTCAGGAAGGAGGGATAGGAGTGTGCCCTCCTGAGAAGTGAGATGTGTTGGTTAAGTGTGCAGTACTGGAAGTAGATCAGTTAGCACAGGTGGGCTTGCACCTTGTGACGGTGGGGTGGAGTCTGTCCCAATGCAGACTGGGGTCCTACTGTTGTGCAAGGGGCACCCCATCTCCTGAAATCAAGATTTCTAACCACCATCCATGAGAGATGCTTGTAATAGTGCAGGATAAAGGCACAGACTGACTCCTTACCTGGATGGGCCAGCTTGTCGGGGAGCTGATAAAGGAAATGTGGATGAAGTAATATACTCTCCCATCCCGCAGGTCATCAGCCTATTGCATAACCGTCTGATGTTGCCCCTGTTGGTACCAAATCTGCCTTCCTTGAGCAGCACAGAGGAACATAAGACAGCACAGAGGAAACGTTGCTGTACGTGACCTGTGCACCCTAGTGCTGTAGGGAGCTTCTGCCCTCGTTATGCTGGGGCTTCAGAGCCACGTTATGATCCAGGTCAGGGACAACAGGCATCCTTGGCTGTCACAAACCCTCAGCAGGTGGGGGAGGGAGCCCTTCCCTCAACCATAATCTGAGCAATTTGGGGTCATTCCCCAGGGGCAACTCGCAGAGATGGGTCTGAGTGACCTCAAGAGAGAAGTAACCACCTTTCCCCTCATTCTGTTCCCAGCTCCCCATCGAGGCAGCGTTCCCTCAGCTGTTTCCCTAGCCCCGAGCAGCTGTGCATGGAGGTCTGCTGGGGGCCTGAAACGCAAGCTGTTCCCAGAGACCTGGCGGCCTCTAACTCCCGTAGGTGGCCTAATCCTGCTTTCTCTGGACCCAGGCAATCTTCATTCTGGGCTTCTTAGGGAGCCCATACTAAGTATATAACTTCCTGCCCCGAGATGTGCATCCCTTTACCAGACCAGAAATGTTTCATGATCCAGTTATAACAAGGCAAGGAGTGACATAACGATTGCTAATTCCGTATCCTAAAGATACAGTCCCTCGCTCATTCTCCCTGTGGTTAGAATTGCTTTTCCTTGAATACCAGGTGTCCTTCATTTAATAGGCCTCTACTTTTAAAATGCAGATCTGATACTATCTGAAAGGGCCTGGTTCAGCTGTGTCCCACAGTGTCCACAAGGGCCTGTTGCACGTACCCGTGGCAGATGTTAATTCTCAGTGGTCGCATCTACACGAGACAATTAATGCGCATTAGCCTCATAACACTGCACAGTAGCATGTCAACCAAAACCTGTGCTAATAACCTATTGCATAGTGTTACAAGGGTAATGCACAGTGAGCTTCACAAAAAAAAGTGTGCAGTAAGTGCAGTACTGTGCAGTAACTCTAGTTAGAACTGGGAGATCGGTCGCTGGGGAACCCCTGGCTCTCCTCATTTGGTGATCTGGTATCCCCCCGGACTCGGGAGGCACCAGTCGCCCATGTCATTAAGGAAGTACTAAACTAAATGTTCAGTTATTAAGGAATCAGGACTCATGGTAGAGGTGATACCTTTTATATTAGACCAACTAGATTTTTGCAAAAGATATATATTTAATTACAAGCTTTCAGGTACAAACACTCTTCTTCAGGCATAGGGGGAAAGAGTGTAAAAGTTCTCCTGGGTAGAAATGAAAGTTCATATTTCATAGGGGAGTTGAAGGCGTAGTAAAAGCTCCTGTTTGGAACAGTTCATTTTGTATGAAGATTAGGCTCAAAGATTTCCTGTTTCCAAACAGGAGATTTTACCACACTTTCAACTCTCCTATGAAATATGAACTTTCATTTCTACCCAGGGGACCTTTTACAATCTTTTCTCCTATGCCTGAAGAAGGGTGCTTGTGCCTGAAAGTTTGCAATTCAAGATTTATTTTATTTCTATTTTTTTTTTGCAACAATCTAGTTGGCCTAATAAAAGATATCACTTCTACTATGAGTCCTGATTCTTCTTTGCCTCTAGACCAATATGGCTATAACCTGGATACCTGACAGTAATTAAGGTGCATTAATGAACATGTAGACATGCCCACTGATCAGTTTTCTCAAGTATGAATAGGTCAGGGGCCCTTAAATTAATTATTGCCCGATGAACCAGTCCTGCCCAACATGTGAAACAGTATGTTCCTATCAAATGCCACAATTCATATAAACATAAGAATGATAGGGCTTAGCATAAACTTGACGCTATCTATCCGTGGAGACGACACGTGACATATCACTAAAACAAATGCAAGGAGCATGTGTGATTTTCCATGAACACTTCACAATATTGTGGGCTTGGGACCACCTATGATACAAGCTGAGAAAGCTCATTTCCATGACTCCTGATGGATAGCACTCCACAATAGGAGAGAGGAAAAAAATCCCTGAATACTCTAGGTTGGAGCAACCTACTAGCGTATTTATGTTGGGTGATTGTCACGTCTCTCAGTAAACCGTTTATCTCTATTACTTCCCAATCTGATCCAAATCCTGCTAGAAACAGGCTCCAGGCCTGAGGGACTTGATCAAAGAATTAATGAAATGCTGAAAGTTTCAAAGGGACTTCTGCTAAACAAATAGTTGCCCTCCGGTAAAAGGAGTCGCTAAGACTGTGGCTGTGATGTGTTGCCTGGAGTGTGAGAGAGATTCAGGCAATTCTATGCAGCATTTGTTGCGATGGGTTTCCAGATACAAGTTTAGTAATAGTATTGATAATGATGATAACAATAGCAATAACCATAATAATAGCGGTAGCAGCACAGAGCGCTGATACAGTGGCTTCTATCAGTAGCTCTCAGGTGCTTTACAAAGGGATTCTGTATCATTATCCTCATTTTGTAGAAGAGGGGATTTAAGTCACAGGCAGGAAAAGTGACTTGTGCAGGGTTGTCACCCAGCAAGTCAGTGGCAGAAGCAGAAATCAACTGCACAAAAAGTGCCAAGTCCAGCACTTAGGAGGGAGCAATCCCATGCACCGGTGCAGGATGGGGGTGATGGGCTGGGCAGCAGCTCTGCAGAAAAGGACCTGGGGGGACAGGGGACAAGAAGCTGAACAGGAACCAGCAGTGCTCCCTTGGTGCCAGGAAGGCTAACAGCATCCTGGGCTGCCTGCGTAGGAGCGATGCCAGCAGATGGAGGGCAGTGATTCTTCCCCTCTATTCAGCACTGGGGAGGCCACATCTGGAGTGCTGTGTCCAGCTGTGGACCCCCCCCCCGCTACAAAAAGGATGTGGACAAGTTGGAGAGAGTCCAGCAGAGTCAAGAAAAATGGTTTGGGAGCCTGGAAGACATGACTTGTAAGGAGAGGCGGAGGGAACTGGGCTGATTTAGTTTAGAGAAGAGAAGACCGAGGGGGATTGAATAGCAGCCTTCATCTCCCTGCAGGGGCGCTGCAAAGAGGATGGGGCTGGGCTGGTCTGGGGCGGGGGGGCAGATGGCAGGACAAGGAGCAATGGGCTCAAGCTGCATCAAAGGAAGTTGAAGCTGTATATTAGGAAAAACTTTCTCACTCGGTGGGTGGTGAAACACTGGACCAGGCTCCCTAGAGGGTGGTGGGATCTCCATCTTCGGAGGTGTTTAAGGCCCGGCTAGACAAAGCCTTGGCTGGGGTGATGTAGCTGGGGCTGGCCCTGCTTTGATCAGGGGGTTGGACTAGATGTGACCTCCTGAGGTCACTTCCATCCTCATTTTCTCTGAGTCTGTCTCCTGAGTGCCAGGCCAATGCTCTTTGCACCAGGCCATGGGCAGGCAATGCAGTCAGCAGCCCGTAGACCTGGACCTCTTGCCTACACATGTAGATGTACACTAGTAGCATCAGCCTAACTTTGAAGCTTCTGTTTTGTGCATCATGGCACTTCGTGCTTGTCAGTGCTCATTGTACTAACAGGGAAGGAAGCAGTGTAGCAAAAACAAGTGGATTATTAAATGGTAAATGCGCTGTTTGGGCATGATGGATGGAGGCTCGATGGAAACTTCGTGTTATCATCCTGCCTAGGTGAAATGGAGAAAGGCATTTGGCGCACTCATGCATTACCTGTCTAGCAGAAAGTAACCACTGCATTATCTGTACTTGTGTGGGATCATTTGCAAGAGTGATAGGATATATCGGAAGCATCCATCAGCCGGCCAAACCTGTAAGCTTTTCATAATTTCTCCAGGCAATGATGAATTATGTCAGCTCTTGGATTCACTGTCCCAGAACACACAAGAAAAACAGGAAGAGGGAGGTGGGGGGGAAATGGCATCCAGGACCAGTCTGCCTTAATGCCTTAAAAGAAATTTCTGTCTATCCGTATGACTTCATCATCCAATTAGGAGAAGCTGAAAGTGTTTCGGTCGGAATTTGAAGGTCATTAGTGATTCATCAAGATTCATCACTGCTGTGATAGCTGTGAACATAAGGCCCATGCACAAACACATTTTCCAAATGCCAGAGCTCGAATTGTTACCCCAGGCATCTTGCTGTTTGTCTGATATCTGACTTTGGGGATGCTCCTCTGCGCCTGATGCCTGCAGCGTTTCCTCCAGAGTCAAAACATGCTGAGAGAAAGACTTGTGTGGCTTTGGCAGGCACGAAAGTGCTTGAACGGCTTCCCACTGGTCAGGGAGTAGGGGCAGGCGCCCGTGGTGGCGCAGTCGCACCCCACCTCGATTCCTCCTCCCAGGGGAGGGGCTAAAGGTGGGCAATGGGGGTCTGAGCCCTCGGCATTCAGTAAAGGGGGGAACTGGATCGAGGCCGGGGCTTCAGGATTAGGACCTTTGAGTCAGGGTCAAGGGTCCCCTCTTCGCCCCCCCAGGCCTCACTGCTGCAAGGGGAGGTGTCACCTGTTTCCAACATCAGTTTAACCCTTCCCTGGCCCTACTGAATTTAAGGGCTTCACACCCTCCCTCGCCATCTACAACTGAAGCCCTCATGGGGCTGGGGGACGGTAAGCAGCATCTGCTCCCCTTTTTTAAAATCCTTTAAAATGAGCTGAAGAGGATGGACTAAGTGATGTTGCAGAAGGCCTATTGCTGTGCCAAAGCCCTTTAAATCCCAGTGATGCTTTCCCCCCCCCCCCGAATGTTTCTAAAACAAGACTCGCCTTTACTGTAGGTCATTTGAAAGATCCAAGTATCCGAGCAAGTATTTTGCGGGTTGCCACACAGGGTTGGGAAAGGATTGGTACAGACTGGGGTTGCTTTTCATTGCTCCTGGTCTCTGCTGCATGTGTCAGGGGTGTGTGTGTGTGTGTGTGCGCGCGTGTGCGTGTGCGTGCGTGTGTGTGTGTGTGTGTTCCTCAGAGGCACTGGGTGCTGGCTGCAGCCTAGACCGAGGATTTTGACTGGTCTGTGCCAATGCCCCTGCTGGGACTTAATGCTGGAGGTTCCTGGCTAGATGGTCTTTCCCCTTCTCCCAGGCTCAGCCCCATGCCAATACTGCAGACTGGTATGGACTGGGGGCACAGGGAAGGGTGGGGTGGGGGGGGTTTACCTTCCACTGTACCAGGGGGCCTGTCTTTCTTTCTGGGATCTCTTGAGTGCATCTTCACAACCGTTTACAGCAGCAGGACATTGGCAGCTGCAGTCCCCGTGTTTCCTCTGTGTCACATTCAGGTGTGATGCCTGGTGTTGTGTCGGGGTTGATGGTAGTTTTACTAAGAGGTCAGACAGGGGATGGTATAGGGAGGTTTGGACAGGGATGATCCTGCCTCAGGCGAGGGGTTGGATTAGACATGACTTTGGGGGGTCCCCCCCAGCCCCACTTTTCTCTATGATTTCAATAGCAGAGGTCAGCAACCTTTTAGCCATGCCAGGCCAAATTAACACAGCTCAGTCAGAAGGCTGGCTGGAGTATATCAATCATTATGGGGTTGATCTTTGACACCAATGTGACAGCGAGTGGCTGTCTCACACAGGACGTGTACAAGGAGAAGGGGACTCGCCCCACGTCCTTGCAGTTTCCCAAGAGCAACCTCTGACTTCTGCAAACCCTAGGGTCAGAGGGATTCCCCAGTGCTGCATGCCCAAGGGACAGGGCATGGGAGCAGGGACGAGGACAGAGGTGCCAGCATGCCTCTGACCAGAAGAAAAAAAGTCTCTGACCAGTCCAGCGCACAGTCGTGGTTCCCCCATGTGTCCCATAGCCATTTTGCACCCTGTTCTGTACTGCTTGCGGGCGTGCTGGCACCTCTGTGCCGATGGATACAGCCTGTAGGCTGTGTATTGCCAACCCCTGCTCTAAAATAACTCTAAATAACCCTTGCAGGCCCCACCCTCCAAAATCCAAGCTTGATTTGAATTTAACCTTTGGTGTCCCCCTTCAAGCGTGCACCCCAAATGTCTGCTGAGGTACAGATGTTGCCCTTTTTACCTGTATAAGTGTCAGGAAACCAGCCTATACGCAGAACAGAACAGAAACTGGGTGCACATAGACCGGTTTAACAATGGTGGAGCGCAGTCTAAGATTTGCCCCCCCTTACCAAAGGGCGAACGTGCCTTCTGTTCACTACCGATCCAAACTACACCACTTTGAGAAAACCATGCACCTTAGATCGATTCCACCTCACGCTTTTTGAATGTCTGTACATATCCTCATAGGAGCCTAGGAAAGCGGGGCTGGAAGCGAATTCAGGAGGTTGCATCTAGTCCAGGCCCCTGCTCCAGGCAGGATCATCCCTGACTAAACCATCCTATACAAATGTTTGTCTAATCAGGTCTTAAAAGTCCCAAAATAGCCCTACCAGGTGCATTGCCCAAAATCCCCGAGAGCACTGTCACCTGCTACAGGTAAAGCACAGGGTGGAGAGCACGGTCAAGGACAGGAGATGGTTTCTAAGAGTACACTTGAGATATGAACCCAGCAGACCCTGTATGCTCGCAGAGTTTCATAGTTTTATTGTAGTTAGGGCTCAGAAGGGACCTAAATAGATCAACTATTGAAGGAGAGACTCTGATTCTCCCAGCTTGGGGCTGTCTGGTGACTGATGGGAAGCTGGGTGGGCACAAACGATCAGGACAAAATGGGATTGCACCTCTCTGGTTAATGACACTGAAATGAGCGGCATCTCCGTGGTGGGGAAGGAAGAAGGCAGGGGCAGCAAGAAAGCAAAGCAAGCACCTGCTTATTCCTAACCAGTGAGAAGGATTTTGGAATTTCAGTTTTGCACATTGAATGTTTTTTGGGGTTTTTTTTTATCCCCCCTTGCAAAGAAGTCCAAGCTCCAGCTGAGGTTTTCCTATTATAGGTCCCTCCTCTGCCTTACCAGCCATAATATTTGAGTGAGGGGAGTATCATGTGTGGCTCTGTCTCTTCCTCACCCTCTCCCCAGCAGGAGGTTATATAGTACCGTGGTCTGCTGTGCTAGAGGTTTCTTCCCAGCAGAGCTGGTAAGGTTTGTTCCCAAGGGAGTGTGTTTCTCACACTTGAGACCCACTCTGCCAGTCTTTTGCACAGGCAAGGTTTATCTTATTGTAGGTTTATCCTATGGCAACGTATGTCTTCCATTGCACCTGGGAAATGAAGCTGTTGACTGCAGTCTTCATCTTGTAGCATTAGCCCCACTCACTGATGTGCCTGGCATAGACCCAGAGCACCAGGAAGGTAAGGGTCCATGCTGAAGTATCTTCTATATCAGCACATTAATGTAGTCGGAAAGGGTAACTTCCGCGCCACAATGCCTGTCTAATCCTCAGTTCTCCCTATGACATGAAGAAAGGTCTTCCCCTTTAAATTGCCCATTTATCTAATAAAGAATTTGCTAACAAAACATCGTTTGCTCGTTAGAATGCGGGGCCCTGCTCTGCTGATGAAGCATTGTCTTTGTCAGTTGTCTCCTCCTGCCTTTAACCACACATGAAAGAGCCAACCTTCATTTTTGTTCAAACTGCTTATTAAAATCACAACAGCATCTACTTCCATGATGAGAAAGTGCATTCTGTGATATAATTAGTGGTGTAATTAAGATATTTGCAAGCCATGAGCATTACCCGCTATGATCAAGGTAGTCTTGCAAGAAAACAAATGACCATAATATTGCTAGAAAATATAGGTATAGATAATAGTCTAATAATAATAATATGTATTCTAGTAACTCAGTGGCCATTTGTTTTACTTGTATTACTACAATATATATAGAGAGAGATTCTGTATTCTAGAATATATATTGTCTAGCAAGACATATAATAATATATATTTTAGTAATTCAAAGTTCATTTGCTTTCACTGTATTACTAGTATTATTACACATACATACATATTTTCTAGTAATATATTCTAGATATATTCTATATTCTAATATAATATATATTCTAGATATATGTATTCTAGTAATACAATGGTGATTTGTATATCATTTTGAGGCATCGTATATTAGAACTTCTATCGCTGCAAGCAATAGATGCACAGAAAAGAAACAGAAGCTACGAGCTGCCTTAAAAACCTTTATAATTCACGTTTTGATGTTCACTGTTTACAAGTTTGCATTCATTATACGTAGGATCAGCTCCCGTTTATCACATTGCAAGTTGCATCTCTGTTTGCATTGCACGATGTCTCCCTGCCCTTGTTCTGCAGAACAAGGTGATAGGGGGTCTCCGATGTGACTTTTGGCCAGCATGATGCCTGCACCCATTCCAGTTCTCAGCCCTTTCTCGGCCTTTCAGATTCTTGCAACGTGGTTTGTTCACAAGCAACTTGCCAGGAGCAGATGCCTCCGTCCTTTCACCGTCTTTTCTGTGCCTCTCCTTAGAGAACAGTGCAGTTCTCCCCTTCTTGGACACCTGCATACTGTAGACTATAGTGATATTGATAAAACGTGGAAGAAGAAATAAAATGAAAGCAGCAGCAGCAGCTGTTTATGCACCCTTCTCTCAACTTTCCCTTCTTGCAAACCATCTAGGTCAACCAACTAGTCATGGTAGGAGGGAAGAAGGTTAAGTGAATAATTCATAGCTTGTGAAAACGGTTTCTTCCTCTAATCCGTTGGCCCGACTGGTAGTTACTCTTGCTCTCAAGAAAGACACTCTTTGCTATGCTGGCTCAGGTCACTTCCTCCTTCCCCAAATGGTTGTTTGAAGCCTAACACAAAACAGGGGATGGTATAAAGATCATTTCATTCTTCACCATCACGTGATTGTCCCCCATCATGATTAACGGCTGCCTTTCAAATGTGTATTGATCTGGCTCGGATATGTCCTTATCATAGCCCACCTTTGCTGGCTGCTTCTTTATCATCTTTTCCAAAGTTGTTAGGATATAAACTCTGCATTTTGTACAGGGACCCTCTGTAACGGTCAGGGATGAAGCATGCTGGAGTTTCAAAACTTCACAGAAATTGGAGAATGAAACAAATCTTAAATAACATGGTGTCTCGCCTTCCTGCCTATGCAATAGGCTTCCTTTCACTGTTCTTTGTAAAGTATAGCGTTAGGTGGTTTGTTGTATCAGGGTTAATGGTAGCTTTACAAGGAGTTTAGATGATGGATTTGTACAGGATGGTTTGTACAGGGATGATCCTGCCTCAGGCAGGGGGTTGGACTAGATGACCCATGGTTGTCTCTTCCAGCCTGACTTCTATACAACTTTATGATGCACCAAGTACCTGGTTTCCTCTTGATGCCAGTCAAATCCAGTCATAAATGTCATTGTCTCTCCCTCTGTTGCTCACTGAAGTAGATGGTAAAGTCATTGCTGATGAGATACAGTCTTCCTATACGTCATTATGCATGTCCATAGGCATTCTTGATGTTCCAAAAGATGGTAACCCTTCCCTACCTCCTTGTCTGAGCTGACTCGAATGCCTCCCTCTCTTCCTTGGCAGACTGCAGCGTCCCATCCTTTCCCCATTCCGACCTCTTGAGCCCTTGTCCCACCTTCGTGATCTCTTCCCTAGACCAGTCTCATCATCCAAAGTCTCCTTGCTTGTCCTACCGTGACCTCCTACTGTCCATTTGAAGTGCTGATGCTTACATCATGGCATAGAAAACTGTATGCCTAGCTGCTGCCCGATGCAAGCGTGCATGGTATTTGGGATATAGGTCGAGTAGAAGTAATTTTCACACTGTTCTGACTCCATTCGTGCCCTTTCCAAAACCTCTTTTTCGGCTTCTCTGCTCAGATGTAAAGAAAGTTACTGCGTAAGGAGCTCTGCCCTGTCAGCCTCTAGCCTGCTTTCGGTACACATGCTAGCTCATTTAAAACCAAGCCCGATACATGAGCATTGATGACCCATGTGCCAAGAGAATACATCCTTGCAAACAGAAGGCTCTTCTGGCTATTTAGGGCTCTTTTCCTGGTATCTTACCTGAAGATGAGGGATGTCTTATAGTCCAAACCCAGATCTAAGCCTATGATCAAGATCCAGCTCATGCCTCTGCTTTGGACTCTGTATGTGATCAAGGCATTAGTCAAACTCTCTCTCACTTCAACATGGGGCTAATAATACCTCCCCATATGCATGGCCATTCACACTACGGCTTACAGGGCACCCCAGTAGCAGAGTGAGTAGCAGCTGTGGTCACAATGGATGCAATATTGGATGTAACAGTGCTGGTCACAATGGATGCAATATTAGATGTAATGGTGCTGGTTACAATGGATGCAATATTGGATATAACAGTGCTGGTTATAATGGATGTAATATTGGATGCAACAGTGCTGGTTACAATGGACACAATATTGGATGCAACAGTGCTGGTTATAATGGATGCAATATTGGATGCAACAGTGCTGGTTACAATGGATGCAATATTGTTAGGCACTGCCCTAATTACTGGTTCAACCTTCCCTTTGCACAGATACAGCCAGGAGGTTATAAAGATGGTCATGTGGTTATGAAGCTATGGGGTTAGAGAGCGGCCCTGTTCTGGGTATAGCAGCTGTCTCTTCTTGCAGGGCAATAGGCTGTAAGATGGTTCGCACACGTCTGTCTGTCTATCTGTGTACCGCTTTCATTATACCATCGTAACCGTTTGCTGGGGCAAAGTGGCGTTGCTGTTGTGTCTAGATAAGGCCTTTAGCAGTGCTCTGAGATCCACCAGGATCTCACATGAGAGATCGGTGCTTTCGAAAGCAGAGCTCGGCACGGAGCCTCGTCCCCGAGCCATGCTCCTGTTGCTGAGCGAGCGAGAGAGTGCATTTCCTTGGGAGGCAGGTTATGGCTGATGGGGGTGTTCAGCATAAGCACGAGCATCCTCAGCCTCCGCCTGTTGTGAGCAGCGTCGCCCGTGATAGAGGAGACATGCTGATCTCTCTCTGAGCCTGGCTGGATCCCTCCGAGACTCTCCTTATGCCATAGCAACACCTGCTGGGAGTGGGCGGCTGGAGCAATCGCAGCTCTGCTCGGCTGACGCGTGGCAGAGCTTCTCCCCTGCCCTCAGCAAGCTCGCTCCCCGGGGCCCACACCCCAAAGTACGGGGGGCTTCGGGAGGAAGCCTTCCTCCTCGCACGTCGCTGGAGGTGCCGGTGCTTCCCTGCTTCCTGCAGAGCCCCTGAAATCCTGCACGTCTTTTCTGACGAAGCCGTGCCGGTGCTTCTTCCTCCCAGGCAGTCCTCCCTGCCAGTGCACAAGGGTGTTAATAATCTGTCAGGTATCCTGGAAATCATAGATTCTGATTTATAATGTGATGTCTATCCGTGGCATTGAGGCATGTCACCGTGGGAGAGGAAGCAGCTTATTAGGTTCCCACCCTCTTTAAAGCCTTTCTCTGGCTTCGTCTTGATGCTAACACAGGCCCTGCCATCTTAGTACCTGAGCCTGCAGTCATCAGTGCACTTATTTTCGCAGCATCTCACTAGGTAGGGTAGTGCTGCTCCCCCCATTTCCCTGGCAGGAAACTGAGGCACAGAGGAGAGACTTAAGGGGCTTACGCCAGTTCAGAAGGGAAATCTGGGAATCAAGTGCCAGGCACGGTGCTGAGCATTGCACTGACTGGTGCACTGTCCAGACAGGATGGGATGCTGTCGCACCCTTGCGCGGTGCCCTGGGTGCAGAATTAGTGTCTGAGCCCCTTCTTGGCCCGCCTCTCCTGCCCTTGCCTATTTGGGGTGCATAGCACGGTACACGTACCCAAATACAGCACTCTGCCACTGTCCCCATGCCGGGACTGAGGTCCCTGGTACCACGGTGCCCAAAAACCCTTTATCGCAGGTGAGCTCCTGGGATACAAACGTACTCAGTACTGGCCTCCGCGCTCGGGGACACGTCTTGACAGTGTAGCAGCTAGGCAAGCAAATGTGTTTTGTCCCCCTTGTGCTGGATTTCCCCATATGTGAGAGCTGGCAGTTTAACCAGATTCACAGAGGGATTGGACAAATTCTTGGAGGAAAGGGGCAGCAGTGGTTATGGAGCCTGGGCATGAGGGTTACGGCCTTTGAATCCGAACTTCCTAGGCCTTAAATGCTGCAGGCTGCAAATGGGAGAGGAACGGGGGGGGACCCTGATTAGACCCAGTTCACTCTCCCTTGCAGCATCCAGCCTCTGCCCCGTGTAACACGGGCCTATTTGTTGCTTAAGGGACCACGGGTCAGTGCTCACTAAGAAATGTTTTAAGTCTCCCTTCGAAGGGAGGGTAAGCACCAAATGATTCCCTGGAACAAATCAAAACAAAACAGGGATGGGGGTGAGGATGTCGGCTTAAAACGAGTGGCCCAAGGGGGGACACTGAGCAGAGCGTGCTGGACAGTGAACGAGTCCAAAGGGCCGGGGGATGCTGCCTGGTAATATGCTGTCCGGAGACGGGATTGGACCAGGGGCAGGAAAGCAGCCCCCAGTCCCTGGCGTCCTCCTAGTCAGAGCTGCCTTGCTGGTGAGATGGATGGGTAGCTTCGCCAGGGCCAGGAGCAGGTGGACCAGGAGGTCCCAGGACTTGGCCGGGCTGTGGATGGGGAGTGCGTACATAAACAGGGAAGTGAAGCCAGGATTTCAGCAAGATGTGCTGGAGGAGGTGGGGAAGGGGCAGCATCCTGGTGC